>CM057451.1:220165000-220765000 GCA_016271365.2 Neoceratodus forsteri
TGGATTTCTTGACTTGAGTCTTTTAAGGATCCAAAATATTTAGTTGCCATTTGGCTAGTAAAAATTTCACAATTTCCACATAGTAGTTAGTTAGTATTAGCTCGTAAGAATCCGACGGTTGTGCTTCTAAATGCAGCAGATAGAGGTTCGAACCGAGTTCAAGCTCAATGTTCTATGCTTTGCATAGAAAATGAACCCTTTTATCTGCGGGGCAGTTTGCGTGCTGGGGCTAACTGCAATAGTCAGAATACAGCAAGAGTCCATTAGAAGAAACATAATTACTAAGGTAAGTAATTTTTTCTTCTCATTCACACAGGTCCCATTGGAACCTGATGCCCTGTGCCAAGGGAACACTCTGTCTGCCTACAGAAATGCAGGGCCTTGCAGGCCCTAGACTTCAGTGAAGATTTGCATGGTGCTGTCTATTGGGCTGTGGAAGCAAGGAGCCCTGGGGTTGTTGTGCTTCCATGTGGCCACAGATACAGATTCACAGGGCAAAGAGTGCATCTGTCAGCCAATGCACAGGGCCCTCTACCAACCAGGGGTGCAGACGTCCAGGGGTTTATGACAAGAAGACAGTTGCCTTCATTATATGGTACCCAGGCCTGTGTGGATAACCCTGCACCTTTCATTCCCTGGCTGGGGGGATACATAACAGAATCATCTCCCCACCTTCACCCCATCCAGTTGGGTTACTGAACTCACCCACGAACTGAGCTCACCAGCATGGGATCACAATGCATACCCATTGGGGTCAAGAGTGTCACTACACACAGAAGAAGGAGCAAGATGGTGGCCACACTGGGCTGCGGTCTGCTTGGGCTATAAAAGGAGCCAAAAAATCCTCTTATTTCTTAGCTTCTTTTAATGATTTTCAGGAAAGAGCAGCAATTGTAACTGTATCTAAACTCTGTGGCTGCTTATTGTGCCCTGTGTTCTAAAATTAAATTTTTATTTTTAGCTAGTAATAAAGTTCAGGGCACTAAATGTTAGATAGTGATGGGGAAAGTGATTGTAGCCTGAGGAATCCACTTCTTTACTTTCAGAGAGGTAAGGAAATAGTGCTTCAGGTCTACTTTGGCCAAAAGAGAAGACTGGAGGAGAAACAACTGAAAGTGCTGTGGATTTCTTTAAACTAAATGAACTGGAGGTTAATGTGGAAGACAGTATTCTAACTTACGAACATATGAACATATGAAATTTGCCAGCAGATAACAGCATAGAGATCTTTCAAGTCTGCTCGAATGTGCAGCTAGCACCCCTTATTCTGCAGCTGCCCGTCCCTTCCACCATTCTCCTCCATTGACCCTCCCCCTTGTCCTGTTCCATCCCCTTTTGAAGCAGTCCACTGTTCTACTGGATACCACTTCTGCAGGTAACTCATTCCTCCCAGCTACCACTCTGTCTGTAAAAAAAGTGTCTCCTCATCTCCCTCCGAAACCTTCTTCCCTCCAGTCTCATATCATGGCCCCTGTTATCCCTCCCCTCCCTTACTTTGAACAGCTCCTCTGTACCTATCTTGTTTATTCCTTTCATGTACTTAAAGGTTTCAGTCATGTCCCCCCGTCCTTCCTCTCCTCCAGCGAGTATATGTTCAACTCCCTCAGCCTCCTCTTATATGATAAGTCCCCCAGCCCCTTGATCATCTTTGTCAGCCTGCGATGCACCCTCTCTAGTAACTTAGTGTCCCTCTTCAGATACGGGCGCCAGTACTGCATGCAGTACTCCAGGTGCGGTCTAACTAATATACAGTGGCAGAATCACCTCCTCAAGGATATACCCCTTGCAATGCAACCCAGCATTTTGTTGGCCTTTGCAGCTGCCTTCCTACATTGTGCCGAGTTGTTCATTGACCCTGTAATGAGCACCCCAGATCCTTCTCCTCCTCCTCCTCTGTCTGGGCAAGCTGCACTTCCCCAGCTGGTAACTCCTCCTTGGGTTCTCCACCCCAAAATGCAGCACCTTGCACTTTTTGGCATTAAACCCCAGTTGCCAGGTGTCTGACCAGGTTTCAAGCTTTGCCAGATGATCCTGCAACCCCTGCCATCCCCCTAGGTTGTACACCACCGCTCCCATCTCGGTATCATCAGCAAACAGACTGATCTTGCTCTTGATGTCCAATGATATGTCTGCAATGAATATCCCAAACAACACTGGTCCCAACACCGAGCCCTGTGGAACACCGCTCATCACTATCCTTAGGTATGAGAGCTCCCCACCCACCACCACCCTCTGTTGCCTTCTCTGAAGCCAGTTCCCTACCCATCTCACCAGCTTTGCACCCTCCCGTGCTTTCTAACTTACTTTCCAGCCTCCAATGCGGCACTGAGTCGAATGCCTTACTGAAGTCCAGATCCAGGACATCCACTGCATGGCCCCTGTCCAGTTGCCTAGTTACCCAGTCATAGAACTCCACCAGGTTGGTTTGGCAGGATCTGCCACATATGAAGCCATGCTGTCTACTGTCCTGTAGTCCTTTGGCCTCTAAGAGGGCCACCAGCCTCTCCTTCAGGATAGTCTCCATCAGCTTACCCATGATGGATGTGAGGCTCACTGGTCTGTAGTTCCCTGGTTCTTCCTTGGGGCCACTCTTGTGGAGGGGCACCACATGAGCCATCCACCAATCCTGAGGTACACACCCTGAGTGTAGTAAGGCATTAAATGGTCTGCCAATGGTCCTGCAAGGACCTCTGCCAGCTCCAACAGTACCCTGGGGTGGATGCCATCTGGGCCTGGTGCCTTGTCCACCCTCAGTGCCTTCAAACCCTCCCAAACTCTGCCCTACATGATTTCCCCATCTGTCACCCCCCCGTTTCTGCTGTTCCTTCCCCCCCTTGGGTATCACCCCCCCTCTTCTCCTTAGTAAATACTAAGCAGAAGTAATCATTTAGCGCTTCTGCCTTATCACACCCTGCTTCCACCCAACCCCCCTCCTTCCTAATCCTTACAGCTTCTTTTCTCCCTAATGTACCTAAAGAAGTCCTTCTCCCCCTTCTTAGTGCCTTATGCCAGCCTGAGCTCCGTAGATGCCTTGGCTCCCCTTACTGCTCGTGTCACCTCTTTTGATTCTGTCAGGTACTGCTCCCTGTCCTCCCCCCTCCCTGTTTTCTTGTACCTCCTAAAGGCAGCTCTTTTCCTCCTTATCTTTTCCATGACCTCCTTGCTCAACCAGCTCAGTTTCTTAGCCCTAGCCTTCTTGTTCTGGGCCTTGCAGCAGGTTTTGGTTACCTCTACTATCCCCAGCTTTATGAGCTCCCACATCTGGTTAGTGCCCATACTAGGCTGAATTCTGGCCAGGAACCCTTTTACTAACTTCCCCCATCCTCCCAAAGTCAGCCTTCCTGAAGTCCAGCACTCATGCCAGATTCCACTTCTTCCTTGCCCATATCCAGTGTGAGTCATACTGAGTGGTGGTCACTCCCTGACAGCGGTTCTTCCACCATAAGTTCTCTCACAAACTCCCAATTTGCCAGCACAAATTCAAGGGTATTCCCTAACCTGGTTGATTCACTGACCACTTGCAGCAGGAAGCTGCCCTGGAAGGCATCCGGCAGTACCTGCTCCCTTCTATTCCTGGTTATTGGGGTACTCCAGTCCACTCCTGGCATGTTGAAGTCCCCCACAATCACCACACTATCCTTCTCGCAGGTCCTCCTGATCTGTCCCTCTAGTTCCCTGTCTAACTCCTCCATCTGAGAGGGTGGCCTGTACACCACTCCCATTCTGAGAATGCTATTCTTGGAATCCTGGATTTGCATCCAAAGTGATTTCGTACTATCCTCCTCCCCTTCCTCCCTTACACACTTCAGTTCTTCCTTCACATATAGTGCCACCCACCCTCCTTTCTCAATCACCCTGTCCCTATGAAATAACCTGTATCCTGGTACAGACAGGTCCCAGTCGTTGTATTGGGTGGCCCATGTTTCTGTGATGGCTGCAATGTCTACCTCTCCCTCTGCCATGAGCACCTGTAACTCTGCAGTTTTCCTTCCAAGGCTTGTAGTATTAAGGGTAACCACCTTCCACCCCCCCATACTGGCCTCTTTTACTAGCATCACCAATAGCACTGGTCATTTGTCCTTTGTCACTGTTATGGGGGGGTTAGCTCATATGGTTTCCCAACCTGTGGTCTCTGCATGTCTCTTGCCCACTTGCCACCCCCCGCTCCTAGTTTAAATTCCAAACTTCCTCTATCCTCCATCCTCTGTTTCAACACTTTCTTTCCCTCCTCACTGAAGTGTAGTCTGTCCTTGGTATAGAGACTACTGTCCTCCCAGGTCCCTTCCCACCCCCCCACAACAGCCCATACCCTTCGCATGACACCAGGTTCTTAGCCATCTGTTAAATTCCTCTATTCTCAGCTTTCTTGTTGTGCTTGTCTTGAGCACTGGAAGTATCTCTGAAAAATTACTGATCTTCCTGCCCCCTCACATAATTGTCCTAGTTCCACAAACCCCCTCTGGACTATATCTACTGTCTTGTCAGCCAGGTCATTTGTCCCAAGATGTATAATTAAATGAGGCTTGTCCCTACCTCTTCTAGCATATTTCAGAACAGATTGTCCCACCCTTTCCACTGTCATTCCTGGCATGGCCTCCACCCAAATGCGACTATGCCGCTCCCCCTTGTTACCCCACCTGAATCCTCTTAGTATTGAGTCCCCCAGCACTAAGATTCCACCCCTCTTACTCCCTGCTTGCTTCCACTGATCTCCATCTCTCATTCCTGGCTCCTCTTCTTCCTACTGCACATTATTTACTCCTTTTGCTCCTGTTGCAATTCTCCCAGCAGAACTTCCTCCCCACTGCAGTTTGGTCCAGGCATTTATCAATTACTCCTCCAATTGCATCACCTCCCTCCTCCTTCTTCCCCTCTAGCAGTGCAAAACTATTTTCTGAAGACCCTTCACAAATACCCACTTCCTCTCTCTTCATAGTAACCTGTTCCCTCCTATCCACTCCATGACTGTTGCCACTTCTTCTCCTCCCCTCACAAGTCCATGTCTCCTCCTTCCATTTGTCTTTTGTCTCCTGACCTGGTTTCCCCAGCAGTCATTCTTCCTGGCCTGGGCCCCTTTGTCTCCGCTTCCCTTCTTCTGACCCTCTTCTCACCACTGTTGGCTCAAATTGCCCTCCCTCATCTCTCCTCCTCCCTTCCTCCCTCCATCCAGTATTGGGCTAAACCCACCTCCAGTCTGCCTAGCCTGTCTTAGTTCCTCCTGCAGACCCTCAATCTCTTTTCTAAGTTTCTCTATGTGGTTGCACACTAAACATCCACCCACACTCCAGGCAATTTTTAGAAAGATTGGTGCACTCAATTGCTTCATCTTCATGTGCAGTGTAACCCACTGCATGGACTGTGATACAAACTCTGTGGTATACTTTACAGGAACTGCCTGATTAGTAGAAGCTGCTGAACTGGAATGCAGAGTGAGCTGAAAGTGTGATGCTGAGGAGTGGACTCTGAAAGAGTTGTTCCATTCTTGGAAATACAGCTGCCGGTCCTTGAACTAGGGAGAATTCCCTTGGTATTTTAAAATCTGCTGTGTTTCTGGACACTTGCTAAGCACAGGTGAGAGCAGTGCCTTTATGAATTTCAGGCTCAGTGAGTACAAGCTGACTTTCACTGATTGTATGCAACATAGTTCGACCCCAGAAGTGGTGAGAGAAGCTCTGGGAGAAGCACTGGTTGTATCATCGCCTCCTCCAGAAAGCCTCCTCTTTTTAATATTTCAGCCAGCAGTATCTAATTAACATTCCTGTGGTATTTCTTCCCAGTTTAGTGGGAGCTCAATTGAACAATTTACTGGATGGTGACTGCAATTTGGACTTCTGCTGAACATATTAGTACGAACTTGCAGGGATTTGCTGAGACACTACTTCTAGGAAGGAGCTGTGGTTACCTCAACTTTTCTGTGACATTTTTTTTCTAAATCTCTCTTGAAAGACTGATCTTTTTTATTATTTTAAAGGGTGGGAGGTATTGGAAGGGGATTTGTTTAATATTGGGGGGTGTGGATGTGTGTGTGGAGTTAGGTTTATTTTATAGTGTATTTTATAATTTGAAAAGAGTGACTGAGTTAATAGGTTGCAGAGAAAGTCAATCATTGTTAAATTTTTGTTTGGTTGTAATTTTAGTTATGTCTAGGAGACTTGGACCCCTTCAAATTAGTTACCCATCTGCCCTACTGTGCAACCTCCAACCCTTCTGTGACCTCCTCCTCCAGGCTACTTCTATAAGGCGCTGCAGGGAGGTGGGTATTTGCAGGGGGCATGGGAGTTTGTTGCGGGGTGCAGGGGACATAATGGAGGTGAGTGGGATTGGAGTGGTTAGGAGCAGGAGGTACCTTGGGAGTAAACTGAGACTTGACAGAGGCATGACATGTTTGGCTTCCATTTCCAGGGTTCTCTCAGGACCATGGTTAGACTGCTAGAGGGCCTACAGCCATCACTGATCCCCTCCGGGCAGTGTTATGCAATGCCAGGTCGATGAGGAACAAGACCGCAATTATGCCGGACTTGATTTCCTCATTCAACCTGGCATGCATCGTGGAGACCTGATTGGGGGACAATGCAGGTTCAGTTTTGGAGGTGTTGGTCCTGGTCAGGTACTCTGTGGTACACTGCCTGAGGAGGGATTGCAGGGGTGGGGGTGTGGCAATCTGTTTTAGATCCAGCCTGAATTTCTCCAAGTATCCGGTGGGTTTTATCTCATCATTTGAATATGTGGCATGCATGGAGGGCCAGGTGTGGGTTGCAGAATTCTCTTGGTTTACCATCCTCAGGGATTGGGCAGAGAGTTTCTGCAGGAGGTTGCGGACTTCATCACTGACAGGGTGCTGGAGTCCCCCAGATGACTTATTCTGGGGGACTTTAATGCCCAGATCAAAAATGAATCCTCGCAGTTTGATTCTGACCTCCTACAGCTGATGACAATTTTGGGCCTTGCATAGGCAGTTGCCTCTGCAACTCGCCATCACAGCAACACCTTGAACCTGGTATTCTCATTGGGTATCAAGGTCACTGACCTCGGGATTGATCGGATCATTTGGTCATATCACTGTATAGTTAAATTCTCATGTGAGGCCCCCCCAGTGGTCCCTCCCCTGTTGAGATGATCAGCTATCGCCCTTTGAGGGGATTTTCCCCAGAGGGACTGATGGGGGTAGTTGATTTTTCTGGTGTAAGTGCTGTTTGTGCGAATGGCTTGGGTGAAGTGGTGGCAGCCTACAATAGGGCTGTCACTAGGGCACTCAATACTATTGCACTGGTCCGTATATGACCGAGGTACTCTCACTTGAGACCCCCATGGCTTGATGGGGCTCTCAGAGTGATGAAGACCATGGGTTGGAGGTTGGAGCATCGCTGGCATAGGACTCAGTCAGTGGAGGATAGACTAGCTTTGATAAATCACTATCCTGAATATCAAAGGGCAATAAACCATAAGAAGGCAGAGTTCCTGTCCAGGGAAATTGCTGCAGGAAAGAACAGACCAGTTTAGCTCTTTCAGACTGTGGACAGGCTTCTTCATCCAGTCTGTATACAGCCAAATACAGCCTCTTCAGTAGCACTTTGCAAAGAGTTTGCTCTGTTCTTCTCTGATAGGGTATCCACCATTTGGGCTGGGATCTCGCCAGTGTGTCTAGATCAGTCCCACAGAGTGGAGTCTGGGTGAAGAAGGGACACTCTGATTGTCTGGGTGGAGTTTCGGTCAGTGGAGGTGGTCAAGGTCTCCAAGGTGATTTCAAAGTTGCGGCCCTCTTATTGTAAACGGCACCCTTGCATGACATGTCTCCTAGTAGGCTGCGTTAAGGACATTAGTCCAGTGTTTGCTGGGATTGTCAGGTGCTCACTTTCAGAGAGGGTATTTCCTGATGCCTTGATGGAGACATTGGTGAAACCCCTTCTGAAAAAACATCTCTTGACCCTGATGTCCTGGTGAATTATAGACCTATCTCCAACCTCCCATTTTTAGGGAAGGTTGTTGAGAAGATAGTGACTCTGTAGCTCGAGGAACACCTAGAGGCCTTTGACATCTGCAAGCCTTTCCAGTCCAGGTTCAGGATGAGGCACACCACAAAGACAGTATTAGTCTGGGTACATAATGACCTCCCCAGGGCAAGAAATCGAGGGGAGTGGTCAATTCCTATTCTTCTCGATCTGTCATAAGCACTTGATACTGTGGACCACATTGTGTTGCTGGATCACCTTTGAGAATCTTGTGGACTCACAGGTACTATCATCAACTGCTTTCAGTCCTTTCTTTTGGTCAGGAGGCAGAGGGTAGTGATGGGGGAATTTCTCCTCCTCCCCGATTCCCTTGACCTGTGGAGTGCCTCAAGGTTTGATCCTGTCACCGATGCTGTTTGTGGTATACATGCTGCCTCTGGGGGAGGCTCATTAGACAGTACAGTCTGAACTTTCACTGTTACACAGATGGTACTCAGCTGTATATGTCTTTTGTACCAGGGGCAAGTGATGCCATTAAAGTGCTGAATAAATGCATTGTCAAGATACAGGACTGGATGAACTGGCTGAGACTTAACCCGGACAAGACGGAGGTGCTGGTGATTGAACCAGGTCACAAGCATGATGGGGATGCTTCTGGGACAACAACAGGTTTAATCCTGGGGTCAGCTCAGTTGATGGCATCCTCTAAGGTGAGAAATCTGGGTGTTGTCCTCGATGACAAGCTGATATTTGAAGTTCCAGTGTCGGCTGTCATCAAAAGTGGTTTCTATCAGTTGAGGAACATTGCCCGTATTAAACCTCTAATTCTGCCCAAAGACATGCCTTCATTAGTACATGCCTTTGTAACATCCAGACTCAACTACTGTAATGCTCTTTACCTTGGGAGTCTCTGGGGGGAACCTCTGCCAGCTCTAGCTAGTGCAGAATGCAGCAGCCAGGCTGCTGACAGAGCTGTCAAGGTCCTGCCACATGACCTCAGTCCTTCAAGGTCTGCACTGGTTACCGGTCAGGCAGAAGATTCTCTTCAAGGTGGTCTTGCTCACCTATGAGGCCCTATACAGATTGGGCCTTGGCTACCTGTCAGATTTCCTTACTCCTCCCATCCTAGCCCACTCCCTCTATTCCTCCACCATGGGCCTCCTCATGGTTCCAAGGACCAGGCTGAAAACCTTGGGTGATTGTTCATTCGGGGTGGCTGGCCCAGTCCTCTGAAACTCACTGTCAAGATCTTTGAGGGAGGCCCCTACAGTGGAGGCGTTTAGGTGGGGCTAGAAGACCCACCTCTTTAGCTTAGCCTTTCCTGCAGATGTTTTTTAACTGTTACTGGATTTTAATTATTTTATTATATTGCTTGCTTATACATTTAAATGTTTTATTTTGTAAATTTGATTGTATGGCACCCATAGCCTCTGGGATTGGGCGCCAAACAAATATAAAATCTAATCTAACCTAATCTAATCTAAAATTTGTTAATAATTATATATATTTTTTTTCAATTTTGACCCCCCAATTTTCAAGATACCTGATTTTAATGATTTGCCTTATAAACACAACATGTACCACTTATAGTATACTGGCAAAAATGTCATTTTGTACCAGAAGTGCAAAAACACATTTAATCCAGGCTTTAAAAAATGACACCTGTCCTGTTTATGAGATGCTGTGGAAAAATGGCTATGTTGAAAGTTTGGACTCAAAATATTGACAATTTGGGAAGTTATGAGTGAACACTGAAATACTGCAATGTTCACTCATAATCTGGGCATTTTACCATATTTGTACACCAAACTGTCAGCATAGCCTTCTTATTACCCCACCTCATGAACCCAGTAGTGAAAATGTTCAAATATCTGCTGAAACATCATTCCATGGCATTGAAATATCATTCTTGAGGGTTGGGTTACTATGAAATCTCCTGACATCCTCTGCATTTGAGTCATGGCTCAAGCCTGCTATCAAGACACATGAGGTGGCACTACCTGGTTATACTTGCTTCAGGAAGGACCGGCTGGGAAAAAGGGCTGGTGGTGTTATGTTATACACCAGAGCTGACCTGGTTGTAGCTGAACTGCCTGCACCTGCAATGGAATCCCCTTCAGTGGAAGCCCTGTTCCTCTTCCTAACTCTTGGCAATGTCAAGAAGCTAATTATTGTTTGTGCCTATCTGCCCCCCAATACTTCCTCCTCTAGCCTTCCTCCCTTTATCTCCACCCTTGTCAATCTCCTCCAGCACAACCTTATACTGTGTGGTGATTTTAGCTATGATTGGCTTAACCCTGCTGCTGGTAAAATTTGTGGTACCGTTGCTGACTTGAACCTAGTACAACTCATTCAAGACCCCACGTGCTTCAACATGTCTGGCAAAGGCACCCTATTGGACTGGGTCATTACCAACTGTCCGCTGAAGGTTAGATATGCTGGTGTACTCTCAGACAGTATAAGTGATCACTCTCCCACTATGTGTGTCTGGAGGAATAACTACCCCAACCCCCCCCTCCTAAAATTACTCTTGTCCGGGATATGTCTAAGTTCGAAGTGAACAGCTTTATTGCCTCCATCCATAGCATTAACTGGAACCCCATCTTGACTCTCCCTGATATCAACCAAGCCCTGGGCTTCTTTATAACTACCTTTACCCATATTGTTGACACCCATGCTCCCCTGAAAAAATGCAGAACTAAGGGTATTAAAGCTCCTTGGCTCAACAAGGAGTTAAGAATGCTCATGTTCTCTCGTGACCGGACTTAGCAGTCCTTTAAGAAAAGTGGCCAACCCTTGGACTGGATTCATTATAGTCCACTTAGAAATCAGTGTAAGAATTCCCATCACAAAGCCAAATGCCATTACTTTAAATCTTTGCAAACTGAACACCTCTGTAACCCTAAAGAGTTTTGGTGCCAGGTTAATTCCCTGGTCAAAGGGAAGGCCGCAGAACTCCCTAACTTTATCATTGCCCAGGGCTCCTCCCTCACTGAGCACCTCTCTATTGCCACGGAATTTAATTAATTTTTTACCGATTTATTCAAATGTACATCTCTGTTCCCACAGTCTCCTGACCCTTCCTCAGCACCAACTTTCAAAGTCTTCATGGGATCTCACCCAGCCTTACATCTGAAATTGGCTACTTGCAAAGAGGTCCAGAGGCTCCTTGCTAACCTCAAGGCTGAGAGTTCCCCTTGTCACAACTCCCTGAAACCCAAATTCCTAAAAATTGGTGCTCCTGCACTTGCTCATCACGGGCGTGATTTATTCAGTCGTTCTTTCCTGTCCAGCACTGTGCCGGACAAGTGGAAAGTTGCAGTAATTGTACCAGTGCACAAAGGTGGGCCTAATACTGCTGTTGAGACCAATCTCGATTCTCTGTCCTCTTGCCAAGATCCAGGAGTGCATCGTCTGCCATCACCTACAGGAGTACCTAGAGAATTATAACCTGCTGTCTCCATATCAGCATGGATTTAGGAAAAGACACATCACCCTCACAGCTCTGTTGAAAGTAACTTCGGATATTTATCATGCCATGGATCAAGGGTCTGCCACTGGTGCCATCTTTGTTGACCTGACTAAAGCGTTCGACCTTGTGAATCATGATCTCCTGCTACAACAGCTACAGTCAATTGGTTTGGATCCCACTGCCCTAGTCTGGGTCCACAGTTATCTCTCCTGCCATTCTCAAGGTGTCAGTTGGGACGGTGCTCTATCTGATTTCAAACATATTACACATGGTGTCCCACAAGGCTCTATTTTGGGCCCACTGTTGTTCTCTTTATTTATAAATGATCTCCCTAGGCACTATGGAGGGGCCTCTGTGCATCTCTATCTGGACAATGCCATTATTTATCATTCCTCTCCTGATGTCTCCTTGATTAACAAGGAACTTCCCTCTGACTTCAAGGACCCTGAAGACTGGTTCCAGTGTAACTAACTTGTCCTCAATACTAAAAAAACTAAATGCATGCTCTTTGCTCACTGTCCTCCCGCCTCTTTGATCCACTCATCTCTAAGTATCATCTCCCATAATGGTTACATTCTTGAGTCTGTCCCCACATTTAAGTATTTGGGTGTCACCCTTGACATCTCTTTATCCCTCTCTGCCCATGTTTCTACCCTGGTCAAAACACTGAATCAGAAGTTGGGACTCCTTTACCATATCTGCCCCTTCCTCACCTCTGCCTCTTGCATCAAGATTGCTTCAGCATCTCTTCTTCCTCTACTTACTTATGGTGTGTCAGAATTGCTGTCAACCAGCATGTCTAACATGTCACTGCTTGCCCTGGCTTACTATAGGGTGGGTAGGTTTGCACTTGGGGTCAATAGCCACCATCACCACTGTGATGTCCTCTTTCTCCTTGACTGGCTCCCTTATGAATCAAAATTAAGGTACTCAACTTTGAACTTTGTGTATAAGCTTGTTCACAAATTTACACCTCCCTGCCTCAGAGAGATTATTCACCTTAGGAAACCGGCATGTGGCCTCCATTCTTCTGCTCTACCTCTCCTTGAACGGCCTAATCTAAGGCTTACAGTCAACTGTAAATCCTTCTCCTTTGCATCAATAACTGATTGGAACTCCCTGCCTCCTCCGGTCCTTTCCTGCACTTCCTGTCCAAGTTCCAAACCACTTTACTTGTCTTCCTTTCCACCTCTGCTAACTGCACCTGTTTCCAGTGACTTTCTCGCTCCTCCTTCCCCTCATCTTTACTCTATCCCCTAGTTCTTTTCCACCCTCTACCCTCCTGTCTATCTCCCTTCCTTGGTCTGTACCCCCATCTCTTCTCTGTCCATTGTTTTTCCTGATTCTACTCCTCCCTCCCTTTCTCCTCCCTCATGTCCACTCCCTACGTTCGCTCTGTCTCTACTGACATCAGTCCACACTTGTGTTCTCCCACTCTTTCTCCCTGAATTGTTTCTGGGTATTGACCCTGATACCATGATACCTTATGAAGTAACCTAGTTGTATTTACATAGAAACATAGACTTTGATGGTAGATAAGGACCGCTTGGCCCACCTAGTCTGCCCATTTCCCTACCTAGAGGATAAGCTGCAGATCCTATTTAACCAACAGCCTATTTCTTCCTACCCCACCCCCACAAAAATTGCCTTATATCTATCCCATGCATTCTTGAATTCTCTCACAGTTTTAAACCCCACAACCTCCTCAGGAAGGCTGTTCCATGCATCCACCACCCTCTCTGAGAAAAAATACTTCCTCACATTGCACCTGAGCCATCCCCCCTCTATCTTCAAATTATGTCCCCTTGTTCTTGCACATCTCTTTTTCTGAAAGATGCTACCCTCTTGGACTTTGTAGATTCCAGTGAGGTACTTGAAAGTTTCTAACATGTCCCCCCTCTCCCTCTCCCTCCTTTCCTCAAGGGTAAACATATTAAGCTCCTTTAGTCTCTTCTCAAATGGCTTCTCTTGCAGACCCTGCACCATTTTAGTTGCCCTCCTCTGGACTGCCTCCATCCTGTCTATGTCCTTGCAGAGATGGGGTCTCCAGAACTGGATGCAGTACTCCAGATGGGGTCTCACCAACTGTCTGTACAGAGGAATAACAACTTCCTGATTTTCTGTTGGTGATGCCTCTCCCTATACATCCCAGCATCCCCCCCAGCCTCCCTACTGCCTTCTCACATTACTTGCTAACCTTAAGGTCATCTGATATGATTACCCTAGGTCCCTTTCCATTTTTGTTGTTGTTACTACCACCCCCATTGTGTAATCTTCACCTGGGTAGTTGTTTCCCAGGTGCATTATTTTGCACTTCTTAGCATTGAATCCAATCTGCCATACTTCTGACCATTCCTCCAACCTTGCCAAGTCCCTTCTCATCCTTTCCATGCCTCCTTGTGTATCAACCCTGTTGCAGATCTTTGTGTCATCTGCAAAGAGGCATACTTTTCCTTCTAGTCCCTCTGCAATGTCACTTATAAAGACATTAAAAAGGACTGGACCCAGTACTGAACCCTACGGTAGCCCACTAGTAACCCCACTTTCTTCTGAGTGGACTCCATTTACAATTACCTTCTGTGTCCTGTTGCCAGCCAATGTTTTACCAAGGCTACAACCCTGGGACCCACTCCCAGGCTGATTAATTTGATTATTAATCTTTTGTGTGGGACTGTGTCAAATGCCTTGCTAAAGTCTAGGTAGGCCATGTCCACAGCCCCTCCCTGGTCCAGTACTTTGGTCACCCAGTCAAAGAAATCAATTAGATTCATCTGACATTACCTTCCCACTGTGAACCCATGCTGCATTGGGTCCTGTGCCCCGCTGGCCTCCAGGTACTCAACAATTCTCTTCTTCAGAAGTGATTCCATCACTTTCCCTACCACAGTGGTCAAACTGACAGGTCTGTAGTTTCCTGCCTCTGTCTTGCTCCCATTTATAGATCACAGGCATGTACTCTAAAACTAGAAAATTTACATGCAGTTTTACTTAAATTAATGTAAAGCCGTGATTCTCTGGAGTGAGTGTAAGCTTGCTGCTGCCATGACCATAATATGGTTTCAAGTGAACACATTCATTTGGATCAGTGGTCCCTTGAGGGGCAAGGATACCATTACAGTATGTGAAAAATTATGTATGCATGGGAGCACATGGCCCAGAGGGCTCTGCGCTCCAACAGCCAGAATGAATATGACTATACTATCTAAAAGAGTAGGGACATTCATTCAAAAAAAAACTCTTTAATGCACTAGTTAGGGTTAAAGCAACAAAAGTAGGGAAATGTGGCATTAGGGTTTCCAACCCTGACAGTCCACCTCCCCTCCAGGCAGCATAGCAGGTGTGGGGTATGCCTTGGGGTTCTCAAGACAAATGCTCACCTCATTCTCATACACTGTACACATCTGAACTTACTTACATATGAAATGGGGTGAGCATTGGACCTGAGAACCCCAAGACACACCCCGCACCTGCTGTGCTGCCGGAGGGGGGGTTACGGTAACCCTAACACCACATTTCCCTACTTTTGTTGCTTTAACTCTAAATAGTGCATTAACAATGTTTTTGCAATGAAGCAAGAAAGCATTTAATTGTATACCACGGTAGTCAATTAGGCTATATGAAAATATAGGGTATATGAAAAAAAAAATTAGTATATATGAAAGAAACCAGCTAGTTACACTGTATTAATGTGTTATTAGTACGCATATACTACAAACCACAATATTACACACACAACATATGTTACAAGAAACCTAATACCACATATAACAGCCACCTTGAAGCCCTCAGAAAGGTGGCCACTGTACTAACAGCCAGCCCCTGAAACAGCAGCTCACATCCTAGGAAAACAAATGTACCATCACCACAATACAGCAGTTACCTCCCACCTTTTGCCCCACACAGTGTATACTCAGTCAGCCAATTGTACCTGCCAAGCCTTCCATACTGCTGCCTCCTTTATGCTGCTTTGGGCCAACTTTCTGTGTGCCAAGCCCTACATACTGCTGCCTACTTCTTGTTTCTGCAAGCTGAGTTCCTCTTCTTCTTCCAAAACACTCCTCACCCCTGACCACCTCTCCTGACTTCACAGCTACTCATACTGCATCTTTCATGCTGCTCCTCACATCAACACACTAATCCGCTACTCCTGACCACACACCCAAAGCTACTGGCATGCCATCCTGAAGTAAAAATCCTACCAAACCAATCCCCCTTTTATAGCAGATGTACACAAATGGGCGTGCACACACAAAAACATGCACACCCACAATACGCTATGGAAACAAGCTAATTAATTAGCAATTGCACTACCACACAACACCACTACACTATGGAAACACTCTGCACAATAGAAAAACACTAAGGACCTGCAAAAAAAAAACAAAAAAAAAACAGGAGCAGGAACAATCTACAAACAGCCACAAAGATGACCAAACTTTTTTTAATTCAACAAACTTTATTGATATTGCAACAAAAAGTACAAAATAACATCGACAACAAATATCAAACACAAAATGCCTCTCAATAATACCCCCTCCCACCTTCCCCCCCAAAAAATGGAGAATGATCCAATACAAGGATGTAAGCCTACCCATTAAACCAAAGACACTTTCCATAAATGACAAGAGACAAGATGATTAACCATAACAGAAAAACATAGTGCTGTACGTAAGGATGTGCTGTATCATTACATAAAAAAAAGAAATCAGGCTGAAGGCAGTGTTCCAACAATCTGCTTAAAGTGAAGAGGCAAGAGAAAACGAGGTATCCAGTTTATTCCATTTCTTGATGCTATCATCTTCTCAAGGTGGAGATAACTGAACAGCTCATTAAGCCACTCTATATAAGAAATATCTACCTGATCTTTCCAGTAGCATAGCACCACTCTCTTCACAGCCAGAGAAATCATGGATAAATAATATTTCCATTCCTTAAGACCTATACCTGAGTAATCCCCAACAACACAGATTTCAGGGGTAAAATAATTTTCCACACCCAGAAGAGGGTCCACCTTTTGTTTGATCTTATCCCATAGGGGGGCTATCTTAGGGCAGTCCCACAAAAGATGAAGTAAAGACTCAGGGTCAAAAAAGCTCATAAAGGCCACTCGCCCTTTGGGTTTGTGGCTCTATGACTTGTGTGACCCCTCAATTGTATTATTTCCTTCATATTGCACTTTTCCTTCATTTATTCTGTCTCTCTCTTTCTCTGTCTCTCAATATATATATATATATATATATATATATATATATATATATATATATATATATATAATTCATGGCAAAAAACTCAGTTGAATGCATCAGTTAGCATTGTTCCACAGTGACAAAAGTGAGGAAATTTGGTGTTAGGATTGCCACCCCTTGCAGCCCACCCCGTCCCCATCAACAGGCATCGGAGTGTGCGTTGGGGTTGTTGGCCCTAACTCTCACCCCATTCCATGTATAAATAATCTGAGGCAGTGCAGTGTAAGAGAATGGGGTGAGAAACGCAAATGGTAACAAAAATGCAAACGGTTACACAATCGCAAACAGTAAAGGCAACGGCAACGTAGAAGGAAACAGTAATGCAATCAACAACAGAAATGCTACCAAAAAGGCAAATAGTAAGGCCAACAGAAATGCAAATGGTGACGAACATGCAAACAATAATGGTAATGCAATTGGAAATGCAAACAGTTATGGTAACAGCAATGATGATGCCAAAGCGAACAGTAACGCAAACGCAAATGGTAATGCGCACGGTCACGGTACTCCAATTGTAAAAGCAAATACTTATGGTAACTCCAACAATAACGCCGAAGGAAACACAAACAGAAATGCAAACAAAAATGCAAAGAGTAACGTACATGGTGGCTTAGACGGGAACGCTAACACAAACGGTTATGGAAATGCAAGTGGAAATGCTAGCTTTAACAGTAACGAAAATGCACACATTTTTTTCCTCAAAAGCTGCATTGAGAAACACATTGAATACAAAGAATGTATGCATAATAATGGGCCTCGGAGCAGAAAATGAAGCTTTGGAATACTAAACTGCTTATTAGGGCTGTGCAGGGGCCGAATATTACTTTCCAAATACCACGAATATCAGGACTTCCAAATATTCAGGAGCCCTTCCCGAATAGAGGACTATTCGGGTGGTATTCATATTCGGGACAGCCCCTGCTTGCACAGCCCTTAAAAAACAGTCCCAACATCCTCTGTAGCCTCCTCCAAAATAAAAATAAGATGCCATGTAACCCTCATCTGCCCATCCTCTAGCAGCAACCCCCCTGCACCGGCAGCAATTTGTTATAATAAAAAAAAATCCTGATGGGCAACAGGCAGAACCCACTCATGTCCACAGTCAGTTGCCCTCTTGACTGAAAAGGTAATGCTTAATATACTTTCTCCCAACCCCAACCCTGGCAGCGCCCTACTCCCCCCTCTCCCCCCAGCACCAGGAATTTATTATAAAAAAATAAATAAAATCTCCGATGGGTGACTGGCACAAACCACCCACCTCCACGGCCAGCCACCCTCTTGTTTGGTGAATCTCATGCTTATAACATACTCTCTCCACCGAAGCAGCACCCTACTCCCACCCTTCTCCCTCCCCAGCATCTAATTATCCTTCTGTAAAGAACATGATTGTGACGCGGGTGCAACCCTCTCTCCTCCATGGCTGGGCGTCTTGTAATGAATGAAAAAGTGCTATTGGCTTGCATAGTAAAATCAGCAGATCACAGGCAAGAGGGTGGCTGGACGTGGAGGCGGGCGAGTTCTGCCAGTCACCCATTGGGGATTTACTTTCTTTTTTATAACAAATTGCCACCTGTGCTGGTGGGAGGTGCTGCTAGAATGTTGGGTAGAAGGAGCTTACATGGCTGAATGTTTTTTTTTGTGGGGGGTGGTGCTGCAGAGGAAGGTGGGGCTGTTTTTTCCTTTTTTTTCTCAAGAGTTAGGGATGTGCCTAATATAAAATTTGGCAACCGAATACTGAATATTTGGTGTCCGAATATGAATATTCGGTAGAATAGTCGAAATAATGTATTTGCACAGCCCTACTGCTTATATCTCAGAAACCGTATGATGTAGAAAAAAATTAAAATGTCTTATAATGTATGACTTTCCTGGCTAGTTTTTCACTGAGCCCCCACTTGGGGGGTTAAGCATTTTTCTAATGAAAAGTCCATATCTCAAAGCGTTTCCAAGATAAAGGCCCCAAAAGGCACAGCAGACGCTGCAATGTTAGCCTATGGGAAAAAGCATCAACTTTGGAGTGCCATAACTTTGCAGCCTTCTAATAGTTTGTCACCAAACCACGAAGTCACATCTGTGGGATCTTGACTTTCTTCCCTCCAAATTTCAGCCCAAAAGACCAAATTGTTCTTTTGCAGCAGGGTGGAAAAGTTTTCCTACTATTTGGGGCATAGTGTCGCAAAGTAGTGTTGCAAATCATGACATTTTTGCAAAAAAAAAAAATCATGAAAGTGTTGCAAGTGCAACATTACTTTGTGACACTACAATTTACAAAAACTTGAAAAATATATTTCTGGGGTGTTTTACCCTCCAAAAAAGACATGACTAGCATCCTCAGGGCTCGACTAGGTGAACACAAAAAGAATTGTGTCCCTAGAGGGTACCAAATTTAAAAGCCAAACATTTCTGTGACCAGTAACTGAAAAAAAAATGGCTAACTCACAATGCTACAGGGGTCATTTGTGACACTAAAAACTGCATTTGCGACACTGTCTAATAGTTTGTTAACTTTTCCCTTTGACTTTAATGGGAATTTTTTTTGAATAACTTTTGAACTGTTTAATATTTTTTCACAAAATCTTCAAAAGGCACATCGGGGACCCTGGCTGCATGTTCCCTGAAGGTTTTGGACCAGTCGTACAGACCGTGCGACCTGTAGGCATGAGCAAAGAATGCACAAAAAAGCATAAATATGACTTTCTATTGTGTTTTATAGCTCTGTAACTGTATGTACGACCAGTACACATATTCACAAATCCAGAGATCTATGGTTCTGCTCCATGTCTGCCAAGTTTCAGGCAAATCCGTCATACGGTGGCAAATTTATTAAGCTGCAAAATTTTACACTTTAACCTTAAATGGGGTACTCAACCCTAACTATAGTGGCACTAATGTGCCACTATATAATATATATATATATATATATATATATATATACAGTATATATTGAGAGAGACAGTATATATAGATATATGGGATATGCCATGGGCTGCATGAAAAAAAAAATTATATTTTGATCAGCTAGTCATGAACTCTATTGACCACACGAATGGCAAAGCCACGAGTGAGTTTTGAACAGGTCATACCCAACCATTTAAAATTAACCATTTATTTTCATGCAACCCATGGCACATGCCATTCATAAAATGCCAAGTAAGCTAATAGATAGGGATTCAAATGTAGTGCCAGCAGGCCTAAATAGAATATCAGGTACTATGGATAATTCTGCTCAGAACATTAGAAAACTGAGCTCTTGTGGAAATAAATAGTTTTTTTTTCGCTCTGGAGAGAACTCTCTGAGGCACTCAATACCATACAGACTGGGTCACTAAAAAGCTGTGCAGAGTCCCAGTTTGGGTGGGGGAGAATGTTCATAACTGTGCGGCTGTCCTAAGGCAGCTTTTAGCACTGCTGTGCTGAAGTTTGTTCATGTAGCTGAAATCATATCCAGTCTATAATGTCTTACAAATGTGTGGACTGAAGCCCATGTTGCAGCTGCACATATCTTGTTGTTTGTAGCCAAATTGTGTTCTGCCCATGAAGTAGCTACAGTCCTGGTCGAGTGAGTTTTTATATCACTGGGTGGAACCATGTTCTTCGCCTTGTTGGATTTTGTGATAGCATCCTTCAGCCATGTTGCTGAAGTGGATTTAGATGCTGGTTGTCATTTCTTCTTTCCCTGCCAGAGGACGAACAGCTGATCTGTCCTCGAGAACTCCCTTCTTCTGTCTATATAGGTCATCAAAAGTCTTTTCATCCCTAGCACATGGAGTTCTGGTTGGTCTGCTATATCTGTCTTCAGCAGCATAGCTGGTAACTCAGTGTTTTTTTACCACATGAAAATCCAAATTGACCTTTGGGGTAAATGATGGCGGCATTCTCAGGGTTATCCTATTCTGATGGAACTCCATGAAAGGTGGTTTGCACGCTAGGGCCTGCAGTTTGCATGTTCATCTCATGAAACATATAGTGACCAGAAACACCATTTTTATGGTCAGCCACCTAAAATTTATTGCCTGTATGGGCTCAAATGGTGTAGTCTTGAGTACCTGGTGGACCAGAGTGAGGTCCCATGATGCCACCATAGTTCTTACTCTGGGCATTAGATTTCTTGCTGCCTTAATAAACTGGATCATGTCTGGGTGTACCCCGGGTAACGTGTTCCCTATTTGGTCTCTAGTGGCTCCGATGGCTGCTACCTGGACCCTCATGGAAGAGGAGGAAAGCTCTTTCTCCAATTCTTCCTGGAGAAAAACAAAAAAAAAAGTTCTGAAACTGAAGCCTCAGTAGGAACAATGTCATTCTGTATGTAGCAATTTGAAAATGTCCCATTGCCTCTTGTACGTACTCATCATCGAGGTACATCTAGACATGGTCAGTGTATCCACCACCTTGTCTGGATAGCCTGCCTTTAACAATCTCTCCCTTTCAGGAGCCAGGCTGTCAGCTGCATGCTGGGAGGGTTGTGGTGCAGAACTGGGTCCTCGTGAATGATATCCGGTATCATATTGCAGAAAGTTTCTAGGGTAGCTCTAGCACCATGGGCTCTACCGTTGCAAACCACGACCATCTTGGCCAATATGGTGTCACTAGAATTTCTCTTGCCCTAGACTAATGCACCTCATGAAGGGACTGAGCAATAATTGGAATGAGTGGAAACATATACGCTACTGTGAATTTCCATTTCATTGACAATGTGTCCACTCCCGCTGACCGGTGTTCCTTGATTCTGGAGTAAAACTTCCTCACCTGTGTATTGTCTCCTGTTGCCATAAGGTCTATTTCCACAGGAACCAACAGGTGTTGATTCAATGAAAGATCTGCTGGTTTAGTTGCCATTCCCCCAGATGAATGAGTTGAAGATTCAGCCATCCTGCTGTCTGATTGAGCCTTCCCGCCAAATGGATTGCTGTGAGGTGTTGAAGGTTGTCCTGTGACCAGCTGAGTACCTTGGTGGCTTCCCTTTGCATTGCCACACTCATTGTACCTCCCTGATTCACTAGATATACAACTGTGGCTGTGTTGTCTGAATGGATGAGGACTTTTTGTGGTGCACTAGACCCTGAAATGCTATCAGTGCATTGTACACAGCTTGCATTTCTTGGACATTTTTTGGGAGCCTCATCTCTGATGTGGTCCACCTACCCAGGGCTGTTTGGTTGCCTGTTTAGGCTGCCCAGCCAGAGAGGCTGGAGTCAGTCTCTATGACTATGTCTGTTTTGCAATCGAGTGGTGTCCCTCTGGCCAGATTGTCGATTGTTGTCCACCATGTCAGTGATCCTCAAACTGTCAGGCTCATGTTGAATCAAATGGATAGATCCTGATTCAGTTGGTGGCCCTGTCTTATGTAGGCTACAAGTAAGGGCCTATTGTTCCATTGTGCCCAGGGTACCAGATCAATGCAGGATGTCATCATGCCGAGTAGATGAGACACCTCAAGGTGCAATGACTCCGAGCATGATGATAGTTTCCAGGTGTAGCTTAGGAGGAACTGCACCTGGCTGTCTTCTGGGCAGACAATGCCTACTCTGGTATCAATCAGGGCTCCCAAGTGTTTGACCTGTTGGCTGGGTGATAGGGAACTCTTCTCCCTGTTGATGACCCATCTGTGGTTCTCCAGGCAGCTTATGACCAGCTCTGTCTCCCGTTGGGTTTGAGAGTAGGACCTGGCCCGTATGAGCCAGTTGTCCATGTATGGAATCGCTTGGATGCCCTGATCCCTTAATTTTGCCACTAGAACCACCGAGGTCTTGGTAAAGACATGGAGGGCCGATGCCAGCCCAAATATCAGGGCCATGTATTGGAAGTGCTGGCTCAGGATGTGGAATCGCAGGTATTTGTGGTGCGAGGGTCTGATGGGAATGTGGAGTAAATGTCCTTTAGATCTATGGATGTCAGATAGTCCCCTGGTCTCAGAGCTCTGATTGTAGAGCGGATCATCAACATCTTGAACTGCTTGTACTGGATGAAGCAATTTAAGAATTTTAAGTCAAACACTTGGAGAAGGTCTTCCATCTTCTCGGGCACCATAAAGAAGGTGGAATAAATCCCCTTGCCCTGTTCAGACTCTGGAACGCATGCAGTTGCTCATGTTTTGAGGAGAGTTCTCAGGATGCTATTGATCTGCTCTGGGAATGCCTTCTTTTTCGATACTGGGGACATGATCAGTCTGTCCCTTTGAGGTTCCTCCGACAGCTCTATGGCGTAGCCTTCCATCACCACTTCCCTCACGCACTTGTCTGTGGTTCTCCTTATAAAGCTGTTGGCAAACTGCATCAGGAAAGACCTATGAGTGGGTAGTTCTCTCCCTCTGTTCCCTGCTGGTAGTCATTGCTTGTTCTGCTTGGGCTTGAAGTAGCTAGTGGGGTGATTTCTGCTGTGCTGGAAGTTGTTGTGGAGCTTGTACTGCTGACTCCTATTGGGCTGCTGACAATGTCCCTTGTAGTTGTTTGAGTTGTAGCCTGCACTTTTGTCATGAAAAATGTGGCTTTTACCAGATCTTGATCTGTCCAGCAGGTAGGTGTCACCTGATGCTTTAACTGTTCTCTTGCTGAGTGAAGAAACCTGTGGTTCCACTAGCAGTACCATACGCCATAGCTTGAGCTCATCTTCTTGGGAAGGGTACATCTTGTCCCATGATCTACACTCCGGAATCCATGTGGGCTCAGTTGTGCCCCATTCCTTGAACACCACCTCTTGCACTGACTCACACACTGGGAAGGTGTTAGAGGAATTTGGCGTGGGCTTTAGTGAGACCACAAGCTTTGATGTCAGAGCCTCTGGTGGACTTCTTGAACCCCACTGTGCACTTGATGGCCTTTACCAAGTTTTGGATTTGATCGAGGAAGCAGTACTTGGCCGTTAAGGACTGTGGGTCCTGTTCCATTGGTTTCTGCAGTCCCTGCTTCCCATCGGATTGTCCGTCCCAGTCATTTCCTGAGTCACTTGGATTGTTTGGGTGGGGTGAGTCTGTTGGTGATGTGGGTGGTGACAACGGTGGGCCAGCTGAGTCTTTCAGCTGGGAGATCTCTGCCAGTCTCTGTAAGATGGCCATAATGAATTGTTCTTGTTGTTGGATCACTGTATTTGTAGCCTGCTGATTCTGCAGGAGGAGTGCTGCTGTGTCAGGCTGTTGGGTATTCTCCCTGGATAGGGTGCTAGTAGGTGCAGGTCCTTGGGATGAGGTGCCCTGCTCCAAGTTGACGTGGTCAGAATGCCCTGATGGCTCCTCTGCTAAGCAGTTGGGGCAGAGCTGGCTCAGGTTCACTAGTAGCAGGGGTACTGTGCATGAACTGCAGATCCTTGTCTTAGTCATATTCATCTCTGGGGAGACATAAAGATATGGTGCCCTTAGGGTATGCCTTGACTACACTGCTGTAATAATCTGTATCTGTATACATATATTTGTTAGTATGAGGATGTTATCCCTTACCACCCTCTTTTGGGGACTACAGATATGTCCGCTTTAAGTATGTATCCCCTGGCACTACAAATATGGCCACTGGGTGCATGGAGCATCCAGACTATAAACATGGCCACCGACATGGGTGGAATGGATTACAAACATGGTCATCATGCTAAGGCGTTCACCACTGTGCAAGAAACACAGGTTATTATGACTTGCCTAGCCCAAGGGGCTACTCCAAATTGTACCCTCTCACAATCTGCACCATTGGATGTGTCCTCTAGATCCCTGTGTCCTGCTCTGGCCATTTTGTACCATTCCCAACATGGTGTCAGCCATCTTGTGCATGTGTGTGTGCCATGATCTGCAGCGCCATGACCAATATGGAGCCAGGTTGCGCATGCATAATTTACCTCTAAGCTCATGCACATGCCCATCCTCTACACAAAACCCTGTGAACGGCTGGGGAATAAAGAACAGGGATCCAGCCATGCTTGTAGGACAATGGCGATGGTGATTTGTCCCCCCATGCAGTCCAGTGTGCAGGAGTCCTGACAGCTTATGGGCAGAACATCATTGTGCATGTTGGCACTCTCTATATCTGTTGGGGGGATGATCACTACTGCTTCATGCTCTCTGTCTCTCCTTTCTGCCATTATGTGATTATTCATGGGCACCCCTCCCGTAGCCGCTAGCAGAGGCTACGGGCATTCACCCACAGTGCTTCAGTCTCTGAAGGTACCCCACTAGCAGGGAGGCACTCTGGTTCAGTGATGAGCAGCGCCTATGTCCTCCTGAGATCACTGCCATAGGGATCTCAGGGGAACTTTGCATCTGAATTTATGGAGTATCCTGGATAGCTGCAAGTTCATAAAGAGAAAAAAACTGCTTTACTGCTGTGCATTATTCCATCTGAACTCTCATGACCTGTTATCTGCTAACCACCAATGCGTGGCTGATTCCCTTAGAAATGGGTTCCAGCTACAAGAGTAGATTAAAGGTAATAGTAAGGGATATAGCCTGCCTGTCTAAATATTACTATAGAGTAGCCATTATTGACAGTTTCTTACCTTCTGGTGCAGCTATTATTGTTGCTGTGGTTTATTGAGCTGTATTGTTCAGAAAATTGGTCCTGTGCTTGTAGCCTGGTCAGATGCACATGAATAACTGACCACAGTTGGACAGAGGAGGGGTACTGCAGGTGCAGGACTTCTTTGGAAGTCACAGGTGCATCAAGAGCCTATCAGGCGATGTGGAGACCCAGTCTGTATGGTATGGAGTACCTCAGAGAAGTCTACCTACAATGTTGGCCTTTTCTATGGGGGAAGTTCCCATCCATGTATTTTATAGATAGATGGATAGATAAATAAACAGATAGATGTATGTGTGTATGTATATATAAGTATATATGTACTGTATATATCTATATACATATATATATATATGAATTATGGATGACACAAATCCAGTATTTATGCATAAATATATACATTCAAGGGTGGCTACAATTTGGAATGCCCTACTAGAATCAGTTGTTCTCAGTAGCTCAGCGAAAATGTTTGAAAGATCATTGGAAACTTACATGGGTAATAAATCAACTAGACAGTACCGCTGATATGTCACAAGTCATAATAGGCTTTTGCCAACTGACTCCTTCCCTGTCTATGAATCTGTATATGTGTGTGTGTGTGCGCGCGCGCATGTGTGTGTTATCTGATGATGGCTGTCTGTGGTTGCTTGTGTAATTTTGTCCTTTTGCTGCATGGGGGCGGGGAGTTAGGACTGCAAACAGTTTTGGCATTAAGTTGAATCCCAACTGGTGCATTTGCAATGAATATATATATATATATTGCATGCACTGTGTATATACTGTAGTATATGTAGACTACATATAGAATAAACAATGGGTAAGGTTGGTATACAAGGATGTATAACTTTCAAATCTCAAAACAGGCCAGCACTACCCACCACTCAAATAAAGGCAAAGACACAAAATGTATGTCAAAATATTTGCAGTTTAATAATACAGCTCTAAACACAAAAGGTGCAAAATACACAAACCTCATGCATAGTGTTAGCACAAGCTGGGAGTGCAGGGCACGGCTCAACTGACTTCTCCTGGTTTCGCAGTAGCCTCTTCAGGAAGTGCCACTGCAAAACTGGTAGAAGTCAGTGTTTAGAGCTGTATTATTAAACTGCAAATATTTAAACATTCATTTTGTGTCTTTGCCTTTATTTGAGTGGTGGGTAGTGCTGGCTTGTTTTGAGATTTGAAAGTTGTATTGTTTGATAGCACACCCTGTTGTGGGGTGGCTGGTTATTGATACAAGAATGTATACCCATTGAGGGGGCTAATTAGGGCTATAAGGCCAGGAGCCCAAAGGAAAAGTGAATTTATTGCCTTAATTAGCCCCTGAGATGTGCATACTTCCAAGTGTACCACCCTTACTCATTGTTTGTTCTTAATATGCAAGCAATTAGACACGACGAGTTCTGGCCTGATAAGAGCATGCCCCAGGTGTATTATAAGGCATAAGGTGCTTGCCCAGAGTGCCTTTAGCACCTGGGAAGTGCTCTTATCAGGCCATAACTCACTCATTGGAGTGTCTTATTGCACTTATAAAATGGGCCCCTAAGTAATTATTAAAGGGGAAAAAAAGAACAAAAGAAATTTAGAAATATAAAAACAGAGGTTTCAATAGGTCAAATAGCAAAAAATACTCCCTGTAGTAAAAGGACTATTTATTGCCAGCAGAGGTCTTCCTATGTATTCCTGGGGTAGAATGTAGTTTAGTTTAGTTTAGTTTATTGATCAGTCATTTGACCTTTTCAAGATACATTACATGCATTTACACTTACAGTTGCACAAATAAGTAAAAATATAATACAAATAAAGTGCCTAGTGCAATAGTTTGAGATAACATGAGGTGTGTGTCTATAAATGCAGATACATACGTATAATACATCAAGCTGAATTTACTAGAGACAGAAGTCATACAAGATAGAATGCATTGCTGAGCATAACAGCCTTAGACACTACAAAGTATTTGTCACCTAGGTAAATTGTTTTGCTCTACTGTGTATTATTTATGCTTAATATGAATTCTTGTAATAGCTTCTAGATAATCCTGTGATTGCCTTAATTGTGGTTTCATCATTTGTTGTAAAACAATTTTAAAAGTCCTGATCTTTGGTCTGAAAAGTATCCCATAAAGGAATGAGCCAGTGGACTCTGGGGTTATTGTACCATGGGCATATAAATATAACTGTTGAGTACAAGAACAATATCGAGATTGAGGTATAGAATTCTTGCCATATCTGGCAGTGAGGACATTGCTGGGAAATATTTCCAGCCTGAATTTAGTATAACATTTTCTTTGGTTATAGTCTAACAAGACATCCAAGTAATGTCTATAATAATGTGATATGTCCTTATGTATTAACCATGGAGAAATACAGTATGCAGCCTGGAAATTAAATCTAAATCTTGTGATTTATATAAAATAATTATCCTGTGGGTGACATATGTTTTATATTTTAGGCTGATGGAGATGCCTTTAGCAACATAACTTTTCAAAAATTCAAGATCAGTTTCTTGTAAGATGCAGAAACATTTTTTTTAAACCAACTAGATTGCAAGAAGCCCATGTTAATCCATACATATTTTTCCTTTAGACAGAGATATGGTAGTCTATCTGGATCTAAATAAAGGTAGAAAGTAGAAAAATACCATACAGTGTATGTAAGCCCCTCTCTCCCTTTTCTTGCACAAGCCCTATACATTTAACGATTTTTGGTGGTTTTTTTTCTATTTTTCAGATTTATTACTTTGTTTATGCATCTGAGGAGTAACTGACTGCTGACTCAGTTTTAGTTATAGTGAGTGTTTCTGACTTCTGGTGTTGTATCATGTTTCCTTTGTCACCCCCTTCCCCTCTCCCCCACCCCGAAGATGAACAAATCATTTTTTTCTTTTATGTTTGTTTCTTTTCCTTTCAGTTCAGCTATTTAATTTTGTTTCTGATTGCTGCTTCATTGACACCAAGCATGTCCCTTTGCAGCCATCGTATGGAGCCGTTTCCTTTTTAGCGGTTTTGAAACCATAACTAGCAGTGCCATTGGAGATCTTTTTTTTTTATTTACTTAGTTTTGAGTCTGTTGTTTCATGGAGGGGGAGGTTCCTACACAGAAATACGTAATGGAGGAGCAGCTCTGTGAAGAGGTTTGGAGATCGCACTCGTGTTTCTGCCTGGAACTGCAGGTTACTTTCATTTTTAAATGTTTCACACTGGTGGGATCATATGTGAACTTGGTACAAAATGCAAACTGTGTGTGTGTCTGTGGGGAGTAGGGGGTTTTCAGTATTAGGACCGGTCCTCTTCAATGTCTTTATAAGCAACATTGCAGAGGGACTGGAAGGAAAAGTATGTCTCTTTGCAGATGACACAAAGATCTGCAACAAAGTTGATGCACAAGGTGGGGTGGAAAGGATGAGAAGGGACTTGGCAAGGTTAGAGGAATGGTCAAATGTATGGCAGCTTAGATTCAGTGCTAAGAAGTGCAAGGTAATGCACCTGGGAAACAAAAACCCAGGGGAAGAGTACACAATGAGGGTGAGAGACTAACAACAACAAAAATGGAAAGGGACCTGGGGGTAGTCATATCAGATGACCTAAAGGTGGGCAAGCAATGTGAGAGGGCAGCAAGAATGGCTGGGGGGATACTGGGATGCATAGGGAGAGGCATCACCAGTAGAAAACAGGAAGTTATTATCCCTCTGTACAGACAGTTGGTGAGACCCCATCTGGAGTACTACGTGCAGTTCTGGAGACCCGATCTCCGTAAGGACATAGACAGGATGGAGGCTGTCCAGAGGAGGGCAACTAAAATGGTGCAGGATCTGCACCGGAAGACATATGAAGAGAGACTTAAGGAGCTGAATATGTATAGCCTCAAAGAAAGGAGGGAGAGGGGGGACATGATAGAAACTTTCAAGTATCTCAAGGGAATCAACAAAGTCCAAGAGGGTAGCATCTTTCAAAAAAAGAGGTGTGCAAGAACAAGGGGCACAATTTGAAGATAGAAGGGGCGCTCAGAGGTAATTTAAGGAAGTATTTTTTCACAGAGAGGGTTGTGGATGCATGGAACGGCCTTCTGGAGGAGGTTGTGGAGTCAAAAACAGTGGTGGAATTCAAGCATGCATGGGACAGTCATAAGGCAATTTTAGGGGGTGGGGGTAGGAAGAAGTAGGCTGCTGGTTAGCTAGGATCTGCAGCTTATCCACTAGGTAGGGAAATGAGCAGACTGGGTGGGCCAAGCGGTCCTTATCTGCAGTCAAAATCTATGTTTCTATGTTTCACGTTAGGCAGTTGCACTACTGAAGAGTTTTGTGTCACTCCTACCACTTTCACGCTGCAGCTGCTGTGTTGCAGTCAGTTGTTAGCTAAGGATCTGCAGTGGGACAGCAGTGGTACTGATTGATTTCCCCATGTACTACATCTTGGTTGACACAAGTAGTGCCTATTGTAACATTATGTCCTGATAAGGATATGGCTGGAAAGGGCTTCCAGCCAATCAGCATTAAGGATTTTTTTTGCCCATTTTATAAAATACATTAGAATAGTTATTGTTATGGAGGTCACATTTCTGATCACATTATGGCACCTGAAGGTCTCTTGCTGCAAGGAGAGAATGGTGTGTAGTGAATGCAGTGGGAGATTTCTGGGTTTGGGAGGGTTTTGTGTAAGTCTTTTTTTGCCAGGTTCTTTTGCAGCTTGTTAATTTGTTTGACCAGCTTCCTAATGCTGTGTTCATTTTGCTATTAGTGGTATCCCACAGGGTTTAATGTAGTGCAGGTGTGTCATTAGTGTGTTTTATTAGTGCAGGTATATACTTTTAATTGATTAGTGCAGGTATACCACTTTAATTAGTGTAGCTATATTGCAGTAATTGTTTGCTTTGCACAGGTACTATATACAGCTGTAATGAATTGATTAGTGCATTTATATAGCTTTAATTGCTAGATTAGTCACAGGTATACAGGGAACTAAATGATGTCCTTTTCTAGGGGCGAAGTCCCCATCCATGTATTATATATACAGTATGCGCCACATATATCGGATCCAGATGTAGCGGCCGTTCGGAAGAACCGGACAAATCCTATTTGCCAAATGCCAAACCATATCTGTTTCAATGTTAATTCACTCTGATAATGCGGACCTGCAACTCCGTATTTAGTGGCTACCAAAAGACAAAAAGTTAACACATATTTATTGCTTGCTTCGGTCTTGCTCACGAGCTGACAAGCAGTAATAATGAAACAGTAGCATAGAGAGTAAAAGAATGAATTGAACTGACTGCACACTATTGGAACTCAGTATAGCTGGGGAAAAACATATGGTTAAATAAACAGCCTACTAAAGGACAAAGTCCTCAAACATACATTTAAATAAATAGCAGCTGAACTAACCTAAACAGCAAAAACACGGCTACGATGCATTCGCCATCCGCATCCACTGTTATTAGTCCAATAGCATCAAAGAACAGGCATGGAAACACAGTAAAGCAGTAAAGCAGCAGCATGAACACCATCACATTTTTAGGTCAGAATGGGCTGTGGCGACCCAAGGAGATATTCTGTAGTCCAGGAGAAGCTGAGAAGGGGGATCAGGAACATCGGGAAGTTGTAACGCTCCTAGCAACCACCCCCACAGAAAAAAGCCAGCAGGTGAGGTCCTTTATCTGTTCCCCTAAGATGCTTGCGGCAGAGATCTGTGGCCATATAATTTTTTGTCTGGTAAAATGCGAAAGTGATGTAACGGACGCCGCTTGTAATGGACTAACTGCAGAATGTCAAACCAGTCTGTTACAAGCGGAAAATACTGTACTATATATTTGCTATGTGTATATATATCTTATTCTTTGCAAAACACTACTTTAATGCAGACATTAGGGTTGTAGAATGCAAAGCACACAAAGAAGGGAAATTAGGGATGTGGGTCTCCAGAGAATTGGCGAGTCAGTGGTGGGATCTAACTTGGAGTTGTCAACCCCAATTCCCTCTCCCTCCCCCTAGTCCATTGCCTCTTTTCCAAAGCACATGATACAGCTTCAGCCTAGTGCCTCATAGTGATACAGTATGGCCGACATAATCTGTCGCACTTTCTTCACACACGGCCATCACATTTGACCTCATCCGATCAGGGGAAGGGGTGAGCATTAGTGTTGATGACCCCGAGTAAGACCCCACCACTGATTCACCAATACTCTTGAGACCCAAATCCCTAATGTTTTTTCATTTCCCTTCTTTGTGCACTTTGCATTCTACAACCTTAATGTCTGCATTAACACAGTTGTTGCAAATAATTATTCTTCTTTTTCTAATAGTGGAATTGTACCCTCATTTGTGCAGGTCCTGAGATAAATACAATATTGGAGACAGTCCTGACCTAGTGCATGGGCCCAGCAGGCCCCAGCAAGCATATCAATACCTTGTGGCTGAGGTTCCTTGACCCATCACAGGGTGTGGCATCTGCACCAAAACACTGCTCCATCCCTACCCAGGCCAGTGGTGGTGGTGCTGCATGCTACAGCACTTTCCCCATCAGCCTTGTCCCATTAAATGGCTCACTGAGTTCATATCTGGATTCAGGTCACTGGCATGGTAAGGCAGCATGTTCCCCTGTGGTGCAACAACAATCCCTGCAAACAACATTACTTAATAAATTATTTGTTTTTTAATATTTTGACCCCAAAATTTCAACATAGTCTTCTTATGACCCCACCTCATAAACTCAGTAGGTGAACATTTTCAAATCCCTGCCAAAACATCATTCAGTGCCACAGGTGCAAAAACAAATTTTGGCCAGTATGCAAAAAATGATAGCTGTGCTGTTCATGAGGTGGTGTGAAAAAATGGCTATGTTGAAAAGTTGGAGTCACAATATTGAAAACTGTCAAAGTTATGAATGTGCATAGAAACATTTCAATGAACACTCATAACCTGGACATTTTTAAGAATTTTTTTCACCAGATTTTCGACATGGCCTTTTTGGGACCTCACCTCATGAACGCTGGTGGTGAAATTTCCTTATTCAGTCCTGAAAGATGATTTTGTGCAGTGACCGTGAAATCACCTTCTGAACTCGATTAATGAAATCACATTGTAGTGTTCATGAGGTGGGGTCCCAAAAAGTTTACGTTGAAAATTTGGCAAAATAATTCCTTAAAATGGCAAAGTTCTGAACATAAGTTCAAAACTCTATTGAAATACATCATTCAGTTTACAGTACCTTTATTCCTCAGTTCATGGTTCAGCTTTGAAGAGCGCAGACATGTCTCAGTCTACAGAGGATGACAGTGTTCGACCTCTGGTGGTAAGTATAGGGTAAGGGGGGCTGGAGTGGTGGGTGCTCAGTGAGAGGCTAACGATGGGGGAGGGGCAGCGGGGATGATGAGGGGCATTTTTCTTTTTTATAGGTTTTGAAAAAAGACATCACAGGACTTTCTTTGTTTTAGAACATGAGAAAACTAAAACTATTTTGTGACACTGGGGGTGAGCTCCCCTGTGTACCACACTGACTGAGGGCTTGAAAATGCTGACATGGGGATTGGGCCCCCCGATGTCTGCACTATTAATAAAACAACGGGCTGCATGGGGGGGCATCTGACACCTTGGGTGGGCATCCCGCTGTCAGATTATAACAACTAAATAAATAAAACAATACACTGCTACTGAGGATTGGGGCCCCCTGTGTGCAGATAACAGTGTATTCAGGCACAGCACAGTCAGGATTGCAGGACTATAATGACATTAGCCCCATCCCTGACATAAGAGTCATCACACAGCTGAGGTTGCTATACAACACAGCTGTCATTTGTTAGCAAATGACAGCTATGCTGTATAGTGCAACTGGCTGTTGTCAAGAAAACACCAGGAAAATGAAAGGATAAATGGGACCAGCAATCGGAGGGTGGGGGTGCCACTAGACACCAGGGAAACAAAAAAGAAAAATGGGCCAACAATCAGAGGGTGGGGGTTGACTAGACACTATGGAAAAGGAAATGAAACCAGGGTCAGCAATCAGAGGGTGGGGGGAGTGCACTAGACACCAGGGAAAACATTAAAAATAAATGTGTCATATCATATACTGTGGTGTTCTGCTATATGAAATGCCACAATATGTGATATAACACACATAATGGAACACGAGAACAGGAAAAGGGAAATTGCTTAACCAGGAAAGGCACACTAAGCCAGAGTTTGTTTCCAGGTGTGACCTGGGCACACAAGAAAGTTAAGTGACTTGCTCAGGGTCACACAGTATGTAAGCTGAGGCTGATTGGATTCAAACCCAGGTCTCCCGGTTTGCAGCTCAGTGCCCTTAACCACTATGCTATACCATCTCCACATAAGGGGAGGGTGATGGTGTGGGGGAGGGACCACTAGCCAGCAAGGAAAAGGTTCTTACATCTCTGGGTTTCTTTTTCCACCATGTGTGTCGTATCACACAGGTATACAGTGGTGTTGTGCTATAGGACACACCTCAGTATATGATATGACTAGGCTTCGCAGGATTAAATTTAAATTGGTAAATGTTGATAAATGTAAATTTCACTGCACACACACACAAATTGATGAAACATTTTTTCATTAATTATAATCTAAATTTACAGATAGGCAAAGTAAGTTATATTGCTATTTTGACATGTGATGATGACAATTTGTGTTTCTATCAGTTTGTAAATCCTTAACAGTTACTGTCATTAACTGCAACTGTGAAAATTAAATCAATACTAATCAAAATAAATGCTTAAAAGCCCATAATTTCATGCAACTGTGAAAATTTAAAATCGATGAAACTCTGGGAAAAAGGTTTAAAAATAAAAATCGATATTTTCCTTTGAAATTATAAAAAAATTAAAATTGAATTCTGCCAACCCTAGATATGACAAACATAATGAAAGAAGACAACAGGACATTACACTTTCACAACAATTTAGCTATCTGTGGAATGTTGATTTTTTTGAATTGTGCATGCTCATAAATGGAACACTTTTCATAAGTAATTTAAAAACCACTTAACATTTGGACCTATAAACAGCAAAAGCATACACATTGGACCAACCTCTATCAAACCTGAAAGTTTGAGATTTCAAGGCCTCCTTTTTTTTAGTTATCAGATGGCAAAAAAAAAGTCTTAACATTTTCAAAAACAGAGACTTTTACATGTTTTACACCTCTGTAACTTTGCCCCATCAAACCAATCTACATGAAATTTTCAGGATCAAGCGATCCTGGCACAAAGACTGTGCTTTCCAAATTTTATGTAAATCAGTTGGAAGAGGGACAAAGTTATTAAGATGCAAAAATTGGGGTTTGACATGAAAGTGCTTACTCAACCCTAATATACAGATGCGACCACACCTGTATAATATAGACATGTTAGCACCTGCATACTAGGGTTGCATTGGTGTTTCATTAAAAATGGCCACTTTCAGAGGTTTATATTTTGGCTGTTTTAGACCCTGGACTGTGAAACTGGATATGCACCTTCTCAGTCCCTGGGTCTTTTAACCCTCCAAATTTCATGAGGATATCTTTTGTACATTTTAAATCATTATGGTCAGAAATTATGAATTTTTGCCTGATTCACTACGTAAATCTTTGCTCTCAGCTGCCTAAAAAATGGCTAAGACTTGGGATATGAAACTTACAGGTTTTATAGGTGGAATATAGGAATAGATCCTTTGTGGTATTTTGTTAAACTATTTTTAAGTTAAGTGCAATTAATTGTTTATGCATATGCATTCCAAAAAGTCACCAAAAAAAAAAAAATAGCCAGAACTACACAGGGCTATATTTTCTACATGGAGGTTAAATTTAAGTTAATATTGCTTTTTAAATACTGAACAGATTAGAGGAACACTTTACTTTCTGTGAGGGAGGGGGTAGTAAAAGACACACAGTGTTGTTTGATTTTGTTTTTTACAGCAGTAGTAATTAGTTATGTGCAATTAAATGAGAAAATCTATGCAAAGGAAGCCTTCATGATAATAACTCTATGCACTAGGAAAGGCACCATGCCTTCCGTCCCACCCACTACACACACGAAATAAGAAAATGATGAGTAAGTGATTGAAATGCATTTTTTTGAGTGTTAATATTTTGTTTAATTTCTTTTTATTGCTGATCTGAATCTACTTTGTATAATACCCCCATGCTAGTTAACAAATGTATCACAGCTGCAGTGTATAACAGATTGTGAAATCTAGTCAGTTCAAGAAAAAGTACTTCTTTCAGATTAAAAGATTCTGAATGCCCTAATGCTATATTTGTTTATTATCTGTGTGTTTCATTTTTTTATTTTAGAAAATTGAAAATAAAAAACACACATCGTTTATCTGTCTTGAATGTGGCTGCTTGATACATGGCTTTGAGAGACATGGAGGCATGATCAAGTGGGAATGTGCACGCTCTGGTAGTCAGTCTGCCTAGCTTGTACATGTGGCATAAGTCATCCAGCACACATGAACTAGTGCAGAAAGAGTTAGCTGTCTCTTAGAGTGAGACATCTGTCAGTTCAATCAGTATGTGTGAACTCTGTGAAGTTCTATTTCATTTTACCATCCTTAGTCTCCATTATAATCAAGACTTAGTGAGGTTCCAGTATTGCCTTTTCTCTTGTTCTGCACAAGCGCCAGCCACTGCTCTTCCCTTCCTCAGAGCTGGCTGACATTCCTTACCACTGGACACTTCACCACCACTCAGACTCAGGGGTAAGTTAATTTAAACAAAAAAATTCACTGGGCTAAAATGCTGTTAAATTGGGCTGCTTAAAAAAAATTAAAAATAACGAATGTTTCTTTCAGCAACCACTTCTGACCATGAACCACACTGAAATCCCAGCAGACCACGGCTGCCCAGGGACATCTTTTTATTTCATATAATTGCTGTGGCAATAAAACAATACCCAGCAATTATATAAAATAAAACATAGGGTTGTTGTCTAAAACTCGAATTTTATACACACTCTCAGTGTTGGATGTTAAAATAAACCCCTTGAGCTTCACTCTCAGGGTTTATGTAGCATCCAACATCTTGAGTGTGTGTAAAACATTCATTAAGCACACAGCTCCATGTAGTATTCTACGTGTGACAGCCTGCTGATGGGATTCACACTACACAGATGAACTATTAAACCTCCTTGTTTCAACTGTTGAATCTGAGCATTGGTTAAGACTAAATAGCTAAATACCTAAACACATTCTGTTACCGTACCTAGTCTGTCAAACATATCTTGTATATTAATGCATTGCTCAAGTAATTAAATTTAATAATTATCATTAAAAAAATACATAAAACTGATAGATAACATTTCACAGCTGCTTGTTACTGACATCATATGAGCACCATGGTTTGCATGGATCTCATCATTCTCATAGGTGTTTTAGTACACTGTATATATACATGACTAGATGTACCCATCTGGAGTCTAGGGGCAGGATCCACAGAAGGGGGAGAAGGACCCGCAGCTGTGGGAAAACCTCGGCGCTAGTGGGAAACCACTTGCAAAGCCGCAGGTCACGTAGGTGGAGCCGGAGTATGACTGGCTCCATGGAATATGGCAGCTCATGGATGCTGTCACCATGGACAGCACTGCAGCTGTGGGAGACTGCTATGAGCAGTGGAACTTGCCGTAGCACACTCCGCAACTGCTGCAGCTGTGAATCGCAACTGCCGCAGATGCGGATGATTCCAGTCCGCAACAGCAGTTGTGGAGGGAAACTTTAAACGTTTCTCTTTGTGGATCTTGCCCTAGATCTCTAGCCCACACACACATGATGAACCAGTCTAGGCTGTTCAGTTACTCTGAGTAAAGCTTGATGTATTTTGCAACCAGGTTGTCAGTGTCATTTATCATTATCATGCAGACTGCACATCTGCAATTATTCATATTTTGTAAAGGATTCCATTCAAGAGCATAGTAGTGGTATAAACCTCTAACTTTTCAATAATTTCTGATTTGTTTGTGTTGAGGGGTTAGTGTGGAATTTGACCCACTATTAATCACAGGTTTGAATATTTTTCTTTTAAATCAGTTTCAGTACAGATGTATCGCTGGTGCACTATTCTTCTCCTACATATGTATTTTATTTTACCTCTTCTACTTAAATTTGTATTTTATCATGCTCAAGTCAGACTTTGGAAAAAAACACCTTTTCAAATATTTCATTGGCAAATAAGGGTACATAATTTTTCTAAAAAAATATTAGTCTACAGAAATGCATGTATGAATGTTTTGCTGTATTGAGTTGTTTGATAGACGTTGTCTCTTGAAAGCAAGGGAAGTGTGTTGCACTGCACTATAATCATTCATGTATGGAAACCTAAATGCTGACAGCATGCCTCTTCCTTTTCGTGCCTTGTCCTGCCTGGTCACTTTGTTTGTATGATATATGACTCTGCTTTTCTGTGACAAGTCTTACACTTAATTGTATCATGAATTGATTATGTGCCTCAGGTCTCCAGCTAGCACTGATTTACTATAATGTCTTTCAATGTCTCATCTGCTGAGAACAATCCAATGCCACATCCCACTGATGAGGAGTCAAATAAAGGCTATGTGCAGCTTGTCAAACTTTCAAGATTTACTGCCGTTCTGTAGCCTAATAGCTGGTGTGAGTAATGGTTAGTGCTTTCTCACCTTGAAAAACAAACCACACTAGATTGCTCTTTGTAAACAAAATTAATGTGACATTGGTGAAAATGAGAGGGGAATGGACATGAACTCTGGTTTTACATAGCTAAGCATTAATTGTTAGTACTTAAACAAAAGACTTACATGTCCCAATTTTTTTTGAGCTATATCGTAACTGTTCTTTGAAGGCCTTATGTATCAAAACTGTAAAAACTGTAAATATACTGTAGCACAGCATTTTATGCCCCAAGCTGGAGGTCAGGTCCCAGTGACAAAATAAACAGTATAAACATAAAGTGGGCTCTGCCAAATTCTTCAGAAATTAAATTTACAAAAATTATTGCATGGACACTTAAAAGTGCAAGACATTGTTATAATTATGTTTTGTGTTTTTAGATAATAATCACTGACACCTTTGAAGTGGCATCCTGTATGCAGCTCTCCACTAAGCAGTGTTTTGTTGCATGTATTTTACATTGTTCTTCCCTTGCATCATACCCTTAATCTACAGGAATTTAAGTACTTTCCACACTGAGTGTTGCATCGGTTGGGGTTTCCCGATACAGTACAGTATGTGCCAGCATTAAATGTCTGTAAAGCTGCTACATGATCTTTTACTCATATTTTCCCATCCCATTATTCTGTGTAGGTACATGCATGTGACACCCTCTTCCCAGGGCTGAGCATTCTGCACAGGGCACAGCCATAATTCATAGAAGGTCAAACAGTATTGAACACAGTTGGGGAAGGGCTCTATGATATTGATTTAAGGTTGTCCTTCATCTACGGCATCATGGGAAATGTGCACATCAACTGCCCAGTAACTTGAGGGCCCTCAAGGAAAGAGGAAGCCACCTTTTCAGTCCTTGATATGTGTAAATTTGTAGGTGCTCATGTGTTTTTTGTCTTGACATGACTAGAACTCACAACTATGCAATGTGTGTAGTAGTTTAAAATGTATTACAATTCTGATTACTTATGGATAGTCTATAATATTGTGTGTATAAGTAAGGCACAGGTTGTAATGGATGTAAACATTCTCAGAGATGCACTTCAGAGTCTTGTAATTACAGATCTACAATGTGTATGATCCACCAGAACTCTGTGTCATGACTCCGGACATGTACTTTGACCATCAGTCATGAGGATAGGGAAGGGGTGGGGATTAGGGTTGCTAGACTGGTATATACTAAGTTTACCATGTTGACCCTGTCTGAGATATCATACCACTGATGTATGACCCTGTACCTGTAGACTGTATTAGGTCATGAGAGTAAGAAACATAATAGAGTTGGTGGGAGTTATACATATGAAAACTAATAGCACATTTCCGCATTTTGTGGGCATTGTGTTTGCAACCCTAATATATTATTTCCAGCCTTTGTGCAGTTTGTGTTTTGTGTGGTAGCAATCCTAATGAGGATCAATATAGTTTTTTACTATAAATATATATACATATATATTTTTATAAAATGGGTAAGAAAACCCTGTCTCCTGATTTGATAAAACACATCACGTGACCGTGTATTACTCCACTGTGACCACACACCTGGACTTCTTTTTATCCCTCAGAACCTTCTGGACATTTTATGAGACAGATAATCCACTAGCGGGTGTGCTGTCATGCTCTGATATATGCATGCCTTGGCTAGTTGAACACACTTGGTCTGTAGTCTTGTGCATCACAACACACACCGAGGCATGCGTATATCATTAATCCTGTATTGGATTATCTGTTACACACATACATATATATATATATATATATATACACATGACAAAAAACTACATTAATGCATCAGTTAGGGTTCATACCACAGCGACAAAAGCATTGAAATGTGGTGTTAGGATTACCACTCCTACCACCCCACCCCCATCCCCCACACAACAACAGACATCGGGTGTGCATTGGGGTCATCAGCCTAACATTTACACCAGATCTTTGAAAGGCATATTGGTGACCCAGGCTGCATCTTACCTGAAGATTTTGGACCAATGGACAAATCGTGTGGGCTGTGGGCATGAGCAAAGAAACACACAAAATGTCTGTTTTTATTGCATTTTTTGGCATTCTGTAGCTCCACAACCATACATCTGACCATAATGCAACTCACCAGATCAAGAGATCTATGGTACCAGACACTGCATGCAAAATTACAGGCAAATCTGTCATATGGTGGCAACGTTATGAGGTGTACAATTTGAGGTTTAACATTAAAGTGCTTACTCAGCACTAACTATAGTGCCACTACTGTGACACTATATATATATATATATATATATATATATATATATATATATATATATATGTATATATATATATATATATATATTTATGCAATAGGTGTGGAGATTAACAGAGTGTGATAAATCCATTTATCTGAGTCACTATGTGTATAAATTTATTTATACACACAGTTACTCATTTATAAACACAGTTTCTATGTCACAAATCTCTTCAGAATTAATTTAGAATGTTCAGCCTCAGAAGCAGTACTAACCATATTCAAATGGGAATAACTTTAAAATGAAAAAAGATAGCATGGTACTGTGAGCACAAAAATTGTTCAGCACAATATTATCTAAAAAATGAGTGGTATTTCATTTATAGATACCTTATAGATTATTTATAATTATCAAAAAAATAAGAACATTTTATTTTTTGTTCACTTTTTTGACAAACAAATGTGAATAATTTTAAAACAAAAAAATGATAGCATGGTACTGTGAGCACGGAAAATGTTCAGCACAAAATATCTATAAAATGAGTGGTGTTTCATTTATAGATACTGTTTAGGTTTTTTATAATTAGCAAAAAAAAACAGCATAAAATTCAATTTTCTTTTCCCTTTTTTGACAAACAAATGTAAATAACTTTAAAATGAAAAAGGTAGCATAGTACTGTGAGCATGACATTTGTTCAGCAAGACGTTTTCTGCAAAATGAGTGGTGTTTCATTTAATAGCAACCACTATGCTAGGTGGACATACTCTAGGAAAGTTAACCAAAACTCCCAGAAATTATCATTTAAAATAAAGATAAACAGTCAAAACCAAATGTTCCTGCACTGATAGAACGCATCCCTATTGCATAAATGAAATATACGATGGTGAGCTGTCAGATAAATGATTTATCTACACTTGTGCTGCTTGACCTCGGACACCTCACTCATGGCTTACGCCACTCATGAGGTTACCCAAGGTCAAACAGCACTTGTGTAGATAAATCATTTATCTGACAGCTCACCATTGTATAGCAAAAAACTGTGTTACTGCTCCAGTTATGGTCAAAGTGACAAAAGTTGGGAAAAGAGGTGTTAGGGTTTCCAACCCTAACACTCCACCCTCCCAAACCTAGCCCAGAGAGCAGGTGTGGGGTGTGCCTTGGGCTTCTGAAGCCTAGCACTCTCCCCATTCCATCTGTAGATAAGGTCAGGTGTGTAGACTTTATAAGAATGGGGTGAGTGTTAGGCTTGAGAAGCCCAGGATAACAATGACCAGATTATCAGCAGAGCCATCTTATTACCCCACATCATATACCCAGTACAGAACATTTTCAAATTACTGCCAAAATGTAATTATGCACAGCTGCAATGCCATTCTGCACCACAGGTGTGAAAACACATTTTGGGCAGGATTTCAAAAATTACAGCTGTGACATATATAAAGTGAGGGTAATAAGAAGGCTATGCTGAAAATCTGTGGTAAAAATATTTAACATTTCCAAAGTTACAAGCAGGTGTAGCAAAATTTTTTATTTTGACCCCAAATTTGAAACATAGTCTTCTTCTAACCCCACCTCATAAACCCCATAAGTGAAAATGTTCAAATCCATGCCAAAACTCCATTCCATGCCACAGGTGAAAAAAACACATTTCAGACAGGATATAAAAAATGACAGCTGTACTGTGCATGAGGTGGTGTGAAAAATGACTATGTTGAAAATTTTGAGTCAAAATATTGAAAATATCAAAGTTATGCATATGCGTAGAAAATTTTCAGTGAATGCCCATAACTCAGCCCTTTTTAAGAATTTGTTTTCACCAAATTTTCAACATAGCCTTTTTGGGACTCCACCTCATGAACACTGGTGGTGACATTTTGTTATTCAACCCTGAAAGCTGATTTCACACAGCGACCATGAAATCACCATCTGGGCCCAATTAACAAAATGACAGTGACAGTGTTCATGTGGTGGGATCCCCAAAAGGCCATGTAGAAAATTTGGTGAAAAAATTACAAAAAATGGCAAAGTTATGAACATAAGTTCAAAACACAATTGAAATACATTATACCGCACTTACCTTTATTCCTCAGTTCATGGTTCAACTTTAAAGAGTGCAGACATGTCCTGGTCCACAGAAGATGACCGCCTGTGGTAAGTATGGGGTAAGGGAGGCTGTGGGGTGGTGGGTGCTCAGTGGGAGGGTATGGATGGAGGAGGGGGATGGGAAGACGATGAGGGATCATTTTCTTTTTTTCAGTATTAAAAAAAGACATCGGGGGACTGTTTTCTTTTTTACAGGTCACTATAAAGAAAATAAATTTATTGGGACACTGGGGGTGGGCTCCCCTGTGTCCCACACTGCTGGGGGGGCACTAAATTCTGACATGGGTATTGGGCCATTGATGTCAGCTTAATATAAAACAAGGGGATATTGGGGGGCATCTGACACCAGAGGTGGGCATCCCGGTGTCAGATATTTAAAATTAAATGATCAAGGGAGTAGGGGATGGTGATCGGAGGGTGGGGGTGTGCCGCTAGACATCAGGGAATATATGAGGACAGCTATTGGGGAGTGAGGGGTACCACTAGACACCAGGGAAAACAGGGGGGCTATTAATTGACACTGCAGCCAGCAGCAGAAGTTCAGCTGTGGCAGGAGAATGAAATAAAATCTGCTGTTCTCATACAGAGAATGCAGCAGAAGGCTCCTCTCACTAAGCTGGGTACCCAGGATTTCAGATGACCAGAAAAAGTATTTATGGGCTAATTATAGAAAAACAAACACCAGAATCTAGCCAAATGGGAACATTTAGCTAGGTTCTGGTGTTTGTTTTGTAAAATGACCGCATTTTTATGTGTTTTCAGGGTTTTATTTAACTCTAAAAATTGATTAGCGTTTTGCTCATAAAAGTGCTAAAACATTGTGAAAATGCATAGCACCTGCCTCACTGTGTTTAACAAACATAACACTTCTAGAAAACCTATATAAATACTTTCTGAACAGTTAGTATTGTCCCAAGAAAAAAACTGCTAATCAATTATTTAAAACCCTGGTTTTCTACTTTTTTAATTAGTAAAATAAAAACAAGATGCTGGCTCGCGAAACAGGGTTTTTTCATTATGAAAAAGGAACAGATCTCACAAGAATGAACCCTTTTTCACAAGATCAAATCTTTTGTTGAACATTTTACCTCTGTTCTGAAAAATGAACTTCCGTAGGAAATAATGGGATTTTAAAAACTGAATAACTTAGCAACAGGTTAATATTTTTGCACCAAACAAAGCATAGCAGTTCTGTTACCCAAGTTCTTTTGATTATAAAAAAATTATGTTGAAATTCAACACTGTCTGGGCGGAAGGCCATGAGGAAAAAACTGCAAAAAGTGGTGACTTTTAACTTTTTGATACTATCCACATCTTAGAATTCACACATCCAACCAGAATGAAACTTGCCATGTCAAGAGATCTACCCAACAGGACAGCGCATACCAAATTTTGTGTAAATCAGTTGAATGGTTGTAAAGTTATTAAAGTGAAAACTTTGAGATTTAACATTAAACAGGCTACTCAACCCTAACTATATAGGCACAACCGTGCCTACATATTATAGAGGTGCAGTTGCATCCCTATTGTTAGGGTTGAGTAGGCACTTTAATGTTAAACCTCAATTTTTGCACATTAATAACTTTGCAACCATTCAACAGATTTGCACGAAATTTGGCATGTGCAGTCAGGTATGGCAGATATCTTGATTTACCAAGTTGTGTTTCAGTCGGATGTATGGTTTCTGTGCAGCAAAATGCTAAAGAAACGTGTTTTTCACCACTTTTGACACTTTTTTCCCCATGGCGCTGAGACCACACCATGTGGTCCTTTGGTCTGAAATTTAGAACATAGAAAGAGGTTAGATCAAGGAACAATCCGGCATTGGTTTGATAAAAAAATGTTAATATGTTTCAAAGTTATTACATTTTTAATTGTCAGGTTCTGAGCATGCTTAGTTCACTCCAAGATGTATATGTTTTTTTTTTCAGACAAAGATTGGGCTCACGGTCAAGGATTTTGTAGCTCCTGGACTAGGATCCTGGTTCACTAGAAAATCCCTTGTCCGTGAGCTGCCATCTTGTTTTTCAGTTTTTCCCCAAAACAAAATGTTGTAGCTTTCATCACAGGTGACTTTTTGGGCAAATAAGGCATGAGTTTTGTTCAGGGTGACTCCCTCTACAAAGCCATTCCTTTGGTTTGGCTATTTTTGGTAAAAAAAATAGCTTTTTAAAATTTAAAAATTCTTTGACTGTGACTCGCTAACGATCCTAGTCCGCGAATTGTCAAAATCCTAGTCAGCAACCTCGCGGTCAAGGATTTTGCTACCTCACAGACTAGGACTTTAAAAACTTTACCATTGCATTGCTAATGAATGGTTTGGTCTTTTTGGTTGAAATGTTCAGGGTATTGAAGGGATGCCCTACAGGTGTGAATTATACTGTTTAGATCTTGGGGAATTAAGCAGTTCCATAGATATGCCATCATAAAGTTCAGATTTTCCCCATGGGATTACATTGTGCCACTCATTGCATTTTTGGCACCCATATCTTGGAAATGATGCATGATATGGATTTGGTCACGAGCAGTGCTCGTTGTCATGATTACAATGACACCTACATTTTTTTTTCTAGCTGCTATGGTTCCTGAGATATCGACAAATTAGTATTACAAGGGTTCCTTGCCCTATAGGGCTGCTGTATGGCTCTGTAGCTATGTGTAAGTGGGAGTGCAGGGCCCCACAGATGCATATCATTATGCAGAAATGGGTAGCTTGGTGGGAGTCTGCACTCCCACCAACACATGCTATTTACTACTTATATTACACTTTTTCAAATAGTAAGGAAATTCATGCCAAAAAAATGCATTTAATGCATCAGTTAGGGTTAAAGCAACAGAAGTGAGGAAATGAGATTTTAGAGTTGAGCCCCTAACCCCCCACACACCCATCCTCCATAGAATGACAGATGCCAGGGTGTGCCATGGGGTCATGGGGCCTAACTCTCTCCCCATTCTCCTTTACTGTAGCATGTCAACTTGTTTACACATGGAATAGGGTGAGAGTTGGGCCACATGACCCCATGGCACACCCCAGCATCTGTCATTCTATGGAGGATGGGGGTGTGTGGGGTGGGGGTGTTGAGGCTCAACCCTAAAGTCTCATTTCCTCACTTTATTTGTTTTAACCCTAACTGATGCATTAAATGCAGTTTTTTGCCATGAATATATATATGCTAAAAAACATTATTAATGCATCAGATAGGATTTCAGCGAAAAAAGTTGGGAAATGTGGTGTTAGGGTTTCCAACCCTAACACCTCAACCCCACCCTGCAGGCACCAATGGTTTCACCCTCATGTGGTGCCAGCGTTAGGGCACCATGTCACTAGAGTGCCAAATGAACATTTTGCTGACCTCTCTTTTTGCTGGGGGCTGCGCCCCATGCCCCTCCTTGTGGGGGCTGTGCCCCACCCAACCCCCATCTATATATTCTAACTCCTAGGTGGCAGACCTTGGGGAGGAGGTGGCAAACTCAGCATTTGGCACTGTAGTGACTCGGCGCCCTAATGACAGCACCCTGATGCACTGCAGTGGGCACCAACAGGCATCAGGGGTATGCCTTGAAGTTGTCAGCCCTAACGCTCACCCCATTCCATGAGTGAATAAGCTGAGATGGGTACAGTATAGGAGAATGGGATGAGCATTAGGTCTGACAACCCCAAGGCACCGCCCCAATGCCTGTTGGTACCTGCAGGGTGGGGGTGGGGTGTTAGGGTTGGAAACTCTAACACCACATTTCCCAACTTTTGTTGCTGGAACCCTAACTGATGCATTAATGAAGCTGTTTGCAAAGAATTTCCTTACTTTCTGAGATAGTATGATTGTGGTCTTATTTGCTTGTGGAAGTGCAGGGCCCTCCCATCAGTCCATAATCGTATCTGTATTTGCATGTTGGGAGTGGACAGCCCTTCAGGACCTGCACTCAGATCCTTGCTTAATTTTTGATATAGTGTAGTGGTAGCTTTATCTGCCTGTGGGAGTGCAGGGCCGTCTGGGCCCCGTGCTCCTATCCAGTAGTGTGCAGTGCCAAAAAAACTCACATTCAATGTTTTCATTGGAGACGTTGCAGGCATACTTGAAGGGAAAGTATGCCTGTTTGCAGATAACACAAAGATCTGCAAAAGTGTCAAAACACAAGAGGGAGTGGATAGGATGAGAAGGGACTTAAACAAACCGGAGGAATGGTCATACAGTAGGTATGACAGCTGCAGTTTAATGATAAAATGGGTAAGGTTATACACATCGGGTGAAAGAACACAAAGGCACTATACCAACTAGAAGGGGAGGTAGTGGCAACAACTAACCAGAAAAGGGACCTAGGAGTCATTATAAATAGATGACTTCAAGGTGACAAGTCAGTGTGGTAAACCAGTGGGCAAGGCAAGCAGAAAGCCAGGATGCACTGAGAGAGGAATTAACAAGTAGAATGGGGGAGCTATATTGCCCCTCTATAGGTCACTAATGAGGCCCCACCTCAAGCACTGTGTCCAGTTCTGGAGGCCCTATCTCAGAAAAGATATCAACCGGGTGGAGACAGTGAAGAGAAGAGATACCAAAATGGTCCAGGGCATGCATCACAAAAACTATGGGGAAATGCTCAGGGAAATAAACATGTACTCATTGGAGGTAAAAAGGGAGAGAGGGGACATGACAGAAACATTCAGATATACCAGAGGGATAAATATGCTAGGGAAGAGCAGCTATCTGCATTAAAGAATGAGCACTAGGATGAGGGGTCATGATATGAAACTAGAAGGGGGGAGACTCAGAGGCAATGTGAGGAAGTACTTTTTCAATGAGAGGGTAGTTGAACCTTGGAACAGGCTACTAGAGGAAGTGGTGGGTGCAGACACCGTGGAGGCATTCAGGCATGCATGGGACAGACACAGGGAACTAGTGAGACTAGGACAGAGGGAAAGTATGGAAACGGGTCCAGCAGTATCTAAATTAAAGAAATAAGAAATTAAATAAAAACTTAACTAGGGCAGACTAGATGAACCAGGGGATCCTTTTCTGCTGACAGCTACTATGTAACTATGTATGTTATCCTAGAGAAAATACTGCAAAACCTCAAACCTGTGTAACTGGACACCAAATTAATATATTTTCACAAAATGAGCAAAAGGCACAAGCCATTTGTACCCTGAAAATTTCAGAGTGAAATTGAAAACTGTTTCTTCGTAACATGGTGACAAATAAATGACTGTAAACCTTACATTGCAATGCTATCCTAGGGGGGAAAAAATATATAAACCCACAAAACTCCAAAGCAAAGTAATATATTTTCACCAAACCAGCAAAAGGCACATCTGTGGGGCAAGCCCTTTGTACCCTGAAAATATCAGACCAAAATCAACAATTGTTTGTGAACTGTGGAGTGACAAAAAACTGCTGTCTTAAAATTCCTTTTTTGCAAATTGCGAAAAAGAATCCTTTTCCACGGTTCCTTTTTGATGATTTGTGGAAAAAGAAAATCCTTTCTCGCAAATTGTGAAAAAGGATGCTGTTTCGCATTTTTTCCCCTGTGGTTTGCAAAAAATTATTTCCACATGTAAAAAAAAGATATTTGCAAGTATTTTATCAAAATACTAACCCAAGAATCAGATTCTATGGGTCCCAATTCTATAATTTCAACTGTTGTTGTCTACTAAACTCGTGTATTTTTTAAGTTATTTAATTTTGTTGTCACTGCTAACTGAAAATAAGATGGCGGAGGCATGAAAAAAGATTCCGCATTTGTGGCACAGGTTTCTGCATTTACAAAAATGGATTCCGCATTTGCGATAAAGAATCTTTTTTTGAGCAGAACATCTACTGTAACTGGTCCCATAGGAAATAATGGGAAACTTTGAAATTTAATAACTTTGAAACAAATTGATGTATTTTCTCCAAATCATCAAAAGGTACATCTGTGACCCAAGAACTTTATACCCTAAAATTCTCAGACCAAAACTCCACACCACTTTTGCACAGCAGCATGGCATAGAAACATAGAAGTTGATGGCAGATAAGGACCGCAAGGCCCATTCAGTCTGCCCATTTTTTCTACCTTATGAATATGCAATAGGCCTGTACTCTGTCAATGGCCTATCTATTCATACTTATCTGTATTGCTCCCTTATGACAATCCCATGACTGTTTGAAGCCCTGCACTGTATTTATATACACCACTTCCTGAGGTATGCCATTCCATGCATCCACCACCCTTTCTGTGAAAAAGAACTTCCTCACATTACTCCTTAATCAGCATCCCTCTAATCTCATGATGTGTCCTCTTGTCCTGCCAGTTTTCTTATACTGAAACATACTCGACCATTTGACCAAAAATGGTAATTTTCACAAATTATGACACTCCATATCTCCATACCCACGCATCTGACTGGAACAAAACTTCCCACATCAAGAGCTCTGTTGTCCCTGGTGGTGCATGCAAAACTTTATGAGAATTACTTGAATGGTTGCGAAGGTATTAAAGTACAACATTTTGAGTTTAACATAAAAGTGAAGACTGAACCTTAAAATAATATATTTTATTTATTTATTGAAATGTTTTACCAGGAAATGGCACACTGAGCAACGTGTTGCTCATCTCACGTTGAGTGTCTGGAGGATGAGGGGGGGAGTGGGAGAAGAGCATCAAGTACAATTCAATACAACATACAATACAGAATACAATACTTTGTGGTAGAACAATTGTACATACAGAAAATGTAATAAGTAAAGTTAACTCATAAATTGGTCCAGTCCAAAAGAACTGATAAGTGCTCAATAGTATAAGGTAACCCTAGTTCAGTAGTGCAAGGGTAACAGCTATGGAAGGTGAACTGAGCAGTAAATAGAGCTAGTGGGGACCATAGAGATAGTACTGGGTCCAGTTCTTTTTAATGTCTTTATGAGTGACATTGCAGGGGGACTGGAAGGAAAAGTATGCCTCTTTGCAGATGACACAAAGATCTGCAACAGGGTTGATACACAAGGAGGTGTGGAAAGGATGAAAAGGGACTTGGCAAGGTTGGAGGAATGGTCAGAAGTATGGCAGCTTGGATTCAATGCAAAGAAGTGCAAAATAATGCACCTGAGAAACAAAAACCCAGGGGAAGATTACACAATGGGGGGAGGTAGTAACAACAACAAAAATAGAAAAGGACCTGGGGATAATCATATCAGATGACTTTAAGGTCAACAAGTAATGTGAGAAGGCAGTAGGGAAGGCTGGGGGGATACTGGGATGTATAGGGAGAGGCATCACCAGCAGAAAGCAGGAAGTTGTTATCCCTCTGTACAGACAGTTGGTGAGACCCCATCTGGAGTACTGCATCCAGTTCTGGAGACCCCATACCCGCAAGGACTTAGACAGGATAGAGGCAGTCCAGAGGAGGGCAACTAAAATGGTGCAGGGTCTGCAAAAGAAACCATACGAGGACAGAATAAAGGAGCTTAATATTTATACCCTTGAGGAAAGGAGGGAGAGGGGGGACATGATAGAAACATTTAAGTACCTCAGTGGAATCAACAAAGTCCAAGAAGGTAGCATCTTTCAGAAAAAGAGATGTGCAAGAACAAGGGGACACAATTTGAAGATAGAGGGGGGGTTCAGGGGCAATGTGAGGAAGTATTTTTTCACAGAGAGGGTGGTGGATGTATGGAACAGCCTTCCTGAGGAGGTTGTGTGGTCTAAAACTGTGGGAGAATTCAAGAATGCATGGGACAGACATAATGCAATTTTTGTGAGGTGTAGGAAGAAATAGGCTGTTGGTTAACTAGGATCTGCAGCTTATCCTCTAGGTAGGGAAATGGGTAGACTAGGTGGGTCAAGCAGTCCTTGTCTGCCATCAAAGTCTATGTTTCTATGTATTATATGAAGTAGAGGTGTAAACTGTAGGTAGAAAGGTGATAGGTTAAGGGCAGGTGCAGTTAAATGCTAGGAAGTTGTGTAGGGGAGAGGATAGGGAGGCAGGTGAGGATGAGTGATGAATTTGGTGAGGGAAGGAGTTCCAGAGCCTAGGGAACCAATGAGAGAACGTATTTTGTCCTGCATTCGTGGAGCATTGTGAGACCACCAAAGTGCGAGCGTCAGTGGATTTAAGTGAGTGAGATGGGGAGGAGGGATGGATAGAGAGGCAGATTATCAGGGTGTCAGGGTGAGCCCGAAACTAGAATTTAGAGATAAATTTTGTGCAGTGAAAGAGGTGTCTGTTTGCAAGAGAAGGAAATGACAACTGGTGGTAAAGGTCGCAGTGGTGCGTAAAGGGAGGGGAGTCCAGAGCAAAGCGACAGAAGGAGTTAAAGAGGGTGTCCAATCTGGTTACGGAGGATGGGGGGTCAGCACTGTAGACCACATCATAGTAATCAAATATAGGGAGGATCATATTCTGGAAAAGCTCAAGCCTTGACAATAGTGGAATGCAGCTATGGTTCGTATAAAGGGCACCAAGCTTGGGGCACAGTTTTTTTAGGATGGCATAGATATGTCCAGAGAAGTTGAGGTGTTGGTCAAGCCAAACCCCTAAGTATCTAAAAGAGGAAGTGTCCTCAAGTAATGTTCCATCAAGGGTGAGGAAGGAGGGCATGGCTCATAGCCATGAGAGTCTCTGCCTTGTGCCAAAGGTCATGGAGACAGTCTTCTTGGCATTGAGCAATATGTGGTGTGAGCTGAGCCATTGCTGAAGCTTATTGAAGTTGAGCTGTAGTCTGGCTGCCACATCTATAGGGGACTGGCCTGAGGTAAATAGGATGGTATCGTCTACATACATGTGGCTGGAAGATGAGGTGCAGACAGATGGAAGGTCATTTAGAAAGATGGAGAAAAGCAGCTGACCTTGAACTGAGCTCTGAGGAACTCCAGTGATGACTGTGAGAGGGGGTGAGATGGAGTCAGTAATTCTTACTGATTGCATCCTTCCTATAAGGTAGGCTCTGAGCCAGTTAGAGGCCGAATCTGAAAGGCCTGCTGATTTAAGGATGTCCAGGAGGAGGGAGTGGGAGACCAGGTTGAAAGCCTTGGCAAGGTCAACAAAGATGGCAGATGTAACTTGGTCCCTGTCCATTACTGAGAGGATGGAATCAGTGAGCCTAAGTAGGGAGTTGGCGGTTGAGTGATTTTTGCAAAATCCAGATTGGAAATGGGTGAAGAATGAGGTGTCAGATAGGAAGTTGGAGAGTTGGGAGAGTGCCACATGTTCCTGAAGTTTAGCAAGGGTATGGAGTAGGGAAATAGGATGATAATTACCTGGGGAGGAATGACCACCTCCCTTTGGAAGGGGAAGTACCATACTAAGATTCATACTAAGAAGAATAGGCATACAGAAGGCCATGGCCCATATATGTATGTCTCCAGCAAAGCTGGCTTTATGTCCCAGTGTTTACAACAAGAAATAGTCAAGGTTTTGTTTACATGTAACATGATTCTGGTGTCCCAGTAGTGAATTAGGTAAAGTATTCCACAATGGAATTACTCTCTGGGTGAAATAAGATCTCCTTTTATTAGTTTTTGGATATGTTGGGGTCAGTTGGTAATTGTGGCTTCTTAAGTCACAGTTTTGTCTAATGTAAGACATTCCCAATTGAGTCATTAACTCAGTGTCGGTGTGAATCTTATCCATCATTAGGAGGTCCCCTCTCATTCTTCTCCTTTCCAATATATACATAGCTAATTCCTTCAACCTTGTTTTATAGCTCTTTTCATGCATATTAGTTACTCTCCTCTGTACTCCCTCCAGTCTACCAATATCTCTTTTAAGGTAGGGGATCCATAAGGGGGAGCAATAGTCAAGGTGCGGTCTCACATATGCTCTAAACAAAGGCAAAACACATTCCCTATCCCATGAGGCAAAGCTCTGCTTGATACAACCTATGAGTTTATTTGCATGACTGATGATATGATTACAGTGACTGTGTGAGGTTGAGTTAGAATTAATTATTGTACCTAAGTCATTATGTTCCACTATAGCGTTTAACACCTGACCATTTAGTATATATTGGTGTTGTATGTTGGTATTTTCTAAGTGCATGACAACATATTTACCTACATTGAAAGACATCTTATTATCAATTGCCCATACTTCAAGTTTCTTTAAATTTTTAACAAGGTTGGATATATCTTCCAATGTTCTAACTGGAGCTACTATTTTGGTGTCATCTGCAAATTTAATTGAAAAACTGTTGATATTAATGGTTAGGTCGGATATAAAGATGTCAAACAATGCTGGGCCCAAAACTGACCCCTGTGGTACTCCGCTAGTAACTGAACATTGTTCAGACACATATCCCCTAATACATACTTGCTGTGATCATTCGTTTAACCATTCCTTGACCCAATTTGTAATTTCGTTGTTTATTCCTAAGGATCTCATTTTGTTTATTAACAGATCATGGGGGACCTTGTCAAATGCCTTGCAAAAATCAAGGTAAATTACATTCACTGGTAAATTGTTATCCAAGTTCCTACTGATATATTCATAAAATACCAAATTTCCAGTCTGACAGCATCTATTTTTTCTGAATCCATGTTGTGATTTGTCTATCAGCCTTTTTGTAATTAGATCATCTTCTAATTTATTTTTTAGAATGGATTCAAAAAATTTTCCTATTATACAAGTCAAGCTGATTGGTCTGTAATTCGACATATCTGCATGGTTTCCCTTTTTATGTTGCTTGCACGCATGTGCAAGAAACATAGTGCCATCATCCGAGTTTTCGGAGGTGTGTCAGCCCATCTTCCAATGCAGTCAGTGTGTTTGCAGGTGCAGCCCCAGTTCCCCAATCACTGCTGCAGCTGTCTATGACAAGCTGAAAATGCAGTGGCATACAATTCAAATGGAGAGCTCCACTTCAGTGAGCAGAGACTCCCCCCCATGCACACACACACGCAAGCACGCATATTGCGTGCTGATGCACTCCCCCCATGCACACACTGTATGGCCGACAGGAGTGCCCAATCCCCCACTGGCCCCATGTCCCCCCAACAGCTGTCCAGGTGCCACGCTGGGAGCCCACCCCAGTGTGGCAAAAACTGTTATAGCTGATGGGGGTGCCCAATCCTCCGTCATCTCCAAGGCTGCACGCCCCCAAAAAAACTTTCCCAGTGCCACGCTGGGAGCCCACCCCAGTGTGGCAAATCTTGTTTTGGCCGATGGGGTTGCCCAATCCCCCATCAGCTCCACATCCCCCCAAACAGCTTTTCCACCCCAGCGTGGCAGACGTCCTGCGTCATCTTCGTAAAAAAAAAAAAACTGTGAAAAAACGTCCCTCGTAGTCTCCCTGCCCCCCTCCAACAACCCGCACTCACCCACTGCAAACCCTGCCTCCCCACACCCCCCTCACCCCATACTTACCTCCGGAGCTTAGCGTGACGATCATCGGTGGACCGGGAACACTTCTGCACTCTTCAAAGCCGACCGTGAACTGAGGAAATGCCAGTAAGCTGTATAATGGAATGGATAGGGTTTTTTCAACTTTAATGCATATCTCAGGCAATTTTTGGAATTTTTGCACCAAATTTTCAACATGGGGTTTTTGGGACCCCTTCTCATGAATGCTGTCACTGTCATGGCGTTATTCGGGCCCAAAGGGTGATTTCACAGTCACTGTGTGAAATCACCTTTCCAAAACAATTAATGAAATGACACTGCCAGTGTTCATAGAGTGGGCTCTCAAAAAGCCTATTTTGAAAATTTGGTGGAAAAATTCCTAAAACTTACTGTTTTACGAGCGTGCGTTGCGCAGTTCCAACGCACGCTCATAAGTTCGAAAATTTTAAATATTTTCACCCAGATTTTCAGCATTGCTATTTTACCACACCTCCTTGGCAGTACAGCTGTCATTTTCACATCCTGCCCAAAACATGTTTCCACTCCATGTAGCGCATAATGGCGCTGTTGGTGTCAAAATCAATGTATGGGACACATTAATAAAATCACAGTGACACTGTTCATAAGCAGAGGTCTTAAAATGGCTATGTTGAAAATTTGTTAAACTCTAAAAATGACTGTTTTATGGTGTGCAGTAGGTTCCGCTACGCCGTGTAGTTTGCGAATATTCAATATTTTCACCCAGATTTTCAACATTGCCATTTTACCACACCTCCTTATGAGCAGTATAGCTGTCATTTTTCACATCCTGCCCAAACCGTGTTTCCGCCCATGCAGCGCACAGTGGCGCAGTCGGTTTGTGAACTCAATGTATGGGACACATTAAGAAAATCACAGGGACACTGTTCATGAGCAGAGGTCTTAAATGGCTGTGTTGAAAATTTGGTGAAAAAATTCCTAAAATGACTGTTTTAATTTGTGCCGCGTGCGTTGCGCAGTTCCTACGCACGCTCGTAAGTTCACAAAGTTTCAATATTTGCACTCCAATGACTTCCAAATATCTAAACAGCACATAGAAGCAAGCAACATTCAGCATTGACAAATGCTTGTTGTAAATTGGTGTAACCATTGCTGTTTTCCAATCATTGGGTATTTGGTTGCATGAGAAAGACATATTAAATGATTTGTATAATGGATCCACTAACCATTCTTTGAATTCTTTTGAGAGTCTGGGGTGGAGTTTATCCAGCCCTAGTGACTTATTTATATTAATAGTATTTAAATGTGTCTTAATCTCATCCTTTGATATTTCTGAATCATTATCAACTATGTTCTCTAATGTTTTACTATTGCATCTGGTTTTGATGTTAAATACTGAAGTAAAATATTTATTAAATTCTTCAGCAATTTCCTGTGGGGCTACAATCTCCTTAGTGTTTATTGTTATAGGCCCAGTCATATGTGGTGGTTTTTTTTTATTTATTTATGTAGGAATAGAAGCTTTTGCCTCCATCATTTCTATCAGCTAAACGATATTCAAATCTTCTTTTTTCCATTTTTATTTTAGTTTTGCATTTTTTCAGAATCATTCTGTACCTCCATCTATTGTAGTTACTGCCATCATGTTTCATTTGCCTATATGCCCTTTTTTGGTTTTAGTAATTTAGTAATGGCAGGTGTTACCCATACTGGGATTATTTTCTTTTTTGTTGTAGATCGTTCCATTTGGGACATAGTTCGCTTCTAATTCTAGAATTTTATTCTTGACTGATGTCCAAAGTTCATCTGGAGAAGTTGATTCATCTTCCCATTTCCATTTTAACAGATCCAACTTTAAGTGTACAAAGTTAGCTTTGTTATAATTTTTGAAAACTGTTTTCCTGGTCTCGGGTTTTATGTGTAGACAAGTATCAAAACTTATAATCATGTGATCACTATTGTGTATCAGTGGTTTTACCTGAATATTAGTAATTTTATCAGGACTGTCAGTTAATAATAAATCAAGAGTATTATTTTTCCTTGTAGGTTTATTGATTAATTGATATAGACCGTTGGTTGAACATATTTCCAAGAATATATTCTCCTGATTGTTATTACCTACATATTCCTTCCAATTTATACCGGGGAAGTTAAAATCACCCATGAGTAATATTTCTTTATAATGAGATTTACTACTTATACTATTAAAAAGGACTTGATTGTCAGTTAAATATGTATCAGGTGGTCTATAACAAAGGCCAGTAAGATGTTTTGGTTGTTTATCCCTCAACAATTCAACCCAAATAATTTCACAAGGTGTTTTCTCTGTTGTATCATTAATTGGTTTAAACTTAATATTATCTTTTATTAAAAAATGTTACCCCACCTCCAGTTCTTCCCTTTCTGTTTTTATAGTGGGTAATGTATCCAGGTATATTTGTGTTCCATTCAGAATTGTCATTCCACCAGGTTTCTGTTATTGCTGCTATGTCTATATTATCTTTGTTAAGTATTATTTATAGTTTGTCTGTTTTTGTTCCATGTAAACTTCTAGCATTGGTTAGTAGAAATGATAATCCTGTTTTCTTCTTATGTGGATTTGTGTTGATTTTGTTTTGTTTTTTTGGTTTTTATTTGTTGCTGCCAATAGATCATTTTCATTTATGTTTCCCTCTATGGACGTTACCCTTTGCCCCTTGGTTTTTAGTTTTTTGAGTGGTTTAATATATTGTACATGGTACATCCCAGTAGTCTCAAGCCTTGTCTGCTCAGGTGTAACCCATCATATCCATATAGTGCTTCATTATTTTCAAATTTTTCCCAAGTTCGTATACACTGTATATTATTTTTAAGACTCCAGCTACATAGCCAGTTGTTAAAACTTTTAATTTGATTGGTTCTTCTGTAACTTGCTCTTGGTACAGGGAGAACTTCTGATACTGTAGGGGTTGTGTTAAGATCTTGCAATGTCTTATTTGCTGTTTCCATTTTTTGTATTATTTTGCCCACCTCCTGTTTTCCAAAATTATTTGTTCCTGCATGTAAAAGGACAGTTTTGGGTTCTGGAACATTTTTTAATATTCCTGGAAGTAATTGTGTAATGTCCTTTATTGTTGCAGCACTTAGCTGCAACTAGTTACGTTCTCTTTAGTTCCCCTAGTAGTGTATCTGTCAGAGTACCTAGTGATGGAGTCTCCTAGTATAAATATTTGCTCTGTTACAGTGTTATTATTTGGCGAAAAGTTTATGGAATTATTATTCTGTTCATCATGTTTAATATTTGTAATGTTTAGCCCTGATGGACTAGTTATAGTTCCTTGTACTGTGTTTTCGTGGTCAGATGCCAACAAAAGTTTGCTGGTGGGGGGCCAAAGTAACTGCACTTTCAGTCTTTCACTCTGTATCTTTTCCTGATTCAGTATCAGAAAATAACTGAGGTGTAGGGGAAGAACCAGGAACTATTAAAATATTTCCTTTAGTTACTGTGTTAAGGGTGTCAAAACTATTAAAAAGAGGTAAATTAAAAGCCTCTGCTTTTCTGCCCTTTTTTGATGGTCTTTTAGATTGTACCTCAAATCAGTCATCATCCAAGTTCTCCTGTGTTTCATTATCTCTAGCTCATTTTTTGCTATATGTTATATTTGGGCACAAGTTAGTGTTTGATACAGCCACCTGACCAAATACAGTTGGGCTTGTACTACTGGTTGTTTCCACTTCCTGGTTAAGTGAGTTTAGACATTCTTTTGAAATCTGGCCCTTTGTTCCAACAGTTTCACTTTCATTTGTCTCATTTTGGCCTGAACCTGTTTCTTCATATATTATTTTGTTCATTAAACCCTGTTGGCTGATTTCCAGAGCCTTTAGTCTTGTATTAAAAAGGGAGATCTCTTTTTGCATCTCCTCATTCTGTTTACACTTCAGGCAAATAAAGGGTATTGCAACAACTGGTATTTCAGAAATGAGATACATATCACAGCCTACACAGTGTATCCCTAACTTTCCCTGTAATATCTGATTTAATTCCATAATTCTCACAGTTTGCAATGTACACATGCACTAAGAATGTTGAATGCACTTACTATAATTCACCACCAGTACCCAGAGAAAACAAACTTTCTTTTATGCTTTCCCTCTGCCCTCGCACAACACGCATAACACGCACAGACACGCATGTCTCTGCACGTGTCTCTGCGTGCACGATCGTGCGCACCCTGCACATGCTCGCCCTGCTCACAGCAGGGCTGCTTATGAGTCCTGAGGTGACCCAGAAACAGTGCAAGGGGTCACAGATCCTTCGCAGATAAACTGCTCATTTGGAGTGTTATTTTCAACACTCAGGACTGTGCCTAACACTAGTAAGCTTGTAAATTCCCCGAAGTGCAAATAAAAGTAAAAATAGTGCCCCAGGCTGAGTGTGTAGTTTGCTTGTAGCAATACAAAACTACAGCAACCCTCTTCCTGCTTCCTGTATTAGAAGTAGGGCTCAATGTAATAGCAGCTGTAGTCTTTTAAAAACACTTATAAAATAAGTATTATTCTGCACAATCATTCAAGGTTCATTTATCTAGCACATCTAGCAATGCAATTTGTAGAATTGTATATGCACTTGCCCGCTCGCAGCAGGGCTGCTTATGAGTCCTGAGGTGACCTTGAAGCAGTGCAAGGGGTCACAGAACCTTCGCAGATAAACTGCTCATTTGGAGTGTTCTTTTCAACATTCAGGACTGTGCCCAAGTGCTAGTAAGCTTGTAGATTCCCCCAAGTGCAAATAAAAGTAAAAATAGTGCCATGGCATGTTTCCAGGCAGTTGGGAGAGTGGCTGTCGAGAAGGAGAGATTTAGGAAGGCAGACAGTTGTTGCACAATTGCTGGGGCAGACAGGAAGAGCAGCTTAGGCTCAAGCCCATCAGAGGAGCAGCCATTAGAGGGGTTAAGGGAGAGGAGAGTGTTTAGAGTGTCAATTTGGGAGACATTTGCAAAGGTAAAGGGGAAAGAAAGGGATAGTGAGACTGAAGGGGGAGGACGGGGGACCGTGTAGAGGATGACAACAGTAAAGCTGACATACTGAACAGATATTTCTGCTCAGTTTTTACTGATGAAGGGGAGGGTAATGGTCCTGAAGGGAGTACAGGAGGTCAGAACTGTGCAGAAATAGATGCAAGTCTGTTTACATGGGAAAGGGTCATAAAGGAACTGGAAGAAATAAGAGTTGGTAAAGCAATGGGGCCAGATTGGGTGCAACCCAGGGTCCTAAAGGAACTAAGAGAGGTGGTGGCTGAACCTCTGGCAATTCTGTTTAGCCAATCACTGGAAACAGGGGAGGTACTCAAAGACTGGAGGACAGCAGATGTAGTCCCCTTATACAAAAGTGGGAAAAAGAGGAAGCAGGAAACTACAGACCAGTCAGCCTGACCTTGGTAGTGGGGAAGATCATGGAAGCACTACTGAAGGAGAGATTGATGGAACATCTGGTTGCCAATGGACTACAGGACCCCAGGCAGCATGCTTTTATTGGGGAGAGGTCATGCCAGACCAGTCTCATTTAATATTTCTACTGGGTGACAAGGGGGGTGGATCGGGGAGGGCAGTGGAAGTAGCCTGTCTGGACTTCAGCAAGGCCTTTGACACTGGATCACATAGAAGGCTATTAAACAAATGGAGGAATATGGGAGTGGGCAGAACTGTAGTGCATTGGGTGGGTAATTGGCTGGGCAGCAGGACACAGAAGGTGGTGGTAAATGGCTATCACTCCACAGAAGGAAGAGTGACTAATGGGGTACCACAGGGATCAGTGCTGGGACCAGTCCTATGCAATATCTTCATCAGTGAGACATTGTGGAGAACCTAGAGGGGCAGAATTTCTCTATTCACTGATGACATGAACACGAAGCTTTGTAACAGGGTAGACACGCCAGAGGGTGTAGAGAGAATGAGGAGGGGGCCTGCAGAAGCTTGAAGAATGGTCAAGTGTTTGGCAGTTGAAATTCAATGCAAAGAAGTGCAAGATAATGCATATGGGGCACAGAAACCCTGGAACAACATATCAGTTGGGGGTGAGGATATAGCATGCACCAAGCAGGAAAGGGACCTTGGGGTTATCATCTCTGATGACCTCCAGGACGGGAAACAGTGCAACAAGGCAGCAGGTAAAGCAAATAGGATGCTGGGATGCATAGGCAGGGGCATCACCAGCAGGAAAAGGGAGGTCATAATTCCACTATACAAGATACTAGTGAGGCCCCACCTGCAGTACAGTGTACAGTTCTGGAGACCTTACCTACATAAGGACATAGGATAGAGAAGGTTCAGAGGAGGGAAACAAAGATGGTTCAGGGATTGTGTCACAAGTCCTATGAGGACAGGCTGAAGGACTTGAATATGTACTCCCTGGAGGAGAGGACGGAGAGATGGGATATGATAGACACATACAAGTACCTTACAGGGAGGAACAGGGTACAGGAATACAGTATTTTCCACTGAAAAAGATGTTCCAGGACAAGAGGGCATGGGATAAAGTTGGATGGATGGTGATTCAGAGGAAACACGAGGAAGAATTTCTTCACAGAAAAGGTGGTGGGCAAGTGGAACACCCTGCCAGAGGAAGTGGTGGGGGATGAAACAATCACAGGATTTAAGAATCCATGGGCTAGACATAAGGAAATTTTGGAAGTCTGGGGTACAGGGCAACAGACTTCTAGAAAAGCATAAAGGGAACTTACAAGCTCAAATGGCAGACTGGGTGGGCCATAGGACCTTATCTGCTGACAGTGTTTATGTATCTATGTAAATAAGGAGTCTTCAGGTGGAGGGTGACTGTTGGTAGGGGGGATCTTGGAGTGGGAATAAGGCAAGAGCGAAGAGAAGGAGGACAGGACTAAGGCACAGGATGAAAAATAGGAGTTAAAGATCTCTGCGACAGACACATGGTCAGTAATTAGTGAGCTGTTTATGTTAAAGTAGGGGTTGGGGAGAAAAGGACATTATATATATCTAGTACTATATATATATATATATATATATATATGTGTATATATATATATATATATATATATACACATATATAGATATAGTACTGTATGTGTATAGATAGATAGATAGACAGACATGATATGCCATTGGCCCACTACAAACGTCAATGTTATTTTTCTCTGAGTGCAATTGGACCTTATGGCATCACGAGTGGTGAAACCACGAGTGGTGTCAAAGGTCAAAGTGCTCAAGGGAAAAATAACGCTGATATTTATAGTTGACCCATGCCATATTTGATTTAAGTAGTACCCTTACTTTTTATTTGCTTTTCTCCTTTTTTTGGTCCCTTACTTGGTTTCCAGTGTTTAACTTTTGACTTTTCATATGGCGAGTGGTTTTTCAGGATAATTGAGTGGTTTAGCTCATGATTTGTTGCACTACACAAATAATGCTGTGTCATGCTTCAGTGCTTCATCATGTAATGTGTTTAGCTGTGGCCTTTTGGTGAAGGTTTCCTGCTGGAGGCCAAGTGTCAGAGTGTGCATAACAGTGTTGACTAGCTGTGGAATGGAGATTAAGCAAGAGTTGCTCAGGGGTTTGGAAACATTGCATGTGCCAGTGTGATTTGAGAGTGAGCCAGGGAAACAGGACTGGTAACAGTAAGAGCAGTGGCTTTGGAGCAAAAAAACAATGTCTGGAGACTTTTGGCAGTACTGAGTTATGGTTTGTGCTTATATTTTAAACAAAACCCTGATTTTACAAGTGCGCTGAGTAACGCAGTTTAAAATGAAAGTGCTTAGAACGTGCAAGTGATTGGCTGGAGTCAACAGCTCGCACAACCAGCTCCAACCAGTCATGGTCTACAGTACTGTCTGGATAAATTTGGCCACGGGACCTAGAGCGGTGAGTATAAATGCAATGTTCTCACTCTAGGTCCCCGTAAATAAAGAATATCACTGATATTGGCCAAAATGTATCCTCAACAACCAATAAAAAACGAGTGGCCTGTAAGCCTATGATATCAAAAGTGGTAAAGCCATGAGTGCTATCACAGAAGTCACAGATCACAAGTAAAAATATTAGGAATATTTTCATTGGGTTCATGACGTATTTGAATTAAACCATGGGCTGAGTTTGGGTGGTAAGATCTTTTGATGAGCTGCTGTCTCAAGCTACAGTTAAAGTTCTGTTCTGTAAAAAGAACTTGCTGATAACAATCAAGTCCAGCAATTAAATTATGCCAGGCTTCTGTTCTGACAGGCCTGAAGTCAGAATATTTGCTTTGCCATCTGTTTCGAGTGGGAATATCATAGAAACAGAGAAGCGCAGAATCTGACAGAAGAAAAAAGCCACTTGGCCCAACTAGTCTGACTATTTTTGTCTACCTTCATTTCTGCTGTAGACCCAGTTGATATATAGTGCTGTCTCTTCACCCACTTCCTTAACCCTACAATTCCCTTGTACCTATAATGGGCATTTTTGCCCTCCCCCATTGTTTTTGCCCCCACTACTTCAGCTGGAAGGCTGTTCAGGAATTCAGCACTCTTTCTGTAAAGAAATATTTTCTCATATCTCTCCTGAACAAATGCCTCCTCTAGCTTCACAGCATGTCCCTTTTTCTAGGGCACCTTTTGTTCTGAAACATACCCCATTGCTGTACCTTATTAACCCCCATGAGGTATTTTAAGGTCTCTGTCATGTCCCCTTTCCCTCTTCTAGTCCAATGTGTACATATTGAGCTCCTTTAGCCTCTCTCATCAGTCTGGTATCACCAGCCTGGGTATCACTAGCAGAAAAAGGGAGGTTGTAATACCCCTGTATAGATCAATGGTGAGATCACACCTTGAATACTTGTCCAGTTCTGGAGACCCCATCTCAGGAAGGACATAGAGTGGGTGGAGGCGGTACAGACAAGGGCAACCAAAATGGTACATGACCTGCATCAGCAGCCCTAAGAGGAAAAGTTCAAGAAGTTAAATACATACTCACTGGATAGAATTAGAGAATGGGGGAACATGATGGAGACATTCAAATACCACAAGGGTATCAATAAGGTACAGGAAGGTGGAATATTACACAGAAAGAGATGCTCAAGGATGAGGAGGATGATATGAAGCTGGAAGGGGGGAGACTTAAAGGGGAAGTGAGGGAATATTTCTTCACAGAAAGGGTGGTGAACACCTGCAACAGCCTTGCAGCAGATGTGGTGAGTGCCAAAACAGTAACAAGTTTTCAAACATGCATAGGAAAGATGTAGAGGAACCTTAGTAACAGGACTGGGAGGGGAGGCTGGAGATCAGTTAGGGTCTATGGTAGAACAGTGGGTAGGCACTTTAGGGCAGATTAGGTGGGTCAGGATCTCCTTTTCTGCCGATGGTTTCTTCTATGTTTCTGTGTTTCTCCTCATAGGGCTTCTGATGCAGATAGCACCATTTTGGTAGCCCTCCTCTTGACTGCCTCCACTCTGTCTATATCCCTCCTGAGATGTGACCTGCAGAACTGGACATAGTACTTATGGTGGGAGTTTTACTATGCCAACCTGTCAGTGCAGCAGTAGTGCTACTGCTCGTGGTGCTGGTGACCTGGGTACCAATGCAAACTTGAGTCATTGGGGGCCGTCCAGGAGGAGGAGGAGGATAGAGCATCCCAGGGACTCCTTTCCTCCTCCAGGGGTAGGAAGGATGCCATCCCCACTGCAATACCATCACCTAGGTGACCACAGGTGGAGGTGCAGCTTGAGGATGCCATGGGTAGGGAGGAATCCGGCCATGTTACGGAGAGACTGCATGCTTTGCGTGCTTGTGCTCCTATGTCCTCCTAGCGAGCCAGCTTCCTTGGAGGTGGGGCATAACCAACATGGAAAAACCCTGCAGCTAAGCCTGATGAGGGCCTCTGGTACCTTGCCCTGGAGAAGACTGAAACTAGATGACCCTGGATGCCTCCTGATGAGGACAGATAGCAAGTGGGGGGGCAGTGGAATTTTATGTTTACGCCAGTAGGAAGATAATGAGAATGCATGCATCTGGTAACTTATCAATTTCTTTTTAACATTTTCAAGTAGCATGCCATCAGGTCTTTGTTGTTCACTTCTAGTACTAGCTAATGGGGCAAAAAAATGTTCACAAGCTGCTTGATCATATACTATTGATACCCCTTCAGTCTCGCTGAATGTCAGGAATTCAATGTTCGTACTGGTTTCCGTATATCTTGCAGCACTAGTTTCTTCGCTGCTATTATCTGCCACCATTAGTTAACCTGCTAAAAGGCCTAATATGAGTGAAACAAACTGGGAGCTTACCGGCAGAGACCTCTGAATAACTGCTATACAGTTTCACAACTACACAAAAAGCATAGTGGGGCTCACAACAATCAGGTTGTACCAGTTTGGTGCAAATACAGCCAATATATTTTAGAACGCCAGTGGAGTGAGCAGAACCAACTGCTCAAATGCTGTTACACAGACTCAAAAGCACATTGCTTTCTCAATAAACATATAGGAGAACAGCTTACCATTTACTGCAGTTCCTTCCTTTTTATTCTTGCAAAATAAGTGCTTAAAACAACACCATATAAAGTGCAGGTAATTACAAACATACAGGATGTGGTGGCAGTACTTTACACAAAAAAATAATGAGGAGATCCCTCTCTATAGTTATTTATAAATCTGTATGTCTCTGTAGTAGTTATGTTTTCTGTCTATGTAATGTGTGTGTGTGTGTGTGTGTGTTTGTGTGTGTGTAGCTACACTCATTAATGAATATGCATGAATGGAGGTAAAAAAGTGATGTTTGCCCATAGCCAATCAGCTCTGAGGAAGCCTTGTTAGGCAAAACGTCAGCTGTTTGTAATGTTAGCACATTTGTGCACATTTGTTTGCTTGACTGCTTGTACAATCTAGTTGCAGTGCACCTATGTTGGTGCCAACGGTGTTCATTTATTTTTTCATCTAAAGTACTGCCGCCGCATTGTGTATGTTTGTAATTACCTGCACTTTATATGGCATTGTTTTAAGCACTTATTTTGCAAGAATAAAAAGGAAGGAATTGCAGCAAATGGCAAGCTGTTCTCCTATATGTTTATTGAGAAAGCAATGTGCTTTTGAGTCTGTACAACAGCATTTGAGCAGCTGGTTCTGTTCACTCCACTAGTATTCTAAAACACATTGGCTGAATTTGCACCAAACTGGTACAGCCTAAATTTTGTGAGTCCCACTATGCTTTTTGTGTAGCTGTAAACACCAGGATGACCATACATTGTGCTTTAGTAATGTACGGTCAGCTGACTGGTTTTAGCCAATGCATTTTATAGGATTTTTGTGTGCATCTTATAAACAAATAGAAATATAATAGAAAACCAAAACCCAATTAAGCTATGATTATAAGACAGTTATGTCCATATCTATGTTGTATATCACACATCAGACTACAGTAGGAAATAAAACACATTCTAGATGTAGTAGCACAAGTCTCAATCATTAGTTGTACCAAATAACTGTTATACAGCACCTCTGAAATAAGGTTAAGGATTTTGCAATAGCATAAGAATTTCTTACAAGTGCAAAACAAACAAAAAAAATATGAAAAAGAAGAGAACAATTTATGTTTTTTTAAGTCCATTCATAACTTTTATAGTGATTTTATAGCTATATTTCATACAACAGCATTAAATGTTGTTTAAAATAACAAAGTTAGTAGAGTTATCTTTCACATTCCAGGAAATTCAGCATTTCATAATCTATATATACTTCTTAATTGTTATTTTTATTTCAATGTTTGAGTTCCAGAATATCCAAAAATTTGTTGTACATATTTTTATCTTGATGTTGTTTTTTTTTTCTGAAGTTTTTCAGATTTAGCTTCATTTTCTTTAGATCTATCTTTTACATTACCAAAGAAGATAAAACCTGCTCGGGTCAAAAAACACATACATTTGGTGTTTCTGTAAGCAACATGGTATTCAGTGAGGTAAGGCATGGACACAAAATACTCAAATGCACAGAATTTTCTCCTCTTTTCCTGTGTGATAGTGAAGTATCTGGGAATAGCGTATGTGGAACTTAAAAGATTTGTATAACAAAGCACCTTTAGACTTAACTGATTTAATGCCATGTTTTCCAGTCTGTATCAAAGGCAATATAGATCATAACTGAAGAGCTAATTGGACTGCTGTCTTCTCTAAGTAACTAAAGGTCTTTGTGACTGAGCATTGTTGTTTTCCTTTTTCTTTATTTGAAGACTTGCTGGTAAACAAAAAAAAAGCTGTGTTATAAAATGCAGGTTTTCATCTGATAACTTTAACATCTCTGCAAAAAGCATTTTTAACTAGTCTTGTGAATTCTGAAATTCTGAGTCTACATTTAAAGGAAGCTCCAAAATTATCAGATTTTTAAAATACATTGCATTTTAAAAATACTCAATTCTTTGGTGTAGAGATAGTATATTTCTAGGGCTAGTCACTGAAAGGGTATCTGAAATTAGCATTTAAGATTTAATTGAGGAGCTTTCTTCTTGCATTGCTGTTTGAACATCTTTTACTTTATCATACTCAATAGAGGCTGCTTTTTTATCTGCTCAGATATTAATTCAATATAATCAATTCATGAAAGAAAGAGTGCATTGTTTTATCCAAATGATCCAGAAAGGTAAAAATATGTAGCTCTCCAGTATATTGGTTTAAATCTTTAAAATGTTTTAATCTGAGATGCCATTTGCAAATATTTAATCTGAGGATTGTGATCCTCAGATCTGAAGGTTCTGCATGGATAGGCAATTATCTATACCTGAGGTGTCTTATCGGTTCTAGCAGGGTGCTGTGCCAAATAGGTGGCTCAATGGAGGGGCCTGACAGAGGGTGCCATTATGCCTCCTACCCAGTGCAGAGCCAATACCAGAACAGCAGCATACTAGATGGGGGTGCGTACTGCAAACAGCATAGGACACTGACCAGGGACCCGTGGGAGTGAGATAAATGGGGGCTGTGTACACAGATGGCAGTGTCAGGCCAAATGATGGCACTAGGCAGGTGTGCCTGCATCAGACTCACAGAAACACAGATGGTGTACCACGCAGTCAGGCTTACTGTGCAAGTTGTACAGTAAACCCAAATAATTGGCACCCTGTCTGCTAATCTATTATCCTGATGAGGGCTCCCCTGCCCCTTGCCACCATTTGCACTGGCACTACCCTCTGTACACACAGCACCCTTTAGGGCACTCCCACAGGTTCCAAGTCAGTGTCCCATGCTGGTTTCAGGGTGCACACTGCACAGATCTGACATAAGCCCAAGGACTGTTAGACAAGCACTTGGCTGGTCTAACCACAGCTGTGAGCTACGGCCATGGTTTTATTTATTTTCTATTTATTTATTTATCAAGTCTAGGATTACAAATACCTTTGAGCCCTGGCTCTTTTACAAAGGTTCCACGTCAGAGAAATACAAATTATGGGGAACATCAAGACAGGCATTACAACAATGTGGACATTGCAAACAGAGTACAGATTAATACAGTTCAAGTGTAGCATTGTAACAAGGCAGCCAGCTGCATTTGTCAGAGAAAATAGACAACAGATAAGAAGTGCCAGAGTCATAGGGAGAGGGAAGAGGGTGGGGGGAGAAGGAATGTAGGAAGGGTGGCAAGAGGGTGAAAAGTGCAGCATTAGGTATACCAAGATGTGAGGGTAGAATCCAGTGGGGGGACAACTAGAGCAGAAAGGAAGTGGTGAAACAAGGTTAAGTTGGGCAGTCACAGGAGCTGTTGGTAGTGAGATAGTCCCAGAGCCTAGTTTTAAACATACCAATAGTTGGGGCAGAGGAGATGGTTGGGCTGAGCCATTGAACCAGAGTGGCGCTCGATAAGCAAGAACATTGTCCCTGTGAAGTGTGACAGTGGGGGACTTTCAGTAGCTGTAGCGTGGATCTCCTAAGGCGCCATTTGTTAATTCGGTGTTGTAACAGAGTTGAGACCCCAGAAGGTGCAAGGTCAAGGTAGATTTTTTTCACTATGGAGCAGGTGAGAAACTTTATGTGGTTTGATAGTTGAAGCCAGCTGGTCTGAGTGTACAGGTCACATGTGTGGGTGAGCACCAGTGATGAGCTGACATGCTTTATTTAAGGTAGTTGAGAGGCATCTAAGGGTTGTGGTTGTGGCTGAGCCATAAATGATGAGACCATAGTCTATTACAGAGATCACAGAGCTCAGGACTACAACCTTCAAAGCTTCTGGCATGAGGTGTGGTCTGTGTTTGTAGAGGAGACCAAGCAGTGTATTAGCAGCTCTAGCTACATTATCTACATGAAGTCCATAGGAGAGATTAGGGTTAAGCTGTATCCCTAAGTATTTGAAGGACCCCACCTGATCTAGAGTGTTCCCCTGGGTGGTGGAGATAGCCAAGTGGTGTAGCTTGTGTGGGTTATGAGAGCTGCAGAAGAGCATAGATTTGGTTTTCTTGTCATTGAGGACCAGTTTATGATTAAGAAACCATGTCTCTACAGAACTGAAACCAAGTTGAAGGTTGTGTTGAAGAGTTGCAGGCTCTTTGTGAGTGGAGAATACAACAGCATCGTCGGCATATAGTATGATCTGCTCAGAGCAGTGGTAAGGGAGGGAGTTTAAGAAAAGGCTAAAAAGGAGGGGTCCCAGTATGGATCCCTGTGGGACACCTGAGTGAACAGGCAGGGTGTTAGAAAGAGTGTGGGGCTTCCAAACAGCCAAATTAAGGAATGTTGAACCCCCACTGTGGCAGTAGCCCCCCTTCCACCATGGTGCACAGGTGCAGCCATCACAAGGACAGTGCAAGCCCAGTTTGTGCAGGCAGCTCCCCAGTGGTGCACAGTCCCTTCCAAAATCAGGAGTCATGCAAGGTGTGTTGCAAGGAGCTCTTTGTGCCATTTCTCCTTGCCACAAGCCCCCTTGTGCCATTCTCAACTTTTGAAAATTGAGCCCACAGTATGGTAGTTTCCGTCAAAGATTTTTTTCATTTGTTTTGCAATTAAAATGTTATTGTGGGATTCCAAGTCAACAGGATATCAATACATGTTACAACTGACAAAACATGTCTAATCACATAAAAAGATAGTTGAGTAAATTATTACTTAATAAATACTTCATAGACATTCTTTTATTTATGATTCACTGATTCAATTTGTACCCTTTAATTGTCTTATATAGTGTGGCAACTAGACATCTTTTGAACTTTTGTTGGTAGTCTGAAATAATTTTTCAAATGTTAGTACCTTTGTAGTGGTGGGGTGGGGTGGGGGGCAGTAGGCATTGATCTAAGGTGTGAAAAAATGACCTGAGAAATTCTCAAGAGCCCAGCAGGGTTTCTCAAGTGGTGTGTACTTTCATTGTATTGGCTTCCTGGAAGGGGGATAAGATAGTTAGTACACAAAGGACTCAGAGGCATTCTGTCTCAGTGGCATCTGAACATGTACATTCAGATGCAAAATAAATATGTGAGAGGAAGTTGGGTCCCAGAAACACCAAGGACAGATAATATTGCAAGGTAGGCACCATCCAAAATTCCAGTCCTGAAGTGGTCACAGCCAGTCGGATGAAACTGGATACAGGGAAGTGACATCACAGCTTCACTCGACCAAGGCATCAGGTGGAGAGAGAGAGAGAAAGAGAGAGAAACAACATAAATGCTTTTACCCAGATAGTTTTCCCCTGGGTTTCTGTGTGTCAATGGAGGTAGCCAGACTGTGTCTCTACGGAGAGAGATTGAGGTAACAAGGCTGGTGAATAGTGAGGTAAGAAGGTTCTGTAACTTGTAGACAATAGAAACATTTACATGCACAAGTGTACAAACATTTTTTATACAGCAATCCTGTATGTGTACTGTTGTTTTACTACATGTAGTAGCAGAGTAGTAGTAGTAGTAGTCTTTATTTATATATGGTGCCTTCCCCCACAGTCTCAGGACACCATTACAATAAAACACAATAGTAGCAGTAATTAAAGCCAACAACAACTTTACAACACATCCAAATAATTTAAATAGCAAATATTCTAAAAATAAATAAACAACACATTTCCCTACTATAAGGATTATAAAATTAGGAAAAAATTAGACTTTAAATGACTGCATAAATAAAAAGGTTTTCAGACCCCACTTAAATGCCTCCATTGAGGGGGGCTTCCTCCAAGTCCTGGACAAGGAATTCCAGAAGACAAGACCTACCATTTCAAATGTCTGGTCCCCAGAAGACTTTAACCTTGCCCTAGGAACTACCAGGATGCCCTTCTAAGTGGAGTGGAGATGCTGCACGGGTATGTGAGGATGCAGGCACTCCACTAGATTGCCAGAGCCAAGTCTGTGTAGAGTCTTATAAGTCAGTAGTCCAGCTTTAAAGAAGATACACCAGTTATCCGGCAGCTAGTGCAGATCACGCAGTGGTGGGGACACATTGCATGACCTGCAGAGGCCAGTCAGCAGCAGCAGGACAGCTGTGTTCTGCATAGCTGCAGGTGTTGCAGTGTACCTCCACTGATCCCAAAATAAAGACCAATGCAGTGGTCATGCCTTGATGTCACAATTGTATGCAACAGTATGGCCAGATTGCCAGGTTGGATAAATGATTTAATCTGGCTGATTTGTTTGTATATCATAAAAGGATAGAATGTAATTTGGGAGAAAAAAATGGCGATGGTCATTTGGGTGATGGCAATAACAGTGACTAGAAATATGGCGATGGGAAAAATGGCAACCGACCAGAAAAGGTGACTGGCGGCTTTCACCCCCTCCCCAAGTTATGCCCCCCAGAGTTGAGTATCAGTAGAAAGAGGGGTGTGGGGGAGCAAAGCCCCCTTCATTGGGAGGTACGGGGGTGAAGCCTCCCGATAATATATAATACAGTGTTCTCACCATTTTTGCCGTCGCCCTATATAGCCTATCACTCTTCTTTTTATTACCGTTGTTGCATAGCCCAAATTACTGTTGCTATTTTTTATTCACCCAAATGACGTGGAACCTTGTAAAAGTCATTCCAGACTACTGCTAACACCTGAGCCTTAAGTGTCAGCCCCTCATCCCGAATGACTCTTGAATTTTTAAACTTTTGTGGCAGCCAAAAGTCTACAGGAGCTGAGCCAAAGCCTGGTCTCCCACTCAGTGGCTGCCCCACCCCGTGACCCTGCTCAACCACTAGCACTTCAGTTTTTTTTCTGGGTACAGCCTCAACCAGCTCAATGACATCCAGTTCTGGATCTCAGCCAGGCCCTTGTTTAGTACATCAACTGCATCCAGTGTCCCAGGTGCAAAGGACTTGTAGAGCTGGGTATAATCAGCATACAAATGAAACTCAAGCCCATACTTCTCAATGATCCTACCTGGGGGAAACATATGCACTTTTAACATGGGTGACAGAACCAAACCCTGAGGTATTCCATTGTACAGAGTTTTCAGGCAGGAAGAAAACTTTTCCAACACCACCATCTGAGTCCTGTCCTTTAGATAGGACTCAAACCAGTAGATCACTTTGACAGCATGTCCTTCATATTCCCTGAGCTGGTTCAAAAGCAGCCCATGGTCCATGGTGTTGAACGTTGATGAGAGAGCAAGGAGAACCAGAATTGACCATTCTTCTCTGTCTCTCACTCTGAGTAGGTCATTGTGCACCCTTACTAGTGCAGCCTCTGTACTGTGCCTGAACCTAGACCCAGACTGGAGAGGTTCACAGATGTCAAAATAGAGAGGTGTACCCTGAGTTAAAGCACAATAACTTTCTCAGTAATTTACAAAAAAGGGAAGGTTAGAGACAGGTTGTTATTTCACCAAGGCATCTGGGTCCAGCAATGGCTCCTTCAGAAAAGTTTTCATCAGTGTACTTTTCAGTGCCTCTGGGTATATCCCCTCTGACAAGGAACACTGGACAATCTCAGCGAACATCAGGCACAGATGCCCAACACAGCTTACAAGTAATTGCATTAAGATTGGATCCAGATTACAATACGTTGGCTGCAGCTCAGAGATCACCTCAATCACATCTTCCATCATCACTGGTAGAAACTCCAACCAAGACTACTGAACATGTCCCTGATTCCAAGAATCCACTCTGTTCGGCTGTAACAGCCCACTAGGAGTGATCCAAGCCTTAATGAAGGACACTCTGAGAAGAATCAAGTGAACTCTTCACATTTCATGAGTGAAAATGCTTTTACAGGCTCCAGGCAGGCTGGATATAAAAGCTTATATACAGTCTGAAAGAGTTGAGCCGGTCACTTCTTCCCAGCAACAATCTCTCTGGACAGAAAATCCACCTTTTAATGGGTGATTGCCTTCTGATATTAACCATAATGAGACAACAGAACCAGTTTGTCCTCCTGAGCCCTGGACCTTCTCCAACAGTGCTCCAACCTCTGCCCCCTGCTTCTTTTCATCACCCTCAGCTTGCCATCGACCCATGGTGAACTGTGGCATGACACCAGTGGGTGTAAATAAACTGATGCTATAAGGTCAAAGTCCTGTGTGACAGCCATATCATAGGCTGCCACAGCCACCTCCACATTCCCAGCACATGCTGTCAATACTCCCAAGGTGTCCATCACCGCTAAAAGTTCTTCTAGTAGAAGGCCCTTCAGTGGATGGAACTGAAGCACCTCCACAGGGATATGGACAAGCGGGGGCCCTGAAACTGAACCAAATGACCAGATCAAGCTCAAGATTATTAATCAGTGAGAATACCAGGTCCAGGACATGGCCGTGTTGATGGGCTGAAGAAGTAATAACTTCTGTGAGGTGTGTAAAGAGAATTATACCTGATTATTACATAACCAGTAGGGTAAAATATAGCAGAAAAGGATCACATGAGCACCACATTATGAACTCTTACTAGAGAGGGAACCTTGACAGTGGTGATGCTGGTCCAGACGGTCTTAGTGGCAAAGGCTTGAGTGAGAGAAAGAGGCTCACTGGGGACAGTGGGGTGCTCTGACTATCACATATAGCTTCATGATAATTTACTTAAAAGAAGATAGCTACTGAACACTCTATAATTATTATTGTGTATGGACCACTCATGAAATCTTTTGTTTTAAAGAAAAAGTTTTCTTAACTAAAATCATTAATTCCATTCATTAATTGGAAATGATTTCTTATTATCTTCCTCTTTCCACTATTTCAAGATCATGCTCTTTGTAGATATGGTTTTCAGCTTCTGCCAATCATCAAGTGCCTCAATTTACTGACTCTTTGAGATTCTCATAATTCAAAGAGAAAGGCTTGTTGTTTATCACAAATATGGGTTATTTCAGATCCTGTTGTAATAGCTTTCCTTTGGAGTTATACCCATCGCCTTCTGAAAATCTTTAGTGACTTTAATTATATTTTGTATAATATTGTTATTAATCCTTGTAAATTTCAAAAGTTTGAACCAGATTGTTTGAAAAGAGATTTTATTTCCTGATGCATATTCTAGTAGTGCTTCCTCTAATTTTTTTCCATCTTTACTATCATAAGCCCACATTTCTACTTTTTTTAACTGTATATGCTGAATAATAATTAACAATATCTGGGCATGCAAGCCCTCCATGATCTTTTCGAAGACATAATTTGGTCCATGCGATCTTGGGCCTATCATACTTTAATGTGAATTGTATTAATTTATTTATTTCTTTGAACCACTTATCTGGAATTGCAGTTAACACTGTTTGTGGTGTATATGACATTAGTGGAATAATCACCATTTTAATTATTTGCATTTTTTCCCAGAAAGAAAGTTTAATCTCACCCCGTAGTTTATCACTTACATTTGCATTAATAAAGGTTATGTTGATATATATCAACTATTGCTATTGTGTGCTGAATCCCAAACTATTCAAATGCTTCTTTTTTTTGTATAGTAGTGGAAAAATGTTGAATGGTAGTAGTTGTAGCTTCACTAGTTAACATTAATTCTTATTTCCCCTTTGTGACACACTATCCAGATACCTTAGAATAGCTTTCGGTTTCCTTCAGATCCTTCTGTAAACTATTTACTGTGCCTGGTAGCATTAGAAACGTAGAAACCTCAGTATCTCAAGGGTACTCCTCCCAAAAAAGTATATATTCTACCACATCTTTTAAAAAACATATGACCCAGACTGTTCATGAACAAAGCCATTCTTTCAGATCTGATTAACTCTAATAATTGAGCTTTCCATTCAGTAACAGAAGAGGCCCTATCCTCCAGCCAGTACTTAAGTAGTGTTGTGTGAAACTGAAGTATTTTGCCTGGCAAATTTTTTCACGTAATCCTGCAATTATGCAAAATTTTTCACCTATGCGAAACTAAATTTAACCGTTTCCTTGATTTTGTGTAATGGTGAAAATTCACTTACCATAACAATTTGATGATCATTGATGATCCAAATTTCACCTTGTGATGGAATTTTGCCGGCGAAATTTTTGATTTCACCTGCAAAAGTTTGGTACAAAGGTGAGATGTGCAATGCATTGTGGGTAAATAGGTCAAACATCATGTGTTGCTTGTTTACAGCTCATTCTGCTGCATGTTAAGTGAGAGAGCAGTGTGTTGCAGTGCATCAGAGCAAATAAAGCCTTTGAAAACATAGCTAAAACTTATTGTTGAGAGCTAATTGCTGCAAAATATAATGTTTTTTTTTCCCAGTGCTGCTGTGCTGGTAGTGCCTGGTACTAGGGAATATTTTCTAATTTTGTGAAATTTTATATAATACATAGTTTGAATTAGGTTTACTTTTCTCACTTGTCTTTGAAAGAGTTGTGTGGGGTAGGGTAGAAGTGTAAAGCAGTGCAGGCTATTACTAGCCAAGCAGATTGGTATAGTTACTCACAATTGTGAGTTATCAATTTACTGTTATTTCTTATTAATTTTGATATATCTTGCAATTTATTTTCTCTGAAAAGTTTCTCTGTCCTGTTTGAGAGAGTTCCTGCCATGGTTAACTCTGTTATATACCATTCTTCTGCTTTTAGTTCTGAACTGATTTTTAATTCTAAAGTTTTAAACACTCAGAGCTGATCCTTTCTTTTATTTTTTTGTGGTTAGTTATGTTCGCTGGAGTGTTAACTTGTGTGTTCCTAAAATTGTGAAAATCAACAGTTGTAAATACTTCCACTCAGTCACTTGAACTTGTCTATTACAGTCGCACTGCATTGTTGAATTGCTCCCCTGTATGTTATTGCTGGAGCTTGACTCTGCACACTGCACGGTGTTCCTGCTTTAGTTAACTTATCTACATTACTGTTTCTCTGTAATTGCATTGTTTGTGTCTCACTTGATGCATGCATTATAAAACAGTATATATTAAAATAGTAATTTTCAAGACATTTCTTGTTGATCCCTCCTATCCAGACCACTAACATATTGTGTGGTACTAATTTCTGTTGTTGCTGTTTTATGGTTGTCTCTGCCCACATGTAAAAAACAAATTGTGGTACTGAGTAACAAAACACATTACATTACTTTATTTGTCCAAAGACTGAGAGACACAGGTGATCTGTATTTAAAGTGTGCCACTTGTGCCCTTTTTCCCTGTGTGTGTTTCTTTAATTCCTTCCTGTTTGGGGAAAAAAGTTACCTTTTTGTGTTTTACTACACTAGGCTGCCTACCATATATGGTATTAGTTCTACTGTAAGTTCTGGTACCTGTTCTGATTATTTTTGGACTTTTAAGGAAGCCAGTACTGTAGGTGTGTGACAGAGTGATGTCATCATTCACTTGTGAGGTATTATTCATTCATTTAACAGTAGTAATACATCCTTTCTTCAAATACTCCCAGAGAAGGGCAAAGCTTTTAAGCAGCAGTCAGCAAAAATGCCTGGTAAGAAGTGACCAAGTACATGGGGAAACGTGGCGGGGGAGAGGAGGGAGCTAAGAAGTCTGCTAAAAAAAAGTGCAATTTCAGTTCCAGTTCCCCACAGCAGTGAAAGCACAGGTATGTCTGCATCACTGTCTTCAAGTTATGATGTGGGCCCTGGTGATGCAGCAGGAACCAGCAAAGGAGTTGTCAGCTGAACTGGGTCCGGCATACCTGTGTCTTACTTTTTTAAAGCTCAAACTGTTGCAGCCATGCTAGTGGGGGATGCTGGCAGTGAGAAGAAGGGATGCACTAACACCAGCACAGGAACAGTGGTCCAGGAGGACTCAGAGGAAGGTGATAATAAGTCTGTCAGTGTGACTGTCCATGTTCCTGCAGGAGTTGGCGATGATAGTGTTCAACAAGAGTCTGATAGTCCTGGAGATAAGGATAGTCAGCTCCCTGAGATAGTTGCAGAGAACAAAAAAGGTGCCGTCCTCCAAGAAGACAGTGATGGGGGAGGAGGAGGAGAAAGACAAGGGCATCATCGCTATTGGTGGTGGTGATGATGATGATGATGACTTGGATGATCCCACATGGGAGCCTGAGTTAAAAAAGGTCAAGGGTGATGTAGACCATTTACATGTACAGCCTGTGGTGGGTCAGTCTGTCACCAAGCCTATAAATTCACCTCCAAGCAGTCAAGTAACCACCCCTCCCAAAATTAGTGTTATGGAAATCATGTTAGCAGCTCAAAAAAAACACACTTCCACACCTGCTTCTGAATCATCCCAGTTCCAGAAGCATCTGAAGTCCAGACGTCAAAAGTCCCTAGTTTGGGACATTTATGTGCTAGATCCTGCTCATGAGACCACAGCAATATGCCAACTTTGTCAAGCCTGTGTTAGTCAGGGGAAAAAGGGAAGCCACATAGGCACTGGTGGCCAACACACCCACCTGAAAAACAAGCACCCACTGAGATGGCACCAACACCAGAAGGATGCCAGAGCTGTTGGTAGCAAGGTGCATGTAGTAGAGCAAGAACATGAGGAGGGAAGGCAGAGTGGGTCAGTGGTGGAGGAGGAGAGTGAGCAATCCTTCGCTTTCTCTAGTAGTGGGCATAGCAGTGGCGGTGCGAGTCCCAGTCCCAGTCCCTTGAGTCTTAAAAGTACACCACCCCCACACCCACAAGCAACCAAAATAACTGGTTTCATGTGGTCTCCATCACCCAGCCAAGAGTTAATTGTTACTCCTTAAAGAAAACCATTGTTGACACAAGTACAGCGTTCTGGTCAGACAGCCTCAAAGATGCAGTCCACTCTGAAGACCATCTTTGTGCGGCAGACAAAGTAGCCACCCAATCATGCTGCTGCACAAGAGTTAAATGCGCCACTGCTGAAATGCTGGCCATTGATCTGTTGCCATTCTCATTCATAGAGAATGCTGGTTTCTGCAGGTTGATGGTCCATGCCTGTCCCAAATGGCAAGTTCCATCGCAAACCTGTTTTAGTAAGTGTGCCATGCCCAATCTGAACAGTAGAGTTGCTGATTACATTAGACATGCATTGAAGCATAGTGCATCACACTATAGCCATCTTAGCATGGATATGTAGACCAGTGGACAAACAGCAGCAAGCTGATATCTGTGCATAACAGCACACTGGGCACAGTTGCCTGGTGCGGTACTTGATTGTGGGCCTGACAAAACATGCGTTAAGCAGAATTGTGGTGGTAGCAACACACCTGGTATTCGACAGCATACAGCCCTAACTATGACAAGTGTCACAGGTTTGCACACAACTGTGAAAATGGTTAATGTTCTGCTGGACAAGATTGATGGGTGGCTACACACACACACAGTCACTCATAGCAGGATTCATTGCAAGTGATAATGGCTCCAATGTAGTGAAGTGCATTAGCGATGGTGTTTTTTTCAGAGTGCCCTGCCTGGCGCGCTGCCTTAATCTTGTTGTTCAGCAGTTTCTCAACCACGCGGACATTAAGGAAATGGTTACTGTTGCCCATCACATCTGTGTCCACTTTGCTCATTCTGCAATGCCCGTGACCATCTACATGAGCTACAGTGCAATAACAATGTGCCTCGGCACCGGCTGAAGCTTGATGTTGTCACCAGGTGGAACTCCTCACTGTACATGATTGATCAGCTGTATGAACAGTACAAGGCTGTGTCAGAATGCCTATTGCTGCACACCATCCATGACAGTGCTGGAGTGTCCATCACTCTAACAACAGAGCAGTGGTGCCAAATTGATTGACTAATATGCATTCTCTGTCCATTCAAGCATGCTACACAGGCAGTGAGTGGGGATACTGCTTGCATAAGTCTGTCCATACTGCTGATACTTGTGCTGAGGCAGACACTAGTGAATGTGCGATACCAGACAGAGGCATGTGGGGATCATGGCACTTGTGATCTAATGGATCACGAGCTGCATGTGCTGGACACAAATACCCATGTATCTGGCATTTTGCAGTCAGCTGAGTTTGCAATTGCCACCATGCTGGATCCATGGTACAAACATCTATAATTGAAGAAGGTTGTCAGTGAGTACAGCAGTTGACAGAGAATCTCATTAGATTGGTACATGCTGCACAAATGACAAATGCACTCACTACATTAAAAACGGGTGTTGCTACCACCACCAGTGGCTCACAGGGAACACAATCAGAGAAAATGGGCAAGACAGAGCAGAGAACAGCAAGCAATCCCATTTGGGATGTTCTCTTTCAGGTGGGAGTGGAAGATATGGAGGTAAAGGAGGAGGAGACAGATGAGGCAGCTGGACTCCGGGCAGCAGAATGGATGGAGGAGGCCTACATGGGGGACCCATAGTACCTTGCCATTAATGACTAGCCACTGCTGTACTGGAGCAGTAAAATGACTGAATGGCCAGCACTAACATCGGTTGCTGTGAAATACCTGAGCTGCCCACCATCCAGTGTCACTGTGGAATGAGTGTTTAGTGTGGCTGGGGCAATTCTGAATGACCATAAGACCAATTTGTCACCCAAGAATGTGTCCATGCTAACATTCATCAAAATGAATGAAAGGCACATTCCACACAACACAGTGATGTCAGTGGTGTTGCCACAGGAACTGTGTCTCGGTGATGAGGATGATGACAATCACTTGAGTGAAGTAGCCACTGGCAGCGAGGTGGATGAGGCAGCAATGTTGAGAGAATTCCCACCTGATGAGAACTACAGTCTTGAAGATTGTGAGGGGTGCTTCTTGATGATGTGGAATTGGAAGTTGAAAAAGGCTGCGTTTACTCCAAGCCCCCCCCCCCAACAACAACTTTTAATTCAGTATGGTTGCTGGTGTGTGTATGTTACACCTTATTTCTAGTTATGCACCACTGGATTGGTTGTGGAAATATGTGCTATGTGCTATGGCCTGCAGTGTGTATAAGTTTAATGTCCTCACCCTTTGCCATAACCTATTGATTGGTCACCTCACCACCTCCACCAGTCCCCCAAGGTCACAAGCCTATATAAAGCAGCAGCAATGTCATTGCCATAACCATTAATATTTTGCAATTGCATGATTAATGTTTTTCTTCAAAAAAAGTATTACTTTTCATGTTGACTATATCAATGCATCATCATCATCTTACAGCAAGATATGTTCTCTTGATGTCCTTAAAACAGTGCCTAGGATGGCAAATTCCACACTGCCCCACCACTCCTCTCATCACCTGATCTGACCTGACACACCCATGCACTCCAAGCGACTGAAAAAAAAATGTTTCTGCCACTTAGTATTGGAGGTGACATGTACAATAACCCTGGTTCCTAGACAAGTTTACAAGTAGCATATCAATGTAACATGCTGATTCAACAGCTATCACCAAATTGAACACATTTTGAAAAATGGTGAATGGTGGCCATCTTTAATATGTGAGTCATTAATTACAAAAGTAATCATGAAGTGGCTTAACAACTTACATGAAATCCCTCCCCAAAAGGTTATTTCTACAGTGCCAGGTTAAGGTACACCAAAATCGCAATGGGTCCTGGGTGGGGTGGTCAACTCAGGGCAGGGTGAGTGTCCTGCTGTCCTTACTTTTGAATGGATTCAAAATGTTTATGATTACTGCAGCTATACAATCCCCATTGAGTACACAAGACATTAACCCCCTCCACCTAATTATTTACTAAACACCATATGAACTATCTGTGTTCACATTATCGCATATAGTTCCTCCCTGTATGTGGGTAGCAGTGGTGATTACTTATTAATGGTAATGGTATGGACACCAGTCCAGTGGCCAACATCACAGTTCAAGCAACACTACTGTCTTCCAACAACACAACACAGTTTCTGCATGGCCTGGATTTATCATGTGTCATCAAGATACGACATACTGAAACCTCAACAGAGGAAAATGACCTAAGCAAGAGCAAAGATAAGAAAAAATATTGGATACTAATCAATCTGCATACCTGCTTTTTCCTAACAAGTTGGAAGAAGAAGCAGAGTAAAAAATGTATACTTCCCATATCCTGTGATGTGATGTGATTCAACTGAGGACATTCCCCACAGGAACATTCTGTGTCTGTGTGGTGCACATGATTCCAATCCAGACAAGGTCCGATGAACCATAGTAGCACTAGCAGGCATTCCCCTTCCCCTATCATCACTGTGTATCTTGACATAAGAAAACAATTAAGAACAAATTTTGGTGATTGTTAGAAATTCTCCACCACCTGTGAGTCTGACCATCCACCCCCCCCCCCCAGAGAACCATAAAAAATGAAGACATACTTACCTCAAGGACTGTGAAAGTGGAACCATCGTGCAAGGGCACAATTAAATAAATCCCCCAGACCTGGTTCAGCAGCCGGCAGCAACAGCAGGATGGAAAAATAATTAACTTCGCCTGAATTCCTGATGTTGAAAAAAGCAAAAAATAAAACAATTACTATCAAGTTCAGACAACCATATGGCAGTAGCAGACATACCACACTTGTATGAAAATTCCAGTACTTACCATCTGCGTTGGGAAATTGGGAAGATCCATACATGATCTGACATCTCCCTCCCTCACGGCACACTGAAAAATAATGTAAGAGCAGTACAAGCATATTCAAATCAAATCAAATCAAAATTTATTTATAAAGTGCTTTTCAAAAAATCAAAGCGCTAATACAAAGCAGAGATAAAACATCAATACTAATAAATAAAAACATAAGAACAGTAAAATAACCATAAAATAAACTAACCAAATGCCAGCAAAAATAGATGACTTTTCAGGGATCTCTTAAATGCTTCCACGGACAGGCACTCTCTAATCTGACGAGGTAGAGAATTCCACAGGGTCGGGGCCATAAAGGAAAAAGCCCTTGCCCCAGATGATTTATAACAGACCCTGGGAATCTCTAGCAATCCCTCGCCAGTGGAGCGGAGTGGGCGGAGAGGACGATAGGGACAAAGGAGATCTTGCAGGTAGCCTGGTCCCTGGCTTAGAACTCAAGATGTCATAATACCAACTCACCAACACCCAAACCTTGCGGAGAAAAAATAACGAAGACAGATACTTACATGTTCATCAACAGCAGTATGGACTGTGAGAGGATAATCCACCAGGCATCAACCATCTAGAAAAGTAGTTCTTTTTGTGGCACCTTGGAAAGTAGCACTCATAGACAGCAGCAGGCAGCAAGCTACTGTGCCCCAAAATTTCATTCACTACCCCACCCCACCGCCAGGCAAGGTACTACCACAGAAACAGTCAGTCAACACAACTAGACAATCAGTACAGCAGCACAAGGATAGGGAAATGATACTTCTGCATTTCTATGCCAATCAATTGAAACACAGCAGCAGCAGGAAAGAACTGAAAGTAGCAGCAGCGTTTTGCAGGAGGAATTCATGTTCTCTGCATGTTGGCAACTCTTTTCAGGTCACTGAGGTGGTGGGGCACCATAAAACATCAGGACTTACAGCACATATCAGTCTCAATTTAATGTCACATTTTTGGGTAAACATTTCTGTACTTGTAGGCCCTGCTTGGCAATGGCAGCAGTGAGTTTCAGGCAGAAATATTGTGTAAACAGACCCTAAAACAGCTGCTTGATGTCTAGGTGGTGGTGGTGGGGGGGGGCACCCTAAAACATAATAAGTGATACAAGGTTCCACTTCTAATTTAATGTATCATTTTTTCTGCAGCATTTCTGGACATTTACTGCCTATGCTGCAGTGGCAGAAGCAAGATCGGGCCTATAGACACTTGTAAAAGTGGATCAAAAACCATCGTTTGGTCCTGGTGGTGGTGGAGCACCATAAAACATCATGACTGAGACCTGATTTCACTCTCTGTGTACTGGGCAATTTTTTTGGCAACATTTCTGGGCATGTGGGACATGATTTGAACGTGCAGCCACACACTTAGACCCAAAAAGCATTTAAAACATGCAGAAAACAGCACATTTGTGTCCGCAGTGTGGGTATGAGGCTGTAACTGCATGTCTGACACCTCATTTCACTGTCTATGTACTGTGTAATTTTTTGGGCAACATTTCTGGACATGTGCAACATGATTTGAACATGCAGCCACACACTCTGGTCCAAAAGGAATTTAAAACTTGCAGAAAACAGCACATTTGGGTCCGCAGGTTCGGTATGAGGCTGTAACTGCGTGTCTCACACCTGATTTCACTCTCTATGTACTGTGAAATTTTTTTGGAAGCATTCTGGACATGTTTTGAGCCAGCATCAGTGAGTTTCAGGCAGAAATAGTGTGTAAACAGGCCCTAAAACAGCTACTTGATGTCTGGGTGGTGGGGGGCACCCTAAAACATCATGGCTGAGACCTGATTTCACTCTCTTTGTACTGTACAATTTCTTTGGCAACATTTCTGGACATTTCCTGCCTGTGCTTCAGTGGCAGAAAAAAGATAGGGCCTAAAGACACTTAAACGGTGTCTGAAACAGCATTTTAATGTCTGGTTGCTGTTGGGGCACTATTAAGCATCAGGACTGGCAGCGCATTTCAGTCTCATTTTGATGTCACATTTTTTGGGAAGCATTTGATTACCTCAGGGACCTGTTTTACATGAGCAGAGCCAACATTCACTGTCACATAGCTTTGGAAAATATGTTTGTGCAAAGTAAAGTGTTTATACTTGACATTTGTGGATAGGATAGAAGGAGCAAGAAGGAAACATATAAAGACAAAAGGAGTAACATAGCAGAAGACAAAGAGGACAGAAAATATTTTTTTGTGGATTTTTTGGGGGGGTCTTATTTAAGGGAGAACAGTGAAAACAGGCTTTGGCCAGAGCCAAAAGGGCTGCAAGTGTTGGGGGGTAGAGAGGGAGGGTTGGGGAGAGGATATCTATAATTTAAAATAAAATCAGCAGCATCCTGATCATGACACTGGGGGAATGATGACAAGATAGTCAATATGTTTTACTTCATTGGTAGGCTGATTAGAATCCTGCTAGACAAGATCAGGAGCACTGAGTACCATGTCTGCCTGGTCCATTCCGGGATTATAAGGATCACTGTGGCTGGCTCTCTCCTGAGCATTATGAGCACTGTTTGAATGGGTGGGAATGGTGGGATGCCATGCAAGAACCTCCCTGTCCAGTCCAGGACTAGGGCATCCTCAGGGACTGTACCGTGTACTGGTAGTCTGCAACACCACCTGGACACCCACTGGGACAGCAATTGGGATGAGCAGAAAGGACTTCAGTCAACATTCATCCAAAGGATGATGCACCCTGATATTTCAGCATCTCCCTAATACTGCATCTGGGTGCAAGCATTTAAGGTATGAGCCAAAGTCCCAGTATGGGACTAGAACACATGACCATTTGATCCAGAGCTGCATGTGCTAACAACTGAGTCATACTTACATGCTGAAAGGAAAGGAAAGGAGCTGGGTTTTATATAGGCAATTTCATACACATTGTATCCCAAAGCACTTTGCAAGCCACAAATTGATGCAGCAGCCATAAGAAAAAAAGTGAGGTTAAAGAGGCACTGACCCCATGGGACGACTTTAGAAAAAATTTATATTTAAACATAATCCATTTTATATTTCATGTCCCTAAGGCTCCAAGTTGTATTAAGGACACAACGAGCTTCTTCTCTAACATTAAGGGTCTAGAATGAAGCAAAGATTACTGCTGGCTCACAACTGAATACTGTGTCCCTTTATACCAGCATTAATCATATGCAAGGTATTAGAGCTGCTGAGGGAGCCCTCCTTACAGATTGTGGTTTAGTGAATGCTCCACATACTTTTATTTTGTCCCTATTATCTTTTGTTTTACACCACAATTACTTTCAATTTGAGAAAAAGTATTAGCTACAGACAGGAAGGATGGCTATGGATGCCTCCCTAGCACCACCATCATATGCAATGGTCTCTCTTGCAAACTAGGAGCAAAATGTGGCTATGAATGCTGGGAACCCCTACATCAGACACCAAGTGGGCACTGAAATGTTAGGGATACATTTATGGAGTACTTTTTTTAAGGGAGTCCTGTCATACGCTCTTGGGCTACAGTTCTACAGAGTTGGATTTTTAGATATTACTATATGTTATCTTTAGGTAGCTTCTCCAATTAGCATACAAACAAGAGACACTGTTTTATCCTGTATTTGGAGATTCCTGCATTTCACTGCTATATGTATAACTGATTGTTCCTTGTACAGATGTATTTGTATATGACACATTTTTAACATAAGATTAATAAAACATAAATAAAAAAAAAACAACGGGCAATGGTGGCGTAGTGGTTTAGGACATAGATCAGCACACATCAGAGATTTACAGACAGTTAAGTGATGTTACTGGCTAGAAGCATTTGACTTATAACCCCACCAGGGCTTTGGATAGGGCTTCTGCCCCCAGTATAACTGATTAAAACAAAATGAATTATTTAAAACAGCTCATCCATTTTGTTCAACATTCTACACACTTCCCAAAGTCCCCAGGTCCATGAGGGACCCTTCTGGGTGGCCTACTGAATCTAGTATAGGGTCACTACATGACGGTCCCTCTGGATATGTGGACAGTTTAAAAAAAAAAGTAGTACCTAAGGCTCCAAGTTGTATTAAGGACACAACAAGCTCCTTTTCTAAAATTAAGGGTCTAGAATGAAGCAAAGATTACTGCTGGCTCACAACTGAATACTGTGTCCCTTTATACCAGTATTAATCATATGCAAGGTATTAGAGCTGCTGAGGAAGCTCTCCTTACAGATGGTAATTTAGTGAATGCCCCACACACTTTTATGTTGTCCCTATTAACTTTCGTTTTACACCACAATTACTTTCAATTTGATAAAATGTATTAGTTACAAACAGGAAAGATGGTTGTCCTAATCAATCTCGGTGTGGCTGGGTTAGGATGTGGGGCTGTTGTTGCTTCTTGCCTGCCTTGTAGACAATGTTTCCCAGCTGAAAAAAACAAACAACACACAGAAAGGCAGACAAGAAGGGAAGAGATAAAATCACTGCTGAACGACTCCATTCTCATCTCCGCCAGGAGCAAGGACTTTGGGGGAATTTCTGAGAGAGTTTGAAGTTTGATGCATGGCACATATATAGGATACTGCCAGAGAACAGATCGGGAAGGAAAAGTCGAAGGAAGGGGAATGTTGTTTGCAGTTGCTATTTTGGGTGAACCTCACAACTTTAAACTCCAGGATCTTGCTTTCTGAAAAAGACGCAAGATTAAGTATTGACTGGGTGTAGTTGTCATAACAATAGTTAATAAATGCAGAGCAAATATTGATACCTTACTTGTGCAGTTCATCGATCCCTCTGGTCACAACAAACAGGTGTTTGACTGCAAAACTTATTGTTGCACTTATCACTTGTTCATGGACCTCCTGACAACTCTATCCTTGCTCGACCTTTTCAATGTGTTTGAATAGTTTTAATAGCATACATGTGCAGGCATGTTCTTTGGTTATTAGAAGACATAAAGAACAAAAAAAAGTAAAAAAGTCCCACAAAAAGGAAGAAGGACAATCCATAAGAAAGTGACATTTTTATCGAGTTCCTGTCAAGGCTGGCATCTATCAAAACAACACACACACACACACACACACACACACACTGCATGTCATTATTCTTACATGCTTAAAAGCAAATATTGATTTTTGACCCTACAGTACTGGGGGAGTATATATAGGCATTGAAGATATATACCTTCAAACATTCTCAGCATGCAAAAAGTCTTTAAAAGCAATACTGCTTTTAAGAAATAAAATCAGCATATTGGATTCGGAGATGTATGCATATCCAGTCCTTTCTAAAAAAGATTTACAATCAGAGTTATAGTTTTTAATAGATTAGGTGGCTAGTAAGATTAATTCATGAATTCTCAGCTTTCAGAGAATGTGCAACGAAGGTATGCCTCACTGAGCACACCAAATGGGAATAATATATGGGGTCTAAGTTGTCCAAAGTACCAATGGATAGAATTCATTACATATGCATCTTATTATTACATATCAAATGTACAGCCACTGTGGAGGAGTACCAAAACAGTGCGACAGACAGCTGTAGGAAGTGATGAAGCATATAATACACACATATATACCCAGATAGATATATATATACATACGAACACACACACACACACACACACACACACACACACACACACACACACACACACACACTGTCACAGAACGTGAAAACTAGGGATATGTGCTGTTATGTTTGAAAAAAATGTTGTTCAAAGTAAACAGAATATGCATTCTTATTACACATACATGGAAACTACCAGAAGACACAAAAACAACTTGACCTCTCCAAGACAGTTTAGTATCCAATTGTTTTTGTTTTCAGATACCAATTCTATTTATTTTGAAAAGTGCACCCTGTGGTCTGACAGGAAAACAATGATACATAACAGGCAACGAGTCGCTGGTCAATTTTCCCTATTTAGCTGCCAATGGTATTGTTGTACTTGCATTGACAGAGGGCAGGCTGCTGCTGAAGAAAAGCTGTTTGTGTCTGAGCTGCAGAGTCACACAGGGCTGCAGTGAGAGAAGTGAGGAGGGCGAGTGCCAAGCCAGATACACCTTCACCACATCTCATCAGATGTGCCAGCCTCTCACACGCTTTCATTTCTACATTTCCTTTGTTCCTGAAAAAATATGTACACATCACATCACAGTCCCTAGATGCATTCTACGCCAAAGGAAAAAAAATGAATAATTCAGTCAAACCGTGCCTTGCCTTTGAGGCAGTAAGTCTATTGCACTTAAGGAACTGCAGAGTAATCATCACTGAGAAAATAAATACAAAGCAAATTCAGACAAGGATTCACAATGCAATCTTTTAAAACCTCTCAGTAAAATGTGGAAGTTCCCTATTCTTTTAAGTCTTGTTGAAGGAGTGCATATAGAAGTACAACTGTTTGACTGATAAACCCAGTGTGGAGTTTCACAAATTTTAAGTTGCCTTTTTGCAGGAATCATGTACATCATGTACATTAAATACTGGAATACAATAAGCACTGTACAACATACATTAGATCGCCTACATAGTACCCAGTTGTCTGAAAAAAAAAAACTCCTCCATAAAATTCTGAAGTCCTGTGCAATAAATAGCCAACTGAGTTGGTTGATTTTGCTCAATACACCCCTTGTGCCCATTAGCAACCATGCACATTTTGTAACACAGACATCTCTGGGTATTCCAACAAAGCCAGCATTTGTACCTTAGCTTATATCAACCTGATCTCCAAGGGCCTGGCTTTTCTAGAATGTCTGCAAGAAAAACTGTGAATTGGCCCAAGTCAGCAAGACAGAAAAGGACAGTGACTGTGCTTCAGTTTATGTCACCCTATATGGCACCTGGATCCAGGGAAGGAAAAAGGCATTAACTCAGTCAGCTACTCAGTTCAAACTTTATACTGAGGCACATCTATTAATGGTAATTTACATCTACTGTGTTTGTCTCAGGGTGCCAATCAGGATTTTAAACATTATTTTCTTTTGTAAATTATACGAAAGACCTTGACCAGCCCTATTTATAAAATGATGACTAGTTTCCAGTCAGGGTACTATGCACTAATTTTTTTTTATTTCAAAAGCATTTTGACATGATTTGACATGACTTGACATCAGCAGCACATGGCGTGCTGTCAATTTTTGAACACTGTGACATCAGATCACTGGGGTCGCCTTTCACACAATAGCACCAGTAACAGTCGGGAGACAGGATTTGTACTGAATTCAAACACAGTATCCTTCATCTGTGATGACACCATTAGGAGTTGGGACTCAAAGGTGAAGCAGGCTTATGGAATCACTGCCACTGCAGTCACGGAATTCATACTCTTCGGCCTTCTGCGAGCCTACCTGCAGCAGTCTGTAACACCTAGCTGTGACTGGCCATGTCTCATTTGGAAAGAAAAACACAAAAAGCTCTGTTTTATAAGAGTTTCTATTGGGAGAGGGAAGTTGGGGAAGGGACACTGGGGAGGGGATAGACAAGGGGGCAGGGTTGTGATGGGCAGAAAGAATCCGGGCTCTTTTATAATTGAGGAAAAATTGCTGAGTCCTTACTCTGTGATCATAAAAGGACTGCAGGCTCTGCCCACTGCAGCCCTAAAAACAAATAAAGGAGAAGGGAAATAAACAACAACACTGGCCCACCACCACAGCCACAGGCCATTCACTCTTTACTGTGCACTGCCACCACCACCGCCACCACCACGAAGCTCCACCAGGAGGTCCAAAACCTTCTTCTGGTCCTCCATTATTTTTTGGAGGTCCCTCCTGACCTCCTGGTGAAGCTGGTTGAGGTTGTGATGTACACCTTGCACCTCAGTGTGCACAGCCTCAAGGTCTGCCCTGGTGACCACCATCTGACTTGGGGGAGTTGCAGGATGATCAGGGTGGTGGCTTCTCTGATGGGTCCTCTTCCATGGTGCTGCATCATGGTCATGGGTGGGGGATGCATCTGGCTGCTCGGGAGGATGTGTCCTGCTGGTAGACCTCCTCCTCCTCCCCACCCTGGTATGAGGCCCCTGAGACTCACTGCTGCCTTCTGCTGCTGCTGCCTGTCTATGTTTTATGAGCCACTCTGCAGCATGGTGGAGCTACAGGTGGTTCCTCTGGCCAGAAGTCCCAAAGAAGGACTCTGGTTTCCCCCTTTTAACATTCTTCTCACACAGAGTGCAGACCACAGTGCTTGCATCATCTGCCTTAGTTCTAAAAAAGGCCCAAACTGGTGATCTTTGGTTTGGGGGGGCACAAGCTGATGTGCCGGGGGAGCCTCTCCGTGTACAATACCCTGCTGTGGTCAGGGGCTGGCAGACACAACAGGAGCCACATCATCATCTTGGGGGCGGGGCAATGGGATCACAGCCTAAGTGCTGCTGCTGCAGCTGCAGCTGGGTGACTGTCTCAGTGTCCAACTCCCCAATCACCTGCTGCTGCTGGGGGGCACAGGCCAGGGCCAACTGCTCCTGCTGCTGGGGGGGTCTCAATTCCAAATATGTGCCTGTTGAGGCAAACGCATCCTCTTCCCCTTCCACTGACAGGATCACTACTCCCAGTCCCAGTCTCTTCCATCATTATAAAAAAAAGTTTTACTAATCTACTAAAGAAAAAAGAAAAAAGGGGAAGTGAAACACACACACACACACACACACTCACAAACTCACAAGATAAACAGAGAAAATAGAACACAACAGACAGATAAACTTTTGCTAAATAATGAAATAGGGTATAAACACAATTTCAAAATCAAGTTGTCAACACACGCACACACACACTGACACTGTACACACACAACACAGAATCTCACTCTCTCACTCACAATTCACCAAACTATATATATTTTCTCTCTCACACAGTCTCTCTCTCTCCTACTGTCTGTCTCTGTTCTACAACAAACTGCAGGAAAATGATGTAGATTCAGTAGCTTCCTGTCTGAGCACAGGCACACATGAGACCTGCAGTCTGTTTCAGACAGCAAGTCATGTGACATGCCTTTCTTTCTAATTTCTCCTTAGTTAAGTGCTAAGGCAAAACTTAACTGTGGAAGTGAAATTTACAGGTGGAATTTCACTGTATAATATGGGTGAAATTTCACACAACTATACTGATGAAATTTCGCACAACCATACGGGCGAATTTCCATCCCAAGGCCATAATTTCATGAAATGTTGCACGGGGCAAAATTGGTGATTTCTCATCATCTCTATACTTACTGTAAGTGTTATATTCCTAACAGAAGCTCCAGTTAGAAGAAATGAATGCTTTAATTCATTAGAACAAACTTTATTTTCATCAAAATGCCCTATAATACAAATCTCAAGATTTAATGAATCATGAGATATTGAGGAAATGTCAGCTCATCGTTTGAATGGCATAATTGTAGATATTTAGGTTGTAACTGGTGATGTTTTCATGTACTCATGTATTTTTAACTTCACAATCTGGAAGTAATTATCCAGTAAGACATAGCTTCTTTCTTGGCTTTTCTATCATCCTGTTTTCCTTTTCTTCTCTTCTCTTTTTATCTTTCTTCTTTTCCTGTTGCTTACTTCCCACCTTATCAAGTCATATTATTCTTTTACCTTTATGCCTTCTATACTACAATCTAACTTAAGTGACATGCACAAATCTCATTTAATAAAAGGGTATAATAAATCTGGGTAATCTGATATCTTTAAGGTTCACGTGAGAGTAAATACTCTAGTTATTGGGTTATGTTATATAAGATATTTCTAAATAAGTAATTCATTTCTGTATCTTCTTTTAATAAGCAGTTTTTCATAAAACCTTTAATATATATATATATATATATATATATATATATATACACACACACTTGTTGGTTACCTTATAGCTATTTATTGCTGGCACCCTTTATGGGACATATTATTGTATCCTGAGTTTTCCTTTTACTTGATATATTTCAATAGGGAAATCATTTTTTTATTTGGAATGTTTTTTCCCATGGAATGTATTCTTTATGGTTGGATATTTTTTGTTCCTTTCGTATTATATATCCTTATATGTAGTGTATATTTATTTGCTTCAATAACATTTTAAATGATAAAAAAGAAATATAGAAACCTAGATAATGACAGCAGAAAAAGTCCAAAGGTCCATCTAGTCTGCCCAGAGTTCCCTATCTGCCCAGGAACCTACAGTATCATCCATATGGGTATTTATCTTTCCCTGTCCAATCTCCTGTTTCACTTTCACAGTGTGTACTGTAAGCTTTCATACACAAAGTTGTCAACTTTGTAAATGAAAAGCTTACAGTACACACTGCAAGCCCATTGGTCAAGAGTGTCGACCAATGGTATTGTATTGCTTACTGTAAGCCATCATTCTGTGACAGCTCAGTCAGTGGGCAGCCATGGCGGTGTGCAGGGTGGGTTGTGTAGCCCACTGGCTTGATGGCCATGCTAGGACAGGAGTCAGGGTGGGATGTGGGTTCCTCAATGGGTGGGGGGGTCCACTAGACTACCAGGGAGGACTTGGGTTTAATTTTTTAACCACAGTCAGGGTTTGGGAATGGGAGGGGGGGTACCACTGGACTACCAGGGTAATTTGACAGATATATATCTCATACAGATGGGGTTTGGGGATGGAAGGGGGGTACCAGTGGACTACCAGGGAATATCAGAGTGAGTTATGTTTTATTACTTTGGGGTTGGCTACAGGAGGGGGGGCCACTGGGCTACCAGGGAGATGTGGAGTGTTTCTCTACACAGCATTTGCAGGGTGTCTGGCTCATTCTGTCAGGTGCACCCCGCACAGAAATGCGAATAGGTTCATAGGTAATTATTCAAGTCTATGCAGCTAAAATAGCCATTAATCGACTTGCCACTAACAGTGGATGTATTTTAGTTTATATTCTCCCACATAGTAATCTAGTTGGTATTTGAAGGATGCCATACTAGTGGCACCCACCACCACATCTGGTAATGAGTTCCACACTTCCACAACCCTCTGGCTAAACCACTTCCCTCTCCTTGAGGTCTCATACAGGACCCTTTTCAGTTGATAATGATGTCTCCATGTTCCTCAGTAGGGTACTTCTCTTTTCAAGAAACCTGACATTTCCCAAATAATCTCATCTTTAAATGTTTTATATACGTAGCATAAATCACCCCTCAATTTGCGATATTCCATTGAGTGCACACCCAGCTTCTCAAGCCTACCCTTGCAGGATAGTCCCTGTGTACTCAAAACTTTTCTAATTAGTCTCCATTGCATTTTCTTCCCTGCCACTGAGCTTTCAATATCCAGTGGGGTGCTTAAAGGGGAGCCATACTCAAGCAGTGGTCTAACCAAAGAACAATAAAGTGTAACTAACACCTTCTCATCTCTACTATTTATATTTCTCAGAATATTACCTAATACCTTGTTCACCCTTTTTACACATTCCTTATTGTGTTTCTTAAAACTTAGATTTTATGTAACCCACACTCCCAAATCTTTTTCACTGTCTGTTGTATTCATTACTGTATTATTCAATGCATATGTAGCCCTTTGGTTGGTGTTTCCAAAATGCATAACCTTACATTTTATGTTATTAAATGTTAACTTACTTTCTGCTGCCCAGTCTTCTATCCTGCCCAATTGGATCCTAAAATTTTGAATAGTGGCTTTGTTGTTGACTATGGCTCCCACTTTGGCATCATCTGCATATTTGCATAACCATGCCCCTCCCTGAACCTGTATAGTAGATATAAACACTCTAAAGAGCACAGGCCCCAATATCGACCCCTGAGGCACCCCACTCTTCACCCCTCCCCAGTCTGACCACTGCCATCTTATGCCTACCCATTGTGTTCTGCCAGTCAGCCAAGTCCTTTACCTATTTATCAGACCAGCATCTACACCCAGTCCCATCAAGGTAGTCACCAACCTACTGTGTGACACTGAGTCAAATGCCTTGGAGTAATCAAGGTACACAAAATCACTGGCAGTCCACCATCAACAGCCTGGCTCACTGATTCAAAAAAACTGAGCAGATTGGTCACACAAGACCTCCCCTCCACAAAAGCATGCTGTGCGACATAGACCAAACCCAGCTGTGCTAAATTACATTCTAGTTGTTCTTTTACAAATTCTTCCATAATTTTACTTATTGTAGATGTGATACTAATGGAGCGATAGTTTTGTCACCACTCTTTAAGATCGGGGTAACATTGTCTTGTTTCCATTCATTAAACACTTCCCCTGACACCAATGACAAGTTAAATAGCACAGTCAAGGGACCAGCTAATTATTCCGCCAATTCATTTAAAAGATATGGATGCATTCCATCTGGCCCACAGGACTTATTTTTCTTTAATTTCTTTAGTTTCTCATAAATATCATTTACAGAAATGCCCTTTAGAGGCGGTGTCCTATTGGATGCTTTATCACAATATTTTTCATCAGAACCCCCATTATCTACAGGAATAGCATTCAAAAAGTAATTATTAAATTCTTGCACCCTCTCATTAGCATCCTCTATTGTTTTATTGTCATCAACTAACTTAACAATATGCCTCCGTCCATACCTTAAGCTACCTATATAGCTATAGAACTGCTTATAGTTATCTTTTGATGCAGTAGCTAATCTGAACTCTGCCTGGCTTTTAGCTTTTCTTATTGCTTTTTTATGCAGCTTCAACCTCTTAGCATAGGACTCCTCATTACCATGAGATGTTTTTTCCTAAATTTCTTATAGGGTCTATTTTCTCTTTTTATAATTCTTTGTACTTTCTTTGTCAACCATCTTGGGATTCTACCCCTTCTATTGTACTTACTTACTGCTGGTACATATTTCCTAACATTACCATTAATCCTGTCTGCTATAAGAGTCCATACTTCTATGAATGATTTACCCTGAAATTCTTTATTCCAGTTCCAGTCCTTAAGATCTTGTTTAATAGCAGATATGTTAGCCTTTCTATCATTTTTTTAATTTTGTTACACCTATTTGCCTCTTCATTTGATTTGATATCTGAAAGGTGATCATATTGTGATCGCTAGCCCCTAACGGCTGCATAACTTTAATATTTTGTATCTTATCCTCAGTAGTACTAATTCTAGGATGCTACTTCCCCTAGTATCTTCCCTTACATACTGAGCTATATTATTACATGTACAGAATTCAAGGAGCTTATTTTCCCAGTATCCAGTTCATTTTTCTGTATTCCAATCTATTTTTGGTAAATTAAAATCCCCCATTAGTATCGCATCTCCTTTGTCCTCCCTACTCTCTATTCTTTCAAAAAACACCTCATTTTCTACTTTATCCAGACTTGGTGAGCAGTAACAAAGGCCTACTGTGATGTATTTACATTTACCCTGAAATTGTATCCACATTTGTTCCACATCAATTTGTTTGACCTCATATTAAGGTATTTCTTGGTCTTTTAGATTTGCAGCAATGTACATGGATACACCTCCCCCTTTCTTTCCCCTCCTATTCTTCTGAAAGTAGTTATACCCTTGTACATAATAACATGCAAATGGCCTCATTTGTGCCTTGCATGCAAAATGGACCCATTTGCATATGTTGGTCTGAATATCTGGAAATTGTACTTGGCGCGTCCCCATTCCAGGTATTCGGCCTGGGCAAGGGGTTGTGCCGGTGCATCCTCGGCGGCCCCCATTTGCGCTGCCTGCATGTTTTACTATATTCAGATAGAATGTGTGATTGTGCATCTGGTTTGAATATAGCAATTTTGTGCTCTGGCGCAACTCAGTTGCGTGGAGAAACCACTTGCACCCTTTCTGGGTGCAGTCTGAATATCTTGGCCTATGTAAACTGAAAGTTGATTTTTTTTTCATTTTTTTCATTTTCATTTATTTGATATTGCAGGTAGGTACTCAGGAACTTACATTCCATTTTTAGGTATGACCTGAAGTCAAGTAAAAGTACGACATACAAGTATACATATATTAACAATACAAAACATACATAAGTAACAATGGTACTATACATTTAATTACATATACATTCATTCAGAATTTTAAAATGACTAAAAGCTGCTGTAGTAAAGATATTAGTGGAGGGAGATTGCTTAACATTGATAGGCAAAGTGTACCAGACAGAAGCAGAGCAGCAAGCAAAGGTTCTTTTGCCTGCATTTGATCATACAAGGGACAAGACCATTTGAGACTTAGTAGATAGATCATGACTCTTAGATGGAAGAATAATTGATAAGTGAGTTTTGTAATGTGACTGGAATTCCTGTATTTATTATTTTGTATGTGACACGAGACATTATGAACCTGTAGTTATTCTGTATGGAAAACCAATTACGTTGGTTTAGTATTTGACAGTGGTGTGTGCAATGTGGAGCAAGGAGAGAAAACTTCCCTGTTTTTTGTAATAAAGTTTCTTTTCTAGATGCAGTACAAGCAGGAACAGTATCAATAACCAATGATACATAGTTCAGTATCGGGACAAGATTTTGTTGAGCAATAGCGAGACGTATTTCTTTTGTTAAGTAATTTTTTAACCAGTATAGTGTTCCTATCTTTGCATGTAACTTGGAAGTGACTTTGTCAATGTGAACATTGAATTTTAGGGATGGGTACAAGATGATACCTAAATATTTGAATGTATCTACAGTCTCAACTGGACTTCCACTACTCCCCCATGTATAAACTGTAAAATAACTTGAACATTTTTTTTTAGTTTGACATCAGATCCAAACAGCATGGTCTTCGTTTTTATTTGATTTAAAACCATATTATTCTGACAAAACCAAGTTTGAATTTTAGAAAACTCATGGCTTAATGTATTGTTAACTTCTAAAACAGATGTACTATGAGACAACAAAGCTATGTCATCTGCGTAGACTATTAAGTAATAGTTATGTGGTATTTGTGAGATTGGATCAATAAAAAGTGTTTGTCCAAATTGCACCAAATTTGGTATGTTGACTTTACCAATGTCCGTACATATACATACCAAGCTTTAGATTTCTAGCTTTAAAACTGACGGAGTTATAAGCTTCCAAACATTCAGACATTTTAAAATTACATTTGACAATTACCTAAACAGCTGATTTTTTAGCCCCTATAAGTTTAAAGCTAGAGAATAGAATAGTACCAATGTTGTTAGGTTCATTGACCCTAAATGTTATGCTTTAAAGCAACCCACATGGCCCATTCACAGTGTCATGCTGCCATGTTGATGACCCAGGTTTGGAAGTGAGCTTTGGAAGTCATGGCAGGAGGCAGGTCATGGCTAAAACTTACAATTAATATAACCTGTGCTTCTCTATTAAGCAGTTACTGTGACTCTTCCAAGAAAGTATGCATCTAACTCTTCAATTGTTGCACTCTAAAGGTGGCTAAGTTATAAGCATAGAGATATTTTCAGAAATTTTCCATGAATATTAAATTGCCAGCTTGTGAGCCCCTATAATTTCTTTACCCTTCTTCTAAATATTATGAACCATGATATGCTTTTAGGGACCTTGTCAGACAATATGCACACCAAACTACCAAACTGTAGCTGCAACATGGACTGAGCTATAGCCAATTAAAAAAATTCAGAAAATTCAAAAACAATTTCGCAAGATTTTGCAGAATTTCAGCAACATTTTCAGAATTTACCAATTTCACCCAGCTCTAACACAAAAATAAAACAAACAGCACTAGACCCTGGTGCTTTGAATCCTTGCAGGACTGTGCTTCTTAAGTTCTGCTCTGTTGGCCCTGAATCATCTTAGTCACTTTGTGTTGTTCCATCTCCAGCCTGCCCTTGTCATTCATTTGGTGAGAACTACATAACTGAGCCCAGTGTTCCAGATGCAGCCTCACCAGTTACCTATACGTAGATAGTAATACCTCCTGCTGTCAGTACCCTTTTGATACACCCCTGCATCCTAGTAGCTTTACTGTAGGCTTCATTACTCTTGCTTGATTGTTTGAGGGAATCACAAATGATAACTCCCAGGTCCATTTCCTCTACCATAGTACTCAGTTTAACCCCTTCTATCCTGTACTGTGACCTGTCTTTTTTTCCTTAGGTGAATAACCTTGCACTTTATGGCATTAGATTTCAACTGTCAAACATTAGACCACCTCTGCAGACTTTGTAGACTGCATTGCATTTCTGCTATTCCTTTATTGCTATCTGCCCTACCACAGAGCTTTGTGTCATCTGCGAAGAGACACAAGTTGCCCCAGATGCCCTTTTCAGTGTCGCTGATGAACATATTGAAGAAGACAGCAGCAAAGACAGATGTCTGTGACACCCCACTCATGACCACCCTCTCTTACAATTTGACCCTATTTACCACCACCCTCTGCAGTCTCTCCTTCAACCAGTTTCCTATCCATTTAACTATATCCCTATCCCCACTCAAGTCCTCCAGCATTATCAGTAATCTTCTGTGTGGCAGAGTCAAAAGCCATGCTGAAGTCTAAGTAGAGTAAACTTTAGCTGGTCTTATCCACTGCCTTTGTTACCCAGTCAATGAAAACTATGGTTCGTCGTCTGACAAGACCTCCCTGCCACAAACCCATGTTGTTTACTATCCTGTAAACTGTTGCTCTCTAGGAAGTCCACAAGGTCATTTTTGATCAGTGACTCCAGCAGTTTACTTACAACAGGGGTAAGGCTAACAGGTCTATAATTCCCCAACTACTCCTTGTCTCCACCCATCCAGTATAGCTTGTCTGTGTCCGCTATTCTCCAGCCTTATGGAACTGCTCCTATTTGAATCAAGCTATTGAATAACCCAATTGAGGTTCAGCCTGTTCTGCAGCCAATTTGTTGAGCACCCTTTGGTGCATCCCATCTGGCCCTAGGGCCTAATGTACCTTTAGAGCTTTATGCCCCTTTGAGATTCTTTTTCTGGCAATACTGGCTGCTAGAGCTAAGTGGAATGAGAAAATTCTAAATTTGTTGAATTTCAATGGAATTCCATGAAATTCGTGAAATGTCACAGACTTTTGTTGGAATTTTGTGGAAATGTTGAAATTCATTAAGTTAGTCATAAGTCAGCTGTTAATTGAGCTAGAGATCTGCAATTTGGAATAGTTACCTGTTAATAGGTGTTCTAATGGTCTGCCAAATATATTGACATTAGGATGCACCACCTCAAAGTTAAAGGTGCTCAAAATATGTCCCTTTAATTTTTTGTGAGAAATTTCATGAAAATTGTCTTCTGCATCTAACCTGGGCACCTTTAAATCTAGAAATCTGAAACTAGGTGCATATATAAATGTAGTACTAACCCATGTACCTGCAAAATGTTATAGCATTTCAATGACTTCTTCCAAAATTGTACTAAAATAACTAAAACTAAAAGGTTGGCAAAATGTTTGACTACCTTCTGCAGTGCCACAAAATAGCATATTGAAGAGTACTGGGCCCAGGATCAACCCATGTGGGTCCCCATTTGTAACTTTCCTGACCTTTGGATTTTCCTGTTAGACATTTCCACATCCATTTAGTGCTTATCTTCCCAACACCTACCCCCCCGGTATCCAGTGATATGAGCGACTCAAATTGGGCCATTCAATTTGAGAGACTCAAAATTTGAGCACCCGTGAATATAGCAAGTGGGAAACTATAGTGACAGTAGGAACAGTGAGGAAATCTGGACAACAGTGGTGAAAGATGGAGAGAGTGTCAGTAGGAGGGATCTAAGATGATGGAGGATGTAGCAAGTAGTTCGGCCAGGCAGTTCTTAGCTGGCTGTTTGGTCTAGTGGAGGCAGTGTATACCTCTGGGTAGGAGCTCTGTTTTTTCCTTTTTGTTTTTGCACTTAGTTTTTGTTTGCTTCCCAGTCCCCCATGTCCTCCGTTTGCAGGTTGCCCCCCCGAATAGCCCCATCCCGAAGATTCTCTGTACCCCAGTGTCAGTCTCCCCCATGGAGTTGATTATAATTATTAAGTGGGGTGCAGGGGTGTAGACCCTCATATAAAAAAGTGTGTAAATTTATCGCTGCTGCCTGTGGATTGTGTTCCAGACCATCGCTGTTTATGGTCCCACTGCAGTGCACATTGTCATTGTTGTTTTAGGTGATGTGCACTTGCTGATATGGTGATCACTATTTTGTATTCACTCATATCACATGGAACCATATCGCCCAATTTTTTTACTAGCCTCTTATGGGGTACAGAGTCAAAGGCCTTACTAATGTTCAAGTAAAGGACATCCAGTGCTTGGATCTTACCCAATGCTTGCGATGCAACACTGAAGAAGCAACAATGTTTATTTATTCATTTTTTTATTTATTTAGTTTTTCTTGACTGGGTAAGTGCACTAGACAAATCCTGCCTATTTTCAGGCCCACCCCGGGTGAGGGGGATACAGATGAATGCCAACTGACCTTGAACCAGATTAAGCTGTTGGTGGTATGTTTTAGTGAATGAGGAAAATTTGGCCAGGACACATGGGAAATTCCCCTACTCTGCTTCCTGTGAGCAGGGGGGTCCCATTTTCATGTGGGACCAAGATGGCTGCATCTGGACATGCTGTGGAGGACATGGAGGTGTTGAAGGCAGGGGAGTTGGTCTCCTCCCCTGTCTCTGGATTGCCAGAGACCTCATTGATTCTTCCTCAAGCTTCTTCTAATGGATCTAAGTTGCATGCATCTACCAATTCATTTTCTTCCTCAGAAACCTCGATGGATCAAAGTAAGCAAACAATTGTTTCTTCCCAGTCTGTTCTTATACTGCAACAGCTAGCATCTGCTAAAGAGTGTCTACAGAATACTGAATGTTTATGACCTACAGATGTGGATGCTTTGCTATTACTTGAGGAAACACGCTATCTTTCAAAGAAACAGGAGCTTTTAGCACTTAAGAACTCAGCTTTGCAGCTGCCTACTGATTCTGACTCACTGTTGCAGACTACTGCGTCAGATGCCCGAAAGACAGCCTTGACATTTCCGCATTCCAATGTGGTCTGTTCAACGATTTCTTCTGCTCCTGCTGCTGAACCTTCTCCTGAAAACCTTGCTGTTTCCCCCGATCTTCTTCCACGAACCTCTGCATCTGACTTGCCCCATGCAGAGGTTGTTCCTCAGGGAGACTGGTCAGTTGACTCTGCTCTTGTTGCGTCAGGGTGGGAGAGGGATCCAGCTGTCAGTACCTGGCACTCCGGTCCTTCCCCCGTTCGGATCACCCCTGCAGACGCCCCAGCTATTTCTCCTGTGCAAGACCAGTTGGACTTTATGCTTACGCCTGCTTTGCGCTTAACACAGAATCCAATTCTCAATTTACCGGTTTCCACTTCTCCTGCAGCTCAGTTTTCAGACTCTGACCCTCTTCACTGAAGTTTACCACCCCAGGGCCCTGGTCTACCACCTCAACAGACTGAACGACCGACTTCTCTTGCTTCTACATCTACTAAAATGTATGCATCTTGTGTTTCTGTTCCCACCCAACAGGCTAAGAGACACAATGCTGTCAGATTACAGTATTTGGGGGGTTTACCTGAAATGCCTGATAGGGTTTTTGTTGGGTGCACTGTGCTTAAAGGCTCCATGAAATTTGCTGCTTATGATATCCACGCATTGATACATGTTTCTAATGAGTCCCATTTTGATGTTAAGTTTTAAAACCTTAAAAGGTTTAGAGAAATTTTGGTCCCAATTCCATCTGTTGAAAAATAATGCTTTATAGTCACCTTTCAGTGCAATTCCTTTAACGAAACCTGCACAAAAGACTGTCACTATGCTGTTTAGAAATTAAGGTGTTAGTTTGAACGATATTACAGTTTGGCTGAAACAAAGATGTACAGTGCTGTCTGACCCTGAAGCTATTTTTGATTCGGAAAATTTGTGGACGGGAGGGTGGAAGGTTAGGGTTAAGCTCTGGACTACTGATACTAATATTCAACACCTACCCAATAGTTTTCTGTTAGGCAGGGATAGGGGAGTTTTGTTCTATTCTGGACAACCTAAAGCCTGTTATAAGTGCGGTTCCACTTCTCATCTCAGCAGCATTTGTGACACTATTAAATGTACTGTTTGTGGTGGTCTTGGTCATGCAGGCTCACAGTGTACTGAAGAACCTCTCTGTGTTTTATGTGAATACCAGGGACATACTTTTCAGCAATGTTCTGGGCTGCTTATAATTCTCCTACTTTGAGCTGATGGAGAGAGAGCAACGGCTTATTATTACAGTATTAGCGTTCTAACATTAAGGGTCCCTCTTCTTTTACTTCTACAATTGCCCCCCCCACTACTTTAGCTGAATCACATAGTGTTGTTTCCACTGCCACTGTAGTAACTGCTGGGGAGGATTTGACTGAGCCTGTCCCACAACCTGTTATGTTTTCTCTACCTCCCCACCCTCCTTCTTCCCCAGTTCTTCCTAGCTGTTCTACTTCAGGTGGCTTTTCTATGGGACCCCCCCGGCACCATTAGAAACAATGGAACCTTCCCCTTCTGACCCTTTTACTACATCTTCTAGAATTACAAGGGGTTCAAGAAAGTTTGGTTCACCTTCCTCTAAGGCTCAGAGGGTAGAGACTCTCCCTTTGACAAATAAATATGAATTGCTGCAACATACTTCTGAAAACACAGACTCTGACTCTTCTTCTGTCCAGTCCTCTCACCCTGAACTTACTACAGATACTGAAATCCCAATCAACAATGTGGGGTCCCAAAAAAGGAAAACCAAGGCCAAGACAAAACATAAAGAATGTACCCCAAGAAAGGGTAGACAGAGGTGATTGCTATGCATATGTCTACTTCTTTTGCAATACATACTGTTAATGTTAACAGTATAAAAAAACAACATAAGAGGGATTCAGTTTTTTTGTTTTTGTCTTGCCTTACTGCCGGTCTCATACTTCTACAAGATGTTAGATTCCATTCTTTGCCTGAAACTTCTAGGGCTCATAAATCCTGACATTTAGGCCCCTCCTATTGGTCATTTGGACAGGAGACATGTTCTGGGGTGGGTATTTTGTTTCATCTTCCTAATGTCTCTGTTATTAAGAATCTAGATGTGTGCCCTGGCAGAGTATTATTGATGGACTTTAGGTTCCTTTCTATCCCTTTTCGGATTATCAATAATTATGCCCCACAAACCAAGTCGCCTAGGATTGAACTCTTGAAAGTGGTTCGACCCTATCTTTACACCTCTATGCACATCATTTTTGGTGGTGATTTCAATTGTGGGTTGTCCACTAAGGACAGGTCCTCATTCTCAAAAACCACAAAATTATTTTGTGATACCACTCTTCTCAAAAATCTTTTATTTTCTGCAGAACTGAAGGATGCTTATCTTTCTCTCACCCAGACACATACCCCTACCTTTCATAAAGGCTCTTTAGCTACCCGGATATATATATTTTTTTGTGTCCTCCTTTTTACAAACTTCTGCTGCTGAAGTACAGGTGGCTGAATTTTTAGATCATGATTTGCTTACCATTTTTCTTGGTCCTAAGAATGTTGCAACTTTTGGTCCTGGCACTTGGAAATTTAATGTTTCCTTATTAGAGAATTCTCTGTTGTTAACACTTCTTAAATATTTTTTTCAAAACAGAAAATCTGTGTTTTTTCTTTATGATGATCCTTGATGGTGATGGTTAGATACGAAGAAGGATTTGACAAAATTACTGAAATCCTTTAGCAAAACCCATGATGAAGATTGTTATTTCACATACCATAGGACACGGCATCAGCTGCAAAAACTTCTTACCCTTTCGTATACCACTGGCCAGGATTTTTCTTCACAAATTAGTACCCTGAAAAAATCTTTAATGGAATATCACTCCAAAAAATATGCTTCAATGCAACAACGTCAACGTTTTAGTGTAAAAGGTGCCTATGATGTGATCTGCCTGTTTGCACATTTTTCTAAACAGATTATGAGGAGAACCATTGTTACTATTGTGACTGAAGCTGGTCATACAATTACTGATTCTAGGCTTATCCAAAATTATGTGGCCGAGTATACTCAAAACGTATTCAGTCCATTCCCTACATGTCTACATGATATATTGACCTTCCTTAGTCTAATTTCTGTTCCTGATGTGCAACAATCAGTATCTGATATGCTTGCTTGTGATATTCAGGCACGAGAAGTAGTTGAGGTCATCACAACTCTGCGATCTGGAGTAACTCCAGGCTTGGATGGCCTTCCGAATGAGCTTTATAAATTGCTTAATATTGAGTTGAGCGTGGAATTGGCCACAGTTTATAACTTCCTTTTAAAACCTGATACTTTATCATTAGAATTTAACATGGGTAGTACCATCTATATCCATAAGAAAGGAGACAGAAAATTACTAATTGGAGGCTTCTTAGCCTATTGAATACGGACTTTAAAATTTTAACTAAAACTATTGCTCTCCTTCTAGCAAAGCTGGCCCCTCTTGTTATTTAGGAAGCTCAATCTAATAATGTTCCAGGCAGAAGTATACATAATCATGTCCTTTTATTATGGAAATTGGTGGAACATGGCAATTCAAATAGGTTAGCAGGCCTCCTGTATTCATTGGATCAAAGACAGGCATTTGATTTGGTGAGTCATGACTTTATATGGCAGGTTTTGAGACATTATAGGGTTCCTGTGACTACTCTCTCCTGGTTACGCTTATTATATTCTACAGCCACTTCTATCCTTCTTGTTAATGGCTGGAAGGGTACTTTGATAGCTTTAAGGAGAGGTGGTAGACAAGGGCGTCCACTCAATCCCCTTTTGTATATCTTTTTTTTGGATTCCTTACTTCGCACCATTAATGCAGCACACAATGTTAGGCCTATTTGTTCCTTACCACTTCCTGTTTTAGCCTACGCTGATGACATGAGTTTAATAGTAGCTGATGTTCCTTTGGCAGACACATCTCTCCATCTCTGTAAGTCCTTTGGTCTTGTTTCAGGAGCATCCCTGAACTTGGAGAAATGTGTCGGTCGACGGCTTGGATCTCAGCAGTCAAATGATGTAATAGTTTCCAGTACTGCACTTTGTGACACCCCTATTAAGATTTTGGGCATTCTATTTGGCTCAGATGCTTTAGACATTCTCAAATGGACTCCCAAACTGGACCTAGCACAGGCCAAAGTTTCTCTTTGGAACACCTGGAAACTCAGTAAAAGAAAAGAGGGTTTACTTGATAAAGTCTCACTTGCTCCCGATTTTTTTGTTTTTGGCTTATATTTTTCCCCCTCCCCGTGTTTTGGAAACCAAACTTCTGAGTATATTTTTTCAGGCCTTATGGGGCAGCTGCCTGAATCCCATTAAGCGTTCCATTACCTGCTTACCTTTAAAGGAAGGTGGTCTTAATATGATACACCCATTATTTTTTTGTAATAGTTTATTTTTTGTGACTAAACTTAAACCACTTTTAGTTAATTATGATGTGGGATGAGAATTTTATTTTTTTCAATCCTGTCAACCCTGGTTTCATCTTTGGGACCTTAACACTTTGAAACAGGTTAAACATGTATCGTCTACCCCTTCTTATCTTCGTGATACCTTTTTCCATTTAAAACAATGGAAGATTACTAGCCATATGATTATGACTCAATATAGGAAAGCCATTTATAATTTTTTTGATAGATACCACTTGTGCAGACCTTGTATTTTTTCCCAAATGTCCCCCTACTTCCTTACCTGCTTTATACACACTGTTAAGGAATCCTCACATCCCCCAGAAGATGTGGGATCTAAATTGGCTTAGTTGTCATGAATGGATCAATATTAAGGCAAATCATAAACATAAACAGCTGAATGAAAGATTGTGTTCCAGACCTTTATGTGTAAATCAGGATGAAACAATACAACACCTGTTTTTTCTTTGCTCCTATAGCACTGGTTTTTGGTTATTTTTAGCGAACAGATGGAAGGAACCTTTATTTACTTCTGTTACTTATGAGATGTTATTGTATGGTAGGTTTCCAACGACCTGGAAAAAGTGGAATATTGACACCCTAAACTTATTGTTTACCATCATTAAATGGCATTTATGGACTGCTCGCTGTCTTTTCACCTTGCAGCAAAAAGATATGTCCCACCTACTGGTGGTCCAAAGTATTGAACAGGATTTAAAAGATGTTTATTTTTCTGAACTAAGAAGTTTGTCATCTGGCTCATTGTTTGCTTTATGGAAATGCTTACCATGGGTGACTGATTCTGATTTTCCTGTTACATGAGTCTTTTGTATTTATTTTTGTCAATGTGATTTTGGTTTGTAGTTTCTTTGTCAATAAAAATTTCCCCTAATCTTTTCAATAAGTGCCATGGGATCTTTAACATCCACCTGAACTACCACCAATCCAGGCAGATGGGACCTTGGTTTAAAGTCTCATCTGAAAGACGGCACCTCAGAAGTGCAGCACCCCTCTCATGCTGCACTACAGTGTCAGTACTGGGATATTAACCCAAGTGCCAGATGTGGGAACTGAACCCACAGTGCTCTGATCTCCTTGCCTCAGAGGCAAGTGTGCTACCTACTGAGCCACTGACACTGCTATTTGTTAGTTAGTGTGTTATTATATATATATATATATAACATATGTTAGTTTGATAGGATCTCCTCTTCACAAAGTATTGCTGCTTTCATTATTGGAGCCCATTACATATGGAAAAAACTGGGGAAATATATATAAAAAAAATGCATGAATTTAAATGGGGGGGCAGAATGGGTCAGTGTACCCCTGGCCTCAAGGAGAAGGGACTTCTATGCATTCCTCTCAGGTTAAATTGGTGGCATAATTAGGGATGGAGGAGAATGCAGAGTACATAAGGGGGCAGAAGGGGTGTTTCTATTCGTGGGAACAATCAGTTAAATGCCATACAGTGTTCTAATGGGAGGAATAAGAAGGAACATATTAGGGACTGTGGCATGTGAGGCATCAGAAGGGCAGACAAGGGGGACAAAGATGGAAGGGTAACCAGGTCAAAGAAGAGAGAGGCATGGAAACATGGTGGAGGATGTTGTCCCAAAATGCTAGAAGTCTAGGAACAAAATGGATGACCAGCAGGCATTGATGGCAGAATTGAAGGTAGACATAGCCATGGTAATAGAAACTTGAGCAACACTGAAACATGACTGGGGCCTCTCCATTCCTGGGTACAAGTTATACAGAAGAGACAGAGACAAAGTGAAAGGGGATATAGCAATCTGTGTAAGGGAAGGCATAAGTAGCATAAGAGAGGAGACAGGGGAGGGAAAGGCAGAGGTAGTGTGTTGCAATTGCAAATGGTAAAGGGAAGAAGGGTGATGCAGGGGATAGTGTACAGACCACCTAACCAGGAAAAGGAAAGGGACAGGGAGTTGGGGACCAGAATCAAGACAGCTGCAGGCAAGGAGAAAGTGGTGACAGTGGGGTATTTTAATCAGCACAAGGTGCATTGGAGTATCCCATCCATGGCATGTTCCGGGAGCCAAATAATCCTAGAAGCAATTTAGAGCAGGTTCCTGACACAGGGCATCATGTAGCCCGCAAGGGAGTAGGCCATTCGGGATGTGGTGCTGACAAATGGGGAACATGTTCAGGACATTAAGATGGAGGAGCCCGTGGGCAAGAATGACCACTGTATGGTCTGGTTTAGATTAGACATGGGCAGGGAAAAGAAAAGTACTAGGAGAAGGCTACTGAACTTCAGAAAATGGAAAATCAGAAGGATGTGGTAATTGTTAAGGGATCACCTGACTGGCCTTATAGAGGAGATGGGGTGGATCATAAGTGGTCCTCATCAAAAACAGGAAAGCAGCTGCCAAAGATGAGTGTGTTAGACTGAAAGAAAAATAATTCTACTCAGGAAACCAAGTTTGCTTAGTAGGGAAGTGGCCCAGGCACTTAGGGAAAAGAGGGTCATAGAAAAATCAGGAAGTCCCATATGAATGTCAATAGGAAGAAATACTTGGGGAAGGACAAGAAGGCAGATTAGGTAATTAGGCTAGACAAGGTCAAAAAAAGGTTGAAAATAAGAAGGGATCAAGAAGTGGGACAAAGCTTTTTTTCAGTACATCAAGGAAAAAAGGGACAAAAAGGATGGTATAATGAAACTAAAAAGGGGGGGGTGGGTGAAAATTAGTACAGGTAAGGCAGAGGTATTGAATGAATACTTCTGCTCTATCTTTATGAAAGAAAATGATGGCCTGGTACCACAAGGGAGGAAGTCAGGAGAGGAAGGGCCAGAGAAAAGAATTACAGAGGAAAGGGTGAAAAGAGGGCTCCTGGTCCTCAAGGTTAATAAGTCCCCTGATGCAAATGGTATCCTCCCAAGGGTTTTGAGAGAGATGTCAGAGGACCTGGCAGGTCTTATAGGTTTACCTACGCTGAATTGACAACACTGTCGTCGATGTTCAGCATAGTGAGATCCCCAATGTCAACAGGCAAAGTTTTGCCTGTCAAACATCGGTGTGTTTTCTATCAGGGGGCTTCTCTCCCCAACCCCATATGGGGGAGCTGTGCACCTGTGTGCCCCCTTCTAAGTTCCTAACTCTGAGTCAGAGTTATCTCAAAGGTGGGGCCAAAAGTCGGCGAAAGGGCGAAATTTCACCCTCAGGTCCCCCAAAGCGACAATCTCAAAACCTGTCGAGATTGTCACTGTGGGGGATTTCGCCATGTGGGTTTTGCCATAAGGTTGGCATACCAGTCTTCTGGTGGATCAGTTCAACAGCTTGCTGGATTTGGTGGAGGTGCCACAGGAGTGGAGAACCATGCACATGGTGCCACTCCACAAGGGTGGGCTCAGAGATGACCGCCTAAACTACAGGCTGCGCAACCTGACCTCATTTGTTGGTAAGCTTATGGAGACAGTCCTTAAGGAAAGGCTGTAGGGTTTTTGGAGGAGAGTGGTCTCCAGGACAAGAGGCAACATGGGTTCCTGGCAGGAAAATCCTACCAAACTGACCTGATCAACTACTGTGACTGGGTAACAAGAACAACAGACAAGGGCCAAGTGGTCTGCATTCTGTACCTGGACTTCAGCAATAACTTTGACTCTGTACCACATATGAGGTTGATCAGGAAGTTTGAGAATCTAGGGTTATGGGTGAAACATATGAGATGGGTGGCAAACTGGTTGTTTAGAATGATCCAGAGGATGATAGTTGGGGGGCACTCAGGCTAAAGGAAGGCCACCTGCAGGGGGTTCCACAGGCCTCAGTGCATGGCCCAGTGTTGTTTACCATGTTCATAAGTGACATTAGAGATGGCATGAAGAGCAAAACTATCCTTTTTGCTGATGACACCAAGGTGTGTAGAAGTGCAGTCACAGCTGAGCAGATAAGGGACTTTAGGGAAGACCTGGCCAGGCTAGAAAGGTGGTCAGGAATAAGACAACATGGTTTAATGCAAAGAAGTGCAAAGTTATGCACATAGGGAGTAGGTACCTGAGAACAGAGTACAGGAAGGGGGAGTGTCCTGATTGCCAAATCAGAGAAGGAAAAGGACTTGGAGTAGTCATCAACAGTGACCTGAAACATTCAACACATTGTAGGAAGGCAGCAGGGCCAAGAAATTACTTAGTTGTACTGCTTTGGGGTTCACATGCAGGCAGGGGGAGATCATATTTCCACTGTACAGACACCCATGAACATGACATGCATAATTGGCAAAGCTACCTGAAAAAGGATATAAACCTGATAGAGGCAGCCCAGAGGAGGACTACAAAAATGGTGGAGTCAGAAGGGCAAGACTAAGTACCCTCAACATGTACTAACTTGAAGAAAGGAGGGAGAGGCACATGAATGAAACCTGAAAATACCTAAAATATAACAAAATGGTGAATGCAGGGGGCCCCTTTAGTCTTAATAGCAACAAGACCACAAGGGGTACTGCTATAAGATGGCATGGGGAAGATTCAAGAGGGAGGTCAGGAGATATTTCTTCACGGGAAAGAGTGGTGATGGGATAGAACAAACTCCTGGAAGAGGTGGTCACCCTGGAGATGGTGAAGAATTCAAGAGGGGGTGAGACAGAGTGAAAGGGAGAGGAATGGTCCATGAGGGGGAAAAAGGGGAAGAAGAGGGAACAGGTTTGATGGGGACAGGGTGCTGAGAAGGGGCTGTGCAGTTTGAGCAGACTTTGATAGACCAACAGGCTTTCTGCTGGCAATTTTTTGTATGTTCAGATGTTTGCAGTCCAGGGGACTCTAGAAAACTGAGGAGCTGCTTTTTCACTATGGTCACAAAAAGCTTTCCAACAATGGACGATAGGCTAACTTTTCAATAATTCTGTGGGTCCTGTCTACTCCCACTCTAGTGCTGGGGGACAAAGTCTGCTACCCTCCAGTCCCAGTGACTATGCTTATCTCAATCCAGCAATGGAATAGAGCTGCCAGGGTTATTTCAAGAGCCTGGCCCTTCTCCCAGGGAACCCATGGGTGCAAACCATCTGATTCTGGGGACTTACCAATCTGCAATCCCTTCAGTCCCTTATGCATTCTTTCTTTGGTGATACTACTCATTTCCATATATGATCCCCTCCGTACATGGACACTTCACACTGCAGTGCCCTCTATTCCTCAGCTGTGAAGACTTAGCAAGAAATGGTCCTTAGAATATCAGCTTTCATTCCATTCTCCTGTAACATGCTTTGTCCTTTCTTAGTCTCTCGGTTCCACCCTTGCTCATTCTTAATTCCCTCACATTCTTAAAGAAGGCCATGTTGATTTTTTACAACATCTATTCCGCAATCTGTTGTATCTCTCCCTTGGCCCTCCTCACTAGTGGTGCTCAGATAGTTCATTTGTGGATATGACTAGCCTCTGTGAGATAGTACTGGTTTCTCACCTAGGCTCTAACCAAAGTCAGATTCCAGATCCATACTTGGATAGTTGTAGATCTGAGGTTGCATCCATTAGATTCAACTTTGGATAGCTGAGTCTGATGGTTGGATACCTGGATCTGATAGTCAGATCCATCAGATCCTGAACGGATCTGCAAATACCTTAGATGGGTACTGTGAATCCTAGCAGGCCGGATCTTTGGTTGGATGTCTGTGCTATCCAATATCTTACCAAAATGATGGTATCCTGTGGTATCCAACCTTGTAGGATACTATCTAAGCAACAGTACTCCTCACTGCCTTACTAACTTTCTTTTTCTTGATAAGATGTAGCTCCCTGCTTGCCTCCATCTGTTCAGCTTGCTGGAACCCACCTATTTGTTCCCTCACTGCCTCACCCTCCCTGAAAACTACATGCCATTGGCATCTTCTGCTTTTTTCCTTTGCCCACATGTCTGAGGCAACATTGTAGTTTAACATGAACAGTGTTACTTGTTATCATGTAGAACTACTCTATCTTTCTTTGATGCAGTTTCAGTAATTCCCTTTATTGTTCAGTGTGTTTTTATTTGTGTTTTTTTGTTTTGTTGTTGTTGTAGTTTACAAACCTGTGTTTGTCCTGGACAGCACTATCCAAGGTCATGCCTGGCAATAGGAAATGTATGTCTAGTGCACTTAGCTGGTTAACAAAAATGAACTAAATAAATAAAATGCACAGTACTGTACAATTAGAAGAATAAGGTTATTTATTGTGGCAGCTTTCCAGTTCTTGAACTTGCCTCTAATCTATTGAATTTATATTGTATACACCCCTCCACTGAAACAAAATCAACTATAATGAAATCAGATGTCTGGAATCTCAACCTGTCTGGAATGATCTTTTATTGACTTGAACCAGACATGTCTCAGATGTGGACATCATGTTTTCAGAGGTCTCCATTTGGAAAATCACTAAAAATAACAACTCTTCATCCTGTTGTCCTTTCCTCTTTAGAAACTATTTTATATTCTGTGCAGATTATGTGATTGTCCTTGGCAAAAGGGACTTAGCAGACTGCATTTGTCATTTTGTATGGAATGCCTTCATTTTTAGCTTAGTTAGAAGTAAAACAAATGTCAACATATTACCAGCCCACCTTTGCCATAATAATCTTCTAAAAGTTAATGGGCCATAGGAATGGAGTGGCTTGGTATGCACCAGGAAAGGTGTGACCTAGTCACTTAATTGGATGCTATACCCCTAGACCCACATAGACACAGTGGACAAGGATGCACTATCTTTGGCTGGCCTAATGCATGGATGCATGGCTCCATGTAACTGGAGGTGCCAGCCAGGGGAACAAACATAGGCAAGACTGTCTTCTAATCAGAAGTTGCAGGTGGTCCCACAAAAAATCCCTGGCTCAGTGAGAGTAGGGGATCATGGGACACAGAAGTCTGTGTAAGGACTGCCATTTCCAGGAGGCACCACTGCGGTTAGTTTGTTGTATTATAACTGTAATCTGCAGTTGTGATCATCACCCAAGCCCTCTGTGGCATGAAGGAGTGCTGGAGTCTAGGCAGCAGTGTACTAGGAAGTCCTTCAGGAACCTGTTTGGGAGGAGCACACTTGCTGTAGCAACCCTCTGGTTGGCATAACAAACTCCCCCCTCCAAACCTGGTCCAGGTACAGTGCAAAAGATCCTGACTACTGCACTATACCAGACCATCTTTCCATGCCCACTCCAGCCCTTAGTCCCAGCTGGATAAGCAGTTGCTCTAGTCCACATGTGGTTGGGCATTTGGGAACAACACAGTGAGGGAGGATGTTAGTGTATTTGTGGGTGTCCAATGGACACTTGCAATGCATGGTAATCTGCTCTTCATGCCACATATCATGGAGCATACTGGTGAAACACATTTGTGCATAGAATTCAAAGAAATACATTTGAGCATGTGATGGTAAGAATTTAATTTTATACAGAGATGGGCATAAAACTTCCTGGGTGGGATATTCAGACTGTGCAAGGTGGGGGCGCAACCTGGGCGCAGTGCACCTGCGTTGCACCAGGGCATGGAACAGGTGATATTCAACTGTGCTGCGCCATGGCTCAGCACCATTCAATATGGCACTGAGGGCACCGGCACTGTGCATGGCACGGTGGCACTGTGCCAGTGTAAGTGGCAGAAGGGGAGCAGGGGGATGCACCAGCACAAGTGCAGTTGTGCTAGGTGCATCAACTGCAATATTCAGTGCTAGGCATGCAAATGAGGCCATTATGCATGCAAGGCACAAATGGGGCCATTTGCATGCGTTCATTCACATATTGGGTCTGTGTAGTACAGTATGGTCTGCACTCCCATTGGCCCATGCTGTGGACCAATAGGTGTACAGACAGTACTGTATGTTGTCGTTGGTGGGTGGCCAGGCAGCATGTGGGCGGGGTGCCACTGCCCACACCGCTTACCTGGGTAGTGCTGGGTGGTGGGGACCACAGTGGGTGGGTGGGAGGGAGTCCCCTAGACCACCAGGAGTACTTTCGCTATATCCACCTGCGATCAGGGAGCTGGGGGGTTCCACTGGACCACCGGGGATAGGTACAACATTTGTCCATGATCGGGCATTGGATGGCAGTCCACTGGACCACCAGGGAGTTAGTTCATTTATGCCCATGATCAGGCATTGGAAAGCAGTCTACTGGACCCTGAGGGAGTTGGATCACTTGTGCTCACAATCAGGCATTGGAGAGCAGCCCACTGGACCACCAGAGATATGTACCATGTATGCCCATGATCGGGTGATGGAGGGAAACGTTGCTCCCAGGGTAGGGAGCTTGTGGACAGTGGTCTGGGTGGGTGGGTGGCCACCCATGGCTGGCGTCTGACGTATTGCACCCTGCAATATGGAAGCTCACCTGTGGGTGGCCTGGTCATTTTTCCTGGTTTTACCAGGCACATCTTTTCACCCCCCTGAGTGGCACAAGGTGGGTTTGTGCCACCATATGTGCCACACATCCCTGGCTGAATATCAAGATGTGCCATCATATGCATGGGCACGCCCCCGCACTTGCGCTGCATACATTACTGTTGCACCCCGGTGCATCAGGAGTTGTGCAGCGCAACCTACCCAATTGAATATCGTACCGAGGCGCATCAGTGGGTTGCGCATGGTGCAACCCTTTTGAATGTCCGGCCCCCAGAGTCTACCATACTGTAGCTTTCTTAGCTGAATAAAATAATCAAAACATGTTGTCAGTTCATACCAATGTTCCTATCCACCTCTGTCTGTTTTCTCTTTGGAGTGGGTAGTAGAAGTATAGAAACCTTCCAAGAAGAAAAAAAATTTAAGTCCAGGTGGTCTGCTGTGTTCCCACTTAACTCACTTCCTACTAGCCTTTTTCTGTGCATTTATTGGTGGTCCCACTAGTGGTAGCTCAGCATCCCCTCGCCCCTTATATTTGTCCCATTCTCTCTTGATGCCCCTGACAGTTACCATTTCTTCCACCCCAAGGCAACCCATTCCATCTGCCAACACTTCTTTATGTGGAGAAGTGCTTCCTCAAATCTTTTCCGACCCTTCTCCTCTCAGTTTTAACCTGTGCCTTCTTGTGGTAGACCCCTTACAGCAGTTGAAAAGTTGCTGGCCATCCACCTTGTTAACTCTCCTAAATTTATTATTATTTCGGAAGACACCTTTGAGCCAAGGCTCTTATACAAAGGTTCCATGTCAGAGAAACAATACAGAACATAGTGAGGCCAATAACAAGTACAGTAGTTTCATGCAGCCATAAGCTTTGTCGGGTACATTAAAGCTTTCATATGGTATTACTGTAATAAGTGTAATGATTCACAGTATGTTTGTTAAGTTACAATAATTTGTGTATAGTATTTTAGAACATATATACAATAAAAAAACACAGTTGTAATATGGTTCACTATAATAAATTAGAAACTGCTAGGAGACATGGTAGATATATGTAGAGGAAGCTATGGGGAGAGAATGTAGATAATACTGGGGAAATAAAAAGGGAGTAGATAGGAGATAGTGAGGGGGTAAAGGTGGGAAAGACTTAGAGGGGGAATTAGAGGGAAGGAGAGTAAGTTTAGTTAAGAGAAACATTCATGGGAGGCCATTGTGACAAAGTGCTGTCGCAGGTAGCTCTTGAAAGTGCCCAGAGTAGTGTCATTGGTAACAGCAGGTGGAAGAGAGTTGTACCAGAACGAGGCTCTGTATGTAAAGGAGCGTTGTCCTGTGGTAGTGCGGCAGCGTGGAACAGAAAAAGTAAGATATTCTGAGCTCCTGGTTAGGCAGGGGCTGCAGCTGGGGGCCAGTAAGGACTGAACCCTTGAGGGTAGGAGATTTAAGGTAATCTTTTTTGCTAGCATACAGGTCTTTTACTTGAGCCTACCAGGGAGTTGGAGTCAGTTTGCTTGCTTGTAGATGTCATACGTATGTGAGAGGCACGGCGCAGAGGTCAGTAAACTACATGCCTTGTTAAGGGCAATGGCTATTTGTCAAAGTGCGGTGTCAGTGGCAGAGCCATAGATCACAAGCCCATTATTGATTATTGATATAACAGAGCTCTGAATGGCAATGTTTAGGGCTTCATTGGTGAGGCAGATCCTATGTCTAAAGAGAAGTCCTATGAGGGTGTTCACGATCTTTGCAATGCTCTCAATGTGTTCAGAGTAAGACATGGTGCTGTCAAGGGTAATCCCCAGGTATTTAAACAGTTGAACATGTTCAAGCAATGTCCCTTTACTGTTTGTGATAGATAGACATTTGTTTTTATGTTTGTTATGGATGCCATGAAACATCATTGTTTCAGTTTTTTGTGATTTAGTACGAGTTTTTGAGATTTCAACCATGTCTCCACTTGTGTAAAGCTTGTCTACAGTTGCAATTGTTGGAGGGAGGGGTCAGGGTGGAAGGTGAAAATAACTGCATCATCTGCATATAACAAGAGTCTATTAGGGCATGATGCAGGGAGACTGTTCAGAAAAATACTGAAAAGCAAGGGACCTAAGATGGACCCTGGGGGAACTCCAGAGCGAATTGGATGGGAGGGTGAGAGGGACTCACCAACTCTGACCTGGTGGGTTCGGTCACTAAGGTAGCTTTGGAACCAACTTATGGTGTCATCTAAGAGGCCAAGGCAAGATAATTGTTCAAATAGTAGGGAGTGGTTGACAGTGTCGAATGCCTTTGCCAAATCGATGAAGGTGGTGCCGACAAGATGTCCCTAATCCAGAGCATTATGGATGTAAGTGGTGAATTCAAGGAGAGCTGTGGTGGTACTATGCCCTTTTCCAAAAACATGCTGCTCTTGACATTGCAGGTTGTAGTTAGCAAGGCATTCTGTAAGTTGATTGGCAACTATTCTCTCCAGTGCTTTCGAGAGACGGGAAAGAATGGAGATGGGTCTGTAGTTAGAGGTTAGGGTCTTATCCCCACTTTTGTGAATTGGTGTCACAACAGCAGATTTCCATATTTGGGGAACTGAGAAAGCATTAGGGATCAGTTGAGGCTTTTGGTGATCAGGGTCAGGACTTCGTCAATGGTGAGGGCAAGGAGTTAGGAACTTGAAGCTAAGGAACTTGAAAGTCTCTATCTTGTCTACCCACTCCTTCATGGACTCTAGTCTGTATGTTTTTACTACTCTGGCACTCTTCATAAGATTTCTCCTGCTGCCCCAAAATCATCTTTGTCATCCTTTGCTGCACATTCTTGAGCCTTTCCCTGTGCTTCTTCAGGCGAGGGTTCCAGAACTGTGCACAGTATTTCAGCTGCTGCCACACCAGAGACCTGTACAAGGGCAGGATCCCCTTCTCATTCCTACTGGAGAACCCTCTCCTGATGCAACTTAACATTTTGTACAGTAGATACAAACAGATTAAGACACTATCTTGTATATATCAAGTAGAACAGATAATTGACCATCTGCACAGTTCTTATTAGGCTTGGGATACCTGTCAGGAACCCAGATTGGGTACATAGGATAATGAACTTTTTATGCTAGATTGGGTACTTTGAGTAATATACTACCCTACCCTACCCGGATCAGTAGCTCTAAAAATGGGTTGGGTAGTTTGAGTCAGTATTTTTGAGGCAGGTAGTTCATTTTCTTGTACTGTACAGCACAGCAGATGTCACTACACTGTTTCCACAGTCAGCAGTGGAGTCATGAACTCCCAGTCAATTGAACTGCAGAGAGTGACACCACGTGGGAGCCGGTGAGGAGCCACCAATGCCAAGCATGCACCTGAACATTGGGAGGGTGTGCAGAAGAACTGTGCATGAGAAGACAGGATGGACAGGTGAGTCATCCAATAGCAAAGACTGTCTGTCAATCATGACAAATGGCCATGGTGGTTGGGGGGAGGGGCAGGAGCTACAACACAGTGAGGCAAAGCTAGAAGCGTGAAGATGTGCCATTTTGCACTGTATCTATTCAGCAAATGGATGCTCTACTACCTAGTCAGCACTGCAGCACTGAGTTTGGGCTGTACTGGGCTAATATAGTGCTTACAAAAGAGCGTTACAAAAACTGCACAGTGGAAAGCATGAAAACATTTGCAGCAACAGGGGATAACAGCGGTAGGAAATTAACACGACCCCTGTTGCTGATCAGAAGGAAGTGGAAGGGCTGAAGAAGGCTGTGCTGCTGGGTTCTGCTGAGCCACTCTCATGGTGGAGTGGCTAGAACACCAGCACACAGAGGCAAAAGAGACCTGGGACTGAGGTTTGGATACCCCGAAGGTCCCATGGTGCTGCAACATTTTTTTTTAAATAAAGAATTTTCCCTCTCCCGAGTTTTGTCCCATCCCCAAAGTCCACAACCTCCTGGAGTTGGTTATTTAATGTCTGGGAGGAGTGGGAGGCAAATCCTCCCACATTGGGGGGTGCGGGGGCAAAGCCCCCCTTGCAAAAAAGAAAAGTCTCGTTATTCTCAATTGGTTATGCATGTTCCTTGTTTGGTCAGTGTTTTCACTGACATTATTTGGCTTTGTGCTATTTTGGTTGTGGCATTCTTTGCCATGCTCTTTCTTCTGCAGCATTATGACCCATGCCATTTGGGCTTTCTTTAGGGGTTTGGGTGGACTGGAAGAAACAATAAGAAAACAAAGAAAAGAAACTAAGTTTTTAAATGGAAAAAAAAGAAGGCAACAAAAACATAAAGGTATTTTAGGTAGAAAAGACTTGGGAGGGCAGAGATCATGGGGAAAAATGCTGGCGGGTAAAGATAAGAACTCCTGAAGGATCAGACAGCCCACAGAAACAAAAAAACAAAGAAAGAAAAATAAGCATTTTAAAAGGCAAAAAAAGAGGAAGCAAGTTAAAAATGGCTTTCTGAAGTAATAAAAGACTTGGAGGTGGAGAGAGATCATGGAGAAAGGCTGGTAAAGATAAAAAGAACATCTGAACCTGCCAGCAGGGTCAGATGGCCCAATGAAACAACAAAACAAAGAAAATAAAATAAACTTTTAAAAGGCCAAAAAAAAAAGATAGCATGTTAAAAAAAGTTTTGGAAGTAAAAGAAGACTGGGTGAGAGATCGTGGGGAAAAGTTGGTGTGCAAAACCTGAAGCTAGGGTCAGACAGACAAAGGAAACAAAAGAAAAGAAAAGAAACAAATCTAACACACTTAGGATGTGTTAAACTGCACTGCCTTGCCTGTGTTTTAATAGTCACCGTTGTTGTTTATTAGGAATAACCATTGAGCATAAGCGCATTCAAAATGGCAATCTGGTGTGCACAGTAAGTACATACTGTACATCAACATATCATAATACACAACATACAAATATATAAAAGATCCAACATTAGTTAAAACATTTACAAGCCTGGACATTTGAAAACAGATACTTCTTTAGTAGAGATACAGACAAGGGTTTAATCTGAGGGACCCTAAACTAGTTGGAAAGCTTGTTTCAAAATATTGGAACCAATTGATTAAAATATTGCATTGCCCTTTTAGAGTTGATCCTGGGTACAATTAACTGGGAAAATAGAGAATTTTGTATAGATGGGCTGATGTCACAAGATGTTAGCTTATCACTTAAATACTTGAGGATGAGGCCCAGGCCAGATTTGTAAGCAAACAAACTCATGTGAATATCCCTCCTAGAAGCCAGAGAGATCCAACTCAAAGATTTATGCAAATCACAATGATGGATAGTTGTTGGACATTTTAGGATTAACCTGGCCAGTTTATTATACAGGACATCCAGCTCGTGCAATCTATCTTGTGAGACACCACCATATAATAAGTCATCATAATCTAATAAGGGCAAAATCTGGACCTATATTATATAGTTCATGGTATCTACATCAAGACATTTTTGGTTTCTAAATAAACATCCCACCCTTTTCCCTACCTGAACCACTAAATGATCTACGTGCATATTCCCAGAGTCAAACTGGTCCAGCCAGAACCCCAAGTATTTATATGATTTTACACATTCTAAATATGTCCCTGACAAATGAGAAATCTCTAGCGTGACATCTAATTTTAACTTGGATGCCGAACCAACTAAAAGAGACTTTGTCTTAGATGTATTCAGCTTCAGCTTTAGAGGAAGTGGTGGGGGCTGAAGAGGAAGTGGTGGGGGCTGAGCCAATCACAGGATTTAAGAATGTATGGGATAGAAATAAGGGATTTCTGGAGGTCAGGGTAAGGAGCAACAGACTTCTAGAAAAACATGAAGTGAACTTACAAGCTCAAATAGGCAGGCTGGGTGGGCCATATGCCCTTATCTGCTGACAGTGTCTATGCATCTATGTGTCTATGTTGAAATAAATTCTGCAATGAGTCAAACTTGGATTGTAAAGTTGACTGAATTTCCAAAACTGAACTAATCGAATAGTATAAAATCTTATCATCTGTGTAGAGGTGATAATTTATCCCCGCCCTGCATTTACCAATGTCTTTAAAATACATTTAAAAAAGAAGCAGCTCCAGTACTGAACCTTGGGGCATGCCCCTTGCCATGTTCAGAGAAGAAGATTCCATTAACCCTTGTATGTTGATGATGGTCACTTAAATAAGAGCCAACCAAGCTAGGGCTTCCCTGCTCAATCCTATATCTGACAGTAGTTGCAGCAAGGACAGGTGGTCAACCTTGTTGAAGACCTTGGACAGATCAATGAGTATGGCTCAGTGGTTTCAGCAGAACATCAGAAGAGCCAAACCACAGTGCTGTGAGTGTTTGAATGTGACAAAGTATGAGTAAAATTATTATTCCTGTGAAATAGTCAGCTATACACTGTCTGTCTCTGCAGCAAACTTTTACTGCTGTGTTATACTGTTTGTTAGGTGCCCAGAGCCCTGTCATTTATTACTGTGGCATAGTTAGCAACACTTTCTGTCTCTGCAGCAGCTAGTGAAAGCATTTTACAGCTGTATTACAGTGTTTGTGAGGTGTCCCCAAGGCCTGAGCCCTGTCATTTATTATTGTGACAAAGTCATTACACTGTCTGTTTCTGCAGTAGTTAGTGAAAGCCTTTTGTGGCTGTATTACATTGTTTGTTAGGTGCTCCGAGGCTCGAGCCCTGTCATTAATTACTGTGACATGGTAAGCGACACTGTCTGTCTCTGTATCAGTTAAACAATATTCTTTCACAGCTGTGTCTACTATGTCTCTTATTTCCCAGTCTTAGTATACTAAAAGGAAGCACAGTGCTGCTGCATGTGCAACTGTTAATGATACAGACAATATGAATCATATCACTAATGAAGAACATAGCAAGAATAATAATACATCACCAGGACTGGCACTAAATATTCTGAACCAAAAAAGCATGTTAGCAATGAAATGATAATAGAGTTTCAGAAATAGCTGTCTGGAGTTACTCATAGAGGCACTGAATGTTTTGCCATATGTGCCAGGACACTTTCAGCTGCAGAAGCAGTATACAAGGAGGCTTCCTCCACAAATATGAGCTCAGATGCTGAGGCAGCAAATGCTGATAGAGATGGTGATTGTGCAGACTGGGAATGGGATAACCCAGGCCATGTCCCACATAATTGCAGAGGGTATGGAGGGGAAGGTATGCCTCTTTGCAGAGACCGCTAAGATCTGCAACAGGGTCAGCACTCTGGCGGGAAGGGTGGAAAAAATGAGAAAGGATCTAAACATGCTTGAGGAGTGGTTGAGAGTGTGGCAGCTAGGATTTAATGCAAAGAAGTGCAAAATCATGCATTTGGGGCACAGAAATCCAAGGGAGGAGTACATGATGGGGGGGAGAGGTACTGACAGCCACCAATCAAGAAAGGGACCTGGGGATAATCATATCTGGTTATGTAAAGGTAAACTAAACAATGTGAGAAGGCTGTGGGGAGAGCCAGTGGGATGCTAGGGTGCATAGGGACAGGTATCATCAGCAGAAAAAAGGAGGTGGTTATGTCACTGTACAGATCACTAGTGAGACCTCATCCAGAGTATTTTGTCCAGTTCTGGAGGCCACATCTCTGCAATGACATAGACAAACTAGAGGCAGTCCAGAGAAGGGCAACAAAAATTGTGCAAGGACTGCACCAAAAGTCATATGAGGAAAGACTAGAGGATCTCAATATGTTTCACCTGGAGGAGAGGGGAGAGATATGACAGGGACATTCAAGTACCTTAGGGGTATTGTCAACATACAGGAGGGTAACATCTTTCAGAAAAGAAGGTGCACAAGAACAAGTGGGCATGATATAAGGCTAGAAAGGGGTAGGCTCAGGGGCAATGTGAGGAAGTACTCTTTGGTATGCTGACCAGGCAACGACTCTGGGCTGGCAAAATCCCTCACAGCAGCAATCTTGACAGGTTTCGAGATTGTCACTGTGAGGGACCTGAGGGCAAAATTTCAGCCTTTTGCCATTTTTCACCACCTCTTTGAAACAACTGCAACTCAGAGTTAGTTATCTTAAGAAGGAGGTGAGGGGGCACAGCTCCCCGTTTGGGGGGCAGAGCCCCCTTTAGAAAACATACAATGTCTGACAGGTGAAATTTCACCTGTCAACATTGGGGATCTCACCATGCCAAACTTCAACAACACTTTTGTAGTTTCCACAGGGTAGAATAGTACTTTTTCACAGAAAGAGTAGTGGATGCTTGGAACAGCCTCCCTGCAGAAGTGGTGGGGGCAAAAACGGTAGGGGAATTCAAGAATACATGGGATAGACAAAAGAGTACACATACACAATAGGAAGAGAGGGTAAGCCACAGATCAACCATGGTCTGCAGTATTGCATTAGGTAGGGAAAAGGGGCAGACTAGGTGGGCCACACAGTCCTTATCTGCCATGACCTTCTGTTTCTATAATGAAGATGGCACTTCCAGTTCTTCTGAATCTTGTGGCAATGAGGTTGGTAGTTTTGATGAGGGGGTAGGAGAGGATGCTGCTGTAAAGCAGAAGAGACATGTGCAGAAAAAATAATCATATGCTAAATGTAAGAATAAGAAGATGAGTACGAGTGAGAACAATTCATCTCAACAAGAAAATGGCAGTGTAGGAATTCCTCCATGTCCCTTGGCTGTACAAGGAATACTGCCAGGCACCATGGCACAGAGAAAAAAGGTCAGTCTTAAGTGTGGAATTTATTTTATAATGACCCTGCAGACAACTGTCAAGCTGTATGTAGTCTATGCAAAAAGAGCATCAGTCGTGGTGTCAAACTGTCAAATTTTGGAACATCTGTAATGATGCGACATGGAAAGGCAAAACATCCAACTGAGTGGGGTAGGGCAAGGGATAGTGTGCTTGGTATGGGTAGTAATGGAGGTGATTGTGGTGGTGACCATAGTGACAATGAACTGGAAGCAATAAGTGACACTGAATCACTTGATGTGTCTTTGCAGTCTTCCCAGACAAATGTAGATTGTTTTCTGATACCATCAAGTACTGGAAAATCCCAAAGTAGTACTCCAAGTGAAAAAGGCATGAAAAATGTATTCCCCCAAATTAAAAATATCTTATTAGTTAACATTAAAAGAAAGTGTTGCAAGGAGATCAAAATTATTTACCAGCCAGCATCCAACATGCCAGCTGTTAAAAAGAACCATTGCAGAAATGTTCACCGATTGTCAGCTTCCCTTTGCTCTTGTTGCCCCAAAAGGTTTCCTCAAGTTCATGAACCAGATTGAACCATTGCATACCATTCCCTGTCAAACATATTTCTTGAAAAAGGCTGTTCCGCAGTTGTATGACTTGGTGTGTACTAAAGTCATGAAGCAATTGAAACTCTCTGAGGTGAAGCAGTTTCACATAACTATAGATATATGGACCAGCAACCAAACAATTGACTACATGACTGTTACAGCTCATTGGGCAATTTTCAGTCAGAAAGTAATAATCTCCCACTCTACTATATGCATTAGGAAGCCGGCTGTGTTATGTGTCACCACCTTTGAGGAAAACCACACTGCTGTGAATATTTTGCAGGAGCTGGAAAAACAATTCCAGAAATAGCTTACTCCATATTCCTTATATCCAGGGTCCATAGTGTTAGATAATGGTGCTAGCATAGCAAAGTTTGTTAGAGATGGTAACTACCAGCACATACCTTGTTTGTCACATTGCTTAAAACTTCTCATCCATAATTTTTTAAATGGAAACAGAAATGTTCAAAACCTGTTAGGTCTTGCTAGGAAAATATGTAGACAGTTCAGCCACTCTATGAAACCACAAAAATGTTGAAGAGGCAGCAAAGGTCAAACAATTTATTACTGCATACATTAAAGCAGGAAGTTCCAACCCAACTGCAATTCAACATTGTATATGTTGGAAATGCTTCTTGAACAGAAAGAAGCAATACATGACTACACCATGCAGAATCAAATAGGTAAAGTAGACATCATGTTCAGTTCCAGCAGTTGGAGCCTATTTGAATCTTTGGTCACCTTATTGGGGCCATTTGAGGCTGCCACACATGATGTCAGTAGTGACAGTGCAACTCTTAGTCAGATTTTTCCTTAAATAAGATTTCTTCACATTTTCCGTGATGGCAAAGAAGACTTTCAATCAAAAGCAGACACCACCACTTTTATGTTGGCAGATGACTTGCGTCTCAGACTGTTGACTGATCAGAGAATAAATGTCATGTTTTAGAATGACACCCATGTTTTGGCTACATTGCTAGATCCCCGCTTTAAGTGGAACATTGAAACCATACTTCCTGCAGGGGAAGACACTGAGTATTGGAGAGATCTTCTGCTAACCAAATGTGACATTGCCCCACCACCACCATTAACTGATGTACTGCAGTCAAACTCTGCCTAACAATCAGAGAGCGCCTGTGGCACAGACAATAGCACATCTATAAATTCTTCACAATCACCAATGTCATCAGTGAGGGAAAGGATATCCATAGCTACTTCTCAGGCATCCTATGTTCAGGGTCAGAAAGGCAAGTCAATTCTGAGTCACCTGCAACAACATGCACTAGTATCCTGTAAAGAAAGTGCAGCTGGTTCATCTTCCAGACTGCTAACTGTCTCACGCAGCACAATAATCCAGGAGTATTTTGCAGATGATACTTGATTGGTTTCGAGGAACATCCATTACTCTATTGGAAACAGAAGACAACAATATGGCCAGATCTAGCAAATCTTGCAATAATGTACCTCAGTTGTTCACCTTCAAGCATCTATTTAGAATGCATATTTAGTTCAGCTGGAAGAATAGTCACTGAATAAAGAACACTGCTAAGTCCTGTAAATGTGGAATGGCTTACATTTCTCAGAATGAATGTTGATGATATCCCGCAAGTCCCAAACATTGAATTATGCAATTCTGATCCTGAACATGAACAACAGCCTGCAAACAGTGATACTGAATATGATGATTAGGTTGTGTACAAAACAAATAAAAAATCCTGTGTGGAGTTGCATACTGACAAATTTTGTAACTTAACATTGTTAACACATCTCTCTCTCAGCAGTTACAACTGTTCCTCTGAAATAAATCCTGTCATATTCACAGATAGTTCATGAACAAACAGTCATGTTGGTCCTTTTTCCAACAACGTTTGCACCATTATTTTGAATTCACTTACTACTTTTATTTTTTTACAGTTTCTCATCAAATGTGTTCCACGTGTCACATATCATTCCAGTCCTGCTTTATATGAGCACTACACAAATTCTGGAAGGACTGTTGCTAATAACTTACAAGCCCTATGTCATAGTTGTTACCCCAGTTTTTTCCATTGGCAACATGTTCCCTTAGTTTTACTGTCATTCTGCTTAGACAAGTACTACTGACAAAACATGCCACCACTGCCACCATGCCAACCACATGTGCCACACTACTCTTAGTTTTGTCAGTCATCAGATTATTATGTTTGATACCCACCATAGGTATAATTTTTGGAAACAGCAGCTGCCTCATTTAGAGCAACTGCCCCTCTCATATCTATCTCACCAATGCCCGCCATGGGTATAACTTTTGGAAACAGCAGCAGTCTTATTTAGAGCAGTTACATCTCTCACATCTGCCTCATCAATGCCCACCATGGGTATAATGTTTAGAAACAGCAGCAGGCTCAGTCAGAGCAGCTGAGCCCCTTGTACCTGCCTCATCAATGCCCACCATGGGTATAATTTTTTTAAGCAGCAAGCTCACACACAGCAGCTGCACCTCTCATACCTACCTCTGCATGGGTATAAGTAGGTAGCACACTCGCTTCTGAGGCCAGGAGATCAGAGGGCTGTGGGTTTAGTTCCTACATCTGGTACTTGGGTTAAATCCCAATACTGACACTGTAGTGCAGCATGAGGTGGGGTGCTGCACTTCTGAGGTGTCATCTTTTGGATGAGACATTAAACCGAGGTCCCATCTGCCTGGATTGTTGATAGTTCAGGTGGATGTTAAAGATCCCATAGCACTTATTGAAAAGAGTAGGGGATTTAAGGCAGACTAAGGCCAAATATTATCAAGCCACCCTTGAATCCACTTGGGGCTCATCCCGTGCCTTCTGGGACAATATAAAAGTGCTCAATGGAAAGACCTGCTCCCCCCCACCATCACTACTCTCCATAGACGGCACTGTCACTACTGATCCTCCCCACATAGCTGAGCGCCTCAATATGGCTTTCTCAGATCTAAGCTCTGTCCTCCCCAACTACTTTTTCAACCCTATCCCTGCCTCCACCCTCCCACCTTGGATTGCCTCCCTTTCTATCTGCATGCCATATCACCCCTTGAAGCCTGGCCTCATCTGCAAAAAGCCTTAGCTAGCAACAACCCCAGCTGTGATCCCCTGGACTCCAGGATTCTCCAGTTAGTCCTAGATACTGTACTCGCCCCTCTCACCAACCTTTTAAACCAGTCACTATGCCTTGGTCAATTTCCCAGTCCCTGGAAAATTGCAGAAGTCACCCCTATCCTTTGTGATACTATATTGTATTCTTCTATTTTTGTAATTACCTAGCTGCTATATGGGGTGGGGGGATGGGGACAGCTCATGTATTATGTTGTGTATAAGCACTGTATATGGTACTTCTCTGCCCCCTGTATTAGTAAAATATTTACCAATAAAATATGAATTATAAAAAATAAAAAAAAGAAAGAAATCACCCCTATCCATAAGAGTGAAGATAGAACCTCCCCTAACAATTTCAGGCCCATCTCCATTCTCCCCCTCTCTCCAAAGCACTAGAAAAAATAGTGGCCATTCAGCTCTCCGAGTATTTGGCCAAATATGACCTGTTGTGTCCTGAACAATATGGATTCCTCCCTGGACACAGCACCACTACAGCCCTCCTGGAGTTCTCCCAGCACCTCCACTCTGCTCTCAACTCTGTTCATTGACCTCTCCAAGGCCTTTGATACTGTCTGTCACCCCTTCCTACTTGAGTCTCTCCACCAACTTGGCTTCTCCCCTGGCTCACTGGCTTGGTTCACCAGTTACCTCTCTGCCAGATCACAGCACGTGAAGGTAAATGGCACCCTGTCCAATACCCTGCCCATTCGCTCAGGGGTCCCCTAGGATTCCATCCTGGGCCCCGTTCTGTTCAGCCTATTTCTCAATACCCTCCCCAGCTCCTGCTTGGGCAATATGGTACTCTATGCTGATGATGCAGTTCTCCTTGCCTCCCACCCTGACCCTGCATCTCTACAGGAATCCCTGCAGCACACATTCAACCAAGCCAAAAAGTGATTCTTTGACCACCAGCTGGTCATTAACCTCAAAAAAAACAAATCTGTGCTTTTTTTGCATCACCAGAATAAGGTCAAAATTCCCTCTCTTCATTCTCCCCAGTAATGCTCACCCTCTCGAGCAGGTGTCATCCTACAAGTACCTGGGCATCACCTTTGACTCAGCTCTTACATTCCACACCCACATCAATACCCTGTCCTCACCCATAAACTTTCAGATTGGCCTTCTCTATCGCCACAGAGATTGCCTCCCCCAAACTGCTCTCCGACTGGCCATCAACTCCTCCGTCCTGTCCTTAGTGGACTACGGCCTACCTATCTACACTGCAGCAGAAAATACTGCCCTCACCAGAATCCAGACCTTGATAAACAAGGCCTGTAGGCTCCTGACCGGTGCATCCCTCCACACCCATACTTACCTGCTCTATTCCACCACCAACCTGCTCACCTTGGAGGAGTGCTAGCACTACCAAACCTACTTACCTGCCAGAAAATCCCTGCTAGGACTCTCTCACCCAGGGGTCACCACTTCCCTGTGGCTTGCATCCCCATTCATTGCCACCTGTGGCTCAGTTAAGGCCACCTTTCTGGTGCCCCGTAGCAAGACCTTCCTAGCCCAAAGGTCCTTCCACTACAGCGCCCCCACATGGTCCGACTCCCTCCCACTCTCTGTCACTAAGTCTACCAAAATTGGCCCCTTTAAAGTCGCTCTCCGTAACCACCTCTTTGGCACCCAAAGCTGTAGTTGCCCCTAATCAACCTAATGTTGGGGTCCCTCCTCATTTCTTGCCCATAGCCTTGACAATCTCCTTTGGACTGCTCCCCTTTTCTTTTTTTTTTATACGATTGCTATTTACTGCATGTAACTTTATCCAATAAACCACTGTTACTGTGTTCTTTTTATTATCTGTATTGCACCTCTATGTTACCACTGTTGTATCTCACACTGTAACCATGTCTACTCTCCCTGTGATGAGGTGCCTTTGTAAATGAGTCCCTGACTCAAAGGTTGTACAGCAGCAGCCACAGACAATGCCAGCTATTTCCAGATAGTTCATGAAATTTCTAAAGAGTTTCTCTCTGTTGCCCCTACTGTGGTAATGCAGAAAGCAAGAGATTTCTCTAGAAATATCACAGAAATTTCGAGAAATAGCTGGCAATGTCTGTGGCTACTACTGTAAACTCGACTTTCAAAATAAATAAATTTCCCCAGTGTCCTGGGCAAATTTCCCCCATTCACTAAAAATACCACCAGCAGCTTAATCTGGTTCAGTTTCAGTTGCTTACCATCTGTATCCCCCCCCCAGTTGCCCCTAAAAAAGGGATTTCTAGTCCCAGTGGGCCTACCTGGTCAACAACGTTCAATAAATAAATAAATAAATACGTTTTGGAAACAGCAGCAGCCTTACTCAGAGATGCCATTCCTCTTGTACCTGTCTCAACAATGCCCGCCATGGGTATAATTTTTGGAAACAGCAGCAGGCTCACTCACAGCAGCTACACCTCTTGTACATGCCTCAGCAATACCCACCATGGGTATAAGTTTTTGCAAATAGCAGAAGGCTTGCTAAGAGCAGCTGTGCCTCTCATACCTGCCTCAGGAATGCCCACCATGAGTATCATTTTTGGAAATCTAACAGTGTAAGACAGCCATAAAAGGATATCGTTTCACTAATTGCTGCAGAGAGAGGCAGTGTAGCTGGCTATGTCACAGTATTAAATGACAGGGCTTGGAGCACCTAACAAGTAGTGTAATATACAGCCTACAGGCAAAAACAGTCTTTCACCTTTTTGTTATGGTCAAGGTAGGGTAATCGGGTAGTTGAATGATTAGGGTAATGACTACCCGACCCCAACCAACTAACTGTTATTAATTAGGGTATTTTTAGGGTAATTTATGGTAGTTTAGAGGTACCAGTGGGCAGTATTTAGGGCAGGGTATTGCACTACCCACCCATGCATAGCTCTGATTCAATATGCTACAGTGATTACTGTCTAGTGGGCTTTATTAATGTAAAAGGGGTTGCTATTTAGTCTTTTCCTTTTTTCAACTGGCATTTTGTGTATATAATTTGGGAAATACTGAACAATGGGCCCAAGTTGTTCACCCATTCTGTATTACCAGTTTATTTGGAGATATAGGGCTTTGGGTACCACTAGAGGGTGCTGGCCTGCCTTCTGCATTATTGCAGGAACTGTTGTAGTTTGACCTCAGTTTTATTTAATTTTGGCCTGTTCTTACCAATCCCCCCAACACACACACAGACACACATGGCACTGCTGCTGAGCCTGCAGGTTTGGCTCATCTCAGGGCGTCCACATGCTTCTTTTGACAGGCCACTGTTGTTTTGCAGCCATGAACTTTGGCATGGCATAGCTTTCAGGACTGATGCATTTTGTTGGATGCCCCAGTCACAATAATATATGCTCCTTGCATGCAGCCTGAAAGTAGTTTTTTTTTGTAATTAATGAAGGCAACAAGATGAGAATAAAGCCATGGCTTACATGTTTACATGTGGCAGTTTCACTTATAGTGCAGGTCAGAAATATGAACAACTACTAGTCATTACTCTGAGTTTTTTTTTTAATGCTCTGTTTATGCCCTATTCTACAGCAATGCCTCAGCTATCTCTCAGGGTCCCCAAGGTGTTTGACCCCCTTCAGCTGCCCACCTCCACGCTGCCACAGTATCAGACCCCCACAGGCAGGGAAGGGCAGATGGTCCACCCCCTACCTGCACAATCCTCATCAAGCCTGCAGCTTTGGTATTGGTGTCAGTCAGTTGTTCTTTAGTTCGCTGGGACCATTGTCAGTTGAGCATTGGGATCTTTTCCTGTGTTTCTCCACATGCAGAGATGTAGATGCTCACAGGATATCCAAGGTATGTGTACATGCAGAAGCATGCTGCTGCATTGGATCCTTGGCCTGCGTCGCTCCCTCTCAAGGGGTCCTCAGCTGCACTGCCACCTGTATAAACACACATCTGACAGTGCCTCCTGTCCAATCAGGACACAGTGTTTTCCCTATACATGTCATAATAGTTTTTTTTTTTTTTTACACAGCCAAGGTGTGTGATGACCCATAAACATCGAGAGTCAAAGCTCAAGAGGTTTATGTGGTCATTACACAACGACAGCATGCAACCAAAACTCAGATACATACCTGTCTGTTTTTATGTTCACACTTGTGCTTGCACAAAGTGAACATGTTGCAGTGATAGTGGATTTGAGAGGTGAGTGTCACTGTTGGTTCAGTGCAAGGCAGTCTGCAGTGGGCTCAACAATGCCAGATTAATCATCAGCAAGGCCGCTGTTTTTTGTTTTTTTACTGGAAAACCTGTCACAATTCCAGAATTTGGACTGCCTGCACATCAGTAAAAACAAATAATTTCACATATTATACCTAACCAGATTAATCAATAAATCTACTAAAGTTGTATTTTTCTTATAATTGCTTCCTGGACTATTTTCAGTTTGCTTCAATTAATGCTCTGTATAGTAAGCCTTCTTTTATTCTGATTATTTATACACATTATAAAAGAATGACAGTAGAATCCTGGTAAAATGTGGAAATAAGACTAACAATCACCAGTGCAATTCCTGGAATTTCAAGTCTTGGAAATGGAATTTCATTACTATAATCACCATAAATCAATCGCCTTGATCATCAGCCAAACTGATGATGACACTCTTGTGGGCTAGCTGGGTGGAAACATTGTGAAGTTCAAAGTAAAGAACCACCTGAATCACAAGGTGGCTTTTTCTTTCGATCTTTATGACACTGCCCAGAAAGCACAGCTGATCAGTGTCATGATCCGTCTGCGTCTCATCCTCCCCCCACAGTACAACTGACTAAGGTTTTAACTGGAGTGCCTCATTTTGAACAAAGAAACCCACCCATTTTCAATTATCTCATGCACTCCTGAAGGAATCCTTGTCCCCACTTCACAAAAAAAAACCTGCCCCTACCAGTTATCCTCCCTTCCGAAGGGAATCCCCGTTCCCTTTTCACAAAAAAACTAATCTCCCCTGCAGTCAGTCATCCCACCTCATCCAGAAGGAATCCCCATTCCACCTTAACAAAAAAGAAACTTCTTACATTGTCAGAGTATTTCCAGCACATCCATTTTTAGTAAATGAATTTTAGGAAATATTACATGTAACTAGAACTGGGTCTTGTTATATTTTCTAAAACATGTGAAAAATAAACCAGTCCATACTGTAGATATCTGTTGCTGCCACTGCCCACCACTGCTGATACCCTCCCCCTCTCCTGATCCCCCCACTCAGTAGCCACCACCTTAAAACCCTTAGAAGACTGTGGACGTATATATACGTCCAGAATCTATATACGTTCACACATATTCAGTTCTCAAAGGGTTAACACCCCACTACCCCATACTTACCTATCAGGGATTCAATGCCATAATTGGCTCTGGGCCAGATACACTTCTTCACTCTTGAATGCCAAATCGGGAACTGAGGAAATCAGGTAAATACATTTTGAACTTGCACTTGGCTATTTTTAATATTGTTCTCCCAAATTTTCAGCATGGTATTGTTGGGACCCCAGCTCATGAACACGATTGTTAACATTTTCCAAATCTGGTCCAAAAGGTAATGTCACAGTTACTCCAAAAAATCACCTTTTGGGCAGGTTTTGAAAAGTTTCATTGTCTGGGTCCGTGAGGTGGAGTCATAAGAAGACTATGTTGAAAATTTGGGGTCAGAATATTAAAAAACAACAAGGTTATGAAGTACATTGAAATTGCACAATGCTCTCTCATAACTTTATTAATTTTCAGTATTTTGACCTCAAATTTTCAACATAGCCCTTTTCTCACAGTACTGCATGAATGTGATTGGTGTGTTTTCTTTTTCAAATCCTGAACAAAATGTGTTTTCACACTTGTGGCACAAAATGACATTTCAGTCAGTATTGTATAGATGACACATGTCATGTTCAGATGGATGGGTCATGAAAAGACTATGTTGAAAATTTGGGGCCAAAATGTGAAGAAAACAACTAAATTATGAAAAAACAATGAATTGTCCTAACATTTACTCAAAAGTATTTTGCAGATTTTGGCCCTGTATAGTCAGCATATCCCGTGTGTCCCCCCACACACACACACATATAATGTGACAGGTATAATTTTTCAAATCTCCTCTGAAACAGTTGCACTGAAAAATCATCTTTCAAATGAGATTTAAAAATTCTACCTGTATTGATCATAATGTCTGATCATAAAAAGTCTTGGAAATTCAGGGTCAAAATGTGGGAGCCCGTGAAAAATGAGGTATTCCCTCTCAGCTGGCCTATCCTGGGTAAATACAGTCTAAAACTGTGTAAAGCAAGACACCACTGAAAATGAGATATTGCATCTCATCTGGTCTATACTGGGTAAATATACTGTATAGTAAAACTGTATAAAGCAGGCCCTCAGTACAGCACAGCCCCACTGAACTGTGCATCTTTGTTACTCTGTCCTGGTAAAAATACATTGTAAAAGCTGGACCCCACTGAAAATGTAACATGCCTTGCAGCTGGGCTATCCTAGGTACTGTAAGTACCTTCAGTTGGAGTCTCCATTTTGAGTGAGTAGGAGATACTGCTTGCTGGAAGGTGAGTGTTTAATATTGGCTGAGGTTTTGTACCTTAACTGCAGGTATCACGTTTCAACAGGGGATTAGTGAAGGTTGAAATTCAAGTGTGTGCCTAACAGACCTTTAGTTGGAGTCTCCATTTTGAGTGAACAGGAGTACAAGAAACATTTTGCTGGTATGGTGAACTAGAGCTATGTTTTTGCCCTGTAGTTTATAGAAGTATGTATTTTTTTACCTGATTGTTTTTGTAGACATCGTGTACCAGAGGAACTGCCCAACCACCCCCAGGTTCACTGCCTTTATAGTGGAAGGCCAGGCCACACCTATTTAAAGAGGCAGGAACAGTTAGGCAGCACAAGCATTAGCCTAGCTGATATGCAGGCTGAATTACGAAGGGTGTAGCTAGTAACTAGGTCTGAAAGGCACATACAGAAGGAGGAGAGAGAGACACTGTAAGTCCCTACAGAAGGAAAGAGAGTAAGAGATTTGGGACAGTGCTGCTGGCTTACAGGCCTTATAGATATATGGATTCAATTGTAAAGAGCTAAGGAATATTTGGAGACTAAGATAGGGGGTATGTATAGGCCAGGGCAAGGAGGCAGGTGGGGGAATGAAGGGGTGGAGTGGAGATGTTGGGATGACTGTTGTTGGGGGCACAAGAAAGGGGGGGAGAATTGTGAGCTGCAATGAGTGTGGGGCAGCACTGTTTCTGGGAACATGGTGGAAGGTGGGGGGTTGTCCAGTATGCAGGATGTTCATACAACGTACGCTGGAGATAGAGAGCTTGAGACAGGAACTGGTGGAAGGGGACAGGTATGAGGGCTTGAGGAGGAAAAAGGGCACAGGGGCAGGGAGGGTTCCTTTGCAAGATAAACCAGGCTGCCATGGGCTGGAAGAGGGTGCTTGGCCAGGGCGGCCAAGTCCACAGGGTTCCGGAAGCACCAAAAGGGGTTGCTGGCAAGTGATAGGGAACATGGGTAGGTGGAGAGGAAGTAGTAAAGAGGTTCAGGGTAAGCAGAGGCAAGAAGGAATTTCAGGGGAGGGCAGGGACAGAAGGTTGCAGGTTGGAGACAACAAACAAGTACACAATGCTGATTGATGAAACAGAGCAGGATATGGGGGAAGTCACCATAGAACATGAGTCAGGTGACCAGGAGGGAAGGGGAGAATATACAATTAAAGGAGATAGGGAAGACGGTGGTGTAAAAGTGGGGAGGGGCAGGGAAGAAGGTAAAGTTGGCATGAACACATTAAACAAAGGGAAAAGAAGACCAAATCATTCCGGGGGGGGGGAGGTGGCACAATGCATGGGGCAGTGGGAGGATGTAAAAGTAGTGGAGGGGGAATGGTTGGGAAAGGGAGCAAGCACAGAAAGGACAGAGGAGGAGGAGGGGAGCAGGTAGAGGCACAGTTGGAGGAGAAAGGGGGAGAAGGGCAGGGTATGACAGCAGAGGACACTGAGGAAAAGGGGTTCATAGGAGAGCAAACCATGGGGGCAGTGCAATGGATGGGAGAATGGGTAAGTGTATTAGGGGATTCTATGCTCATGGGGGTGAGATGGAGATGTAAGGGAGCAAGGAAGAGCTGAACCTGGGTGGAGTGTATGCCAGATATGACAGCGGGGAGAGTAGGGCAGTGCATTCAGAAATGTGTGGAGAAGGTGAGAGGGAAGTCTCATATCATTATACACCTAGGAACAAATGACCTAGAGGGCAGTACAGTGGAAGAAGTGCAGGAGACATTCGGGGAAGTGGGGGGTATCTGCAATCGGGTTGTAAACTCAGTGACATTCTCCGAGGTACTCCTGGTACCTAGGGCAAGCACAGCAAGAAAGCTAAGAATACAGGAGTTTAATGTGTGGCTGAAGAGCTGGTGTGTAGCAATGGGGTATGAGGTAGTAGTGGGGTGGGGCGAGACATGGAAAAAGAAGGAGTTTTATGCCAAGGATAGGCTGCATCTCAATATCAAGGGTACAATGTCCTTCAAGGGCATTCACACAGGGGCTGGAGAAGCACATTAAAAACAACATAGATTTAAACTGAGGAGAGGGGAGGGGCTGAGTCTGATATCAGGGAGGAGGCACCTTTCAGGGAAGACCGGAAGGCCTCACCCCTCAGTGACGGAGGAGAATGAGGAGAAGTTACCAAGACAAAAGTGGAAAGGGGAGAGACAGGGAGAGGAGGGCCAGGACACAAAGTGGACGATAGTATCCTCAAATGAAAGGAGCTTAGTAAATAAGGTGGCAGAGTTCCAGACAATGATGGCAGAGGGGGAGGTAGATATTGCCGCCATCTCAAAGACCTGGGCCACCCAATACCATGACTGGGATCTCACAATCCCCGGGATACAAGGTGTTCCACAGAGACGGGGTGGGGGAGGGGTGGCAATTTATGTCAGAGAGGGAATACTGTGTACCAGGGAGGAAGGGCATGAGGGGAGGCCAGAAATCATATGGGTATTGCTCCAAAGCTCTAAAGGTAAGAAACTCAGGATAGGGGTGGTGTACAGGCCACCCTCACAGAACAAGGAGGTGGATAGGGAGCTGGGGGAGCAAATCAGAAAGGTCAGTAGCAAAGGGAATACAGTTATAGTGGGAGACTACAGTCTACCTGGGGTTGACTAGCAGACAGTAACTACAGAACACACCAGGGAACGGGTGCTGCTGGAGGCTATCCAGGACAGTTACCTAGTGCAAGGGGTGATGGATCCTACTAGGGAGGGGAACATACTGAACTTGGTGCTAACAAATGGAGACCAAGTCCAGGATGTGTTAGCACAGGACTCTCTAGCAGGAAGTGACCACTGCTCAATGTGATTCCTCCTCAACACAGGGAGGGAGTCTGCTAAGACCAGGACAAGAGTGCTGGATTTCAGAAAGGCAGATTTTGCCAGAATGGGCAGCATTCTAGAGGAGTATTTAGCTGAAATTAACCTAGGGATGGATGCTGAACAGAAGCGGGCAGTCAGTAGAAAGGGGCTAAATGCGGCCACAAACACATGTGCCAAATCTCAGAGTAGAAGAAGAAGAAGAAGAAGAATCAGCATTTATATAGCGTTTTTCATACACAGTGTATCCCAAATGCTTTACAAGCAATGCTAGATTGGTAGTGAAGTGACTGAATGTGTGGTGGCAGCCATATTGCACATCATCACCCACACACAGTCTGGATAATTGCATGAACTGGTTTATGGGAAGGGGAATGTTGGCCAGGACACTGGGAATGTTCCCTCCTCTTTGTGAAGAGTGTTCTGGGTTCTTTTATTTCCACCTGGACACCCACTAGGACAACACCAGGATGGGCAGAAGGGACCTCAGTTTAACATCTCATCCGAAGGATGGCACGCCCCAGCAGTACAGCACCCCCCAATACTGCACTCGGATGCCAGCGATTTTTAGGTGCAAGTCCAATCCCAGCGTGGGACGAGAACCCATGACCTTCTGGTCCAGAGGCAGATGTCCTACCAACTGAGCCACGCTGAATAAGCAGTTCAGGTAAAAAAAAAAACTAGCTGGCTCAGTAAGGAGGTGGAGGAGAAGATGAGGGAAAAAAGATTGGCCTTAATTAAAGAGCTAGTGTACTGCTTGGAATTAATAGTAATTTTCAGATGCAGTCAGCTATCACTTCCAGTATCTGAAATATTTTTTTATTTTCTGTTTGTTAATTAAAAGATTTTCCCACTCTGCAGTACTGGGGTGATGTGTGGAGCAGTATTCTGTCTGAAGGAAAAAAAAGTCAGTTCTGTTCCTCCCACTACATAATCAGAAATGAGACCAAACACCTTGAGGTACCACAGTCCTTGCAGCCTGAGCAGTGACTTTCGTAAGCTACCAATCCAAATGCAGTAAACTATGATATCACTAGTAACCAGGGAGAGCCAGTCCCTGTTGTTTCATGTGAAAGTGAAACCTGGCAGTGAAAATGTTTCTCATTGGTTGCTAGTGATGTCATAGTCAGTGTGGTCTCAGGGTTCATGTAGTGGGAGGAACAGAATTGACTATTTTTTTCCCTCCAGAGTGCTGCTCCACACATCACCCCAGTACTGTCAGGTGGAAAATCTTCTAATTAGCAAACAGAAAAGAATAAATACTTAAAATACAAGAAGTGATAACTGACTACATCTGAAAGTTGCAATTAATGGCAAGCAGTTTCCAGGCAGTACACTAGCTCTTTAAGTTCAAAAAATATGGGCGTGAGGAGGAAAGAGAAGTGTTCTCAAAGGCATCTAGGGAGGTGACTAGGTCAGTCAGGGCAGCTGTGACAGCAAAGGAGCTGAAGTTGACTCAGGGGATCAGAGGTAGGGAAAAGGGGTCCTTTAAATACATAATGGAGAAGAGGAGTTGTTGGGATAACATTGTTAGAATCAAGAAAGAGGGAGGAAGATCAGGCAGAGGCACTCAATGAGTATTTCTGCTCGATGCTCACAAAAGAAAGGGATGGCCCAATACCACAGGGGAAAGGGAGCAAAGGTGGGGGTGGGGGCAGAGATAACAGACAAAGTCATCCAAGAGGATCAAGTTCTAAAGGGCCTTAAAGGCTTATGGGTGTACAAGGCACCAGGATGAGATATTGTACACCCAAGTGTCCAGAAGGAACTATCAGAGTTGTTGGCAGGCCCTCTGACAGACCTGTTCAACACCTCCTTGGAGATGGGGAATGTACCCAGGGACTGGAGGATGGCTCACATGATGCCCCATCACAAGAGTGGACCCAAGGCCCAACCAGTTAACTACAGACTGGTGAGCTTGACTTCCATAGTGGGAAAGTTGATGGAAACCATTCTGAAGGAGAGGTTGATAATCTTTTGTGATAGCAATGGCCTGCAGGATGAGAGTCAGCATGGGTTTGTCACAGGAAGAACTTACCAAACTAACCTGATCAACTTTTTCGACTGAGTCACTAGGGTGGCTGACTGACAAAGGCAATGCTGTGGATGTCCTGTATCTGGACTTCAACAAGGCTTTCAACTTTGTGCCGCTCAGGAGGTTAATGAGCAAGCTGAGGGACATGGAAGCAGGGGAAAAACTGGTGGGGTGGGTTGAGATCTGGCTGCAGGGCAGACAACAGAGGGTAGTTGTAAGGAGGGAAGACATCCAAGCCATGGCCAGTAATGAGTGGAGTACAGCAGGGTTCAGTACTGGGCCTTGTTTTGTTCAATGTCTTCATTAGAGACATTGCAGAGGAGGTCAAGAATAAGATCTGCCAGTTCGCGGATGACACTAAGATTTGTGCAAAAGTAGACAATGAGGAAGAGAGGCAGGCACTCAGAGAGGATCTAGCTAAACTCGAACACTGGTCTAGGGAGTGGCAGTTGGGGTTTATTGCTAAGAAGTGCACGGTCATGCACCTTGAAGCCAAAAATCCCAGGAACAGCTACTGACTGGGGGGAGTGCAGGTAATGGCTTCAGAGGAGAAAAGGGACCTGGGGGTAATAGTCACAGGGGACATTAAGGTATCTGCACAGTGTAGGAGAGCTGCAGCAAGAGCAAATAGGATTCTGGAGAGCATTGCCAGAGGTATCACCTCTCAAAAGGGGGTGATCATCCTGCCATTGTATAGATCACTGGTGAGGCCACGCTTGGAATACTGTGTACAGTACTGGTGCCCATACCTCAAAAAATATATGAGATTACTGGAAGGGGTGAAATGTAGGGCTACCAAAATGATCATGGGACTAGGAGAGTTGCCATATGAGGAAAGATTGAAAGAGCTCAACATGTACTCACTGGAAGACAGAAGGGTGACAGGGGACATGATAGATACCTTTAAGTACTTGAAAGGCATAAACAAAGTCAGGAAGGGAGGACTGTTCTGGGTAAAGGGGGAAAGGGCCACTAGGGGGCACAGTCTGAAGTTGGAAGGGGATAGGTTTAGGATTGGGATGAGGAGGCACTACTTCACAGAGAGAGTGGTTTCAGGTTGGAACGCACTGCTGGAGGAGTTAATCACTCAAAAGACAGTGGATATCTTTAAGCAGGGATGGGATTGAGTTGAGGGCAGGGTTAGTACAGACTAAAACACAAAGGGGGGGGAGACCAGAAAAGAGAAGGAAGAGAGTGGTTTGGGTGGTGGTGGGGTAGTGATAGTGATTTGAAACTAAGAGCTGTACAATCGGGCAGACTTGATAGACTTGTGGGCCTTTTCTGCTGGCAATTTCGTATTTTCGCAAAAGCAGGGTCCCATGGAAAACAAGATATGCCTCTTGGCTGTGCTATTCTGGCTAAATACTGTGCTGAAAATAGGAGAAGCAGGATTCCACTGAAAACAAGATAGGATCTGAGCTGTGCTATCCTGGGTAAATACAGTTCAAAAATGTGTCAAAGCAGGACCCAATTGAAAATGAGATATTGCACCTCAGCTGGGTTATCCTTGGTAAATACATTGCAAAACTGTGTAAAAACATAGGTTTCATAGGTTTTTTCAAGCTCCATAGACTTGCATCCTTAATGCTTGCCTTGCCTATTTTATATTGGAGTACTTTTGTTTCCATATAATTTATCGAAACCAAGTTTAAAAGAGCCCAAAGTCTTACTCAGTACCATTTCCCTTGGCAAACTGTTCCAAAGCTGAACCCCTCTCTGACTAAACCAGTTTATCCTCTTCAGTATGTTCCACTTATCCTGTTCCAATTGTAGCCTATGACTCCTGGGTTCGTACAGATAGGTCTTTCTTAATTTAAGTCCCACATTCTCCCTTAATTGTCTATCTTGGAGTGCCCTATATATCATGCACATACTGTATCTTCCCTTATTCGCCGATGTTGCAATGTGAATAATCCGAACTTGCGCAATCTCTCCTGGTACGATAATTGTTCCTTACCTGTGATTCTTTTTGTGGCCCTTCTTTGCACCCCTTCCAACCTTCTAATAACAGCTTTCTTATATGGGGACCATACCTGAGCGCAGTATTCTAGATGTGGCCTCACCGATGCCTGGTACAGGGGCAGACTCACCCTACTATCTCTGCTGCCAATATGTCACAGAATCCTACAACAGAACCCAGCTGAAAAGGAGATGTTGCATCAAAAATGATCTGTCCTAGAAAAATACATTATAAAAGTAGGACCACACTAAACAGGAGATATCGCATCTCACCTCCATTATTCTGGGTAAATGCAGTATAAAACTGACTAAAGATCAGGACCCCATTGCAAATGACATATTGCATCTCATCTAGTCTATCTTAGGAAAATATATAGTAAAAATGTGTACAAGCAAGATTCAATACAACGGAAGGCAAGTGTCGAAGATTTGGCATGGATAATTACTTGCTTTTTCTTGTTAACATATTATACAACCCTGCTGCTTGAAGTCACCTGCACTAGAGTGAATTCACTTGTAAAAGAGCTTTCTTTTCCTTTCTAGTATGCAACATAATGGATGTAATTTATGTCTCTGAAGTAAGAAGTACGTTGGAGTTGGTAATTTATAAAGAGAGAATTAGCCCAACACAAGTGTAACCCCCATCATTCCCAAGGGTTACTAGAATCCCAGTTAGAATCAGTGATAGGCAAGGAAGGCAGCTAGTGAATTGCCAGTTAAATGGGTTTCACTCTGTCTCTCTCTGTTCTGAGTCTCTGCAGAGCTCTGGAGGGATGACGTCATATAGAACTGTCATAGCAGCATGAGCCACACTGGTTAGCTGCTAGGGAACTAGCTTTAGAATGTTCATGAGTCTGTAGTTGGAGTTCAGTGGAGGAGGCTGCAGTGATGGGCAGCTCCTCATTCAGCTCTGTCAGACAGCTACTAGTCTGTGTTTTTTAAGTTCTCACCCTAGTGGTTGACAACTGTACCAGTTCTGGAAGTAGTGGAGACCTTGTCCTATGGTTTTCCCAGTGCCCCACCCCAGGAAGAATGGGGTGAACTTCTGGATGCAGGGGCAATCCCCTGGTCCTTTTTGGACTCTTAAAGCTGCCTTGTGACAACTACTCTGTGAGTACCTTGTTTGTTTTCAGAGTAAAACCAGGAGTACCAGCAATGCCTGTGAGGTGATTTTCTCTGACAAAGGGACCCTGCCACCTAGCCTTTGGTTTAAAAGCTTTCTGCCTACGTTGATCTCCTGTATGTGACTGTCCAAGTACAGAAGTTTTAATTCTGACACCCCAAGGTGTGTGTAGCATGTTAAGTGTGATAAGCATTTAAGACAACAGCTACAGTTTTTTGCAATTGTGTGGTGTTATTAACTGGATGAATGGCTGAGTATAAGCCTGGAAGCAAAAGGTGGGAGACCCCCCATCTGGAGTAACCAGTTTACCTCTATGGGCTCTGAAGGGCACCTTTCACTTTTTCTTCAGTGCAATTGGTCAATGCCTGAGAAAAGTGTTTACCCCTGTACGTGGGTTTTGTTTTCTTTCAGTTTACTCTAGAATAGTGGGTTCTGAAAGTTCTGAGCCTGTATGTGCTCCTTGGTGGTCGTGTGCACCACCTCTACTCCTGTGAAATGTGGGAACAGTATCAGTACCTGCCAAAATCTGCCAGTTTCCAGTAGGAACCAGTGTGTGTTTTCTTCATCCTATGCTAAAAGGGAATTCAGGAATGTCTGTACCTCGGAAATCTGCATTACCAGTATGTGTAGCCCTATGGGGTTCCATCTTCGCTTTGTGATTATTCCTACTCTGTTATGTGAATAAAAGCCACACTCTAGAATCCCAACCTGGTTTGGACAGTAATGTTATTGCTTCCTTGTGTCTGGAGTTACCTGAGTGCCGCTGTCCAGAAGTGCAAACCTAGCGTAGTCCTAAGCAAACATTTTTTCCCAGGGACCCAGGTTATTGGCCATGGCAATTGGTCCTTACCAGGTGTGTGCCAGGTAGCTACCACACTTGATTGTCTGTTTTGTATAATAGACTAGTCCACCTTGTATATGGTGACCTTTGTAGCTGCATAGAGTTCATGTGTAGATAGATTTTACAATGTAACCCTCCACCCCTCTCTTTATCCCCCTAGACATTGTGGTGAAAGGAGAAGCCCTGCTAGTTAAACAAGGGGGGCCGGTGGGGGGGGGTTACACAAGGATGGGCAAACTCAAGATACTTTACACTGAGGCTGAGGCTTTAGAGTGTATGTGGGGGTATTGAAGAGACACGCAGAAACAAAACAGGGAGGAGGCAGGGAACTACAGACCAGTCAGTCTTACCTCAGTAGTGGGCAAGATTATGGAGGCACTCCTTAAGGAAAGGATAGTCCAACACCTAGAATCCATAGGGGCACAGGATCCAAGACAGCATGGGTTTACGAAAGGAAGGTCCTGTCAAACTAATCTCATAGATTTCTTTGGCTGGGTAACCAGAGTGGTGGACCAGGGGAGCAGTTGATGTTGCCTACCTTGACTTCAACAAAGCTTTGACACTGTTCCACATAGAAGATTGATAAATAAGCTAGGTAGACTCAGGGTGGGTCAGAAGTTGGTCAACTGGGTGGCAAACTGGTTGACTGGCAGAAAACAGAGAGTGGTGGTAAATGGTATACAGTCAGAAGAGATGCAAGTCACAAGTAGGGGTACCTCAGGGATCAGTCCTGGGGCCAGTCCTATTCAACATCTTCATTAGTGACCTGCAGATGGACTAGAGGGTAAGCTTGTCTGTTTGCAGATGACACCAAGATCTGCAACAGAGTAGATGATCCAGATGGGGTGGGCAGAATGAGAAGAGATCTGGATAAACTAGCAAAATGGTCAGAAGAGTGGCAACTGGGATTTAATGCAAAGAAGTGCAAAATCATGCACATAGGGAAGAGAAACCCTGAAGCCACTTATAGGCTGGGAGGAGTTGCTAGCAGTCACAAGGAAGAAAGAGACTTGGGCATCATCATCACTGATGACCTAAAATCATCCAAGCAGACCTCTAAAGCAGTAGGTAAGGCTAGGGGGTGTTAGGGTGTATTAGTAGGGGTATCACAAGTCGTAAGAGGGAGGTAATAATCCCTCTGTACAAGACATTGGTAAGGCCCCATCTGGAGTACTGCGTGCAGTATTGGAGGCCACACCTTCACAAGGACATTAACCAAATTGAGGCAGTCCAGAGAAGGGCAACCAAAATGGTGCAGGGACTGCATCAGAAGACATATGAGGACAGATTAACGGAGCTCAATATGTATACCCTTGAGCAAAGGAGGGAGAGAGGTGATATGATCGAGACATTTAAACACCTTAAGGGCATAAACAAGGTGAAAGAGTCTAACATGTTTAAATATAAGAAAAATAGCAGGACAAGAGGACACAGCATGAGATTAGAGGAGGCCGATTAAGGGGAAATGAGGAAATTATTTTTCACAGAAAGGGTGGTAGATGGCATGGAATGGCTTACCACAAGAAGTGGTGGCTATGAATACAGTGCAGGGCTTCAAACAGGCATGGGATAGGCATAAGGGAGCAATACAAATGACTATGAATAGATAGGTCACTGACAGAGCAAAGGCCGATGGCACATTTATAAGGTAGAAAAAGAAATGGGCAGACTGGATGGGCCTTGAGGTCCTTATCTGCCGTCAACTTCTATGTTTCTATGTTCTATGTTAAAACAGTTTAGACATGTGTTTCTTTCTTTGCATTTTTATGGACCCCACACACTGCTGTTCTTGAAAACTGCCTCCCCGGTATGCTACCTCCAATTGTACTAAATGCCTTACTTTCTCTGGGGCTGATCTGGTACTTAGCTGATATAGTCACCGTGCTACACAGAGGTGTCCCAACTGGAGAAAACATTGGTGTCTGTAGAAACCGTGTAAAAACCTGTTTTCAGGCAACCTTGCTTGTGGTAAAGCCTTATCAGTCTACATCATACAAGGTTTTGCAACCCCATAATGTGTTGGCCTTGATTTGAGGCTTAGAGTGTATGAATATGGACTGGAGAGATGCACAGAAACCATATATACAAGTAAAGCATAGCAAATGTTTGAATTATATTTTATGAGCTATAGGATCTGTGGAGGTCCATGATTTTACAAGCATTTTTGAAACACAATCTCCAAGTTCAGGTTTCTAATTTTGTTTGGGCCATGATGCCTCTCCAATATTAAACAACAGCATTTGGGTTTCCTTAACTGTTAAAACTGGCTGACCCAAGTGTGTCGTGGGCTTGTATTGGAGACTCAGCTTCACTTGCACACTCAGGTGTACCACACTAAAATGGTTGGAAATGGGCCCATCACAGAAGAACATGTGAGGGCTGCTTAGCATCTGCATGCCCCTACCAGATGAACATAGAGGCAAAGGAAGTCATACTGTATACCTGCCTTTCACCCAATGAAGTTCTAGGTTTGACAAATTGATCCCAATGATCAGACAGGAGCAGAAGAGCAAAAAATATGGAGTGGCATGTGGACCACCCCAAAAAAATGCAAATGAATATGTTAAAAGATGTTATGTAACATATTTGGACTTTTTATGAAAGCAATAACACTCGGTAGGTGAGCTGCACCTTAGACCTCACAACCTCTCAAGTACATGTGCTTTAGTGCTGGGTGAAATTGTGAAAATATGTTTCATGCACTTTTCGGAAAATTGTGCTAATGTCATGTAATTTTGCAGAATTTCATGAAATGAGCACAGTGTACAGTATGATGTAGCTTTAGTGCCAAATGGGTATATTTGCACAATTTTGCAGATTTAGGACCAGATATTCAAAACTTTGCCCCGGGCCTAAATTAACACTGCCCAGCGGTCAAACTTAGCATGGAGCACAAGGCAAGCTATATTCAAAACGAATAGCCCAGGGCAAACAGCTTCTGAATATAGCATGGAAATGAGGCCAGGCAAACTGGGCTCGAAGTGCAGGGAAAACTTAGACCTGAAATAAGACAGCTCTGAATATAGCAACCAGGAAGTGCAAACCACAACAGCAACAAAGTGCTCTGTGACATGAAGGTAGGTAGAGGTGATCTTTGTGGCCAATGTGTGTGCCAGCAAATGTGTGGACCCAGTACAGCTGCAGGCAGCAGTGCATGTGAAAGTACAGTGTTAAAAACTGTATAATATTCTCCGAACTGTTTGCGCAGTGCTATCACGTTTGTGTGGGTTAAGTGCAGGGCTAAACTGTTAGTGTGGTGCAAACACGGTTGCCCGGCACTAAACTTTGCCATATTCAAAAGTGACATGCAAATGAGCCTACTTAGGTAGTCTCTGGGCAAACATCCAGATTAGCATCTCAGTATGCCCTGCTTTGCATGCAGTTTGCCCCGCGTTACTGCAGGGTCCCACAGCTCCATCTGTAGGTCAGTCTGGAAATAAGGGGGCTGGCCAGGTCCGACCGCAGCTCCACTAGTAGGTCAGTCTGGCAGTACATGATGATAGCTGTAGGTTACATGTAAACAGTACAGCATAGCATAGAATACTGTACCCCAGGGGACAACACAGCATAGGCACAGGTGGTGGTGGTGCTACATGCAACTGTCACAATGTAGGTCATGCTACAGTACACAGCAGACACTACAGTAGCAAGCGGGCCTGTAGTGTGTGGACACAGCACTGCCTGTGGTGTGTAGGACAGTGCTGATGACTGCACTATACACATTGACAAGCCCAACATGCAGGTGTTTACTGACAGTGGACATTACTGTTACGCTGTTGTGTGACCCCCAGATGCTGCACCTCTGGCATGGCATGCTCATGGTGACATATACAAGTCCGGCTTTGTGTGCTGTGGCAGTTGTACAGCTGTGCGGTTTATGGCCGGGGGGGCATATATTATCAAAAAGGCACACTAGTGTTGGGGTATTCCCAATACTAGCCCATGTGCACTGTGTGATGTGTCCCAGCCTTGTGGCCACATCTGGTCTGTGGCACAGCCTGGCCACCCGTACACTCTCCCCTCAACATCCTCCATGCCCACAGTGCAGCATGATTGTGCTGGCATCTGTTGGTGTCCACAGAAGAGTGGTCCACAGGTGTGTGCTGTATGGCCACACTGCCATGCTGTCCACTGGTGGCAAGGTCACCACTTACTGCCTGGTATGGCTGGGACTGGTGGCAGATGATGGCATCATTGTGATGCCATCAGTGAGTAGCATGTTTCCTCTATGTCTGGCTTTGTCTGTGTGTCATATTTATTTGTTAGGGTTGTGCAAAGCCATGCAAAAGCTGCTCAAATACCACGCAAAGCCAAAATGTCACGCAAAGCTAATTACCCAGGGTTAAGACTACCTTTTCCTGGAAAGTAATGTGCACCACGTTAAGTGTCACGCTAAGTCATGTAAAACCACTTTGTGTGGTGCTAGTCACTGAATATAGCATTGCACCTGTATTCATGTACACACACCCTCAATTTGCCCCTTGCATACATTATGATTTGCCTGGCGCTAATGCAGTTTGCGCGTGCTATTTGGCCTTTTGACTATACCAAACCCGCGCTACTCCCACGCTAAACCTGCACAAATGGTTTTTGCCCAGTGCAAAGTTTTGAATATCTGGCCCTAAATTTTATAAATAGGCACACTTTTAAATTTTGTGCTCAGTCTGTGGCATTATTTGCTGAAATTACACATTTTAAAGAATTCCTATTTTTTAATGTGCATTGATAAGGAAAATTGTACTATTTGCTGAACTTGCACATTTTTAAGAACTCACATTTAAAACACACACAATTAAAGAAAAAAGGGAAGCAAAATTTAGAAGGAATTTGCTATAATTTCATTAAAATTGCATGATTACAAAATTGGTGATTTACACAATTTCACAAGAGTGCTAGAAATTTGACCCAGCACTAATGTGGTTATTACAGCACCACACAGAACACTCTTAAGTTACAAGGGAAGAAATAAAGACAAGGATTGTCACGTGAATGGTGTCGCTGGTAAGCACTGCTGAAACCAAGTATACTAAGAAGGAATTGGTACACACAAAAACATCAGTTCAAAAATTGGCCCCAACTACCTGAAAGAGCTTCAAATTCCCTACAGCCCTGTGCGACAGCTCCGTTCAGCTGATGAAGGGCTGCTGGAGGGTTCCAAGGGTGACTTTGAAACCTTCTGGGGCCCGTGTATTTATGTTTTCAGCCCCTACCCTCTGGAATTCTCTACCCCGTCAGCTTCGGGAGTGCTTGACCATGGGGGGATTTAAACAGGCGTTAAAACTTTTTTGTGGCGACAAGCCTATCAGTGACTCATTGTATGGATCTGTCGTGTTATTTATTATTGTGTTTGTTGTTTATGGAACTATGTTTTAATTATTGTAAAGTGCCTTGATATCTTTAAAGGCACTTAAAAAATAAAGTGTATATATATATATATATATATATAGAGAGAGAGAGAGAGAGAGAAATGTGTTTTGAACTGATGAACTGCAGACATATGCTTCAGCTAATGTCTACCAGCTGTAGCTAAAGCATCTGTTTTCAGGCTAGCAGTTTAAAATACATTGTTGATCTTATCTTCCTGTGTGCACCAGCTCCTTATTGTTTTCCTAAGCCTGAATGAAAACCCATAATCCACAATAAGTACTGAATTGATTAAGGGATAAGTAATATTTTTTTTTCAGTGAGACCAGACTTATCCATTTAGTCAGTCAAACTGTTGTATGAGTAACAGCTGTAAACTTCCGGTGTAAAAGAATGTCACCAGTTTGGAGAATCTATGGCTCATGTACTAGAAGTGGGTTAGGGAGTCTAAAACCCCTTGGTCACTGGTTCAAATCCAGGCTGGATTTGTAGTTGCCGAAGCCCATCAACATCTGATGGCATATGCAAAAAGGAATTTGTTTGTTGGTTCTTTTTTTTTTTTGTTACAATTTATTTACCAAGGATGGCACAACTCAGATGTACCATTTCATTTCTATCAGCTTCTTGCTTCTACCCTTTCCACAGCAGGGTGGACTGGAGCACTCAGTTGCCCAAGGTCACACAGTGAGAATCTGGCTGTAGCGAGGTTCGGACCTGCAATTGTTTGGTCCCAAATCAGTGTTGCAATCATTAGATAACACTGTCTCATTTTTATGAGGTTTCACATGCCAGTTCCTAGTTTGTAAGCATTCACATCAAAAAACACCAGTACAAGAGGCATTAAATGACACCCCTGTTGGCACTCTAACCTGAGTTGAAGGTCAGGAGATGGAATGGGCATGGAATATGAGCTGTCCTCTCAACCACATGATGGTTCTTCCATTGACAGGGTCATGGTGCACTGGTGAGGCAGTATAAGGAAGCTTGCACTGGAGTCACTTGTGCTGTACCTGTCATATGGATACACAGAGGACGTTAGACGCCAGTGCTGGCAATCCAGCACCTTTCACAAGCACTCACATTCACCACAATATTATAAAACAAAATACATAAAAAGAATGTTCAAAGTCACTGTACTCATAATTATGTACAGTGCAGGAACTTCTTCTGAGGTAGGAACTGTGATCAGCAAATTGAGAGGAAAATTGCTTTTTAGTACTAGGCCAGGATCAATCGTAGAACCAAGAACTGAGCATATCATTCTGAAAACTGTACTCCAATATAGCTGGAGGACAGGATGAATCAAAAGCATATACATACAGTAAATTCACTCTGTGCTAAAACAGGACTTGTATTGTGCAGGAGCCCACAGTAACTCAGTTTTACCATCCCTTAGCAAACTGAGTGAGAAACATAAAAGTATTTTCTGGCATTATCATTTTTTAAAACTCATGCACCACAGCTACAAAATTAAGCATCAGGGATTTATTTAACTCCAAAAATTGATTAGCGTTTTGCTCATAAAAGTGCTAAAACATTGTGAAAATGCATAGCACTTGCCTCACTGTGTTTAGCAAACATAACACTTCTAGAAAACCTATATAAATACTTTCTGTACAGTTAGCATTGTCCCAAGGAAAAAAATGCTAATCAATTATTTAAAACCCTGAGCATGTATGTATAGTACCAGGCACATGAGACCAATGGTCTGCAAAGGCCTTTTCTGGGACTCCCAGATCTGTTCTGACAACTAGATAATAATTATATAGTTTGCTGTGTAAGTCAGACATAATATTTATACAACGTTAAGTCCCCGTCATTGTCTGTTATATTGTTACTTCCTGAAAGTATTTAATGCAAATGTGTAACAGACCAATTTTACTGTGCTACCTATTGACGAAATCTAGCCCAAAAGAGTTGCAATATCTTGTTTACAGAAGGGTCCAGCAGCTACATAACTTTATAGCTGAAGCGCAAGTTTTTACATGGAGCTGGCAGCAAATCTCTGAACATGGGATCTCTTGTTTCCCAGTTCATTGTTGATAGAACCCTTGCAAGTCATATTATTAACAAAGTGAAATGGATCTCAGATCCAATTTGACCTTTGCAATTATTGGATTTTATCAACAACAATCTGGTACTTAAAGGGAAAGAAATTCTCAAAACAAGAACATCAGTAAGAGAGAAAGAGGGAAGGGAAATAAGATACAGTGATACTTTTGCTTAAAACATGCAGCTGTATGACTGTATCATCGTCAGAGCTTCATTGAACCTTGCAAGATGATATAGTCTGTGCTGAACATTCTGCTGTAAGACCTTTTGTAATGAACAGTACTTTATCCTTATATGTATGCTTCATGGCGTTTTTCTCACAGGTCTACCTGCTCATGACCCTTTCAGTTCTAAAAATGTCCTGAAAGAAAAGAAATCCCTATCTGGGTGTCTGCTATAAATTAGGACCTTTTAAAGCAATAACAGAAAGACATATAAGCTTATCAGTGGTAATCTTCCACTTCATAACTCTCATTTTTTTATTATCTCCAGATATGAAATTATTAATCACTTCTTAACTTCTATAGCATGTAGAACTGTTGATTAATTTTACTAAAAGAGCGGAGGATGTTTTGATGGTTTTCTCAGTTAACTTCTTTTTTAAATTAAGGAACATATATTTATTGTACCACAACTCCTTACGGGGAGAAAACACAAAATTAAGTAAAAGCGTAGGTGCCGTGAATAGCTGACTTCACCCACACAGGCATCTACTTATTTTTATACAACTAGGGATCTTTTAGTGTGTCTAGTGCTCCATCTAGTGGAGCTTCCTTCTCTCTCTCTCTCTCTCTCTGAGTTTTCTGTTATCAGTTCCATGTTCTTAACCCATTTATTTTCCATGTGATTGTACATCATTTTGTTTTTTGCAAGTTCTGTTTTCACACTTAGGATCACTCATAACTCTCTGATAATTATGAAGCACAACCATACATGGATAATTGTCCTTTGTAACTGCCCCTGTGCACTCATGCCTCAGAAATGTGATTTGTACTTAGTTCTCCTCTTCTGGTACAGATCGCGTCCTCTCTTCTGCTGTACAGAACTTATGGGGATATATATGATGCTCATGTAGGAACTGTGCATCATATTATGGTAACATATCAAGTAACTACTGTGTAAAGGTAAATAGGGGAAGAGAAAGAAATTGTTCAGTAAGCCACCGAGAGGAATGAGCAAGAGATGAAGAGAAATATAGCCCTACTGACCAAAGAAAATCAGGAAGAAGAGCTTTCTGATGTTCTGAAGGAATAACCCTCTCAATGCAATTACTTCTATCAGATTAGATTTGTGTTTATGGCTTGATATCACTTGAGTATTGTCTTCTTTGATGATTTCTTTCATTAGTATTATTTTTTCATTTCTCAATTGCTGCAGCTACCCTCTCCCCAACCAGTGTGTGGGATCACCACAGTGGCCCCTTCCTTCTGACTAGGAGGATTGACCAGTAACTACCTTCACAAACAATGGCAGTGCTGTGCTGTGGTAAGTGGGCAGTGAGGGTGTCTGAATGCCCTGCAGCCCATAGCCTTGCTCTGGCTGCAAAGGCAGAGAAGAGGTTACCTTTAAAAGTGATGTCAGTGCAGAGCTGTGGTCACTGGGTGGCAGCAGTGCTTGAATGGTAGGCAGGTGACCTGCACCCTTCCTCTGGCTGTGAGGATGGACCAGTGGCTAATTTCACGAATAATGCCAGTGCTGTGCTGAGTGGGTGGTGTCGGTGCTTGAATGGAAGGCAGCTTGCATCATTCTTCTGTCTGGGAGGGCAGAACTGTGTCTACCTTCACAACTAATACCAGTGCTACTTTGTGTTATGTGGGTGGCGGCAGTGCTTGAATGACTGGCGGGTGTCCTGCACCCTTATTCTAGCTGAGAGTACAGACCACTGTCTACCTTCACAACTGATGCTAGTGCTGCTGTGCAGTCTGCTGGCTGTGTGGGGGGGGGGGGTTGGCAGTATTCGAATGCCAAGCAGCCTGCACCCTTTCATTGGCTGGGATGATTAACCAGTTTCTACCTTCATAACTAATACCAGTGCTGCACTGTGATCAGGTGCTGCACTGTAGTCAGTTGGTGGCACTGCTTGATTGGTGGGTAGCCTGTGTCCTTTCTCTTGCTAAGAGGGTAGCTCTGTAACTGCCTTAAAAACTAATACAGGTGCTACTCTGTGTTCAGTGTGTGATGGTGGTGCTTAAATGGTGAATGGCCTATACACTTTCTCTGACTGGGATCGCAAACCAGTGGTTATATTCACAACTAATGCTAGTACTGCACTGTGGACAATAATCCTTTGGCTGAAAGACCATGCCTTCTGGCTTAGAGTACAGACCAGCAGCTACCTTCACTGCTAATGCCAGCACTATGCTGTGTTCAGTGGACGATTATGGTGCTTGAGTGTTGTGTGGCCAGAACTCTTCTTCTGGCTAGGAATACAGACCAGCAGCTACCTTCCCAGCTAATGTCAGTGCTGCTTTGTGGTCAGTGGGTGACCTCAGTGCTTAAATGGTGGGCAACCTGTACCCCATGCTTGGCAGCAAGTCCAGTCCAGTGGCTGCCTTCACAACTAAAACCAGTGCTACTTTTAGGTCAGTGAGCAGTGGTGCATTGAATGTCTTGCAGTCTGCACACTCCTGCTGACTGGGAGGGTAGAGCAGTGGCTACCTTCTCAACAGATGCAAACACTGCTCTGTGGTCTGTGGGTGGTGACAGTGCTTGATCACCAGTGGGACTGCAATCTTCCTCTCTTTGCGAGGCCAGACCTGAGGTAACCTTCTAAACTGACGCCAGTGCTGCTCTGCTGTCAGTGGGCAGTGATACTTTGAGTGGCTTGAGGCCTGCATATTTCCTAACCAGTAATTCCAGTGCTGCACTGTGATCAGGAGACAGCTGGTATACTTGATTATTGGGTAGCCTACACCCTTTTTTCTGACTGAGAAGACAGTACTTGAATGCTGAGGAGCCTGAATTGTACCTCTGGCTTGGAGGGCAGACTACTAACTGCCTTCACAACTGATGCCAAAGCTGCTCTGGGTTCAGAAGGTAATGGTGCTCGAATATCCAGTGGTCTGCCCTCTCCCTCTGACTGGGAGGGTCGACCAGTGGCAACCTTTATGCCAGTGCTGCTCTGTGGTCACTGCATGGTGATGGTGCTTGAACTGTTGGCAGCCTGCAACAATTCTCTGGCCGGGAAAACAGACCAGCAGCTACTTTATTAACTGATATCATTGCTGTGCTGAGGTAACTTGGTGGTGGTGGTGGTGGTCATGCTTGAATGGTTGGCAACCCGCGCTTTCCCTTCCCAGGAGCTGAGGACATCACCTCCTCGATGTGAGATTCTAGACATTGCACAAGAATCCTGCTCTCCAAGGTGGCCACAGCTACTATGTCCTGCAGCTCTGGCTTACAGACATAGAAACAGAATTTTATGGCAGAAAAGGACCACTTAGGCCACCCAGTCTGCCCAGATAGTCCCAGTCTAGTCTGTCTCCACAGACCCTAACTGGTCTCTGGTGACCCTCCCTCATCCCTGCGTATTTACTAGTGTTCCCCATGTCTGTCCCATGCACAATTGAAGGCCCTTACTGTTTTCACCTCCACCACTTCAGCAGGCAGTCTGTTCAAACAGTTCACCACTCTTTCAAAGAAACAGTACTTCCCTCACATCCTTCTTAAACTCCTTCCCCCCTTCCAGCTTCATCGCATGACATCTGGTCCTGGTTCTCTTTCTTATTTGAAAGAGACTCTCATCCTGTACCTTGTTCATCCCCATGAGGTACTTGTAGGGTTCTATCATGTCCCCTCTCACTCTTTTCTCTTCAAGAGTTTACATGTTGCCATCCCGCAGTCTGTCCTCGTAGGGCTTTTGATGCATCCCCTGCACCATTTTAGTTGCCCTTCTGTGGACTGTCTCCACCCTGTCTATGTCTTTTCAGAGGTGCAGCCTCCAGAAATGGGCATAGTACTCCATGTGGGGTCTCACCAGTGAGGGATACAGTAGTAACATCACCTCTCTCTTTCTGCTTGTGATACCTCTCTCCCAATGCATCCCATAATCTCACTAGCCCTATTCATCTGTTTGTCTCACTGCCCTGCCATTTTTGAGGTCATCAGATATGATTATCCAAGGTCTCTTTCCTGCTTAATGACTGTCAATACCCACCCCCCTTCCTATATTCAGCTCCTGGGTTTCTATGCCCTAGGTACATGATTTTGCACTTTGTGGCATTAAAGCCAGCTGCCATGTCCTTGACATGCCTCAAGTTTCCAAGGTCTCTACGCATTCTGTCCACCCCCTCTTGAGTATCCATCCTATAATTTACTTAAGCTTACTTGAGGTACCCATCAGAAGAACATCCCTAGAGCAATGCTCTTTCTCCTAAAAGGCTCCTAAAATGGATGAATGATCTCCCTATTCTCCTAACTGGTGCTAAAAGCCTTACGATCTTTAAAAAACTACTATTTCAGCACCTCACCAACTTATCCACCTGTACCTGCAACTGCCTCAGGTAACTGATTTCCATATGGTGGTTCCATTTCCTGCACTTACGAGCAGCACTAGCCTCCTACCTCTCTTTCCTAATTAATTAGCTTCATCCACTGCACCTGATATGGAGGGCTCTGTTCCCTCTCTCCTTCCCCCATCATTACTTGTTCAATTCAATTCAATTCAATTTTATTTATAAAGCGCCTTTCAAGACCAAGGTGCTGTACAAAAACATTAACATTAATAAAATCCAAACATTTAAAAGTCAGCCACAACTAAGAAGAGTATGCTAAATCAAAAAGATATGTTTTTAGGGCAACCTTAAAATTATTGATGGTTGGACATTCTCTCAACCAACGAGGTAGAGAATTCCACAGGGTTGGTGCTGAAAAAGCAAAGGCACGAGATCCTGATGACTTCAATCGAACCCTGGGAATCTCCAGCAATCCCTCATTGGCGGAACGGAGAGGACAGAGAGGGCAGTAGAGAATCAGGAGATCTTTCAGGTAACCTGGTCCCTGATCATGTAGAGCTTTAAAGGTTAGTAAACCAACCTTAAAGGTGATCTGCCACGAAACAGGCAGCCATTGCAGTTCGAGGAGCACAGGCGTAATATGACTGGTTCTAGAAGTCCCAGTCAAAAGCCTGGCTTCCGCGTTCTGCACTAGCTGGAGGCGGCGGATATCAATCCCTGGTAGCCCTAGGTATAGGGAGTTGCAAAAGTCCAGACGAGTAGTGACAAAGGCGTGGACCAATGTTGGAAGGTTACCCATGGGAATCAGATGTTTCACCCGGGCGATATTCCTCAGATGGTAAAAAGAGGATTTGACAACAGCTGACACCTGAGATTTCAGGGTCAGACCATCATCAAAAATAACGCACAGATTTCACACCTGTTCAGAGGTAGAGAGTGGTACACCACCAAGTAGCAAACCTGATGGTTGTCCAGCTCCCACACCCATCCCCGGACGACCTGGATCCACAACCAATACCTCAGTCTTGTCCGGGTTGAGTCTCAAACAGCTCGAACTCATCCAAAGTCTGATCTCATCAAAGGCAGTTATTAAGTACAGAGAGTGCATCACCCTGACTGGGGAGAAAGGACAAATACAGCTGAGTATCATCTGCATAGCAGTGAAAACCCAGACTGTATCGCCTGATGATTTCTCCCAATGGCAGCATATACACTGCAAACAACATGGGAGCTAAAATGGAGTTTCTGGTAGACTTCACAAGACAGGTAGTGAGCCAGAGGAATAAATTCTGGTGACAACTCTCTGAAACCTGTCCGTGAGGTAAGAATGAAACCATTTGAGGACTCTACCAGACAGCCCACAAAAGACCCGCAAGTGCGCCAATAGCTCTCCATGGTCTACAGTGTCAAATGCAGCAGATAGATCGAGAAGGACCAGAATGGTACGCACCTTTTGATCTCTGGCCATAAGGAGGCCACTCAATACCCAGACAAGGGCAGTCTCTGTACTATGCCTTTTCCTGAAACCAGACTGGAGAGTATCATAGACATTGTGAGATATATGGTGATCATCCAATTGCAACGCAACTGCCTTTTCAATAACCTTACCAACAAATGGCAGGTTAGAGATAAGCCGGTAGTTAGCTAGACAATCTGGGTCCAAGGAGGATTTTTTAAGGAGTGGTCAACTACCGCCTCCTTAAGGGGTCAGGAAAAACCCTCTCCAAAGATTTCCAGACAATGTCTGCAAGGATTGGGTAGATGACTTACACAACCTACTAAAAGCGTGTATGACCTGGATCCAAACTACAGCTAGTTGGTCGCATTGTTTGGATGATCTTCACAATGTCCCCGAATCCCGGCCGGTGAAAATCTAACCAGACAGACCAAGGACAAGCCACTTCTAGTCGACCACTGCAGTCCCCCATAGGAGAGGTCGGACCGATGCCGGACCTGATGCCGGCAACCTTATCCACAAAAAAACGAGCAAACTCCTCGCATCTTAGCTGAGAAAAAGCTTCTCTGGGCTGAAGACAGACTGGATTGCAAAGTCTGTCCACAGTCCAGAAAAGCTGAGCCGGTTGATTTTGTGCAGCAGAAATCTCTCTGACAGGAATTCTGCCTTCTTATGAGTGATTTCTGATTGATAGCTATCATAATGTGCCATCAATCTAAGCATGTCGGCATCAAGGCCGACTTCATCCAGGCTCTCTCGCCTTCGGCCGACTGCTTAACTCCTTCAAGGAGCCATCAACCACGGGCTTCTGGGACGGAGGGTGAGAGGTCGACACTAACAGGAGCAATTTTGTCCAGAGCATCTCCCACAGCCTTATTATAAGCTAATACAAGATCATCTGGACTCATGCATTCACCCGACAAGTTCGATAGATCCAGCACCGCCATAGGTCATTGGGGTTAACACCCCTTAAAGGGTGGTACTGAACCATCTCCATAGGGGCAGACCTATTAGAGGGGGTCCTGAAGCTGAACCTTATGGTGTAATGGTCAGACCAACTGACAGGTTCCACCCCCAAATCAGTGATCTCCATACCCAGGAGAAAGACCAGATCCAGTGAATGACCCCCTATATGGGTAGAGGAGGTAACGACCTGTGTCAGGCCCAGCATATTCATCAGCTGGAGGAGATTTTGACCAAAATGAGAGAGTTCATCGTCGACCCAGGCGTTGAAGTCGCCCAGAAGTATCAGTCTGGGAAACCTCAGCACCAGGTTGACGATGAATTCTGCTATCTCCTGCAGGAATATTCCACCGTCAACTGGTGGACGGTAGACAAGGAGAATCCCACAGCCTGCACCCTCTCCCAGGATATATTCAAAGGAACTGGTGTTTCCCCATGGCACATCCACAAGGCCCAGCTCAGATTTAAACATAATGGCCACACCCCCACCCCTACGATCCAGCCTTGGACGGTGTATCACCGAGAACCCGACTGGAGTTGCCGAGGCCAATACAGGGCCTGGATTTTCATCCAGCCAGGTCTCGGTGATGCAAGTCAGATCAGATGATCCAACAAGTTCAGCAATAATAGCTGTCTTGTTCTTAATTGATCTGGCATTGCATAACACCGCCAAGGCGGGATGAGCTGTCGGGGAAGACCTCGGCACCTGTCCAATTACTTCAGAACCCTTGTGTATGGGGACAAGACAAGAGTAACCTCTATCCTGACCCCATTTCACCCCAGGGTGTCTCCTGGACCCCAAAACCCCGATCCGCCCTTCCCCTTCCTGTCCACCACCAGGCCCGGCTCTCCACCTTCGTCCACACTTCCTCAAGATGCCCAACGCACGACACCTAAAATAGGTGTCAGATGACAGTGGTGGGCATTCAAAAGGACGTAATTCCCTGAGCCTAGTGGGGGAATAATGCCCAACCGTCTCTACGCCTGTCCAACACATTTTAATTAATCAAATCAAATATAAAGAAAACAAACAATAAACAAAAACCTATGAATATCAGACCTATAGATAAAAACAATTTCCACTGTCTCTCACACAGAGGGGGAGCAGAATAAAACAGGCAATATAACAAACATATAAAATAAAACCCACCCAATCACAAATTAAGCCCCAACCCAAAAATAACCCAGGTAACAGAAAATATAATAATAAAAAACATCAAATTATCCAAAAAACACAATGTCAATATTATCAAATGCTACTGGATACTGAACCCAAACTAATAACTAACAAAAGAAAACAAAGTTTATGTTTAAAGTTCAGTGCAGCACCTCTCACATGCTATAATCCAGCAGATTGTCAGTATATTAAAAGATGATGTATACTCCCCAATACCACCTCTCACATGGTGGGGGACCATTCATAAAATGAATCCAAGCATTAATCCATAATTATAAAGAAAATAAGTGTGCACCGCACTCTCACCACCCCTAAGTCCAGGAACAGGGCAAGAACAAGGAAGTCAGTTCTCCAGCAAATCCAGACACAAGCAAAAATCGAGATCGAATCCAAACAAGGGAAAGGCAAGTTAGTTAATCCAGCAGATCCAGTCACATAACAGGGATCCAAATCAAATCGAGGGGAGGCCAGACAGCTCTCAGCACAATCCCCGACAGCTGATCCTCGCGGCACGATCCAAGAGCCGAAAAAAACTCTGAGCAGGCAGTCGTTCAGGGGAACAGTCACAGTCAAGCACGCCAGCCCATCCACTTAATAGAAGCAGAAACACCCCCAGCCGGTCGATGACCAGTGGCTACAGATGCCTCGACAGTCAGCCCAACAGCTGAACCCCAAGGTGGCTTAGGAGAAGCCCCAGCTTCCCCCAGCTTCCTAGGGAGAAACCGAGGCGACTCCTGCCCTGTCGAAGACCAAAACGGCGGCGGTCGCTCCCGTAGTACTCAGAGACAGATCTCCGCTCCGATCTCCACTCAAACCGTAACTGCCAGAACAAACCCTGCTTAAGCCCGCTGATTAAAAAGGGCCTTCCCTTGTTGCAAAAATGTCAAGGCAAATCCACGACTCCAACACCGAGCGCCTTCCCTTATTACAAGTTCTTTAGATAAATCCAAAACTCCACATATTCTGGCGAGATGGCGCGAGTCAAGACAAAACAAATCAAACAGCAGACCTAAAGTTAATCCACACAGTTTATGTAATCAGTCCTTGGTTCTGACAGAAGCGGTGACAAATATCGAGTATCCAGACAGCAATAGATGCGATTAACCATGCGATTAACAGTTAAAACAAAAATAAAACTAAAAAAACTTAACTTTAAACTTCAAATTGTTTAAGTTCCGAACTTAAAACTAATTACTCTTGATAGCCTTCAGTGGCTGACCCAGCGTGGCCGCCATCTTGCATCTCCCTTATACTTGTTCATGAGGGCCCATCTCATTCTAGCCAAAGGCCCACAAATATGCTTGTTAGGCTGTTCTAAGGCTTCACAAAATATGCTGGTTAGACTGCTCTTCCCTTCGTCTCCTGTCTCCTACACCCCCCCACTATTTCCACATTATCTCCCATTCCCAACTCTCCAAAAACTCCATCCCCTCCCTTCCCACCTAGCTGTCTAATCTACTTAGTTCCAACAAAGACTACATCTGGCAGCATTGGGCTCCCTTACCTTCTCTGTGAGCCATTCTCTTCTTTCACAGTCTCACTAGTTAGCACTTTCAGTATGCCATACACTAACCCTTTAGTGTCCTTGCTCATTATACTACATCTATATAACACATTTTTCATTTTGTAACTGTGTGTAATTATAGTATGTATTTTGAACCTTGCTTATGTGATTTTGCAATCTGATTAATTGTGACCTTGCTGTGTGTTGTGCTGTTTGTCTCTACTATGACATGGAACCTTTGTAAATGAGCTTCTAGCTTATAGGTTGTTTCTGAATCAATAAACTGAACTAACAAAGTTTGTTGTCATCTGCAAAAAGGCATACCTTTACTTCCAGTTGTTCCCTAATGTCACTTATGATAACATTAAAGAGGACTAGTCCCAGTACTGAGCCCTGTGCTACCCTGCGGGTCACTTTTCCCTCATCAGAATGAGTGCCGTTAACCATCACCCACTGTCATCTATCCATTAATCAGTTTATTACCTAATTTACCACCATGAATTGTATCCCTAGTCTGTTCAATTTTTTTATCAGTCTTATGTGTGGCACAGTGTTGAAGGCCTTGCTAAAGTCCAAATAGTCTGTGTCCACTCACTGCCCTCCCCTGATCTATTTCCCCGATGACCAAGTTGAAGAACTCACTCAGATTCATCTAGCAAAACCTTCCTTCCTTCTGAGAATCCATGCTGCCTTTGGTTTTGTAGCCAGCTGGATTCAAGATACTCTACCAACCTTTCCTGTAACAGGGCTTCCATTAATTTCCTCACAACTGATGTGAAAGTGACCAGCCTATAGTTTCTAGGTTCCTTTCTGCTGTCCCTCTTATGGAGTAGAACCACATCTGCTCTCTTCCAGCCCACTAGAACCATGCATGTCTCTAATGAGCTGTTGAATAAGGCCATAAGTGGTGCAGTAAGCACCTCCCTGAGTTCTTTTAGTACCTTTTGGAGTATCCCGTCTGGTCCTATAACCTTGTCCACTTTCACAGCTGAACATCCCTTTAGGACTCTTTCCTCTTAAAATGTACCTGTGTCCACACCCCACACCCCATTGTTACACTCCCTGATGGTTTGTCCATCCCATCTCCCTCCACTCTGAAGACTTAACATAAGTACCTGTTTATGATATCTGCCTTCATCCTCTTCTGTGCAGTCTCTGTATCTCTCTTTGTTGCCCTGTCTATCCTCACTATCCCTCCCCTTGCTTTTCTCATCTCACTTAAGTGCCTGAAGAAAGACCTATCTTCTATAGCTTCACGTGTGGATATAATTTCCTCTGTCTGTACCTTTGCGCTCCTCAGTGCCTTACCTGCTTCCCTTTGTTTTAGTTGGTACACCTCCCTGTCTTCCTCCTTCTGTTTCTTTGTACCTCCTAAATGTCATCCTTTTCCTCCTCACTACTATGGCCACTTTCCTAGAGTGCCATACTGGTCTTTTTTTCCTTCTGCTTTTGCTCATTTCCTTCACACATGGACTGAATGCCTTAATTATACCTTCTTTTATTTTTCCCACTGTTCCGATACCACCTCCATGGCAATCCTCCCCATACTAGGTAGGTTCTGAGGCAGTCTCTGAGGCAGTGTCTGGAGATTGGGATCCTACCTGGGGGGACAGAGGCCTTTACAAAGGAGATGGCCTCCTTCCATCGAGGAGGAGAATAACAGTCCTGGGAGGAAAGTTTAAATGCTACTTTGACAGGCATTTAAACTAGCCAAGGGGGGGGCATAAACAATGAGGGAGGCAGTGAATGCCCCGTCCCAGAAAGTAGAGAATCAGAGAGGAGCCCAGAGGAAATAAATTTCCCTGGGGTAAAGGGGCACAGTGCCAAGCAACAGGAAGAGTTAGGAGTTGTGTGGAAGAGAAGGTGGACAGTTAGTGGTTACAAAAGGGGAAGGGGACCATGAAGACCAGGGACAAACAAAAGATGAAGGATGGACTGGGGGATAGGAGAGCAGAGTAGTGGTGGAGAAGGACAAAAGTAACGGACATCCATGTGTGCCAATGCAAGGAGCCTAGGAAATAAAATTCCTCGCCTTGAGACAACCATTGTGGAGGTGGACTTGAATCTAGTGACCATGAAAGAATAATGGTGTACTGACAACCAAAGCTGGGATGTGGCCATTCTGGGGTACACCATGTTTCAGAAGCATACTGCATGGAGGAAAGGGATGGGGTTGCTTTGTAAGTTAGGGAGGGTATAAAGAATATGGACATACAAAGAAATTGAAGTGATGAGAAAGGGTCTGAGAATCCTTGGGTTGGCTTGGAGACTGGATTCAGGGTTTTTATCTGCATGGGGGATGTGTACAGACAACCAACACGGAGGGAGGAGTTGGACAGTGTTTTGGGGTTGTCATTGGCAGAATGGAAAGCAGAGGAGAGCTATTGATCATGGGGGACTTTAATCTGATGGATGTAGACTGGAGCTGTCTAGCCACAGCTACAACTAGAATCAGGGCCATTTTAGACCCCCTCAAAGGGGAATTTCTTAGGCAGCTTGTTGCAGAACCCATTAAAGATGGGGCATTGCTGGATATGGTACTTATGAATAGGGACAGCATTACAAACATCACAATTGATAGCCCCCTGGTTACAAGTGATCATCATACAGTGTGGCTTGGCATATGTATTAAACAAGGGAAAAAACACACCAGAACAACGGTCTTGGACTTTATTGCCTATCCTGTCACCCTATTGATCAACAGGTCACTCCTCGAAGGAACTATCCCAATCAAATTGAAGGTTTCGACTATTGTCCCAGTCCATAAAAAAGATCCCCGGGACCTCATGGGAAACTACAGGCCAATCTCCCTTCTCAGCACTCTTGGAAAAGTACAGGAGAGGCTCGTATATAATCAACTGCAGGACTACCTAGAACAGCACCTACTACTTTCCGATGTACAACATGGGTTCAGGAAAGGCCATGGCACTGACACTGCCCTAATCCAGCTCACATCTGACATCCTCAAAGCCATGGACCAAGGCTTCCCAATGGGCGCCCTATTCATTGACCTATCCAAGGCCTTTGACATGGTCAGCCACGAACTCCTCCTCTCTAAGCTCTGGCAACTAGGTCTGGATGCACACGCCCTCTCCTCGTTCAAGAGCTACCTGACCAACAGAACCCAGAAAGTCCATTGAGGAGTTCATAATCTGGCTTAAAGACCCATGGTCTCTGGGGTACCCCCAGGGCTCGATCTTGGCCCCTACTATTTTCACTCTTCTAAATGACATCAGGGAGACAGCGGCCTAGTAACCTCATTCTTTATGCAGAGGACACTGTCATCTACTTCAGTGACCCCCACCCTAATGTCACTTCTACCAAGCTGCAGGCTTGTCTTTCTGACCTTGAGGCCTGGTTCTCTGCAAACTCTCTAAAACTGAATTATGACAAAACCAAGGCTGTCCTGTTCAGGACCAGATGGTTCGACGCTGACAGAAGTTATCTACTCCAGCTTATCTCCTCCCTAGGGAGGAGGGTTGAGGTCTTAGTTCAGTTCAAGTACCTAGGGGTCCTCCTTGACCAGGAACTGACCTGTAAATCCCACATCATCTCCCTAACCCAAACCATTCACCAGAAGATGGGCCTCCTCTATCATCTGGGAAATTCCCTCTCTGGCGAGGTGCGTTGTGCAATCGCCAACTGCAATCTCCTCCCTACAATCCTCTATGGAGCCCCATTACTGCAGTCTCTCCAAGAGACCGAGCTCAATAAGTTTTCCACACTCTACCATAAAGTGGTTCACTTTGCCACTAACTCTCTCCCCAGGAGGCATCACTGCGAGGCCTTAGCGGACCTAAACTGGCCCTCCTTCTGGCACAAGCTGGCCTACTCCTCTGCCTGCCTGGCTTTCAAATTCACCTCCCTTGGCCCTCCTCCTCACCTGTGTGATCTACTCACCCCTAAGATCCAGCACCGTACCCTTCGATTCTCAGCTAGATGTCCCCTTGCCACCCCCCCAGGTTTGCACCAACCAAGGCAAGCGCGCCTTCCATTACACTGCCCCCCTCTTATGGAATGCCCTCCCTGAAAGTCTAGTCAACAAGCCTTCTCTCCTAGGGTTTAAATTGGGCCTCAAAGTGTATCTCCTGGAACTTAGTCTCTGTGGCTTCAACCATTAGCCCCTGATCATGATCACCTCCTGTGACCTCCGGTGACAACTTCAACCACTTTCTCTATAGCATCCCTACGTAAACTGCTAAGGTACTTTGAAACTGTCTTAACATCTATTAGCCTAGTGGCACCCTCTATTCTCTGTGCCAAATGATGTTACCCAATGCGTACCATGCACAAACCATAAACTTATGTATGTTAATACCCATCTATGTACCCCCTGTGACTAATTAAGTACTCAGCTAATGCTTCTCTACTGTTGCTATTATGTATCCCACTCCTTGTTATGTATTTTATCTAATGTCGTCCTATACAATTCTACTGTGTATGTACACACTGAATCTACAAAAGTATTTTCTAAGACTACTGTTTAATGTTGCCAAGATAGGTACTCTCTGTAACTAATCCCAGGTCGCCCCTGAAAAAGGGATCTCTGGTCTCAGTGGGTTTACCCAGTTACCAAAATCTAAATAAAAAATAAATAAATAAATAAATACATGGGAGACTGCCTCAATAAATACCTTGAAGGGAGGGATGGCAAGGGGGCATGAAGGAACAATGGAAAGGGTAAGGAAGGGAATAACTAAGGGGATGGTATGCTGTCTGAAGGACATAGGTAACAGTGAGAGGAAGTGGCTGAAGTGGTAAGGGGAAAAAAACAACAACTTTTTAGAAATACACAGAGTCCCAAATCAAGGAGAACAGAATGATATATCTAGATAAACAGAGGGAGGTGGGGAGGAGAGTGAGAGCAGCAAAGGCTCAAACAGAAGAGAAAATCACCCAGGAAGTTAAAAAAGGGGATAAGACTTTCTTCATGTATGTGAGTGAAATGAGGAAGGGAAGGGATGATGGTGAGCATCAGAAAAGCAGGGATGAGGGGCTGTGCAGAGGGACTTCAAGAAAAAGCTGACATTTTAAATAACTACTTCTGCTCAGTCCTTATAGTAGATGGAGGGGTTACACTTTAAGTATCACCTAACTACACTGTAGTTACAATGTAACTACACTGTAACTGTATTGCAACTGCAATGTAGTTTCATGCAACAAACATATAACTACAGCGTAATTAACCTGTTGCATGTAATTAATGATTAGTTACATTGAAATGGAGAAGTGTAACCAATGGAGTAGTGGATGGACCAACATGTGTCAGCACACACCAGGGCAGGGGGTAGTAGATACAAATCCATTTTTGGAAGAGAGAGTCTACCAGGGATTGGAAAGTAAAACAAAGTGATGGGACCAGATGGGATCCACACATGGGTACTAAAATAATTCATTACAGTGTTAGTCACCCCTCTGGCAATATTCAGTAATTCATTGAAGGTGGAGGCAGTTCCAGAGGACTGGAGGAGGGCCAATGTAGTCCCTCTCCAAAAAAAGTGGCAGCAGGGAGGAGGCTAGCAATTACAGACCAGTCAATCTCACATAATTGGTGGGGAAATTAATTGAACCTCTGCTGAAAGAGAGATTGATGGAGTACCTTAAGGCAAAAAGTCTGCAGAACCACTAGCAGCATGGATTCACAGTGGGGAGGTGATGTCAAACAAATCTAATAGATTTCTTTGACTGGGTAACTAGGGAGGTGAGTCAGGAAAGGGCATTGGATGGGGTCTATCTGGACTTCGGTAAGGCCTTTGACACTGTAGTGTACAGGAGGCTAATTAAGAGACTTAGCAACTTGGGGTGGGGAGAAGGTGGAAAACTAGGTATCTAACTCATTGAAGGACAGGAGGCAGATGGTGGTGGTAAATGTCAGTCACTCAGGGGACAGGAGAGGGACCAGTAGAGTACCACACAGTTCTATACACGGACCTGTCATCTTCAGTGTTTTCATAAGTAATATTGCTGAGGAACTGGAGGGGAGTTGTGTCTCTTTGCAGATGGCTCAAAAATCTACAACAGGGTGGAGAGAGTGCAAACATATCTGGGGAAAGTAAAGGTGTAGTCTAGGGTGTGGCAGCTGGGTTGCAGTGCCAAAGGGTGCAAATTCATACACCTGGGATGGGGAAACCCAGGGGCTCTGTATAAGATGAAGTGAGGTACTCACAGTTAACAGACAAGAGAGGGACTTTGGGGTAGTTATATATGGTGATCCCATGGTGGTAGGACAGTGCTACAAGGCAGCAGGCAAGGCTAACTGGATGCAAACCATGTCCAGGTATGATGTGAGGTGTCAGAGTAAGTATAATGGAAAGTAATGTATATTTATATAGGAGATGTATCATATAACTGATAATAGAAGTGACAACCAATGCATCAGATTGATATCAAAAGGAAAGAAAAGAAAGAAGCTATTATGGTTCTCAAAAGAGGTAGCAGACAAAGTAAGGGCTAAAAGGATGGGGTTCAGGAAATATAAGGAGACCCAAAGGGAGGAAGACAGGAAGGTGTACCTAGAGTGTCTATGGGAAGCGGGGAAGGCTTTTAGGAGCACAAAGGCATGGACTGATGAAGGATTAGTGCAGACAGTTAAGAAAGGGAATATGACATTCTATAGGTACATCAGTGAAAGAAGAAAAGCCAGGGGAAGGATTCTAGGCTAAAAGGGGAGGAAGGAGAGTGTAAGGAGGGGGACCTAGAAAAGGCAGGAATACTGAATAAATACCTCTGTTCAGTATTCATTGAAGAGGGGTAGGGTCAGTGCCAACAGTTGGGCAACAGGTACAAAGGGGGGAAGAGGTGAACACCAGTCCATTCACAGTGGAGAAAGTCCTGAATGAGCTCACAAAACTGAAGGCGGGCAAAGCCATGAAGCCAGATGGTACACACACAAGGATACTAAAGGAGCTGTGAAGAGAGCTAGCAGCAGCTCTGGCAGCCACGTTCACCAAGTCACTCAAGAGAAGAGTGGTCCCAAAGGACTGGAAGAGGGCACAGGTAGTCCATCTACACAAAAACAGGAGTAGAGAGGAGGCAAGGAACTATAAGCCGGTCAGCTTTACCTCAGTAGTGAGTAAGATCATGAATGCACTGCTCAAGGAAAGAATACTGGCACACCTAGAATCCAACAGAGCCCAGGATCAGAGGCAACATGGATTCACAGCATGAAGATCAAGTCAGGCAAATCTGAAATATTTTTTTGACTGGCTGATGAAGGAAGTAAATCGGGGGGTAGACATCACCTACCTTGATTTCAGCAAGGCCTTAGACACTGTGTCACATGGGAGGCTGGTAAAAAAAGGGGTAGTCTGGGCATGGGGCACAAGGTGGTAAGCTGGGTTAGGAACTGGCTAATGGACAGGAGGCAGAGGGTAGTGGTAAATGGGATCCAATCCGGGGATAGAGGGGTGACTAGTGGAGCACCACAGGGATCAGTCCTTGGGCAAGTCCTGTTTAATATCTTCATTAGTGACATTGCAGAAGGGCTGGAAGGAAAAGTCTACCTGTTTGCAGATGACACCAAAATCTGCAACAGGTTGGATGCACCAGAAGGGGTGATAAAAATTAGAAGAGGCCTGGGGAAGCTTGAAAATGGTCTAAGGTGTGGCAACTGAGGTTTAATTCAAAGAATTGCAAACTAATGTACCCAGGATGAAGGAACCCTGTGGAGAGTTACAGGATGGGGGGTGAGTGCTGATGATCACCAAGGAAGAACGAGACTGAGGGGTTGTCATTTCTGATGACCTAAAGGTGTCTAAGCAGAGTACAAAGGCTACAGGGAGGGCCAGTGGCATGCTGGGGTGCATAGGTAGAGGTATCACTAGTTGAAGGAAGGAGGTAGTGTTGCCATTGTATAAAACACTAGTGAGACCTCACCTAGAGTACTGTGTGCAGTTCTGGAGGCCACACCTTCATAAGGACATTGACAGAGTGGAGGTGGTCCAGAGAAGGGCCACTAAAGTTGTTCAGAGCTTGCACCGGAAAACATATGAGGAGAGATTAAAGTACATTAATATGTACTCACTGGAGAGGAGGGAGAGCGGGGACATGATAGAAACAGTCAGGTACCTTAAGGGTATAAACAAGGTGCAGTGGGGGAGGTCACATGATGCAACTGAGCTAGCTGCAGCACGGTTTCTCTGCTCCAACTCTCCTTGCCTTAAAAATTAATATTTTACTACCTCTTAGTCCTGGTTTTTTTTGTCGTCTCAGCCTCTTAAATATAACTCTGATGACCTTGAAAACAGTGTTAGATAAGTCAGGAGCCCTGGCCAAGAATAAATACAAATTGTTGTCTTATCCTTCTCAGTTTGAAGACATGTTGGGCCTGAATGCTGAAACACACATGGAGTGGGAGTCTGAATCCAGCCTGATTGCTAGAGAGATCAGTGAAATTAAATCTTTTATGGGCAGTATTAAGAACGACCTCAACCACATTACAGCACAACTTACTGCCGTCCGAGTTTCGGTTGAAGTGTTAGGTCACCATACGGAACAGGCTGAAGTTCAAGTCAGTCAGCTGGAAGATTGGGCACGACCAGTGGAGAGGAGGTTAGGCCTTGCAGAACATGAAATTAGCTCCTTATGGGAGAAAATTTATGATCTCGAATTCCATGATCGAAGGAGTAATGTCAGACTTGTTGGGCTGCCTGAAAAAGTAGAAGGAGGGGATATGATCTCCTTCTTGCGAAAACATCTGCTGATTTGGCTGGGCTGGCAACTGGATTCTGGTGTTGAAATCGAGCAGGATCATTGAGTACCTACTGGACCACCCTCATCAGAAAACATAACCTGTCCCAGACCTGTTGTTTTTAAACTTTTAAAATTCCAAGATCGGGAGAGGATCTTTCTTGATGCCAGATATGTGAAGGAGGTACGTTACAATGGAGCTAGACTATTTTTTTCATCCAGATTTCCTTAAGAGGGTGGTTGAAAGGTGCAAGACTTTCAATAAAGTTTGGGATCAAGCCAGGCAGCAGGGTTTTAAATGTTACTTCCTTCCCCCAGCCACTTTAAAATTGGTTTTTAATAACCAAACAGCTTTATTTACTACACCACAAGAAGCCCTGCAATATTTGTCAGAGAAGAGCGGACAAGTTGATTCCTGGGGCAACACAGGTCAGGAACGTCTTTCCCCTCAGCCACAGTGAGAGAGAGAGAGAAGATACCGCAGGCTGCAGTTATGGAAGAAAAGCCTTGTCAACTCATTGCATCGTTGGAGGCTGCTGGAGAGAGGGATACTACGGACTGACTAGGAGACAGTGGCGAGGGGATCTTTCCTTTCTCCTGACCTAAGGAACAGCTAATTTGGGGGATCAGACTTCTTCCCTTGCCAGTGAGTTGGTATTATTTTTGCCGTCCAGGGTCAGACATAATCACGGCAGTGTTGGGTTATTGTTGGATTCGGAGGGAGGTATTTTCCTATTTGCCTCTTTGTACTTATTTTATTGTGGGCTTATGTCCCTGGGGGCATCTTTTTGTCATTCCAGTGTTTGGGGCATACAGTAGCCGAATGCATATGTTGACCGGGCTAGGAGAGGGAGGGGTGTGATTTTCGGGAGGTAATGGAAAATTTGGACTGAATTTCTGGACTATGGAAATTTTGGACATTTGGAGTCTGTTGCTCTTTATGGGGCACTAAGAACAAATTGCAATTGGCAGGGGTTGGATAAAGGCTGGGGTGAATGTACTTCACCCTCGTTTTCTGGGGGGGGTTGCACATTGAAGCCTTTATACGGAGGTTGGAGGGAACGGAAATAAAATGGCATGTTCTGTGTGTCTATTTTATATGAGCACCTTCTAGAATATTCTTACTTTCTGTTTTGAGAGCATTCTAGGCTGTGCTTTGATTATTTGATATTTAATAGGGCAATCCATTTGATTATAGTCTAGGGGATACTATGTTTTATTTAAGGTATGGATATTGGTGGTAATAATAAATAGCGAACCATTTTACAAGTGTTTAAACCATCCCAAAGCAATTTTAAGGAAGGGGATTTCTCCGAATGTTTAAGGTCAAGATTTTATTTCTGATGCAAGATTTCTCCTTGGGGGTGGCAGATTTTATTGGAGCATCGGAATATTGTTGGGGGGACGGGGGACGTGTCCTCCTGGTGAGTACTATATTGCTTAACCCATCTATGTGGGGGTTTTGGGGCTTATCACTTGTACATAGTTTTTTTTTTTTTTGTGGATTGATGCTGTTTTCAGATATTTCATGTAGTGTCTGTCACAAAGAGATCTGGGTAATGGAACCCTGCTGCTGCTGGGGGTACTTGGGGATGGGGGTGGTGGTGAGGGGCTGCATGCAGCCTTATGACATATTATAGGATCATGTCCAGGAATGTACGGGGGATCAATGGCCCTATTAAATAGAAAAGTGTTTTTCCCACATTAGGATATTAAAATGTTAGTTTGTTTTTTTCCAAGAGACACATTTGCTTTCCTAGGAGGTGGAGCATTTAAGACTGGGTTGGGGTGGTCAGCTTTATGCAGCACTGTGTTCCTCAAAAAGGAGGGGGATGATGGTGCTTATTACAAAGGGAGTTAAATGGACTACTATGCAGGTTAGTAAGAATCCCGAGGGGTGATGGATAATAGTGTTAGGTACCCTAGATGGTCAGCCCTACACACTTGCTTCGGTGTATGTTCCTAATGAGGATGGCATGCCATTCTTTCGGAAATCTTTTCAGGTCCTACAGGATAAAGCAGAAGGTGCTATTATTGTAGCAGAGGATATGAACAAAGTTATGGACCCAGTGTGTGACAGAAGTGGTCTCCCCTTGAGGGAAGGTACCTCAGGTTCTAAGACCTTACAAGCGTTATGTCCTGAGCATGAATTGTGCGATGTGTGGCATCTCTGTAACCCTTCAGGTTATGATTATACTTTTTTCTCATCAGTGCACCACACTTATAGCAGCATCAACTTGATCTTGGCCTCTAAGTCTTTTGTAAAGCTAACTACCCAGACCTCCATAGAGTCTATTATAATATCAGACTATTCTCCGGTCATCTGGTCCTTTTTACATCAATTGGGTGGAGTGGCAATGCCCAGGTGGAGGTGTAACACTAGATTTTTATCTCATTCTTTTTGAGAGTGGCTTCACCGTGAGGTGAGGGGGTACTTTGAGGCAAACCACATGGGAGAAATGGCACCACAATGGGTTAGGAAGGGTTTAAAACGCTTATCCAGAGACAGTTGATCTCCTATTCTTCTGCACATAAAAAGGCTTATCAAGCTCAAGTTCAGTAATTGAAGACCCAACTAAAAACCTTAAAGGAACAGCGTAAAGGGAAGTCATGGGACTTGGTTCTGCTGACTCATATCCGGGATTTAAGGTTTCTGTTAAATATGCTGAACACCCAACATGTAGAATTGGCTTTATATAGAATGACACAGTATTATGGGGGGGGGGGGAGCTGGACAGCTCTTGCCTTTGGATTGAAGAAAATGGAAGCATCAAGTGTAATTCGAGGGATTAGATGGGGGGGCAGTTAACCTTACATCCTAAGGGAATTAATGAGGCTTTCTATGAGTTTTATGGCCAGTTATATTCTACTAAGAGGGGGCCAGATGGGGGGAAGTCTGAAATGTTGTCTTTTTGCAATATCTCTACCTTCCTAGGCTATCAGAAGTCTAGCATAAAGCTTTAGATACTCCTATCACCCCAGATGAGTTTTGAACCGCACTGCAGCAGTTGCAAGGGGGGAAAAGCCCTAGGCCTGATGGATTTCCTGTCAAATTTTATAGGGTGGTGGGCAACCTAGTATGCAACTTGTTTATGGAAGTTACAAACTCGGCATGGAAGCTGGGGATCATCCCCCCTACTATACATGAGGCCATAACATCAGTTTTATTAAAAAAAGATAAAGACCCTTTTAGTTGTGCAAGCTACCGCGCAGTGTCTATGTTAAAGTGGACTACAGGCTGCTGGCAAAGATTCTTGCAAACAGGATGTCCACTCTATTGCCTACTTTGATATATGCAGCACAGGCCAGCTTTATGGATGGTCAGGATGGGATGGATCACATTCAGTGCTTGGTGGACCTTCTCTGTGTCTCAGAATGCCTCCAGGGACTTTCTGCAGTGGTGGCTCTGGACACAGAGAAAGCAGTCAATTCGGTGGAATGGCCTTATCTGTTGGCCACTTTGGAGACATTGGAGGCCCTCAGTTCACTCATTGGATTAAGATAATTTATTCTGCCCTGAGGGCATCGGTGCTGACTAATGGTAGGCTTTCTTCCTCCTTTCAGCTAGGTTGTGGCACGTGCCATGGCTGTCCCCTCTCCCAGGCCCTCTTACTACTAGCCATAGAGCAGTTGGCACAGAAAATCAGGGAGTCCCAGGGGATCAAGGGTATTCGATTGGATCCACATGTATATAAAGCCATGTTCTTTGCAGATTATGTCCTCCTCACTTTACGGAATGTTGAGGCTTCATTGCCCCACCTACAATTGTTTGATACTTATCCATCCTTGTCTGGGTTGTGTAATAATTGGTCTAAAACTGAGCTCCTTCCATTGTGCTCAGGTAAGAAAATCAGCTTGTAAGATATTCATGGGGTAAGTTGGTCTCAAGGCCTGATGAAATATTTGGGGGCTAGACTATCATTATAGGGCAAGGTTCAGGCTATTAGAATGTTGTTCCTGCCTAGAATTCTATATGTTCTTTGCAGATTATGTCCTCCTCACCTTATGGAATGTTGAGGTTTCATTGCCCCACCTACAATTGTTTGATACTTTTCCATCCTTGTCTGGGTTGTGTAATAATTGGTCTAAAACTGAGCTCCTTCCATTGTGCTCAGGTAACAAAATCAGCTTGTAAGATATTCACGGGGTGAATTTGGGGGCTTGACTATCATTATAGGGCAAGGTTCAGGCTATTAGAATGTTGTTCCTGCCTAGAATTCTACATGTGATATAGTACCTTCCCTGAGAATCCCTGATGTTTGGTAGCAACAAATAAATGTAGCTGTTTCTTCCTTTTATTGGGAGGGCCAGAAGCCAAGGATTTCCATACAGAAAGGGTGGATTTGCCTCTCCCTGATTGCAGAAGTATTACATAGGATCAAGCCTTCATCAGATATGGCTATGGCTCCATTCGGAGAGGTGGGCACCTAATATTCGTTGGTGAGAGTTGGAAAATGAATGGGATAAACAGCACCCCCGGAATGGGTCCTGTGAATGAAAGGGCTTCCTTCCAGGCTACTGCCATCATGGGACTATGCCTTTCATATTTGACTTCTGGCAAATAAGTATGTGGGCATAGACTGGGAGGTGCCATTTAGACTTTGACCTGTATAGCATAATCCATGGTTAGCAATAGGAGGCTCCCCTTTCTTTTGGCCTTCTTAGCATAAAGGGGTAATTAGATGAATGGGGGATTTATTTTTGTTGCCGCAGGGTCATCTTAAATCTTTTGGAGAGCTTCCGCATCAATACCTCCTTCCTACTTCTGATCACTGGAAATATTTACAGTTTCAGCATATGCTCAGTTCTCTCCTAGGGGTTGTCCTCGTCTACCACTGTCAGAACTATGGGATAAAATTTTTTCCCATGGTGTTTTGAGTTCAGTTGTGATTTATAGAGTCTTACAAGATGTTTAGTCACATGATATTGGTAGACTGGAGGAGAGATGGTAATGGATGCTGGGTTGCTCCTTGGACGCGTCTGAGTGGAACACTAAATGGGCCAACAGTTCAGGCATTTGTAAAGATTTGACTGGAAGGTTGATTCACTTGAAGATGTTGTTATTGTGGTATCACTTCTCGCCTGTGTTGTACAATATGAATATTTTACAACACTCAAGATGCTGGCAGTGCAGTACTGATAAAGACTCATTACTTCACATTTTGTGGGACTGTTTGGGATTAAGGGCCTGGTGTCAGGCTTTGTTTATGATGGCCATTACAGAAGCTAGGAGGGTCATATCACACTGTTGGAGGTCCCTTGAGACCCATTACTTTGGATGATTGGTTGGATAGTATGCTTTGGGTGGCTGGTTTTGAGTGCCTGTCATATTTGGCCATTAATAAATTAGATAAGTTCACCTGAATATGGTATGCTTTTTTGGAATGTATGAATATTTCTGTGCCTAAAGGAAGGATCTGGCTAGCTCCCTATTCAAATCCAGGCTAAGCTTTTCTTTAATATGGTTTGGGAATGGGGGATGGGTGCCCCCTTCTTTCTCTTTCTTGTTTTTGTGGTTGGTAGGTATCATTGGTTTTGTGGTGGGGGTCCCTCTTCCTTTGCTGTCCCTTTCTGTCCTCCCTCTTCCTCAATTTTGCCTCCGCTCTTTTTTTTTTCCTAAGAGGGCTTTTTAGAGAGTTTTGTGCTTCTTTGGTTGACATTGGGATAATTGGGGGGCTTCTTCCTCTTATGCTGCAGTGGGACTCTGTGCTCAAATATTGGCTAGATATTGGCTTGATATCTAGAGGCTCAGGCTCAAGCTCTGTACCATGTCATATTTTACTCTCTTCAATAGACACTTTACATGTTTTTTGTATATAGTTCATTTGGTTATTTTATATTAAGGATTTAGTATTTTTCATTGCTGTCATATTAGGGATTAAGTTCTATATTTCCGCTATAACTGTTGGGGTACTCTTAGAATGTATTTCCATGGAGTGTTCGCACTACGGCCAGGTGTTCTAGAGGGTATCGTGGATGTATGGACATTTTTTCTGTCTATTTTTTTCTAAAATGTAATAAAGTATATATATATATATATATATATATAGTGCAGGAGGAAGACATCTTGAAATATAGGGGAATACAAGAACAAGAGGGCATGATATGGAATTGGTAGGTGACAGGTTAAGGGGAAATGTGAGGAAGTTCTTCTTTATGGAGAGGGTGGTGAACAAATACAATAGTCTGCCACAGGAGGTAGTGGGTGTGAACACAGTGGAGGGATTTAAATATGCCTGGGACAGGCATAAGGAAACCTTAGAGGTGGGTCAGAGTGGTGAAAAGTCATTGACCAGATAGGGTGAGAGGACACAAACAAGTGCAGGCCTTACGGGCAGACTGGATGGGCTTGGCAATCCTTATCTGCTGACAATTACTATGTTTCCATGTAATTCCGATAAAAATGTCTAAATAGAGGACAAGATGATTCCAAAAGTATAGAAAAAAGATAAATTGATTTTTTCAGTGGAATGGGTAAACAATGGTGTAGGGTAGGAAGGACAAGACCCGCAAAGGTCAAGCTTAGGGAGACTGAAAGATATCATAGGGTGGGAATAGAGGCAACACCATATCTAGGATAGGGGAGAACATGAGTATAGGAAGCCAGCTATCCTAAATTACCAAGAAGCCCAAAAAAAGGGAGTTGGGGGGGCCTTTCTAGGGTAAGGGGCAAGGGCGTAGCTACCGATACGCCTGACATGCCACGGCGTGCTGCAGAAGATCAGCTGGGTAGCAGGCACCAGCTGGTTTCTCCACGCTGCTTCACTTTGTTTCTTTTTTTTTTTTTTTTTCACACGCTTCCGCCGTTTGTGCATTAAATCTGCTATTGATTGGTGGGGTGGGGTGGGGTTGCTGCTGCCTGCCTGCCTTAAGCTGCTGGATGAAGTCTGTAATTATGCTTAGGCTGGGATGACCTAAGAATGGAGGTGTGGCCTGTGGAGTGGTAAGGGGTGAGTCAAGGGTCAGGCGGGCTCTTTAAATGCCATCCTAGAAGCACTGTGGTCTGTTTGCGTTGGGGGTGTGGAGCATCAGGACTTCAGGAGAGAGAGACAGGCTTCAGACGAGAGCGAGACTACGAGAGGAATCATGGGGAAAATATGCCAGTGCACCTCTGTGACGACGAGGATTTTGTTTTCTTCTATTCCGGTCCTTGCTAGTGGTGCTGCTGCTTTGAGAGTTTGAGGGCGAGTCCTGCAAGTCTGACGACCACGGCGCTTATTAACTTAAATTTTTCGGAGAGGGAGTGACTAGCTGCACAGCGAGGTCGGGAGACGCCTGACAAAATCTGGCTTCAGCTGCTGCCGCCTGCCAGTCGGGGAGTCTCTTCGCCTTTGGGGAATCTGATTGAAATGGGGGACCGTTGAGACAGAGTGACTCTACAAGTAACTTAAGTAAGTGGACTTGAAAATCATTCATGCAGTGTAATGATGACGGTGAGTTTAGTTATTTAGTTATTTCAAATGGGCCTGTATTCTTTCCCTTTGAGTCTTTATGACTGCACTTTTTTCTTTTGGTGAGCATGTCAGGGGGAAAGTCATGGTCAGCATACACTCTCTCACTGCCCATCAAGATTTAAGTCTTTTTTGCCCAAGGCTTATTTAAGGATCAGCTCTTTGACTGGATATTTGAGGAGTCATATGATTGAGTGATATGGTGCCCCCCCCCCCCGTTTTGGCTCTGAACCTATGATGCCTTGATGGGCTCTTTCAATACAAACATAATCTTTCTGGTGCAATTACTTTGTGCAGTTTAGTTTGATGAGAATTAATATCTCCCCACTGCAGGTTCCTCCTGGTTACCACAGCACCCCTACTACACCATTGCTGTTACAAATTTCTGCCTCCTCCATGCCCCCTCACCCCCGTACATATTCAACCTTTAGTGTATTGTGATGGAGGCAAAAACAAAAGCCGGCTTGTTGACCCTTGACTGTCCCCACCTCAGACGACAACAAGTATCAGGCTCTTGCGCTCTTGCACTAAGAGGGACATTGAACTGGGACCCCATCAAAAACAGCCACCTGTCCTGAGAGTGTCACCATGACTGCCACACTCAGGATCATACATTGCACTCATGTCCCCTCCTGCCAGAGGAACCATAGCTTGTGCAGTTATTTAAGCAATATACCATGAGAGGGTAGTGAGATGTTAGGATTTACTTGACGCCCTGGGGTGTGTTGTTCGGTCATGAGGCGAGAGTCAGTGATCCAACAACACCCCAGGAGGGTAAATCCGGTGCTGAATTGGTATGCATGTTGTGTGGACTGGGTGAGTATTTGGATCTTGCTTGCATCTAAACTAGTAATGGTACTGAAACCTTTGGGCTTTTGAGTGGCTGATGTGGGAGCTTGGATGTGGGTCTTCATGGAGTGGGTGTGTAAGATTAAGGCACTATGTGACTGGACCCTCTGTGGGACTGGCTACCTTGATATGGCACAGATGCTTGTCGAATGCAACATTGTAACTAAGCCAATCTGGTACAGAGGCTTGTTACAATGCAACATTGCAACTAAAAGCTAGTCTGGTGGCTGGCTAGTATGAATGGACCTCTGTGGGACTGGCTACCTTGATGAGGTACAGAGGCTTGTCACAATGCAACATTGAAACTTGGCCAATCTGGTACAGAGGCTTGTCACAGTGCAGTATTGTAGCCAGTCTGCTAGTCTGACACCTGTAGGTGGTGAAATGGTGTGCTGGCATACAACACAGAAAATGATGCTAGCGTCTGAGAGGGCATGGACGGTGGGGGAGGGGTAGCTCACCCTAAGGGGGGGTGGGTAGCAGTTGAGTCCACTTGGTGTGCAGCTCAGAAATTCCTGGCTACACCCCTGGTAAGGGGTCAAACAGAAACTCAAAAGGGGAAATGTAAAGGGAAACAAAGAGTAGGATTGGTGATAAGGGAAGCCTTCAGGCAAGGGCAAAGCAGGGAAGTATAAAGGAGGATAAACAAATCATCAGGCATGGGAATGGCACAATGTAATAGGTGTGGGGATGCAATCTTCAGAGACACATTCTGGAGACTGAGGTGTTGCCCTATATGTAGGTACCTCTTTGGGTTGAGAGCAGAGGTTACTGGACTACAGGCTGAACTGGCATGAGTACAGGGCACCATCTGCTTCACACCAACTAGTTCACTGTCACTCTCTCAATGAATGCCAGTAAGGAGACAGAATGGCTGACCCTTGGTGGGCTCTGGAAGCATGGGTGGAGAAAGGAGGGAGAGCACCACTCAGACCTTACCATTGTGCAATTCCTTTACCATTCTGACAGGACATGGAAGCAAAGAGGAGGAATCCAAGGCAGGAGTAAGAGAGGAGGTGAGGATCCTCAAGGGAGCAGACCCAAGGGAGGGTGGGGGAGACCCCTAGCCAAGAAGGAGACAATTGCTGGTGGCAGACTCCATAGTCAGTGCGATTGAATTGGAGGGATGAGAAGGGAGGGACATGGTAGTACAGTGCAGTGCATTCCAGGCACTTTGTTGGGGAGGACTGGAAGGATCTTGGACCTAAGGAAGAACAGTCTGCCAATATAAGCTGGAGGGATAGTGCAGGACAGGTTTAGGGATCTGGAGAGGGGCCTGAAGCAGGTAGCTGGCACAGTTGCCTTCACTGTAGTGCTACCCATACATGGTCGGGGAAGGCTAGGGAATTCTACACCAGTCCTTCAATGAGTGGTTGAAGGCATGGTGCAGGGAAAAGGGCTTTAGCTACTTTATTTATTTTATTTATTGAAATGTTTCACCAGGAGGGCACACTGAACAACAAGTTGCTTGTCTCATGGTGTGAACTGGGAGGAGGGGCTTACATAGGGTTGTGATGGATGATCAGTTACACTAGTAGGTGGGTAGTACAAGCAATACAACATTATTAGATTATACAACAATTGGAACACAAGGTAGTGTACAATAAACAGTAGTGGAACACTGGGTAAACTACAATATATGTCCAAAATTATACAAAAGAACATATAAACAAACAAACAGTGATAGTGCAACAGAATCATTATAGTGCATGAGTGTACCAGGAGCAGGCTCGAGGTAGTACACAAGTGCTGTTGTAGTGAAAAGCATGGGGGTAGGTTGTGCACCTGGGTTTCCAACAAGAGCAGGTGGAGAAGAGAGGGTGAGAGGAGATGGGGTAGTCATTTCCTGGTTCCCCCTTCAGGATGTTGAGAACCCTGCCAGGTGGGGGGGGGGGTCAGAGTAAGAAGGCAGAAAACTTGAGGATAGGTATTAGGGATGGTTAAAGCAGAAACAGCTGAGGGAGATGTAATTGTGTAGGGCAGAGGCAAGGGAATAGTTGGAGGAGGAGTTTCGTATTTCAGGGGGGGGGGAAGGAATTCCGGATTTTAGCGAAGCGATGGGCGAGACCAGTCTGACCGATGAGAGTGGAGTGGCAAGGGACCGTCAAGGTGCGGCCATCATTAGATCTGAGAGAGTGGGTGGGGGGAGGTGGAGTGGGGAGAGAGAGAGAGGATGAGAGTTAGGAGGGGAGCACTCTGAACTATAATTTAGAGGTTAGTTTGGGCACAGTGTGAGATGGGTCTGTGAGACAGTGGAAGGAAGGTTAGAAAGCGACAGAGTTCACAGTGGTGGAAGCAGGAAGGGGAGTTGAGAGCAAAGCGACAGAAGGAGTTAAAGAGATTGTCCCACTTGGTCAGGGAAGATTTGGGAGCAGCACCATAGACTACGTCACAGTAGTCAAAGATGGGGAGTATCGTCTTCTGGATAATTTCATGCCACGCAGTCAGTGATATATAAGGGGCTACATATGGGATTTGTGTCTCATCTGGGTGGATGGAGGCCTGTACAAGGGAGATGGCTTCCATCTATCTTGGAGGGGTATGGTAATTCTGAGTGGAATATTTAAATGCTACTTTGACAAACATTTGAACTATGCAATGGGAGAGGCAAAAAAGACCAAGGCAGGCAGAGATTGTGCCCCTCGTCGAGACTAGTGCAACAGGGAATGTTACCCAGGGAGAAGAAATTATCTGGAGGTTGATGGAAGCAAAGAGAAGGGCAAGGCAGGTAAGTCTAGTAGAGGAACTTCAGCTAGAAGACAGAGGGGAGGAGGGAAGGCAGGAAGACAACATAACAGGGGGGCAGGACTAGGGTAACAGAGGGGGCAACAGGGGAAGTAAGAAGGGGAGGCAGATTAGAGGGACAGAGGGGCAAAGTGAATGGAGAGTCATGTGTGCCAAAGCAAGGAGTCTGGGAAACAAAATTCCTGACCTTAAGGCAATCATTGCAGAGGCAGATCTGGATCTGATAGTCATAACAGAATCACGGTGCATGGACAACCACAGCTGGGAAGTGGCCATCCCAGGCTACATCATGTTCTGGAAGGACAAGTCAGGGAAGAAAAACAGAGGAGTTGTTTCATATGTGAAGAAGGGTATAAGAGCCACAAAGACAATGGCAATAGGGGGGCATTGAAGGGCTGGAGGTACTATTGTAATGGTGCTGGACTGGTAGACCTTGGAGTTCTTCACTCCGAGAGGTGAATGTAGCAGTCCTAGTAATAGCACCAGTGTCCCTCCTCAGCTGGTGTTGTGGCAGGGTGACACTATAGGTTCCTGAGTGGGTGGATGGAGGCACCCGACAAGGAGAGGCAGGAGTCATACACAGAGATCTGATGAAGCAAAGATGTTTATTAGACAAGAGGGGAAGGAAGACATGATCAGACGAGAAAATAACAATAGTGAGGATGGTGGGGAGTATAGACAGCATTATTATTGTCTAACCAGTAATCACACGTAACTATAACATAGAATTTGATGGCAGATAAGGACCGCTTGGCCCACCTAGTCTGCCCATTTCCTTACCTAATGGATAAGCTGCAGATCCTAGTTAACCAACAGCCTACTTCCTCCTACCCCCCCACTAGAATTGCCTTATGTCTGTCTCATGCATTTTTGAATTCTCCCAGTGTTTTTGACTCTACGAACTCCTCAGGAAGGCTGTTCCATGTATCCAAAACCCTCTCTGTGAAGAAATACTTCCTCACATTACCTCTGAGCCGTCCCCCCTCTATCTTCAAATTGTGCCCCCTTGTTTTTGTACATCTTTTTTCTAGAAGTTGCTACCATCTTGGACTGTGTTGATTCCCTTGAGGTATTTGAATGTTTCTATCATGTCCCCCCCTCCCTCCTTTCCTCAAGGCTATACATCTTTAGTTCCTTTAGTCTTTCTTCATATGTCTTCTGATGCAGACCCTGCATCATTTTGGTTGCCCTCCTCTGGACAGCCTCCACCCTGTCTATATCTTTACGGAGATGGGGTCTCCAGAACTGTACACAATACTCCAGATGTGGTCTTACCAACTGTCTGTACAGAGGGCCAACAACTTCCTGTTTTCTACTGGTGATGCCTCTCCCTATGCATCCCAGTATCCTCCCAGCCCTCCTTACTGCCTTCTCACATTGCTGGCCCACCTTTAGGTCACCTTATATGACTACCCAAGGCCCCTTTCCATTTTTGTTATTGTCAATATCTCACCCCCCATTGTGTACTCTTCCCCTGGGTTTTTGTTTCCCAGGTGTATTACTTTGCACTTATTTGCATTGAATCTAAGCTGCCATACATTTGACCATTCCTCCAACCTTGCCAAGTCCCTTTTCATCCTTTCCACCCCCACCTTGTGCATCAACCCTGTTGCAGATATTTGTGTCATCTGCAAAGAGTCATACTTTCCCTTCCAGATCCTCTGCAATGTCACTTATAAAGACATTAAAGAGGACTCGCCCCAGTACTGAACCTTGCGTACCCCACTAGTAACCCTCCTTTCTTCACTGTGGACTCCATTTACTATTACCCGCTGTGTCCTGTTGTCCAGCCAGTGTTTTACCCAGGCTACCACCCTGGGACCCACTCCCAGGCTGGCTAATTTGTTTATTAATCTTTGTGCGGGACTGTGTCAAATGCCTTGCTAAAGTCTAGGTAGACCATGTCCACAGCCCCTCCCTGGTCTACTGCTTTGGTCACCCAGTCAAAGAAATCAATTAGATTTGTCTCACATGACCTTCCCGCTGTGAATCCTTGCTGCCTTGGGTCCTGTGCCCCACTGGCCTCTAGGTACTCAACAATTCTTTCCTTCAGAAGTGATTCTATCATTTTCCCAACCACTGAGGTCAAACTGACAGGTCTGTAGTTTCCTGCCTCTGCCTTGCTCCCACTTTTGTGAAGGGGAATCACATCAGCCCTCCTCCAGTCCTCAGGTACCACTCCATCCTCCCATGATTTATTAAAAAGAGTAGTCAGTGGTGTTACTAGTTCTTCCCTTAGTTCTTTTAGAATTCTGGGGTGAATTCCATCAGGCCCCATTGCTTTATCCAACCTTCAGTTTTAAGAGTTCTTTCAGAACCCTTTCTTCTGTGAAAGGACTAATATCAACCCCCCTATCCAGTGTGCTTCTATTGACAGAATTAGGTATTTCCCCCTGCTTTTCCATTGTGAATACTGAGCAGAAGTATTTGTTCAGTATCCCTGCTTTTTCACTGTCGCTCTCTGCCCAACCACCTTCCTCTTTGTTCAGCCTTGGTATCCCTGCCTTAGTCTTTCTTTGCTCCCTAATGTACCTATAAAATGTTTTATCCCCCTTCTTAACCGAGTTGGCTATCTTTTCATCAGTTTTGGCCTTTGCTAATCTGACTGCCTTACCCGCTTCCTTCTGCTTTAACTGGTACAGTTCTTTGTCCTGTGCCTTCTGTGTTTTCTTATACTTCCTGAATGCTATCTTTTTTTCCCTTAACTTCCCTGCCACTTCTTTTGAGAACCATAGTAGTTTTTTCTTTCATTTTGATTTGTTTATTTGCTTCACACAAAGGCTTGTTGCCTCTGTGATTGCGGTTTTGATGTTTCCCCATTGTTGCTCTACCCCACCTTCTTGCCTGTTTGCTAGTGCTTTTCTGAGGTACTCTCCCATTTTGACAAAATCAGCCCTCCTGAAGTCAAGTACCTTCACTTTTGTGTGGCTTGACTCTGCAGCTAAGTTTATCGTGAACCACATAGTTTGGTGGTCGCTTGTTCCCAGATGGCTACCCACTTCAAGATCAGAGTTCCTCTCTCCATCCCCATTTGAGAGTACCAGGTCTAAGACTGCTCTCTCCCGAGTGGGTTCCAAAATTAGCTGTCTGAGGCATGCCCCCTGTAGGGCATCAAGAATGGCCCTACTCTTGGATGTGGCTGCAGCAAAGGTGCTCCAGTCAACATCTGCATATTCAGGTCCCCCATCAGCAATATTTCCCATTTCTCTGCCATCCCAATGATGCCTTCTATCATTTCCTTGTCCATTTCCTCCCCCTGAGACGGGGGTCTGTATACAACCCCTATGCAGATTGTGGAGCCATTTCCAGTCTCCAGGGTGACACACAGTGCCTCCTCTCTCCTGTTTACCCTTTAGTTCTGCACTTTTATCCCTTCCCTTACATAGAGAGCTACTCCTTCTCCTCTTCTTCTTCCCTCCCTGTCCGTCCTGTAGATTGTGTACCCTGGTATGTTGACATCCCAGTCATATTTCTCTGTGTACCATGTTTCTGTGACTGCAACAATATCGAGGCATCCCTCTTCCATCAAGGCCGCCATTTCAGTGAGCTTTTTACCTAGACTACGGGCATTGATACTCATTAACCTCCATTTTTTTATGGCTTTATTTCTTTTTTCCCCATCCCTGTCCCTACTGCCTTTGTCTTTTTCTCCATTTACCCCTGCCCTTCTCCCTTTTGACTGCTCTATTTTGGTGTTTACCTTGCTAATTACCCTAATTTTTGGGGGGGCTAGGATTTCTCTTCAGTGCCTCCCCCCTTGGCTTGTTTAAATGCTTGCCACTGAAGCATTTAAACCTATCACCTAGGATTCTGGTTCCCCTCCAGGATAGATGCAGGTCATTGAGCCTGTATAGGCCTGCATCCCTCCAGGTGGAGCTTCAGTCCCCAATGAAGCCAAATCCCTGAGCTCTGCACCAGCTTTTCAACCAGTTATTGAATCCCATGGTGCGGAGTGCCCTAGCCTCATCCATGCCATAGACAGGTAATGTGTGTGCTACTTGACTAAGGCCTCTCCCCAGCTCCACAAACTCCTGTTGCACTGCTCTGATCCCATTCTCAGCCAGGTCATTCGTCCCTAGGTGGATAATGACATCCAGCTCCCTCCACCTTGCCGCTGCTCCCATGATCCTGAGGATTCATTTCCTGTCCCTCCAAGCCTTGGCACCGGCCAGGCACCTTATCTCCCTTTCCTCTCCCTCCCCCAGTTCTACCCCCTAACAATTGAGTCCCCCACCAGGAGTTGTTTCCTTCCCCTGTGGGGTCCTGGGTCACACTCCTGTGGGTCTCCATTGTGGAGGTTCCCAGCATCCTCCTTGGTCGCCACTGCAGGTGCTTCCATAGAGGAACCATGCTTTGCCAGAGTGTCGAATGAATTGTGGAGAGGCACAACTGGAGGGATGTGCCTCTTTTCTACCACCCTCACCCTCCCTGAGCCCACCATGGTCCAACCACTCCTCTTGGCAACCTTGGAGGTAGTGGCAGTGGCCTGGGTGGTCCCTGGGTGGGGGAGCAGGTCTCCCAAATCCTTGCCAGGTCAGTTTGGAGGCCAGGTCAGTATGGAGATGAACAACCTCCTCCCTCAGACCAGAGAGGTGCCTGCAAATAGGGCAGCAATGCAGTCTTCAGACTGTCTCCCAGAAGACTGCTGCTCCACAGCCAGTGCATTGCACCACTCCCCACACGTCTGTGTCCCTTCCAGTTACATATGCTTTTTTTGTTTTTTTGTTACACTCTAAACATACTATAAGCTCTAAATATTCTACAAATAGTTCTACAGGCTATGTCAATACTATACAGGCTGCAGTAGCACTATATCCCAACCCTGAGGTGCACCTCTACCCACTTGGGGCTACCTTTGGAGTACTCCAGACACAAGAACGTTTGCAATCAGCTATTGTAAGACTCTACAGTGACACAATTTGCAGTTTGTGCACAACTAGCAAAGTCACTTTTCATATGATGGATGATCAGGTGTAAAAGAAATGGAAACAAGGATGATCCTGAAAAGGTATCAAGAGGGCTTGCCGTCTAGCTTGGCTATGAGAGTTTCTGCAGGACTTGGGGATATGAAGAGGTTTTTTTTTTTTATACAGGCCACAGGTCCACCATCTACACCCACCTCTCCTGGGTTACCAGTAACAAGAAGCAAGCACAAGTATCCCTTGGCTAAAAAAACACTGGTGGGCTGCCAGGAATGAAGAGCAATGAAGAATGAACACAAGGATGCAGCCACTGTCCTCTTTGTGGACAGCCGGAATGAGATGCAGGAGTACAGGATGCAGATCACCCAGCTACAGTCTCTTTGTCGACTGCTGGCGCAAAACACTGGAACACCAGATGGGAGGACCCCCATGGAAACGCGGAACCAGGATGAAGCTTTCTGGAAGTCAAGTGAAGACAGAATTCTGGGTACCAAGACTGTGCGAGCCAAGGACTATCCTAAAATAATAAAAAGGACATTGCTGTGGTAGCTGGAACCAAAGATCTGGATCTTTCCACGGTGAAGATGATAAAACAAGAAATCAGACTGCCGACTATGCAGTGGGCCAAGCTGTACAAAAGGGACTGGTATGAGGAAAACAATAAACAGGATGTTGCAACATGGTTCTTCAGGAGGTTGCTGCTGAAAGTGCAAAAATGCAACACATCCGTCAATAAATCTGTCATAAAGTCTGTTATCTTACCAGTTTCAGAGCCCTCTGGTAGTTCATAAACTGTCAGATTTTCTTTCTGAGAGTGACTCTCCAAGTCCACACTTTCTCGTGTAGGTGCTGTTTGTTCATCTAGGATTTTCATTATTAGGCCTGTCTGGGTTGCATTGTCCTCCACTACAGACACTTGGTTTCCAGCCCTTTCCATTCTGCCTTTCAGCCCTGTTAACTTTTGGTTAAGCAAGCAAAATTGTGTGTTAATACCTTCCCCTTCTTTTGGTCTCCAAGGTTTAACACATTTTTCAAGTGCGGTCATCGTCTCAGGTTCTGCTTGGCTGACAACCATATCCCTCTTGGACTGCACTCCAGAGGTGGGGTGATCTGACACTCTCAGAAAGTGGGCATCGTTCTACTGGAGGTACTCGGCTTCAGGTGATAACTTACATGTCTCCATGCATTTTCTCTGTAGATCCTTGACCATGCACTGGAGCTTTTTAACTTCTTGATGAAGCTGTTCTTTCTCTTTTTTATACTGGAAGAGCCATGTGGTCTGTTCTTCAGCCTTTCTCCCTTGTTGCCAAAGAGTATCTCTGAGGAATGTGGATTCTCGCTCCAATTCCATTCTGTCATGTGAAAGTTCCTCAGCTTGCTGTTCTGTTTGGCTTCTCGAGTGCACTCATACTGCTGTCTTGCTTTATTTCATTCCTTCAATATCTCTCCAGGTGTCTTCATATAGCTGACACCTTACCCTTTCAATCTGTTGTCTGTCTGTGGTCATTCTAAGGCCTCACTGTTGCTCATGTCCACAGATGTCGCGCCTTCTTTGGGTGGATCTCTTCTAGCCATCAGACATATCCATTGGGCATCTTCTTCTTCCTTCCAGTTGTCCTGTAACGAGCCCTCTCTGCCAGCCTTCTTTAAGGTCCTGCACTTCCTGTCAGACTTCTGTCACTTTCTGGGTGAGAGTTTTGATCTGTTCTGTCCGTTCCCTGGCTTGCACTCAGGTTTGATTTCTTGTAAGGCACTTGGGGTTGAGACCACTGGATGTATGCCTTGTCGGAGTCTGGAAAATGACTCTAGTAATTGCCCAATGACACCCCCTCATACCTGGACCTTGGGAGACATAGCCTTCCAGAACATGCTTCCGTGTGCCACGAATGCTCCCATACCTGACCTTCATTGGGGTATTCCAGCCATGCCACACTCTGGGGCATCATCTTCTGCTAACAGGCTGCCACTTCCCTCTCCTGTCCTTCCTGATCCCAATATCCTTATGGCCTCTTCTTTAAAATCCAGGAAACAAGCATTGGGATCTTGCAGATGTAGCAAACAGAGATCTCTTTTCAGGGACTCACTATTCACTCCCTCTATAAATTTCTCCATTAAGGTTTGATCAGGGTCCCGGACCTCCCTTGGGTCGACTCCCTCAATGACCCTCAATGCCTCCTGCAGCTCAGGGCATACTCCTGTAGCATCTCTGAGGGCTGTTGATTGTGCAAAAAGAACTGTAACTTTAGGTCGGAAATAGTCTGAGTTTCAAATGTGTGCTGCAAGCGATGGAAGAGCTGGTCAGCAGTAGCTTTCTCCTTTTCTGGTCAGGACTGGACCTCACGATGGGCCATTCCTCTCAACTGTCCCATCAATATCGTTACATTTTGGTGCTCAGGAATCTGATACATCCAGAACATGGACAGCATGCTGGAGTGGAACTCTTCCAAGCAACTGGAGTCTCCATCATTCTGCTCACAGGTATACTGCGGAAGCCAGGGTACTCCAAAGTGATACAACATTGCTAGAGGAAAAGGAGCTATGTGGGTCAAGTCTCCTTCTCCAACTTCCCCTAACAGCCCACTGTCACCTTCCGACCACACCAACATCTTGTCATGGGATAGACATAAGGGAATTCTGGAGGCCAGGGGTAAGGAGCAACATACTTCTAGAAAAACATAAAGTGAACTTACAAGCTCAAATGGGCAGACTGGGTGGGCCATAGGCCCTCATTTGCTGACAGTGTCTATGTATTGATGTATGTATCTATGTATCTTGCTCTGTGCCTTCTCCAGCTTTGGACTCTTTGGAACATATTTTGGATCCTGTCTGTGATGACAGTCTTTGCAATGGTGCTGGACTGGTAGATCTTGGAGTTCTTCACTCCGAGAGGTGGATGTAACAGTCCTAGTAAAGCACCAGTGACACTCCTCAGCAGGTGTTGTGGCGGGGTGACACTATAGGTTCCAGAGTGGGTAGATGGAGGCACCCGACAAGGAGAGGTAGGAGTCATACACAGAGATCCAATGAAACAAAGATATTTATTAGACAAGAGGGAAAGGAGGACACGGTCGTACAAGAAAATAACAGTGAGGATGGTAGGGAGTATAGACAGCATTATGATTCTCTAAGCAGTAACCACAGGTAACTATAACATAAACTCTAAACATACTATGAGCTCTAAATATTCTACAAATAGCTCTATGAGCTATGTCAATACTATATAGGCTGTAGTACCACTATGTCCCAACCCTGAGGTGCACCTCTGCCCACTTGGGGCTACCTTTGGAGTACTCCAGACACAAAAACGTTTGCAATCAGCTTCCATAAGACTCTACAATGACACAATTTGCAGTTTTTGCACAGCTAGCAAAGTCACTTTTCATATGATGGATGATCAGGTATAAAAGAAATGGAAGGAAGAATTAACCTGAAAAGGTAACAAGTGGGCTTGCCAGCCGGCATGGCTGTGGGAATTTCTGCAGGACTAGGGGATGTGGAGAGGGTATTTTATACAGGCTATAGGTCCATCGGCTACACCCACCTCTCCTAGGTTACTGGTAACAAGAAGCAAGCACAGTATCCCTCGGCTAAAAACCCACTGGTGGGCCACTGGGAATGAAGACCAATGAAGAACTAATATAAGGATGCTGCCACTGTCCTCTTCATGGACAGCCTGAACGAGATGCAGGAATACAGGCTGCAGATCACCCAGCTTAAGTCTCTTTGTCAACTGCTGGTGCGAAACACAGGAACACCAGATGGAGTACCCCATGGAAACTCAGAACCAGGAAAAAGCTTTCTGGAAGTCGAGTGAAGACAGAGTTCTGGGCACCAAGGCTGTGTGAGCCAAGGACTATCATAAAATAATAAACAGAATGTTGCTGTGATAGCTGGAACCAAAGATCTTGATGTCGCCATGGTGAAGATGATAAACAAGAAATCAGACCTCTGAGAATGCACTGGACCAAGCTGTACCAAAGCGACTGGTTTGAGGAAAACTATAAACAGGACATTGCAACACAGTTCTTCAGGAGGTTGCTGCTGATTGACTCGGAGATATACTGCTGAGGCGGTTCTGCTGAGGAGAAACAGTGCTTGCAGGAGTTTGTGAAACATTTATTGCTTTGTTTAAACAGGTATGCCACAGGTGCCTTAACAAAATGTCCACAGACCTTTCCAGTCTTTCTTGTACATGCTCTTGGTTTGGGTATAGTGTGGCTGGTGTATCTTTTTTTGCTCCCCTGCAGCAAAGAAGAGTGTAGTCCGAGTGGTGAGGAGCCAGCGAAGGCAAAGGGGTAGAGCGAACATCCCTGCAGAAGGTACCAGCACTTTCCCTTGAAGATTTTACCTTTTGGAAAACCTTATAGTGCTTGTCTTTGAAAAGGGATTTTCTGGAAAAAAGAATTTGGTGCTTCATGAAAATGCCAAGCTACATTGTGGCAGAATACTAACTTTCTATTAGACATTTGCACTGATACATCTTACATTGCCACTTTCAGAAACCTTTTCAGACAGAATTGGACTGTATTATTCTGAGTTGTATTGGAGTATATTGCTCTATGCTGTTTTTGCAATTTTGCAATATCACAATATTTGCATTGGGTTTTTCTTTTTTTCTCCTAAATTTTAAAAGTTTTAAGTTGTTTTGTTTTGTGTTTTATTTTATCTACTTTTTTTTATAAGTCTAGCTCATTATGTATTTTTAATTAGAAGGTTCAGGAAATCCGATTAGGATATACCTACACTGCAAAGGTCTTGGGGGGGGTATCTGTACTAGAACCAATACTGATTTGATCTTTAATTCCTGGCAGTTGTAGTATTAGGAAGTGTAGAACTGAAAGAGGGTGTCAGATTGATTGACTGATTGCATGGATACAGATGTAGTGGTTATAGAATTAATGAATTAGTAAATGGGCTTTTGCCTGATTATTAAAATTGCTTGCTACGCTTAGCTACTTTGCTTATAATAGCATTCAATAATTAGTTAAAAACAATGATCAGACCTTTATTTGAATGTAGTTCAGGACAAGATAAAAGGCCTGATTTCGTTGATCATACAATTGAGTAATTGATGTAATTAGTGATATAATTGATCCACTGTGTTCGTGCCTTAAGAAGCACTTGTGAAATTATCTCAATCAGGTAGTCTGAGCAGTAGATTTTAAGTTCAGTTTGGTGAAGCAGGCTTCTCCTTTACCTTCCCGATATTTGGTTCCCTCTCGGACTGTTGGTATTTTTTATTCTGTGGTTGAGTTTCATTTTGGTTTTTAGTTTTGGCGAGTGTTGCCCAATTTAATGACTCTGATTGCTCCAACTGCGGTTGAGGACATTTCTACAGGTAGTCTAAGTGTTGTTCCAAAGCATCAGTGAGACATTGAACTGTTGTGGCAATGATTGGAGCCTGAAAATAACCTGAGGTGTTTTGCTTTTTGATATTTACGAATTAAGTAAGTTTAAATAGTAGGTCTATTGACTGGGTTTGGGGTTTTTTTTCTCTTTGAAGTGGACTTTTTTTTATGAGTGTTATAGAATTAATAAGGGGTCGTTTTGTTTTGTTCTGTTTGTAGAAAGTGAAAGAGTTGGCATAGACACTCTATGAGTATTTTAAAGATGCAGTAATTAAATTTGGGCTTTTTGTGCAATTGCTGATATACAGAAGTCAGGCCCTATATCTGTTGTCTACGCATTCATAGCAGAGTCTTAAAAGATGCATGTAAGTCAATCAGCTGAATAGCCATTTGTCTTTTTTTCTCTTTTTTTTTGGAAAGATTTTAGCTCTTCCTTTTTCCTCTGACTATTGGGGGGGTTGTATCTATACAGCATTGAGCTCTAGGTGATTGGTGGTCTTCCACTATTTCTTTCATAGTCCCTCTTTTCTGTTTTGCAGCGCTTTGTAGATTGGACTGGTACTACTAGTTGTGAGAGGAAGACTCTGAAGGATTAGGTGGAGGAGAGCATGCTAAAGAGAACCTTTGAGTATTTTAAATCCTTGCAAGAACTCTAGTTTTTTTTTTCTAAATCAGCATGTATTCACTTTTCACTTTTCACATATTTGTTTGCAAAATTATGATGGTCTTGATGTTGTTTAGTGGAATAAGCATGGAACATTGTGGTCTAAGTTTTTTTTCTGCTGGGCCTTTTTTCGTCATTGAGATTATACTTGGGGCTATATTCTTGCTAACATTATGGTTGGGTATGAGTGAGGTATTTATAGTTCCTATATATATATAGTGTCAGTAAAAGGATACTGTTTTTTCAAATATCAATAAACTGCAAGTTAGAAGTGTAATAGTTAGACTGCTACTTTGGTATACTGCTAAGGATATATTATTATAAAATGTATAGAAAATAAGGATATCAAAGTTGTTTCTGAAATTGTTTTCTATGATTTGTATTGTATTACTAGATGTTTACAAGAAGTGAAAAATCTCACTATAAATGGGGTATAAAAGTAAATGTAAAAGGAAATTTAATTGAGGAGAAAAAAAGAAGCAAGACAACAATGGATGCATATTTTATGACATGCTATGAATTACCTCCACCCCCATACAGCAATATTTCTTTACATATGTTGAGGCACTTAAAAATACTACTAAATTGGCCTCTGATCTGGTAGATGATCAAGGGAACAAATTAAGTAATGAAACCAATAGAATAGTCAAGAACATTGAATTAGTTAGTGATCCAGGTGCTGAAGAGAAATCAATTACTACTCAAAATCTTTACAAAGGGAAAATTAAAATAAAATGAAGCCTCTGTAAAAATGAAGCCAAGAGGATTGAAGGTAAACAAATTATACAAAAAAATCACTGATTTTTTTTTCTGTCTAAATCAAAATATAATGTAAAGGAAAATAATAAACAAGAGGTTGTAGAGACTTTTCCAGAGGCTGTGGTAGTAGAGTTGATTGAAAATTCAGTTAGGAAAGAACAAGAAACAAAACTTTTATTTTTTTATTTATCAAGTCAAACAAAACCTGAATTGTTTAGCCCTCTAGAAATTTCCTCAGGAATTTCTGAAAATGTGGGTAGTATCAGCCAGGATCCAGTTTCTGGGGTTTTATCAGTGAGAGAGAATATTTCCATCTTGACAGCCTCCCCCACAACAGAATTTGAGAAAATGGATAGGGAAGTAGAACAAATAATGATTGAAGAAGATCGTTTTGCTTAATGCCCAGATACATTTGTCAAATTATACTTTTAAGGCATTGTCACACCCAGTTATGGCAAATGTAGTACTGCTAGAAGCTATAAAAAATTTAAAAAACAATATGGAGAGTTCTATCAATATTTTATTTTTAAAATTGCAACAACTGGAGAAAAAGATGGATGAAGTCATTTCACAAAAAAGGACGGGAAAACTATATTTCTCATCGATTCATATCCCAGATTCTCCACCAAAAGGAAAAGGGAAACAGAAGGGCTTTCAGAAATGTAAGGGAAAGAAAAGGGGGGAAGCAAAATCTAAGGTTCAAGTAACAAAAAGTCATAAAAAAGCAAGTATAGGAAAGTGTACAAGACAAAGTCCATTAAGAAAGGAAAAGCTGGAGACTGTGGAAAGTAGTACTAAGAATAATATAGAACAAAATAGAGGAGTAGAGGAGAAAATAAAAAAGTGTAGATTGTAGCAATGTTTCCACTGATAAAATAATTAAATTAATAGATGAAAGGAAAAGATTGCTTGACGGAAATGAAGTCTGAATAAGACTTCATGGTGTGTTCCAGAAAGTAGATGAATCAGAGGATTCATTAAGGGAACTTATGGAGTATTTAACCACAGTAGAACTGGACATTCGCTAGGCTAAGGGCAATATTATCATGGCATGTAGGGATGAGAATAATGAGCAAAAAACAGTTTATATACTCATCCTGGACGTGAACCTGGCAAAGTCCATCTGGGCCAAAACTCATAGTCTTTCTTTTTTGGGCCTGAGTATATGGGATCCTATTTCCTGGAAAACCATCACTGTCCATACTAAGCAATCTTATGGTATTGGAACATTCCTACACTCAAACACTTTTAAAGAAAACCTAATTCAGTTACAATGGGATTTCAGGAACTCATTTTTAGATAATAAGAACCATTACCCTTATGTATGTCTTGTCCCTTTTTGGTGTAGGTAAATTACCAGGTGAAAATGAGGAAGTCTTGGGTGCCTATATAAATTCCCTAATTGGCTCTTATTTAAGGAGACCTAATGGGGAAAAGTGCATATGCTGTGCAAGAAGAGTCTTCCCTGATGAAAAGGATAGTCAGCTAGATTTCTGTTGTGTATCAGTTGAACTATTCAATTTGATAAAATGCAATGTGGAAATTTTAGACAATGCTGGTATTCTAGAAATGGATTTGTTAACTCTTTATGATAAGGATTCACAGGCTTTTGATCTAGAACATTGACTGGGTACAGGGGTTGAGAGCTCTGTAGAAACTTTTGTTATGACCGAACAAAGTAATTCACATGTAAAGTTGTTATCCTGGAACATTGCTGCATTAAGTGGTAAGTTGGCAGACCAGGAATGCATGGGATTCTTAGCAATGCATGACATGCTTGCTATACAAGAGACCTGGGCATTGTAAAAATGTAAATATTAATGGATAGCAAGTTGTTTCAAATTCAGTGATTAAAAAAAAATGGTAGACCAAATGGGGAGTCAGTTATATATGTAAAGATTGAGCCTAAGATTTCCATACTAGAAGTAATCAAAAATTCACAAAATTATATTTTGGTTGTCATTCTCATAGACCAGGTTATGTTGATTGTGGTTAATGTATATCTCCCCTCTTCCAATAAAATAGAAGGACTTAGAAATATTTGGAGGTCTTTGTGTGCAGCTGTTGATATCATCTTTCAAAAACATCCTAAAGGCATTCTCTTAATAGTGGCAGATTTTAATGCTCTTATTTCTATTCATGATAACTTTCAAAATTTGGAGAATCAGTTAAACCCCCAAGTCCTGTAACAACAGGAGTAGTAAAGATTAAGGGGTAAATGATTGAGGTCTGGATTTAATTAGATTTATTGAAGAAAATGCCCTGTTGGTTCTGAACAGTGGAATAGAAGGTGATAGGGAGGGTGAATATACCTTTTTTTTTCTGGGGTGGGTCAGAGTATAATAGATTATGCTATACTCAACCCGGAGTGCCTTGAGAATTTTCTTTCATTAAAAATCTCTATGAGATCTGAAAGTGACCATGAAGTTCTTAATATGCAAATTATGACTGACAATAATAATACTTTTCATGAATCATCCCCCTGCATTCCCCTAGCCCAACTGACTTTGAAAGGGAAACAGCGCTTGAATTTTAGAGCTATAACTGGAAAAGATGTAGAAAATCTATTTAAGGGAATTTGAAAAAATGAAGGAAGATCGAGTTTGGAAAAACATAGAATGGGCCGCAGCCCAATTAAATAAACTTAATCAAGATCTTAGAGCAATAATTTATACAAATTTTAAATCAGAATCTAAAGTAGAAATAAAAACTTGGTTCAATAGAGAATGTAAAAATTAAAAAAGGAATCTCAGGAAATCAATTAGATGGACTAGAAACCACCCATCTAGAGAAAATTATTCGTATCTAAACAGGGCTAGGAAACAATATAGAAAATTCCTCCAGTTAAAGAGGGTTATGTTTCAAAATAAATTATGGGAAGAGTTGTATCAGATTATTATGAATAAAGATGTTAAGGTATTTTGGAATATGGTAGCAAAAGGGACCATCCAGTAGCAGCCCTCATTACTTGTGTATGCCCCAAAAGAAACTTGGGTAAAATATTTTAAAGCAATTTTCTGTAAAATGCTCCCTCTATAGGAAGGTCTGATATTGTCCATTTGGATGGTTAGAGGAGAGTTGGGATGCCTTTAGTTTTTTTCTGCTGAGGAAATTGAAGCTTCTATAATGATGCTAAAAAACAACAAGGCCCCTGGCCCAGATTGTATTCCACCCACTGTCTATAAAGAACATAAGGAATTTTGGATTTATAGTTTTTTTTTTAATTTATGTGTGAAACATAACTTTATTCCTGTTTCCTGGACAAGTAATATCATTGTCCACATTCATAAGAAGGGCTCAGTCTACAAACTAAAAACATTTCATCCTATTAGTCTGTTAGAAATAAGTCCTAAAATATTCTCTGGACTTTTATTGAGCAGATTAAATAAGTGGCCTGAGTCAACCTCTCAAATTTCCACCTTCCAGGCATGTTTTTGGGAGGGTTTCTCCACCGTTGATAATGTGTTTTGTTTAGCACACTTGGTTAAAAAGTATGTATTCCTGAGGAAATCAAAGTCATATGTAGTCTTTATAGATTTTGAATCTGCATTTGATTGTGTAAATAGGAAAAAGTTATGGGAACTTTTATATCAGAAGGGTATGGATTATTGTCTCCTTAGATTAATTCAAAAGTTATACTCAGGCATATCTACATGTATTAGATATGATAATAATGGTAGGCTAACTCAAGCATTTGAGTCAAATGGTGGAGTGAAATAGCGCTGTTTGTTGGCACCTGTTTTATTTTATCTGCATATTAATGAACTGCTAGCATATCAGGATTCCGAAGTTTCTGATTCTCCTAAAATTAATAGCACTTTAATTCATTCTCTGGCATATGCAGATGATTTGGTAATGTTGTCATTAACCAGATCTGGGCTACAGGGGAAAATTGATACTCTGTATAGGAAATGTAGGTCTTTAGAATTCCAAATAAATATAAAAAAAAAACTATGGTCTTTGGGAATTGCAACCAGAAATTGAAAGGTTATAGATTTAGAATTGGGGAAGATAATATTGACATGGTTAAAGAATATTGTTATCTGGGTATAAAATTGGTCTCCACATTTTCCTGGTCTGCTCATATTACTAATCAGGTAAACAAAGCAAGACTTGCCACAAGGGCCTTGTTGAAGTTTAACTTTGTTTATGGGGGAAAATTGGTCATGCCTGCTCTTATAGCTAGTGAGGCAAAAATTCATCCTCTTTTGTTATATGGATCTGAAGTTTGGGGACATGTGAATAAGGAGGAGTTAGAGAAGCCCCTGTCATACTATTATAAAGCACTCCTTAAAGTCCCTAGCTCTACCTCGAATGCTATGGTGAGGGCAGAACTGGGAAGAGTTCTGATTTATTGTTTTAAAGAGCTTACATTAATCTCATATTGGATTAAGATAATAAACCCTGGGAAGAATATACTTCCAAAAATTTGTCTCCAAGAAAAAATGCAATGGGCAGATAATGGTTTATCATCAACATGGCTTAATGCCCTGAGAAATAAATTAGATAGGATAAAAATATGACATTTATGGAATGATCAAATTAGAAGGGTTTTAATTTTACCTCAGTATAGAGAACTTATTAAGAGAAACCTGTATTCTTTAGGGAAAACCCTTGATACGACAGCAATCAGAAAGCAAAAATGTGCTAGATGGTACAAAGAGAACAAAATTGATCATGCATTAGAGATGCACCTCTCTTTTTCCCTGATACCATCATACAGAAAAGCCATTACTTGGATGAGGATGGGGTTAGTTAATTCAAAATATATGTATTTTAATAGGGAAGGTGCTATTGATGGTGTAACAGGGGCAGAGAGGTTTTGTCTGTGTAATAAAGGACATGAACAAACTGTAAAACATATGATTTTGATATGCCCTTGTATAAAAAGGCCAGGGACCAATTATTGAAGGATTATTTGGAAATGTATGCAGATACTAGTTATGACTTGATTTTTATTTTGTTGCATCCTCAAAGTTCAGATGATGCCATATTGATTGCAAAATTCTTGATCTCTATACTTAAAAGCAAAAAAAAAAAACTATAGGATGTCCAAACAAAAGTAGAAATAGGTATGATATTATAAGTAATTCTGGAATAATGAACCTAAAATTTCATTGTTTTAACTGTTGTTGGAGGAGAAACATTGTCTACTGTATTAAGGTGTTTTTTTACTGTGTAGATGTTTAGTCTGTATTATAATTGTTTTTATAAAATGATGTCAAAAATCATGATACTGCAGTATCTTGGTTGATCAAATAAAGAAGCAGAAACTCAAACTACTGCTGAAATGTCTCAGAAGGATTACTGAATACTGACTCGGGGTCACTCCTGGCAAAAGTGTCTCTGCAAGGTTGCTGAAGACTGATTTGGAAATGCTAGCACAAAGCAATACAACAGCAGTTCTGGCACTTATACTGTTCATAAGATTGATAGTGGTGCAATCAAACGTCATAGTTTTTGCTGTAGTGGTCAACTGTACAGTCTCAATGTTCAGACCACAGTAAATAAACAGGCACTGTACCATTCTGGGTGAACCCTAGCTTTCAGTGACCTAACTACAATGGGGTCCCTCTAGCTAAATTGAATTCTCTTGTTACTGTGGGTACACTGGCAGTTGGGATGGAGCCCCGGGGTTTTATTTAACTCTAAAAATTAATTAGTGCTTTACTCATAAAAGTTCTAAAACATTGTGAAAATGCATAACACTTGCCTCACTGTGTTTCATAAATATAACACTTCTAGAAAACCTATATAAATGCTTTCTGTACAGTTAGTATTGTCCCAAGAAAAAAACTGCTAATCAATTATTTAAAACCCTGGAGCCCCTTTAAAATGCTGTGACCCTAAATGGCTAGCTAGGGTCCTGTGATGCCTGTGGGCCTAAAATGGCTGTTGGGCCCCTTTACCAAATATGGGCCTATGTGGCAGGTCCCCTTTAAGGTTGCTGGGCCTGACTCACCCCTTTAAACAGCTGTGGCCCCCCGTGGCTTGTTGGGCCCCATTAAATACTTTTGGGCCTAAGTTGCTGAGTTAAACCTCTAGGCATAACGTTGCCCCTTTAAATCAGAGGGCCAGACCAGGGCCTTGCCACCATTTACTTCCCTTGGCCCCACCCTGGGACTGCCTTTTTCATACATATTTAACAGTTGCCCCTATGGACCTTAAAGCAGTCCCTCCCATGGGCATTGCCATGCCTGAAATAAATATTTAAATTAGTCCCCTGGCCCACCCCAGAGCTCTCGGCCATCTTTTCCTATTGCCCTTATGGCACTTTTAATAAAATTAAAAAAAAAAAACTTTCAATGCATTCCAGGTGGACAGCACTCTTTATTTGTGTTGCCACCAACTCACCGCCCTGTCCCGGGGTAAAGAGAGCTGCTATGAGAGGCAGGAGGTGCTTGCTGGCAGAAGGAGGGCTTCAGGCAGTCAGGCAAGGAGGTGGATGAATGGGGACCTTGCAGTCTTCAGGACACCCAACGGTCTCTTCTTGTAGATGCGGCTCTTCTGTTGCCAATGATGAGGGACCAGAATGTTTTACTTTAAAAAAAACAAACAAATGAGGCAGAAGAGTGCTCTCACCATGGCATGGGAACAGACTGGGATGGACTTCAGGCTGCAGCATTAGGACCACAGCACACTCATGGACCTAACACTTGCATCAAGGGATGAGAGGTGGACCACAGGTAAGCACTTGAAGTGCACTTCCTTACCTGTGTCCCCTCTCTCCACGAGTGGACGTCTCTTTTTCTCTTCAGAGTGTCTGAGAACACCTTCGCTGTGCTCTTCTTTGCCCACTGAACAGCAATGAGAGACTGTCCACTTCCCCAACCACAGATCAATTGCCTAGCATTCAGGATGTGGTGTTCCCAGCAACATTGACTCTCCCCAACAGCCCAGCACATGCTGGATATTAAAAGATGCTCCACTGGCTCTGATGCTCATTCCAAATGGGAGCGGGGTTCTGGAACATAGCAGGCAGCCAGGAAAAAAAACCTTTATTTTCATCACTGCAACTGCTGTTATGGGGAAGGGGAAACATTCACAGAGGCCCCTACACTCTACCACTGATGCCCACACATGGGGTCTTTGGGGCACCTTTACCCTTCTGTTGTGCCCCCAGTTTTAGGGTATTACACTATGAGACAGCCTAGAGACAGGGTCGGGAACCATCATCTGCAAGGGGGCAGAGTACAGGCCTCTGAAACAAGGGCAGGATTTAGGCAGAGCCCTGGTGAAGCCATTAGTAAAGTGGCCATAAAGGAGGAAGTTTTGATAATGAGGGACTTTAATCTACTGGATATAGATTGAGGCATTCTCACCATAGCTACATCAAGATGCAAGGCATCCCTGAGTCCATACAAGGGGTATTTTCCTGGCAGCTGGTTTTTGAACCCACAATATATATAGGGCAGTGCCAGTTCAGGTACTTTCAAACAGAGATAGCATTGTTGATGTCAGAGTGGGTAGTCCCCTGGATACAACTAATCAACATACTGTGTGGTTTGACATACAGATAGGACAGGAAAGAAACACCCTAAGACAAGGGTTCTGGTCTTCTGGAGGGCAGATTTTATAGAAATTGTAGACTGCCTCAGAGAATGCCTTGAAGAAGGGGAAGCAAAAAGGGAGTCTAGGCTCAATGGAGAAAAGTGATGGATGGTATAGCCCTGGCAGCAGCATGCTGTTTGAAGGAATGAGCAAGGGGAAGAAGAGGAAGAGGCCACAATGGTTCTCTAAAGAGGTAGCAAAGGCAGCGAAGGAGAAGAAAACAGCATTTAGAAAGTACAAAGAGGCCCAGAAAGATGAAGACAGGGAGGTATATCTGGAAAAACAAAGAGAGGCAGAAAAGAGGGTGAGGACAGCTAAAGCACTAACAGAGGAGAGGATAGCTAAGGAGATAAAAGGGGACAAAACCATTTTCAGGTATATGGAGGAAAAGAGGAAGACAATGGCAGGGTAGTGAGAATTAGAAGGGGAGGTGGGACAGCGCAGTAGAAGATGAAGTGAAAGTGAAAATATTAAACAATTAATTCTGCTTGGAATTCGTGGTAGATGGTGTGGGGGGGGCAGACCAGCATGCATCGGTAAGCAACAGGGAGGGGGGGAATGGACACAAGTCCATTGTTTTGTGCAGAGAGTTTGAAAAGCATTGGAAGCCTTAAAGAGGAGTAAGGCGATGGGACCAGATGGAATTAATCCAAGGGTCCTAAAGGAACTGTGCATGGTGCTGGCCATCCCTCTGGCAGTGCTTTTTAGCACCTGAGTGGAGATGGGGAAGTTCCAGAGAACTGGAAGAGGGTCAAAGTGGTCCCTCTGCACAAATGTGGCAGTACAGAAGATGTTAGCAACTATAGGCCAGTCAGTCTCATATCAGTGGTAGGGAAGTTAATGGAGACACTACCAAAGGAGACGCTTGTGGAGAACCTGGAAGCAAAGGGCTGCAGGACCACCAGCAGCATGGTTTCACATGGGTGAAGTCATGCCAAACTAATTTCGTAGATTTCTTTGACTGGTTTACCAGTGAGGTGAATCTAGGGAGAGCAGTGGACATGACCTTGCTGTCTCCATAAGTGACATTGCAAAGGAGCTTGAGGATAAGATGCATCTCTTTGTGGAAAACACAATAATCTGCAACAGGATTGACACTCAGGAAGGGGTAGAGAGAATACAAAAGGAGGAATGATCTAGGGAGTGGCAGCTGGGGTTCAGTGCCAAAAAGCGCAAGGTGATAGCCACTTTGGGTTATGGAACCTAGGGGCTGTGTGTAAGATGGGGGAGTGGAGCTTACAGTCACCAAGCAAGAAAGAGACCTAGGGGTCATTATATGTGATGACCTTGCGGTAGCTGGGCAGTGTGACAAAGCAGTGGAAAAGGCTAGTAGGATGCTGGGATGCATTAAGGAGGGATTTCTAGCAGGAAGGAGGGAGGTGGTGCAGCCACAGTATCGCTAATTAAAGAGACCTCACCTGGAGTACTGTGTCCAGTTCTGGAGCCGCCCCCAGCAAGGTTATTGAAAGGGTAGAGGCAGTACAGAGGAGGGAAACCAAAATGATAAGGGGGCTGCATCCAAAGCCATATGAGGAAAGGCTGCAGAAACTCAACATGTACTCCCTGGAAGAGAAGAGAAGAGAGCAAGAGGGGACATGATGGAAACCTACGGGTACCTTACAGGAGTAAACAAGGTACAAGTAGAGGGTATATTTCAAAGAAAAGAAGGCATTGAACAAGGAAGCATGTGATAAAGATAGGAGAGTGAACGTTTAAGAGAGATATGTGGAAATATTTCTTCACAAAACGGATGGTGGATGACTGGAACAGCCTGCCAGAGGAGATAGTGGGGGTAAAGAGTGTGGGAGCTTCAAGCATGTGTGGGTTAGGTACAAGGACATTTTAGGTAGAGGAACAGGGAGAGGGAGTGACACCTATGACCAACTAGGATCAGAAGTGATGGAATAGGCAGGGACAAGGGACAACCTGGATGGGCCAAAAGGTTCCTTTCTGCCAACAATATCTGTGTTTCTTTTCTTTTTTTTGTCCCTGCCCAAGGCTCCAGTCCCCTCCCCCGACTGCTTCCCCCCAGACAGGGCCACCAGGTGGGTGACCCCTCCATAGAAACTTGGAACATGATGCCCTGGCTTGACCCCCAATGTGGGGTCATGGGAGCAGTATGCCCCTGGCGGACTTTGGTCTGAGTAGGGAGCGGTGGTGGAGGCAGGGCCATCATTAGAGGCCGATGACATTTTGTCGGAACTTTTCTCCCCCTAAGAGCAGGGACGTGCAATGACTCCAGCATCCACCCCGGCCCCGCTGCATGCGGTGACAGCCATGCAGGACCCACAGCCTCCACCAGGGGTCCTCATTGCACCAGACACTCTTCCCCCTTCCCCAGAGAAGGAGAGCAGTCCATAGGATGCTCAATCCTTTTTCCCCCAGCCGTCCCTCCGACTTCTGGGTCCGTTTCCAAATCCAGGATGTCGGCACTGCAGACAGACACCTTGCCGCTGTGCCAGCAGGCCAGCCCCAATATCTATGATTCTATAACCAACCAGTATTTTGATCAGCATGCTGTCCAGCAATGCCCAATTGAGCAACAGCAATGGCTGCTGGGAAAAGCAGAAGAGCGACATAGATGTCACCTCTGCTGGTAATGAAACAACATGGGCTGTGTGTTACATTAACTTTTCCATTGCTGAGCAGGGGTATTACTGTTTACAATAATACTTACAGAGACATGAAGGGCAGTTCTAAACCAGTAATTCAGCCATTCTGTGAGTCGACTCACTTGGATCTAAAATTGGGTAAATGTAGGACCCCATTGAAAATGAAGTGCTGGATATTAGTTGGACTTGCTTTGGTGACTCAGCTGAAAAATAAAAATAAAACAGAAAATAAAGGTTGACTCTTTCAGTATTGGCTTTCAGCATGAACTACTCAGTTGCATTGCAATAGGCAGAAGAAACTAGTACTTGCATTGAAATTAATACAAGTAATCAGTTAACTAAAGTCAAAACCAGTTCCTCTGTAATAAGGCTGGGTAATATTCAATCACAGCATTTTGATGCTCCAGTTTCCTTATAGCCCAGCAGGTAGGAAACTGTGTCCCTGTGCCCGTGACCCAAGTTTGGGAATGAGCTCAGTAACTGGCTGGGTGGCATGTGGCTTGGAGAATGGTAATGCCAAATGGCAGTGCTCGTAGACTGTGGAGGGCTGGCATTATGTTTCACCGTTTGGGTGGCACCCAGTGGTGGGCCAGAGAATTCTTCTGCAGGGGGTGTTAAATATGACAAGGCTGGAATGGGCTGTGCAAGACATAAGGGGAGGTGGACAGGGAGAAAACAGGGAAAAGGCAGCCAGCAAGATGATGCTGTGACTGCTGCAGGACCTGCATCGCCCACAGATCTCCTACTTTTTCTGGATTGTGCTTTGGGCGGAAGAGCCACAGGGTGGAAAGTCATGGGAGATCATCAGTCAGGTGAGTCCTTGAGGTGGTGGGTGATGGGCCGAGCAACCAGAGGCTGAGTGGAGCACCTTTGTAGGTAAAAACCAAACAAAGAGCATAGGCAGGACTCTATGACTTTGCCAAACATTTGGAATTCCTAAAGATTCCTATCTTTATTACTAAATCCATTTACATGAAACAGTCCTTTTATCCCTCAGACATGATCTGTTTCTGCTACTTTTCCTGATCTGAAGTCAAAATCCTTTGCTTGCAACATCAGAATAATTAATGTGAGAACAGGCTGTGATGTTATAAGTGAATATTATGAATTACCTGCAGGAATAAGCAATGCGAACAGACAAAGTCTGGGGGGAACACTGTGTTTTCATGAAACTGCCTATGGGCATCAAAAATGGAGTTGCAGTTGGGGCACTTTTGTTTGCCTGAGTTTCATTGATGCCAACTGTGGATTGTTTGCTGGAAACCAGAAAATAGTTTCAATACAGTGCTGACACAACGTAAATTCTGTTTCACCATTTGGGGAAGCAGTAACTTCATCAATGCTTAGTCAGTCCAATAGCCAAACAGTTTCTATTGTTTAGAGAATGTTTTTTGCAATACCACAACCTGTTTCACCCAGGTTTTTCTACATCATGGAAAGAAACATGCTATGTGTCAAGACTGTAGGTTTAGCCGTGAAGATAGAGCTAACTGACCTGTTTATATATAGCTGATAAAGAGGCATGGGAGTGTAAAAATACTGCATGAAACCACTGTGGTGATTAATTTTATATAGCCGAAGGTGCTGTGGGCTGAGGATCAAAAGAAATAAAATGTTAGCTTTGTGACCATGGTAAAGTCTAATAATTTTTATAATTGCTAAAGAAAGTAAAGGCTTCTTTGAAAAAAAAATTGAACTAATAAAAAATAAATAAACTGAATGGCAATGAAATCCTCATATAATCTGTTAGTTTGAGAAATACCCAATTCCTCACACAAAGTGCCAGATTTTCAGAACATATGTGTGGGCTCTGAGTTGTGTACCCACAAATCAAGATGCTGCTAAGGTCATACATTTCCACCATATTTTAAATAGAATTGGACTTTTTAAAAATGGTATCTTTTTTTTAATGATCTTCTTTCAGGTGCTTCTTTTTTATTGTGGTTTCAACTTCTACATTCTGGAGGCTAAAACTGTGTGTAGTATTGAACACATCCATGATCCATAATAAGCTTTACTACTTTTTCTTATAGTAACACAGTTCCTTACCCCTCAGGATATTTGTTGTTACTAATAGGGCAAAAAACTATGTGCCACTTACAGCATAACACTAAAATTCCTTCCACAATAACATTTATTAAAGAGGGTGTGGGATGGCCAAATCAATACTGCAAAGGCTGGGGAATCCTCTTGTCCTGCAAGTGAATTGGGTTTGCTTACCAAACCTAGAACTGTGATGTGGGCTGGCACAGGAGAATCAGGTGTCCCAAATGGTCTCCTCTTCTATGTGGGAGACGGTGGGAACCTCCACTGCAACACTTACTCCTGTGTTTCTGGAAGTGCAAAGCTTGAAAATATGCATTCAAGTTTCAAGTTCAAGCTCAACAATTCTTTGATTTTCAGTGTGACCCACAATAAAACACACATACACAGAAAACATGAAAGTATTTTAAACAGTGGCGGAGCATAATGGAATAACCCTTCTACTCCACTGAGAATATTTGCAGTTACAATGACTCTTGCACTTAATTTGTCTGTCATGCAGTGTTCAGTGGGTTTGTAATGGATGGCATTTGGGTCTCTCTTTTCGAAGGGATGGGTTCTGAGGACAGATAATACAGTGGACTGCACCATGCATTAAACTGGATTCGGCTTACCTAACTTTAAAAAGCTATTACCATGCATGTTATCTGTGCAAAAATTGCGAAATGCTACCAGTGTACATATAAGTGTGAAAATAACATTTTTGCAGGAGCACTAATTTTTCCCTGCCCAAGTCAGTTGAGCACAGGGACTTTGTAACTTATCTCTATAAGGCCCTTTGAAAATCAGACCCTGAGCTTTGAATAGTTGATATAACTAAATTAGTGGTTTGAGGACTACACATTGATACAAATAGCTATTAACAATGTTGTTGAAAAACCTATTTGACAAAATTCACGTTATCTGTCATCTAGTTCTGCTTTATTCTTCCCTTATTTTGTTACTAAGGACATTTGCATAAAAATGCCCCATTCTAAGTCATAATGGCTGGTAGCACAAAATAAGGGGCAAACAGTTGCTACCACCCATATGTGTAGTACACAAAAGAAGGGCATAGACCGGGGAGTCTTCACCCAGAATTATGCTGGTGTGCAACTACCATGGAGTTGTAGCATGGCATGGCATCAGTAATGTGGTGCTATGCCATTCTTTTAATCAAAGGCAACTAAGTATTTCACTGGAACTGTCTACCCCCTGCTCCTCCCTTACCCATGAGCACAGTTCTTGGCCTCCTACGTGTATAATTTCTAAGGGCCAGTGGCCTAGTCTCTGGCATCCAGTGCATGTCCCAGTCTGCTCCTTAAGTTCTGATGCCTCCCAGACATCCAGTCAAAACCACACCTAGACATGTTTATTGTAAATGGGAATCAATGGCCACACACTTCCACTTTTCACTTACCCTGCTATCTTGAGACCCCTTCACAACTTTGCAACATCTCTACCACCTGCTGTACTGTTATGCAGGCAGGAGATGTTTAAAAACTGTGTTAATGGATTTACAAGGGTTGTCATGTTTTGTGCATTGTGACCTCACCCCTTTCCTTATAATCACAATATGCTTAGTGACTATGGAGAGTGCTGAACTCCTATTGTACATTATGCAACATGGTCACATAGTTCGGACTGTTACTAAGTGGTCACAACAAGCACATAGAGAAAGTTCCCGGGACAGTGAATGGGACCCTGTCATCTTGTCTCTTAAAATGCCAGTTATTTCTGTTTTGTCCTGTCTACAGTCTAACCCTCTATTTGTGACATTAAAATACGAAAATATGAACATGCCAGCAGAAACAAGACCACCTGGTCTATCTAAGTCTGCTCTAGTGAGCAGCCAACACCCTAGTTTGCAGCTGCCCCACCCACCTCCCTTTGTCATCCCACTGTCACCCCATTGCCATAACATTAGAGGACTGGTCAAATGACTAGAAAAATAAACATTTGGGAATGAGAAAAAAGAAAATATCATAGCAGAGTGTGTCTAAATGCAGTGTTGGGAAGTAACAGGAAGTACCTGTAATGTTGTCACTGTACTTTAATAACTAATACTGGAATGAATTACTGTATTTGATACAACAGAGAACAGGAACAGGAGCACATTTCACATAGATAAGTTGCTTTTATGAGTTAATTTAGTTAGAAAATGGAAGCTGTGTGGATGCAAGTTCCAGTTTATAAGCCCTCCTCAGACAGTTGTGATTCTGAGCCCTCTGCCCTGTACTCTGTTTGTAAAAGGCTGTACAGGGTGTATCACCTTAGTCTTGCCCCCCCAAAACCAGCTGCTGCTAACACTTGCCTGACTCCTCCCAAAACACTGATGTACCAGAATACCTGAAAAGAGGAATTTGATCCCTGAAATCTATTTTTCAGTCCAGTCTGACTAGAGACAATTATTTCTGGGGGGATTTTGTTTATTACCCACTGCTGGCAGAGCTTGGTGGCAGCTGTACCAACCATCTGTGTTTCCCTTTAGGTATCGGTGATCATGCTGCATGGCAGTGGGGACTTTTTAACCTTGTTGTCCCCCCCCCTCCCGATGCTTTGTCCCTGAGGAGGCCAGCACAAGGATGGAAGTCCAGGCTGTAGACATGCTAAAGCGCATTTCAGCCAACCACCTAACAGCATCCAACGTTCCCCACACAAGACTAAATCTGAGCCACTGCCTGTGCATCCACCAGCAGCGGGAATGGGGTGGTGTGGCAGCCCTCCACCCCTCAGAGTAGGAGAGCATCCTGTGAGATGCTCGAATCTCCTTCCCACAGTCGGTGGCAAGAGACAATGTTGAGTGCTGCTGGCCACTGTCACTCAGCTCATCATTGCCACCTTGCTGAATTTTGCAGTGCTAGAATGAGCTGTAGGCCTTCCAAAGAAGGCATTGTAATTAAAGACTCTTGAACCATATGTAAGAGTTGCATTGGAATTGAAGGCCTTAAGACTGGGGCCTATAGTGTACTGTATGCCGGTGGCCCCAAAAGGGCATATGATAATTGTAGCCCACTGAATGAGACATGGTAAAATAAGAGTCCATGGAAAGAGAAGGCATGGTAATTACTATGTACTCTGATGTATTGTATATTTATCATATACTTTTGCTTTTGTTTTCATTTCCGGGCTACACTTGAAATTGGGCATCTAATGATCTTGGATTCCACCTGGTCAACAAACTTCAAATATATAAAAAATTAAAAACTAAATTAGAGGCCCTGAGCAGGTATCTTCAAGATCGAATCTCACAGTGGTGGTCATAAAAATCAGACTCCCTGTTAGGGCGACATTAAAACTGAAACTGACCAGGCATAGACATTGGCATCTTATTCCAACAACATGGTAGATAGAAAGCAGAGGTATGCCAAGTGAGTTCTATTGATCTTGAAGCCACTATTTCCAACAGCACTACAATATGACATGAACAGTAATATATTAGTCATATGTTCCTTAGTAACTGTAACTTATCAGATATAGCTGGAAGCAGCAGTAATTCATTATGTTATAAAACGTTATATTTCCAGTACTGTCTTAATATTTTCTTTTGCATTTTCTTTTGTAAAAATTTGTGAGGGAGGGGAAAAAATCAGGGAGATGCAGCTGCACCAATGTGAGTAGGAACTAGAAGTGCAGTGGGTTATCCTAGAGACAGGCTCTGGGACTACTACCCATATGGGAGTGCTATCTAGATACCAGCTCTAGAGTAAATAATAAGATTCTTGTATGTCTTCAGTGTCAGCCAACAAACATTTGTACACAAGTAGGAGCAATAATAATAGTTTATTACAATACTTACGCCAAGCATGTGACAGAGAAAATCACAAGGGAGATGGGTTTCTCACCACTCTCCAGAAGAATGTACATAATCTCCAGAATTTCCAAGATCTCCATGCAGAGCTGTATTACACAAAGTTATGTACAATGGATAACATTATAGCAACGGAGATTACCTCATAGTTCTGGATATGAGAAACATTATGTATTGTTGTTATACTATAAACACGATTGTATAAGACATTCCCAATTGGATAATGACTTAGGAGACAGAATTACTAATGAGTATCATATGAGACAAAGAATATGCTCTTGACAGCATGAAGCTTGGACAAAAGAAATGCTGACAGGTCCAAACTACATGTGGCATTATTTGCCTATGTGTAAGACAAAACAAAGGTTTTCTCTCTGTCAGCTTGCTTAGCCAAAGAGAAAAGCTGACAGGTCACTACTACATATGATTATGTGAGAATATATATAGTATATAAAGTAATCACTGATGATCCCTAAGAGTCATCTTATCAGTGATTAGGTAGATTATATATATAGAATATACGTAAAAGACAAACATAATGCATTAGTGAGGTATAATAATCATGCATGATATAATCCTATAAAGGATGTAAACATTAGCATATATTCGCAGCAAAGCACATTCCTGGCACACATGCTTATATGATGGGTGCCTAAATCTACATGTTACTGCTAAATAGCAATATCACAGTATAATAGACAAGGAATGCAGTGTAATATGTATGTGGGATGATAGGGGGCATAACCTAGGTACAACAGGAGGAGTGTACAGACTTCTAGCACAAGGGGAGGAGTTGGAAAAGGAACTAAGTGAAGCCATCAACAGGATGGCAAGTAGGGGGCAGGTACTGCTTGTTGGTGATTTCAGTCTGCCACATGTGGAGTGGAACCTTCCTGCAACAGCTTCAGCAAGGAGCATGACCATCCTTGATTCTCCACAAGGAGATTTTCTTAGGCAGCTAGTTAAAGAACCTACTAGGGCTGAGGCAGTGTTGGACCTGGAACTCTCAAATGGGAACAGTATTGAAGGTGTCACAGTGGGCAGTCCCCTAGTTACCAGTTTGTCACTGTACAGTGTGGTTCAACATAACGAAAGGAGCAAGGATGAGCCACATGAAGAAGAGGGTCCTGGACCTCAGGAGGGTAGATTTTAAAGAAATGGGAGATTGACTCAGAAATTATCTTGAAGGTGGGGGGATTGCCAGAGAGAAGCAGAGGTGCTATGAGGAAATGTAATGGAGGGTATAATTAGGGCAACACAATGCTATGTGAATAAGTTAAGCAAAGGGAAAAGGAGACTGTTATGGTTCTCTAAAGAAGTGACAGCAGAGAAGAAGGAAAAAAGGGTGACATTCAAGAGGTAAAAAGAAATGTAGAGGGAGGAAGATGGGTGGGCATTCCAACAAGACAGAGGGAAGCAGGTTAAAAGGTTAGGGGATGAAAGGTGCAGACAGAAGAAAGGATTGCTAGAGGGGTGGCTAAAGGGGATAAAAAAACTTTCAGATACATAAGTGAGAAGAGAAGATCAAGGGGAGAGATAATGAGAATTACAAAGGCAGAATGGAAGATTGCACAAAAGGGGACAAATAAAAAGCACACATTTTAAACAGGTACTTCTGTTAAGTCTTCACAGTACAGGGAGGAGGGGATGGACCTCCAGGGAGAGGCAAGAGTAAGTTTGATGGGGAGGCAAACAAAAGTCCATTTTCAAAGGAAGGGGTCCTGAAAGGATGCACAACCCTGAAGGTGGACAAGGCCATGGAGCTGGACAGGACACACCTCGGGGTACTGAAAGAGCTCAGGGTGTGCCAGCTGCTCCACTGACAGCCTTGTCCAACAGCTCATTGGAAACAGTTGTGATTCTGGAGGACCAGAAAAGGGCTGGCAAGGTCCAACTAGATAAGATCAGCAGGAGGGTGAAGTCTAGCAATTACAGACCAGCCAATCTAACTTCAGTGGTGAGAAAATTGAAGGCAACCCTGCTGAAAGAAAGGCTGATTGAGCATAAAGAATCCAAAGGTCTGTAGGACCACAGACAGCATGGATTCATGGGGGAAGGTCATGCCAAACAAATCTGACAGATTTCTTTGAGTGGGTTCAGTAACAAAAAGTGCAAAATCATGCATCTCGGACACAGGAACCCTGGTGCTGAATATAGGATGGGGAGAGTACCAACAGCCACTAGACTGGAAAGGAACCTCAGGGTTAACATTAGAGAACCTCAAGTTGACAGCACATAGTGACAAGGCTGTGAGCAGGGCTAGTGGGATAATGGGGTGCATAGGGAGGGGTATCTCCAACAGGAAGAGGGAGGCAGTGCTACTGCTGTATCGCTCCCTAGTATGCTTCACCTGGTGTTCTGTGTCCAGTTTTGGAGCCTGCACCTTATAAAGGGCATACAATAGGTAGGTTGGAGGCAGTCTAGAGGAGGGCAGCCAAAATAGAGCAGGGTTTGCAAGAGAAGCCATAAAAAGAGAGACTCCGGTATCTCAACATGTACACCCTGGAAGAGAAGTGGGAGAGAGGTGAGGGAGGGGTGACATGATTGAGAAATCACAGGGTGAACAGGGTACAGGCAGGTAGCCAAATAAGGTCAAGCACCAGGAATAGGAGGCATGCAATGAAGCTGGGAGGGGGGAGAGTTCAGGAGAGATATGAGGAAATATTTGTTCATGAAAGAGTGGTAGATGCCTGGAACAGACTGCCAGTTAATGTGCTAGAGCCTATAATGGTGGGAGCATCAAGCACGCAAGAGATAAACATAGGAGAATATTAGAACAGAGGCATGGAGGATGGAGGGTAGCTGGAGACCAGCTAGGGTTGTGGATGCAAAATAGGCAGGGAACACTTAAGAAGGGGTGTGCCAAGCTGTTCTTTCTGCCAACAAATTCCATATTTCTTTGTTTTGTTGAGGAGTTAGTGGCTCAAAGATCATAAAAACTGTCATAGTTTTCATTTTAATTATTGAAATAAATGAATCTGGGGCAGTTTTGGATTGGCCTTTTATCCTGGATTTGAATTTATGTGAATGACACAAACCACAAAACAAATTATGGCCCTCCAATGGTGTTGAGGAGCTTGCACAGTCATTGAGTTTCCCCTAAGCACATGTGGAGCACTTCATTGAAGCCATGAAATGACATGTGCCCCTCCTCCACATATGGGGCTTGATTTTCAAAGCCTGGAGGATGCCGCAATGTGCCTGCATCAAACATAAGTGACGCAAATGGCACCTTGTGTCAGAAGATGTGGCAGTCCCTATTTTTGAATGTGGTCTGCATTGAAAAGGGGAGCTGTTGTGCTAACATGGCAATGCACCAGCCTTGTAACCCAAATTTGGGTGCGCCAGGTTAAAGGGGGTTTGCACAGTGATGGGGTTGCAACATCCCCTTTTCTGCAATTTTGCAAGCTTCACCATAGCCACAACAGGGTGGTCCACATTAGACTAGCCAGGAGATGGTCTAAGTGCCCTGTGCCACTGCTTGGCAGGGTGGTGAGAGAGCTGGGGGACCCTGAAGGTGGGGAATGGGGCTGCAGGGGCACTGACATTGTCATAGGGCATGAGGACATGGGGTAAGATATAGGGAGCAGAGAATGCACCTGGCAGAGGTGCCATAGAGCATATAAGAGAGCTGAGGGATCAGGTGAGGGTAGCATTGCAATCCTATTATGACACGGCCCCAGGTGGAAGCAGTCCAGACACATACCACTCTATGGTGGCTCCATTCTGGCCTTGTCAGATATGGTTTCCATTGCTGCAACAATTGACTGTGGAACCTCCAGTTCCCCTGCCCCTTTGCAGGGACCTGTTGACACAGGCTCAGTGGACCCCGGTCCATCTGGACCTCAAGTCCCTTCATCTGCATGCATGGTTCTTGAGGACATAGCCATTGCCCACTTTGGGTGTCTCAGAAGATGGCCAATATCCTGGTGGCTTCCAGGAAACCTTCCACCAGGACCACTTACTCACTGAAGTGAAAGCGCTTTGCTATATGGGCTGCTTCCTATCATCTGGACTTTTTCACCTGTACGGTCAACCAAGTTCTAGAGTATCTCCTGTCCTTATTGGATGGAGAACTTTAATATCTATCTATGAAGGTGCACCTGTCTACTATTTCAGCCATTCAAGTGCCTATTGATGGCTGTATAGTGGTACAATTGGATGTGGGCCACACTTTTCTGAGAGGCATTCTACCCTGGAAGCCTCTTATCTGGAATCCAGTCCCAGCTTGGGACCTCGGTATTGTTCCTGAGAAGTTGACTCTGTCTCCCTTTGAGCCAGCTGTTGTGGAATGTGTTATTTTTAATTGTTATTACTTCTGCTCAAAGAATTAAAGAGCTACATGCTCTCATGTGTGAGCAGTCTTATTTGATTTTCCACAAGCACAGGGTCTCTTTGCGTAATAATCCTAAGTTTCTTCCTAACATGGTGTCTGAATTTACTCTAAATCAATCTATCCACCTGCCTGTTTTTTAGCTCGAGCATGCCAGTCCTGGAGAAGCATTGCGCCATACTTTAGGTGTGTATAAAATTCTCAGGTACTATACACACTGTACTAAGGACTGCAGAAATTCCTCTCAGTTATTTGTTTCTTTCACACCTGGCAGAGAGGGCACTCCAGCATTTAAATTGTGCTTGTCCAAATGGTTGGTCAACTGTATTATTTTTTGTTATAGGAAGTACAGTAAGGAACTTTCAGCTGTGGTTCGTGGCCATTCAACCAGAGGCATGACCACTTCTGTTGCCTGTTTCAGGAATGTGTCAGCTGTGGAAATTTGTGCTGCTGCCACTTGGACCATTGTTCACACTTTCACCAAGCACTACAGTCTGGACATTGCCTCCAGAAGAATGGCAAACTTTGGCCTAGCTGTGCTTCAGGGCCTTCTTTCTTAGGCCTATGTCTTTCTGCCACCCAGATTGTTTTGTGCTGAGCTCTGCTTGGGACTAATTCCATAGGTGTGACCTGATGACAGAGATATCCCTGAAGAACACTGAACAGTTACCTAAAATCTTATCATAACAGTAGACCTTCGAGGGAATCTCTGTCATCAGGTCATGCTGTCCCTCTCTCAATCCCCCTTTCTCTCTCTCTTTCCAGTTCTACTGTCTGGTTGCTCCAGCTTTTTTTTTTTTGCTGGTCACCTTCTTCCTCTCCTCGGTTCCCTGGTAAGACTCTTGTCTCCAGTGGCCTCCGGCTAGGGAAAGAACTGAGGAGGGAGTGGGGTTGCCAACGCTTGTATAGGGCTGTGATGTCAGAACCTGATGTCAGGGTGGGCAGCCCCTATTAGACTACTGCAGAAAAGCTTCTGTAGGATCCTAGTGCCTGATGACTAAGTTCCATAGATGTGACCAGATGACAGAGATTCTCTCGAAGGTCTACTGTTGTGGTAAGTTCTTACATAACTGTTCTTTTCATCAATCAGGTTGTTCTTTTGCAATTATCACTTATAAGCTGTTTTCTTAATGAGGATCATCCCCTAACAATTGGATCGTGATATGAAATTTCTTAATATTTTGTAGTGCCTACTGCAGAATCTGGTCTCATCTTCTGCTGCCATGGAGCAGAGTGCCTCAAATGCAATTCTTGGTCTCTTGTCTTGTACCGGACTTTTCAAGATAATTAGCCTGTTGGTTGTGACAGCCTGCATGTTTGATTTTCATCTACAGGAAGGCATTTTGAATCATTTTGCATAATTTCAGAATCAGGATCGGGTAGAAATGTCAAAGGTCAAATTTATCCAATCTCATTCGGACTTGGTGACACCTGGCCATCCTGAATCTCCTAGCTGGAAGAATATATTTCCTTACCCATGATGTTAAAAGTTAGATACAGCAGGAAACTGTGACCACAATAATGACCAAAAATCCCACTCATTGAGCTGAAGCAAGCTAAGCTGAGGTCAGGAGTTGCTGTGTTAGACAGAGAGGGGAGGTAGAACAGTATTGAAGAGTTTAATATAATCTACATTCATACCTCTGTGAAAATGTCACCCCACACTCTGAGGGCCATCCTTGGCTACAATGTGTGTTGAGTAAACTAAAACTAAATACCATAGAAGTGATTTGTTGACATATGACATAAGGTTACCAAAAGGAGGAATATAGCTAGAACAAAAGGAGGACAAGTTAAAAGTCTTTGGGCATAACATAGATGAAAGCAGCTGATCAATCCAATTTTCATTGCAAAACAGACTGTAATCTATTTTCTAGACTGTTTTTACTGCCTAAATCTGCCTAGTAACTCTTAATTCTACATAGAGACGCTGTTTTACTTTACTAAAGCTATCTACATGTCAGAGTGATTACAGCCCTTTCTTTGACTTGGTAACTGCAGCCAGACTCCCAGGCACCAAGGAAATCACCCCTATTCAAGTGCAAATTTTATTTCACTGGCTTGTGAGACGCTTTTATCCTCCTCCAGTACTAATCTGGCTCCTCTCTCCTTCCCTCTTCAACCGAGACCCTCCTAGGGCTCCCAGCTCTACGGCGGCACGATCCGCGGCCACTGGGTGGTCGGCACTCCACAAGCCAGCGCCCGAGACCACAAGCTCAGACTCAACAAGCTGAGAGGTACAGGAAAGCCGCAAACTTTATGCCCACCCACCCCTCTCCCTGCACATTCTTATATAGACCATCTTGCCCTGCTCACCTCAGCTATTGGCCCATTCTATATATTTCTCTTCTTCTTGTCTCCTACCCTTTTTTTGGTCATACCCACTGGGACACTACCTAGCATATCACCCTAGCTCTTAACTTAAATAAGGATCTGTAACTCACAAAAAGCATCTCTATATTGATCCTTTATACATTAAATCATGGCAAAGTAGTTTCAGCTTATTAGTGCCTTATGCATACTACCCCTACTAGGGGAACTTCAAGGTTGGACGTATACTACTGGGGATATCCATCCTTCCCCCATTGAATGCGTGTACATCAAGCCTTTACTCTACTCTTGTAACACCACTGCACCACTGCACTCTTACCATGAAGGATACTATTGGCATGCTTCAGGCCATCAAATACCAGTGGGAAAGAGTCAGCCATCTCCCCCAAGTAAAGTCACCCCGTGGTTCTTCACAGCTAGGGCATTATGTTATGTAATGGCAGGACAACATACCACCTATAACAAGCCTCCACAAACAGACTCAGATGTTACTTCCACTAGGAGAAGAAAATAATCTCTAAAGTATCACTTGCAGCCTTAAAGAAACTTATACTCCTTTTGCTACTATGTTCAGGCAACATGGAACTTAATCCTGGGCCCACAAAAGACATTGCCTCACCCTCAGATCTCCCTAGGTTTAAGGGTATCAGCTTCATGTATGTTAATACATGTAGTCTCCTAAAAAACTGTCCTTTATACAGGCTTGGATCACTCATACAGGACCCGATGTGCTTGTCATAACAGAATCCTGGCTCTGTCCATCTACGCCGGATATGGAGATTTCCATACCGAACTATCTCCTATTCAGAGCTGACAGACAACCTAGGGGCAGTGGAGTTGTCATCTACACGAAGGACAAGTTCTCAGTCACTATCCTTGACTCCTTCTCGCTCTGTAATGCATATGAATGCCTGTCCTTAAAAATTGAAACATCCCCTGCGTCAGTCATCAGACTAATCGACTGCTACAGATCTCCTTCTGTGGGACCACAGCTACTAACCCATCTATCATCCATGATGGACTCCATCAACCTTGAAACTATAACAATGGGAAACCTCAACTATGACTGACTGTCCAACACCTCACTACCACTTAAATCTTTTTGCAACTCCCATGGTCTCTCACAACTCTTCAAGAACCTACATGCACCAATAAGAAACCCCCTTCAAGTAGCACCCTTCTAGATGCCCTATTAATAAATAAACCCTACCTTTTCTCTCATGTAGGAATCTTCCATGCAGACATTAGCGGCCACTGTTTTATCGAAAGTGTGAGATCTAGCCATATGCCCAAACCAACCTCAAGATTTTTGACCAAGAGATCTAAAAGGAACTTTGATCCTTTGGCCTATATCAATGACCTCAAGGCCTCTCCGCTTTGGCAGAACTTCTACCTAGCAAAAACAGTAAACAACACCTTTACCATCTTCCAAGAAACCTTAACCCATGCCCTTAATACCCACGTGCCCATGGTCAAAACCCATATAAAGCCAAGAACATACCGCTGGTTTACTGCAGACCTCAAAGCTGCTTTACTGAACAGGGACAAGCTTTGGAAATGCACTTGTAAATCACAGCTGGATAAGGATTGATGTCTCTTCAGAACCGCTTGGAACCTATGCACAAAGCTGATCAGGGAAACCAAATCCAAATTCTATCACTCAGAGTTAGACACCACTTCAAATTGCCCAACAAAATTCTGGACCACCATAAAAAATCTCACTGGACACACGATAGGTAATACACTCCCCTCAAAAAATCCTCAAATAATGGTATCATTAGTGACAAAAACAAAATATTACAAGCATTTAACAACCACTTTGCCTCAGCTGGCCTGGCTTTTGACAACTCGCCTACCTGCAAGCTGTACTCCCACTTGAACATACCACCTACGGACCCAAATCCAATGAAAGCCGCCTTCTCCTTCTCACCAGTTACATTAAAAGAAGTTGAAGAGCACCTACTTCACCTAGATATGAAGAAAAGCACTGGCACGGATGCCCTGGACCCCTACTTCATAAAAGTTGCCTGGCAAGTACTGGCAGTGCCCATCACCCATCTGTTCAATCTCTCAGTCTCCCAAGGGTCCCTTCCTGAACTCTGGAAAAGTGCCCACATTATACCGTTGTTTAAATCCTGGGACCATTGTGATCTAAATAATTATAGGCCAATTTCACTACTCCCCATACTTTTAAAAATCCTAGAAAAAATAGTAAACGCCCAGCTGCGAGACTATCTGGAAAAGACACATTTTCTAAATCCTATGCAGTCAGCTTCCGCATGAATCATAGTATGGTTTCAGCACTGGCCAAAGTCACCAATGATTGGCTTCACGACTTCAACAACAAACAATTCTTCTGTGCTGTTTTCCTGGACCTCAGCAAAGCATTCGATGCTGTTGACCACTCCCTACTTCTTTCATCACTAAAAGCATTAGCCCTAGATGCCACCTCTTTGGGCTGGTTTCAGAACTACCTAATGGACAGGCAACAGCAGGTCAAAGCAGAAGGGGAGCTGTCCCCCTCAAAACCATTACTTAGAGGTGTCCCTCAAGGATCCATACTGGGATCAATACTCTTCACCATATATATTAACAATATCGACCTTGGTATCAAAAATGCCAATATCCACCTGTTTGCAGATGATACGGTACTGTACTTAAGCCGGTGTACACCTGAAGCTGCCTGTAAAGCATTACAATCAGACTTCGACATCCTCCAACACCAGCTTCTTAATAAAAAACTGCTATTCAATGCCAAAAAAACCAAGGCGATAATTTTGTCTCCACCTTACTGGAGGAAAACCTGGACTATGTCACCAAGTTCAAATACCTGGGAATCTGGCTAGATCACAAGCTTTCCTTCAGAGAACACTTAGAGGACATGGTAAAAAAGCTAAGACAAAGAGTAGGACTCTTCTATCAGATAAACCACTTTCTAACTACGGAGGCAAAGAAACAGCTTGTACAGTCTACCTTCATCTCCCTGCTAGACTACGCTGACTTTATCTACTGCCATTGCAATGCTTCATATTTGAGTAAGCTGCATGTCCTGTATCACAAAGCACTGTGCTTCATTACTGGTCTCCCCTCCTCCACCCATCATTGTTCCCTGCATGCTGCTGTAGGTTAGACCTCCCTTCAATCAAGACGAAAAAGAAACATGGACACTTGGACTTTGAAAGCGCTTGCTGGAAAACTACCGTTCTACATCTCTGATCTCCATCCATTAAGTAAAGTCAGAAAATACACCCTAAGGAGCTATTCCTTTATCACTCTGAAGATCCCCAGGGTCCGCACACGATATGGGACTGCGGTCATAAGCTACTCACTTCCGTCGCTTTGGAATGAAATCCAGAAAGTTTTGAAGCTAAGAACCAAAGTAACTTTCACAGTGTTTAAGTCCCTATATGCAAAGCTGATCGGAGACAAATGTCACTGCTTCCACTGACCTTATTCTGCTATAGTCTTCTGTATCCACCTACGCCTTTACTGCCTCGCCAGTGCACTTATCCCCCCCCCTTCCCCTACCTTTGGCTCACCCTTCCTCTCATCATCCTTCTCTTGCTCTGATTTCTCCTCTCCTAGGGCCACTGACCCCCTAAGTCCTCCAAGGATAGCTGCATCACAATTAAGTATATCCGCAGTGGCACCTCCAAAACTGCCATCTGTAATTGTCCAGAGCAGCTTGTGCTTCTCAAGCTCCAAATTCCTCCGGGAGTACTGCTAGGATGCCACTTGTTGCCTCTGGGTGGCCGTCACCTCTCTGTGCCATAACTTGCTCTTCGTTACTTACCCTGCCTCTACGAGCCTCGAACCCCCTTGCTGTGAGCTTGGCCACCGGTGCCTCTTGGTGCCATAGCTGGCTGTCCCTCATTCTCCCCTTTCTGAGTCCCAATATGGATATGGGCTTGATGTACTGATTAATCTTCAAAGTTGGAATAGATATTTAATTTGCCTTTTCCACTGAACACATTTATTACTGTTTTTACATCAGTGTTTGTACTTTGTCTTATTTTTTGTACCCTTGCCAATTATGTCTTATCCTTGCCAATTATGTCTTATTTTTTTGTATCCTTGCCAATTATGTTATTTGTTTTTCTTTATGACCATGTGTAATGCAGGTCCACCTTGTAAATGAGCTTGCTCACCTGGATAAATAAAGATTTGATTGATTGATTGAATCCTTTAAATAGTTGAGTAAGGAAACCTATTCTCATCATGGCCTCTTGGGCTGCGGCTGACTGCATTAGTGCATTTTTGTTCGGCCATGTTTTGCCTAAACCCTTTCCAAGGGCACTTTACTATCACCTAACAAGTGTCCAAATGCCATGATTACAAAGACTTTTGTGACAAAATAATAGAATTTCATGAACAGGTATCTTTATAACAGCTAGAATGCTCATAGTATTTGCAACCTTTTGCCATCTTTAATGTGGTACTAGTCAAACCTATGTCTAAGGGCTCAATCCACAAAGATTACCCAGATACTCACCAAAGGTATATATCCAAGCATGGACCCCCTCACCTGAGGATATCCACACAAGTCTTAGGATCCACAGTCCCTGGTACCTCTTGCCACTATGCCTATGTAAAGGAGCACAGAGTGGCTGGGGTGCATTAAGGGCAAAGTGGGACTTGATGGCAGGCATCCAATTGAATATCTCGCACAACACAAGGGTATATTCCCTGCTCTATGCAAGACAAAGGGATGTGTGATACAGCAGTCCTTCTATGACTTCTATAGCCTGTAAAGGGTGACTTTTTTATATATTAAAAACTAATCTGTTATTTTGTTGGGCTGCAGGCATGAGACAGCAAGCCAAATCAGGCCCCAGGATGGCCACTCAGAGTGTGGGGTAACATTTTCACAGAGGGCATGCAAGAGTTACTGTTGCAGGTCTGGCCCAGTGGCATGGAGGGTTGAGGCACTAGGCCTTACCTCCTGCCATGACAGCGACTTGTGTTTAGGGATGAGCATGGGTTGCTGGGGGTCGACCAAGAGGGGGAGATTAGATGAGGACTGAGTGGCCACTTACCAGCTCTCCTCTCTTGGATGGGGAAGGTTGACTCTTCTGGCCTTTGACAACCACCATGTGGAGGTGTGGTGTGGGTGATGGAGGGGAGTTAGGTGATTGGCCATGGGTGGATGGAGTGGAGTCACTTGGGCCAAAGCATGCATGCATGCCTCCACATGCACGTCAACCTTATTTGGAGATCTGGGCATAACGGGGAGAAAATACTGTGGAAAAATGGGGGAAGTAGCTTAATAAGTCACCCCCCCTCCAGTGGCAATAACAATCCACCCAAGGTTGGAGGAGGTGTGACTCGGGACAGCCGCAAAGCCAAATGGGACAGGCTGACACAGTGCCCAGCCTGCCAAGAAGGATAAAGGAAAAGATAGTAAGAGTTACTGTTGTACACTCACTGCATAGTGTTGCCACTCTCCACATCCACTCTCTGGTGTGTAATTAGCTTTCTGAAACACATGGATGGATATTGTCATGCCCACCCTACACACACAGTGATGAGACAGAATTCCGTCGGGGAGGTGGGGGCACTGTGAACACTGTGGATGCAGGGAGGTCTTTGCTTGTCGGGAGAGGGACTCTGTCAACCTAAAGTCGCACGTCACACCTCAGTGTGGGTACAGATGATCTTCTCAGCCATTTGTAGATTAACACTGATTTATTGTCTTAACAAGTGTTTGCAGGCATAGTCTGCAAAAGCATTGGATGAGGTTTGGGGTTACCCAAAGGGAAAATTAAGATTTTATGTGACACAATTAGACTACTTTAAAAATACATTTTCAAAACAAAAATTATACCATTGCTGTTTATTCTGATTCTATACTGTATGTACCAAAAATCTGAAAGAGTGCTTACATTTAAGAAAAAATTGTTCTGTGGATACAGTGTGTATAATTACTACTGTATTTAAATATAGTACAGGCATATCTGTGCCATAATAATAGACAATACTGAAGCAACTTCTTCCTGTAAATATATTTGAGATGTATCATATTATATCAGGGAATTATCCACTTACTTTCTTCCCATGTTGGTGGTTGTTTGTGTTTGTCTGTAAAACCATTGCACAGACAGTTGCAGCTGCTGTTAGAATTTATGCACCAGTGGTGACTCATTTTCCCTAATACGGTTGTTTATCTCACTTGGGCCAAAGCATGCATGCATACCTTCACATGCACGCCAACCTTGTCTGGAGATCTGGGCATAACGGGGAGAAAATACAGTGGAAAAATGGAGGAAGCAGCTTAATAAGTCACTCCCCCTCCAGTGGCAATGACAATCCACCCAAGGTTGGAGGAGGTGTGACTCGGGACAGCCACAAAGCCGAACGGAACAGGCCGACACAGTGCCCAGCCTGCCAAGGAGGATAAAGGAAAAGATAGTAAGAGTTACTGTTGTACACTCACTGCATAGTGTTGCCACTCTCCACATCCACTCTCTGGTGTGAAATTAGCTTTCTGAAACACATGGATGGATATTGTCATGCTCGCCCCTACACACACAGTGATGAGACAGACTTCCGTCGGGGAGGTGGGGGCACTGTGAACACTGTGGATGCAGGGAGGTCTTTGCTTGTTGGGAGAGGGACTCTGTCAACCTAAAGTTGCACGTCACACCTCAGTGTGGGTATAGATGATCTTCTCAGCCATTTGTAGATTAACACTGATTTATTATCTTAAGCGTTTGCAGGCATAGTCTGCAAAAGCATTGGATGAGGTTTGGGGTTACCCAAAGAGAAAATTAAGATTTTATGTGACACAATTAGACTACTTTAAAAATACATTTTCAAAACAAAAATCATACCATTGCTGTTTATTCTAATTCTATACTGTATGTACCAAAAATCTGAAAGAGTGCTTACATTTAAGAAAAAATTGTTCTGTGGATACAGCGTGTATAATTACTACTGTATTTAAATATAGTACAGGCATATCTGTGCCATAATAATATACAATACTGAAGCAACTTCTTCCTGTAAATATATTTGAGATGTATCATATTATATCAGGGAATTATCCACTTCCCTTCTTCCCATGTTGGTGGTTGTTTGTGTTTGTCTGTAAAACCATTGTACAGACAGTTGCAGCTGCTGTTAGAATTTATGCACCAGTGGTGACTCATTTTCCCTAATACGGTTGTTTATCTCACTATAATGTATGGACAGTGTCTATTAACCCCTGTTTTCAATCATTTTATAAGCTGATAATCTCATCGTTATGACATCAGTATGCTGTAAACCTTGCTTAACTATATCATAATGCTGGGATTACAGGATAGACTGTCACCACCTGTTAAAATTCTTGGAAAGGAAAGGTGATCTGCTGCTTGGACATTCATTCAAAACACACACATTCAATTCAGACAGTTACAGACCCACTGCAGTATAGATCCCAGTGGCTTATTTCAGCACTTCAGTTGCTCAACATTCAAACCAGGAGGCATTCATAGCAGAGCAGGATGACAAACACACGTAGAAATCAATATTTTTTCCCACAGTGACAAGTTTTTCCATATACTATAAAATACAGTGCCTGAGTAACAGTGATCAACCACAGACTTAATCACCTCTTGTGGTTGCCATGACAACTGTAAACCTCTTGAGCTGCACTCTCGAGGTTTACTTGGATGTCTTGGCAACTGCTCGAGGTGATTACATTGTGGTTAACCACTGTTACTCAGGCATTATCCTCTATGTCTAACCTCCAGATAAACATTTTTTTTCTGGAGATTAGATATGTTGCAATGACTATCCTCAGCTTAAGAACCAATCAGGAAACAGCTTTCACAATACTGATGACATCACAATAGCAGTGTCCTACTCTGAAACAAGCTACTGAGCTAAAACAGCAGCAGCTAAATATTTACACAAACAGCTGATTTACAGGTATGCCTTATAAACTGATGTTGTATAAATTGAATACACAATACCATTGATTGACTCAAAGTGTGCACTTTAGCTCTATTTTTAAGGGGCCAGGACATTCATAACTCACTTGTGGGTCTGCCATTCAAGAGCTATGGTCCTGTCCGTCACTCATGAAGATCAATTGCATATTTAGAGTCCGTACTTTGTGCTTTCCCTATTGTTTTAGTCACTTCCTTCCCAACACCCTTTTTCACAGTTCCATGCCCACTAGCACCACTCTCCTGTGTGCTGCCAATGCCACCCCTCTACCTGATAGACTCACCATCACATTTCAGCCACCACTGAAGTCTTCCTACAGCCTTTTGCTCCCTGGGCCAGCTTACCCTGTCAGAGACCTCCTCTGTTAGTAGTGGAGGGGAAAGACACTTACAGTCTCCCATCTTCCTCCAGTTAGCCAGCATGGCCCTACTGGGGGCCTCCCCACTGACTAGAGTAGGAATGAAAGAACTGGGCAGAGGCTTAGGGACAATGTGGTGTTGATGTCTGGGGGCTCGGTTGGTGTGGAAAAGGCTACACAGCCATCATCCTTTGGTGGAGAAGTTTTTCCTCCTTTTCACCCTGTTCATCACCTGTAAGGATGTACACACTGTGGTCAGCCTGGAGAGGGGGTGCCTGATGGCACAAATTTACCTAAGCCATCAATGGAACCACCATAAGCCTCAACAAGGAGCAGCTGCAGAGCAATGCAGCATTCACCCTCCCCACCAGGAAGAGAGCCTCCATCAGACACTCTGGATCCTCCCTGCTGCTCTCTGCTCCTGACCTTCCTGGCTCAGGGGCCAAAACCAGGTCACCAGCATGCCACAGTGATCCCCCATCAATGGGTGCCATGGAGCCAGCTTCCCACACATTTTTTGCTCATACCATTGAAGACTGGTCTACTTTGCAACTGCTACATGTCATGTAATTGTAGAGAATATCTATTACATCCCCTTCTTAGACCATAAGCATTTAACAATTTATAGGCTCCCCTCTGTGACTATCACTGATTTATGTACACAGTCTTAACAAATATTGAGATCTCCTGGGAGTTATGTTTGGTTGGGGTGGGGGGTAGGGGTATAATTATAATTTTCTTGTTTGCTGTCTAGGATATTATTATTGTTCTTATTTCATGACTGTGATGTTAGTTTTTAATTTGTTCGATTGTTTGTATTTGTATCTTAAATTTAATAAAGAAAAGAAAGTAAAAAAAAATAATTATAGGCCCCATGCTGTTAAATTCTATCAGTGGAGAGGAGCCTATTTTTCTAATCAAATTTATACCCAATTAGGATTTCAAAGACTTTTGTTTCAGTCTCTGCACATATCCATTTGTTTACCTCCTTATCAACAGAACTGTCACATCCATGTGCAAAACTGTTTTTTTTTTGTTAATCAGTTATACCCAGAGGGCTGGATATTCAAACTGCGCCATTCATAGGCGCAAGCCCTTGAGCTGCGCAAAATAGTTGCCCTGGGGTGTGTCCTGGGCGATATTCAAAGTTGCACTATTGAGCAACTCCTTTGAATATCACCCCCCGGCCACAGCCACTGTGCATGGCGCAGTGGAACTTGCGCCACCGCAAGTTGACAGAGTGGAGCATTCAACTTGCAGTGGCGCAAGTACCATGCGCCTTGCGCCAAAATCACGATATTCAAGGTGACATGCAAATGGGGCTATAATTCATGCAAGGCGCAGGGGGCCATTTGCAGTGATTATGTCCCCATTTGCATGCCATTAGCATGCAGGTGCACCGATCCCGAGGACTTGCGCCTGGCGCCTGCCAGGCAGCAGCCATTGGGACCGACGCCCCTGCAGCCCGACTGCAGGCATAGTGTACTCCCCCACCAGCCCAACAAGCGGGCATCAAGTGGCTCCCACACCTCCTCCGTACACATATCCCTGGTGGTCCAGTGGACCGAAATGCCCGATCATGGGCGGTATGTATAATAATTCCACCCCCTCCGTTCCATCCCTGGTGGTCCAGTGGACCGAAATGCCCGATCGCGGGCAGTATGTATAATAATTCCCACCCCCTCCCGTTCCATCCCTGGTGGTCCAGTGGACGAAATGCCCGATCGCGGGCGGTATGTGTGATAAAACCACCCCCAGACATAGCCCTGGTGGCTAGTGTCCCCACCCACCCACACATGAAGCCCCACCACCAGCTCCCCCGCGCCGGCCGGGTGGCAACATCCACCCGCCTGCCGCCCCACCACCAGCTGACTGACTGCCCGGTGGGCCTGCCGCCCATGTGATGCAGAGCAAGAGCCAGCCAAGATCTGGACTGTCATGTATGGTATGGGCTGCACACCGTAGCTCTTGCTCTGCGCAATGATGCAGCCCTAGACAGTCAATGGGCTACAGTAGTGAGGCGGCGGGTGCTGCAGCCGCCGCCGACTGCGGTGCGTCAGCCTCACGTGTGGGTGGGGTAAAGCGCCACCAGAGTATGCGGGTGGTATCACACACATACCGCCCGCGATCGGGCATTTCGTCACTGGACCACCAGGATGTGAATGGGAGGGTGGAATGATCATACTACCGCCAGCGATCGGGCATTTCGTCCACTGGACCACCAGACATGGAACGGGAGGAGGAGGGGAGCCACAGTGATGCCCACGATCGGGCTGGTGGGTACACTATGCCCGCGATCGGGCTGTGAAGGCACAGGGACTGGGTTGAGGGCCAGCCACAGGTGGCAGCTGCTGTGTTGGCGCCTGCAATACAGCAGCTCACCTGTGGGTGGCCCCTACTCTAAGCCTTTTTTTGGCTCAAAGTCCTGGCAGGCAGGTTGGGGTTGCGCTAATAACTCTGCACAGCCCGGCTGAATATCGGCTGTGCAGTTTATGCATGGTTCCTCCTCCAGTTCAGCATGCATTCATTTGCATTGCACTGTTGCTCAGCATGTTTTCTGCGGCACAACTGCCTCCTGCTGAATATCGCAGAATGGAGCAAGTTTGGACTTGCGCAGGCGCAACCCTATTGCACATGGCGCAACCCTTTTGAATATCTGGCCCCATATATTTAAGTTTTTTTGTTTAGTCTGCCATTATCTGATGAAGGACTCTGTGGAGCCTGAAAGCTTATATTCTGTAAATCTCTTGTTGGTCCAATAAAATATATCAAATCACCCACTTTGTTCCTCCAATCTGGATCTGATAAATCTCATTGTACCCAATAGCTCTGTATGAAGTCTGAACCATCCATTGATTCTCCCGATACAAAATGGCCACCCAGAGTATAATGAGATAACTGGTTCTGCTGAACATGGATTATCTGTACTATAATTGCCTTGATTTTGTTGTGGATGCAGATTTGCCATTTAATTAGATATCCCGGCACAGCTAACTTTGAATTGCCTTGTAACAGCCTTAATGCAGTATTTTCTGTAAAGTTGGCATGCATCTAGATTGGCCATCTTAGTTAGAATTTTTTTTTTTCAATTCATTTCTGTATCTTTTAACAAAGAAACATAGACTTTGACAGCAGATAAGAAACACTTGGCCCACCCAAAATGCCCATTTCCCTACCAATTGGATAAGCTGCAGATCCTAGTTTTACCAACAGCCTACTTCCTCCTACAAGAATTGCCTAATGTCTGTCCCATGCATTCTTAAATTTCCCCACTGTTTTTGACCCCACAACCTCCTCAGAAAGGCTGTTCCATGTGTCCACCACCCTCTCCATGAAAAAACACTTTCTCATTTTTCCCGAGTTGTCCCCCCTCTATCTTCAAATTGGGCACCCTTGTTCTTGTACATCTCTTTTTCTGAAAGATGCAACCCTCTTGGACTTTGTTGATTCCCTTGAGGTACTTGAAAGTTTCTATCATGTCCCACCTCTTCCTCCTTTCATCAAGGATATACATATTAAGCTCTTTTAGTCTCTCTTCGTATGGCTTCTGGTGCAGACACTGCACCATTTCAGTTGCCCTCTTCTGAATGCCTCCATCCTGTCTTTGTCCTTCCAGAGATGGGGACTCCAGAACTGCACACAGTACTCAAGATGGGGTCTCACCAACTGTCTGTACAGAGGGATAATAACTTCCTGTTTTCTACTGGTGATGACTCTCCTTATGCATCCCAGTATCCCCCTAGCCCTCCTTACTACCTTCTCACATTGTTTGCCTACCTTTAGGTCATCTGATATGACTACTCCAGGTTCCTTTCCTTTTTTGTTGTTGTTAATACCTCCCCCTATTGTGTATTCCTCCCTTGGGTTTTTGTTTCCCAGGTGCATTACATTGCACTTCTTTGCATTGAATCTAACTTGCCATACTTTTGACCATTCCTCCAACCTTGCCAATTCCCTTCTCACCTTTTCACCCCCTTGTGTATCAATCCTGCTGCAGATCTTTGTGTCATCAACAAGCTGAGATACTTTTCCTTCCAGTCCCTCTGCAATGTCATCTATAAAGACATTAAAGAGGACTGGTCCTTGTACTGAACCCTGAGATACCACACTTGTAACCCACCTTTCTTCAGAGTGGACTCTGTTTACTATTACCCTCTGCGTCCTGTTGTCCAGCCAACTTTTTACCCAGGTTAGCACCCTGGGACCCACTCCCACGCTGGCTAACTTATTTATTAATCTTTTGTGTGGGACTGTGTCAAATGCCATGCTAAAGCCTAGGTAGACCACGTCCATAGCCCCCCACTCTTCTATTACTTTGGTCTCCTAGTCAAAGAAATCTATTAGATTCATCTGACATGACCTTCCCACTGTGAATCCATGCTGCCTTGGGTCCTGTGCCCTGCTGGCCTCTAGGTACTGAACAACTCTTTCTTTCAGAAGTGATTCCATCATTTTCCATACCACTGAGGTCAAACTAACAGGTCTGTAGTTTTCTGCCTCTGCCTTGCTTCCACTTTTGTGAAGGTGAATGACATCTGCCCTCCTCCAGTCCTCAGGTACCACACCATCCTCCCATGATTTGTTAAAAAGGGAAGTCAGTGGTGCCACTAATTCTCCCCTTAGTTCTTTTTGAATTCTGGAGTGAATTCTATCAGGCCCCATTGCTTTGTCCACCTTCAGTTTTAAGAGTTCTTTCAATACCCTTTCTTTTGTGAGTGGACTGGTATCAATCCCCCTATCCAATGTGGTTCTATTATTTAATTTAGGTACCTCCCTTTCCTCTTCTTTTGTGAATACTGAGCAGAAATATTCATTCAGTATTTCTGTTTTGTCATTGCCACTCTCTGCCCACCCCCCCCTTTATTAAGCCTCATTATCCCTTCCCTGTTTTTTTTTGCTCCCTAATGTACCTGTAAAAGGTTTTTTCCCTCTACTTAACTGAGTTGGCTTTCTTTTCCTCAGTTTGGGCCTTTGCATTTCTGACTGCCTTCCCTGCTTCCGTCAGCTGTAACTGGTACAGTTCTATGTCCTGCTCCTTTAGTGTTTCCTAATACTTCCTGAATGCTATCTTTTTCTTCCTAACCTTCCCTGTCACCTCTATTGAGAATCACACTGTTTATTCTTTCATTTTGTTTTGTTTATTTGCTTCACACAAAGGCTTGTTGCCTCTGTGATGGCAGCTTTGATTTTTTCCGATTGTTCCTCCACCCCACCTTCTTGCCCATTTGCTAGTGCTTTTCTGAGGAATTCCCCTGTTTTGCCAATGTCAGACCTCCTAAAGTCCAGTTTCCTCACCTTTGTGTGACTAGACTCTATAGCTGCATTTATCATGAACCACATTGTTTGGTGATCACTTGTTCCCAGATTGCTACCCACTTCTAAATCTGAGATCCTCACTCCATCCCCTTTTGAGAGTATCAGGTCTAAGATTGCTTCCTCCTGAGTGGGTTCCAACACTAGCTGTCTGAGGCATGCCTTCTGTAGGGCATTGAGAATTACCCTGCTCTTGGATGTGGCTGCAGACAAGGTGTTCCAGTTAACATTTGGCACATTCAGGTTCCCCATCAACAATATCTCCCCCTTTTCTGCCATTATAAGGATGCCTTCTGTCATTTCCTTGTGCATTTCCTCCCCCCGAGATGGGGGTCTGTTTACAACCCCTGTGTGGATTTTGGTGCCATTTTCTGTCTCCAGGGTGACCCACAGTGCCTCTTCTCCTCCATGTTTACCCTTTAGTTCCATTGCTTTAATCCCTTCCCTTATGTAGAGAGCTACTCCTCCTCCTCTTTTACCCTACCTGGCCCTCCTGTAGCTTGTGTACTCTGGTATGTTGATATCCCAGTCATGGTTATCTGTGTACCATGTTTCTGAGACTGCCACAATATCCAGGTGTCCCTCTTCCATGAAGGTCACTAGTTCAGGGAGCCAGTTACCCAGACTACATGCATTGGTACTCCTCATCTTCCATTTTTTGATAGCCTTACCCCTTTTAGCACCATTCCTGTCCTTACTGTCTTTGTCTTTTTTCTTCATTGACCCCATCCTGCTCCCTATCAACTTCTCTACCTTAGTGTTTACCTCACTAACTACCCTGTTTTAGGGGGGCTGATATGTTCATGCTTCTTTTCAGTGCCTCCCCCCTTGGCTAGTTTAAATGCTTGCCAATGAAGCATTTAAACCTATCACCTAAGATCCTGTGTCCCCTCCCAGAGAGATGCAGACCATTGCACCAGTATAGGGCTGCAACCCTCCAGGTGGACCCCCAGTCCCCAATGAAGCAAAAACCCTGAGTTCTGCACCAGTTTTTCAACGATTCATTGAATCCCATTGTGTGGAGTACCCTAGCCTGAACCATGCCATAGACAGGCAGCACCTCTGAGAAAGTTACTCTACATGCTACCTGTCTAAGGCCCCTTTCCAACTCTACAAACTCTTCTTGCACTGCTCTGATCCCATTCCCAGCCAGATCATTTGTCCCTAGGTGGATAGTGACATCCAGCTCCCTCTCCCATGCTGCTGTTCCCACAATCCTGAGGATTTGATTCCTGTCCCTCCCAGCCATGGCACCAGACAGGCACCTTACCTCCCACTTCCCCCAGTTCTATGCTCCTAATGATTGAGTCCCCCACCAGGAGTCGTTTCTTTCCTCTGTGGGGTCTCATGTCACCCTCTTCTGGGTCTCCTTTGTGGAGGTTCCCAGCATCCTCCTTGGCCTCCACTGTGGGTGCCTCCGTAGAGGAACCATGCTCTGCCAGAATGGCATAATAATTGTGGAGAGGTACTACTGGAGGGATACACCTCTGATCCACCACCCTCATCCTCCCTGAGCCCATCATGATCCAACTGCTCCTCTTTCTTGGAAACCTGTGAGTCAGTGGCCATGGTGGTCCCTGGGTGAGGGAGGAGGTTTCCTGAACCCTTGCCAGGTCAGCTTGAAGATGGGCAACCTCTTCCTTCAGACCAGAGAGGTGCCTGCAAATAGGGAAGCATCACAGTCTCCAGAATATCTCCTGAAAGACTGCCATCCCTCAGCCAGTGCACCATACCACTTCTTACATATCTCTCTCCCTTCCTGTTCAGTTTTTTCTTTCTTTTTTGTTAGTGTATGTGTGCATGCATCTACCCACTATGCTGCATGCTTGGCTGTTAAGGTTATGGCAGGTGTATGCCCTTTGCCCGTTTGGGGAAGTGATGTCAGAACCTCTTGTATAAAGGAAATGATGCACTTGGGGTGGGATGGGTGAGATGCAGGGTGAATGGGACCAAGTATGTGCCCTCCAGAAACAATCAGCTACAACTCTGACCCACCACCTCAGTGAGTGTTTTCCTTCCTTTCAGTAAGACAACCTGCACAGCAATTTAAAAGAAAATATACCCTGCAAAAATCAATTTCAAACACAGAAAAATAAAGCAGCAAACTGTACAACCTGTAAGCACAAAACAGTAATAAAACCTGTAAGTGCAAAACAAAATAGTAACCCATCTGTAACTCTGCTTTGCAAAAAATTAGCCTTAATGTTTCTCTTTGCTCTGTTGATGTTGCTCCTTGCTCTGCCCTTTCAAGCAAACCCTAGAAGAAAAGAGCTCAGGTGAAGCTAGGTCATTTATGCCAGCAAACCTAGCCTTTACCACTACATGCCAAATAACCTGACATTTTAAATCTTCCTTCTGTTAGAAGGTACTAAGCCTTTGTCAGCTCCACCCCCCCCCAATTATACTACTAATTCACTGGAAGAGCTGTGGAAGAAAAACACTTAGCTCCTTCAGTGTAAGAAAGAGACTGACATACCTTTAAGCCCAAAACAAAAACCTGTAAGCACAAAACAAAATAGTACCAAAACAGTAACTTTGCTTAGCCTAAAGATAGATCAAAATGTAAAGCCTGTAAGCACAAAACAGTAACAAAACCTGTAAGCACACCCTGTAACAATTTAGCAAAAAATATACTCTGTAAATAATTTCAATCAGAGAAAAATAAAGCAATAAACTGTAAAATCTATAAGCATAAAATAGTAACAAAACTTGTAAGCACAACCTGTAACAATTTAAAAGAAAACATACCTTGAAAAAAAACAAACAAAAAAAAACAAAACAAACAAAAAAAACATTTGAATCAGATACACATAAAGCAGTAAACTGCAGGCACAGAACAGTAACAAACCTGTAAGCACACCATGTAACAATGTAGAAGAAAATGGGTCCTGCAAAAAACAATTTCAATCAGAGAAAAATAAAGTGGTTTATTGGTATTACCCGGGACATCCTTGTAAATGAACATTGTAAGTACTTAGTAAGGGTGTATATCTTAAAGGATGAAGGTTTGGGGCCTTTAGATGCTTTTGCAGTTATTCAGTTTGCTTTTATTTGTTTCTTTAGTTACTTTTTCATCATTTTATTTGTATTTTGCCAACTGCTAGTGAAAAAAGAATCCAATGGAATCCTTGTATTATGATGTCAGAAACTCTTGACTGTCAAATTGGGCAATGTATTCCAATGGGAAAATGCAAATCTGTTTTCAAATTTATATTGAGAAATAACACTTTCTGCCACCAAAATTGTATATATTTAATAGAAATATGTGACTTTTGTAATATGTGATCTTTTGTTATAATCAGCAGGTGACATTTTCTTCATAACTAGATAGTACTTGGAAAGAAGAAAAGAGAAACTAATTATTGTTTTTAAAAATATAAAATCATACAGATGCAGCACAAATGTGCAAATGTAAAAGGCAAAGTTTTTTGAAGAAATAAATATCAATTTCTTTTGAAAAAGATAGAAAAATATATTTAGTTTCTCACTGAAATACATTGGACTTTTAAGTGGCTGGCAGTTACTGACACCACAACACCAGTATTCTACTGAATTCTTTTTTACTAAGCAGCATGGGTTTGTAGCGAGAAGATCATGCCAAACCAATCTCATAGAATACAATGACTGGGTGACATGGGAACTGGACAAAGGCCATTCAGTGGATGTCCTGTATTTGGACTTCAGCAAGGCCTTTGATTCAGTACCGCATGGGAGGTTGAGGGGGAAGCTGGACTATATGGGGGCGGGGCCAAAATTAGAAAATTGGATCACAGGCTGGCTAAGAGGGAGGCAGCAAAGGGTAGTTGTGTGGGGGGGGAACTCTCATCACTGAGAGTGGTGATGAGCGGGATGCCACAGGGATCTGTAATGGGACTGGTGCTATTTAGGATATATATAGACAACATTTCACATGGGATCCATAGCAAGATCAGCCTCTTCGTGGATGATACCAAATTGGTAGCCATGGTTGATGACAATGAAGGGTGGAAGGGGCTACAGGAGGACCTGACGAAACTGCAAGAGGGGGCAGAAACATGGCCACTGGATTTCAATGCCATGAAGTGCAAGGTGTTGCACTTTGGTGCAAAGAACCAGGGGAGGGACTATCACTCGAATGGAATGCAGTTGGGAAGTACTGCACAGGAAAAGGATCTAGGAATAATCATAACAGGGAGCATGAACAACTCAGCCCGGTGCAGGAAGGTGGCAGCACAGGCCAAAAAAATGCTGGGGTGTATAGCAAGGGGGATCTCTTCCAGAAGGAGTAAGATTATACTTCCCCTTTACAGATCATTGTTCAGGCCCCACCTGGAGAATTTCATGCAATTCTGGTGCCCATTCCTGAAAAGGGACATAAGGTTATTGGAGGGGGTGCAACACAGGGCCACAAAGATGATACAGGGTTTGGGGGACAGGCCATATGAGGGCAGATTGAAAGAGCTGAAAATGTACTCGCTGGAAGAAAGGAGGGATGGGGGGATATGATAGCGATCTTTAAGTATCTGAAAGGGATTGGCAATACTAACACAGAAGGGATGTTTCAGCTAAGGAGAGGGAGAGACACAAGAGGGCATGGACTGAAATTAGAGAGGGAAGGTGTAGGAGGGAGGTAAGGAGACACTTTTTCACAGAAAGGGTAGTGGAGAAAAATGGAATACCCTACTGGAAGATTTGATGTTCTGTAAGATGGTGGGCAGTTTCAAAAGTGGTTGGGACAGAGTAAGGGGAAGGGATATTTTGATGGGAGGGGCAGCCACAAGATGAAGTGCTAGCTGCACACTCGGGCAGACTCAATAGACCATGTGGCCTGTTTCTGCTGGTGATTCCATATGTTCACATGTTTGTACTAGTAGTGTGAAAAGCAAAGGTGAAAATCCACTTGTTTCACTGGACTAAGAAATATTTTATTATAAAAGAATAATTACTGACACATCAAAATACAATAAATAAAATAGTCAGTTTCTGTTTATTAGAAGTAAACACCTGCTCTTTATGCTTTTTCCAGATAAAACAAATAAAATACAAATAAAATGCTGTATCTGTAGACTAGTTTATGTTTTTTTGTGTGTTTTACAGCTTGGTACATCTACACGCTTATTATACCTGTTAGCTGAGAAAGTATCCTGGACAAAATGCCTATAAATCATCACTGATAAATCAGCATTTTCCCTTAAAATGGAATTTTAAGCAACTATCCCAAATAAATCTTAAGAAAACATTTCATTCAGCACAGTGAAATACAGGAACCTCAGCTAAAATTTCACCAAGTCCTATTAACTCATCAACCTACACCAAAGATCTAATGATTTAGGAGTACCTCACCCTAAAGGTAAGAAACACGTTTGCTTTTGCTTTTCATACCAATTACTCTGATCCTGCCTCTGTTTCATGGGTAAAACTCTAAGTGACTTTACAAGGATTGTTTATCCCAAAAATCCAGACTCATTAGTAACAGAATTCTATGGCTCAGTTAAGCTGCAGGAGTTACTGTGATCCCTGCCTTAGTAGGAGTCTGTAAGGGACTTGAACTGGGATTGTGCTCCCTCCTTCAGACACCACCCTGAATCTTTGGAGACTTGGAGTGCAATTTGGTGAAAGTCTGACCAGGAGATTGCATGATCTAAAAGCAGTCAGCTGAGCTGCCGTCTGAGACCTTAATCCACCTCCAAGTTTTTTCTTCTCTCCTGCTGTTATGAGCACATTCAGAGCTGTGGGAGATGTTGTGATTGTTGCCAGATTTAGGGTCCATGTGAAGTTCGGCTTAACCTGAGCCCCCTACTCCAGATTCCATCCTGAATCTTTAGAGTGCTGTTTGTCATGAAAGTAAGAATCAGAGGATCACATGACCTGACTGCAGTCTGAGAGCCAGTGCCCATCTCCAGGTACCATTTATTTTCCGTGGTTTCAAACTCATTTAGAGCTCTGGGAGACACTGAAAACTTCCAGATTTGGAGGTCATGAGGGGGTTGAGCTTGGATCATGCCCACTCTTCCAGACACCATCCTGAACATTTGGAGTGCTATTTGGCATGAAAGCATTACATGGAGGATCATGTGACTCAACTGCAGCCAATCAGACTGCAGTCTAAGAGCAAGCGCCCACCTCCAAGTACTGTAAAGCACTGTATGTCCTAGTAATTTGATGCACACAGCAGTCCAAGGATCAAGGGCATTGGTGTGGGCTGCATTATGGTAGGAGGCTCTGCCCCCAATAAATATTTCACCCCCTGTGCACTCCTGCTCCCTTCTACCCACCCAACGTGCCTTCTAACCCATATGTCTTTGTATTCTCTTATATCTACCTTGGTCAGCTGTCTTTAATGAATTGTCCAAACTGAATGTGCAGCCTACCAGTGGTCCTGATGACAACTCCTCCAAGTTCCTCTTCTCAGGTGCCCCAGCTTTTGCCAAACCACTTACCCATGTCCTTAATTGCTCCCTGGCCATAGGACTCTTTCCCTCCTCCTCCTGGAAATATGCTACTGTACATTTATAATGCTTCACACTAGTGGTACTGCTATTATCCCAGGGAACCACCACCCTTTTGCTCTAGTATCTGCCCTGTCCAAAGTCCTAGAGTGCGTAATTAGTAAGCAACTATCCAGCTTCAACTTCACAACTGGCTTCCTGACCCCATTCCAATTCAGTTTCATAGGAACATATAACTTGTTTCCAGATAAGGATTGATTAGCCTACCTAGTCTGCCATTTTTCCCTGTCTATACTGTACCGCAGCCCCTACCTGATCTCAGGCTATCTCTCCTCCCTGCTTCCCAACTAAGATTCCCTTGTGCCTGCCCCATGAATGCTTGAAGTCCACCACTGTTTCTGCCCCATTAGTTCCATTGTAAGCCTATTACAACCTCCTCTCTCTCAGTGAAGAAGTATTTCATCACATCCCTCCTAAATTTCCCCTTACTAACTTCATTGCATGTCCCCTTGTTCTTGTATGCCTTCTCCTCTGAAAAACACTCCTCTCATGTACCTTGCTTAACATTGGGAGGTATCAATAGGTCTCTATCCTGTCCCCCCCCCCCCATAATGGACATATTGAGATTTTTTAGTCTCTCCTAATATGGCTTCTGATGCAGCCCCTGCACCACTTTAGTTGCCCTCCTTTGGACAGCCTCCACACTGTTTATGTCCTTATTGAGATGTGATCTACAAAATTGGACACAGTACTCCAGGTGGCATCTTACCAATGATCTATACAGTGCCAACACCAACTCCATCTTTCTGCTTGTGAAACCCATCCCTATGCACACCAGAATCCCACTGGCCCTACCTACTGTTTTATTGCACCCTACTGCCTCGTTTCCACCAAAATCACTCCACCACCACCTCAATCATCCAGAACATTGATCACATATGTACACAGATGGACTCTGACCATGGTAGTGGAGCAATCTCTCCTATTTGCCCATGGCCTTTGTTACTGTGTGCCACCCCATGATTATTCTTAAATAAGCCTCCTCATGTCTATTGGATACTGTATTCTGCTGATTTAAGTCACACCTGTCTGAAAGATCACAGGTGGTTAAGGGGGGGGGGTCTGCTCTCTCATTTTCACTCCCTGTCACCCTTGGTATCCTACAAGGTTCATCTCCTGTTTCCAGTATTCACCAATGGCCTCCCAATGTCACTTGATACCTGTAGGATTCACATGCTTGCTGATGACATGATAATTAATTTGTTGAGTTCCAGCTCAGCCCTCATTAAATGGGACCTTCACCATGACTACATAAATATCCAGACTCAGTTCCACTTTGATCAACCAGTGGTAAATTCAGAGAAAATGGTCTCTACTGACTGGTTCCAAATTTTGACTTTCCAAATGTCCCTTATCTCTGAGCATCTGCTCCTTATCAGGTGTCTACCTTAATACTGTATCTTCCTAAAAATTGCTTGGCTTTGATATTTGACCAGTCCATGGGCTACACGGCTATGATGAGCAGCTCAGTTTCCAAGTGCTTCGCAAACCTGGTGTACTTTGTTGCACAAAACGTGGTCTCCGCCTTTCTATTAGAAACTATATTGTGGATGAGATCATTTTCCCTACCTGGACTATGGGGATGTGGTCTTCTCTGCTGCTTCCAACTCTGCCATCTCCAAACTAACCGTACTTTTCAATGTCCCATGCAGGTTTGCTCTGATTTGCCCTCCTTGCACTCACCTCTGCACAATATTCAAAGTGGGCTGAGTTCACCATGAGGTATGGCATTCACTGTGTATAGTCTTCTTTGGTGCTAAATCATGGCCTGGAAAACTCCCTGAGTACATAAATGGGATCCTCTCCCCTGTTCCCAATATTTCATACCCCCTCATAACTAACACAGGCAACTGATTCCTAACCATTCTTTACATGGAATGGAGACAAACTGTGGGAATTCCTACCTAATACTCTATTGTTATTGCCAAGCTTCTGGTCCATCAAATCTAAACTTCAGGAGTTCTACAGGGTCTCTTTCTCCTGCCATAACTGTTCCCTTTTAGCAGCCATTCTACTAGTGTTTTGATCAGGGTACCAACTTGATTGTATTCACATTGTTGTTATGTTTGCTGTTTATCCTCATTGATGACTTAAATACAGCAGTGCACATCTATGCCTCCTGTTATTCAGGCATTTTATAACTGACTGTTATTGTACTCTCCCTATATTTCCCCTGATGTATTCTCTGTTAACCCCTACCCTGGTCACAACTGGAAAAAAATGCCTCCTGGGCTGTGCTTGTTTAACTGGTAACATATTTGTTTAAATAAAAAAATTAGGAGAACTGACCCAGGTCATTGGGGGTCAGTTGGGGGAAGGAGGATTGCATATCTCAATGGATGCTCTCCTCTTCCAACGTGGGAGGGCCACTATGGGCAGTGTTGGCACCTGAAGTCCCACCACTGGTAGAAACATGGGCAACAGGGCACTTGGTTCTCACCAGTCATGGTGGGGAGGATGCTGTTGGGTGTTTGACTGTGACATGCATCAGCACATTGTTAATCTGGACATATGCCCTTCATGCTGGAGCCCTCTAGGGATTGGGAAGCAAAAGTAACAGGTAAAAAAACAGAAAAACTCCTGGGCATCAAGTAATATGTTGCCAGGATCCCAGTCTGCCAGGACCCAGCTGAACAGAACCGGGGAAGGTAGGAGGTACCCCAGAGGCCGAGGACAGGGACAAGAAAAAAAAGAAGAAATAAGTTAGCAAAGGTGCATATTGAGTATATCAATGCACTGAAAGTGTATCAAGTGGGCAATAACACTTGACATAGTGTGCATTACAACATTTGCAATGTAGACCCCAGGGGTTTTGAGAGGCAAGATGATGAAGGCTGAGTGTTGTCACAAACCCTGGAAGTGCATCATAAATGTGTTTAATGCACACCCTGAAGTGTATTATTACACTTATAAATTGGATCTGGTATGAAACATGGGTGTTTGGGGGCATAGAAAGGAGACTGAAGACCTGACTATGCATCTACTGTATACAGATTTAATGCAAACCTGTTTTAACAAATGAAGTTTCTAGATTTCTTCTTGTAGTTTATAATATGAAGTACTCAAGTTGACCTGCTGTGAGCTTTCTTTATAAAGTTTAGTTTCAGCTGACCTACTGGTGGAATGGCAGCACTACCACTTGTGATGCTGATGACCCAGGTCTGGAAGCAAAGCCAGGGTGTTGGAGTGACAGCCAAGGGGAGGAGGGTCAAGCATGTGTAGGACTGCTACCTCCTCCTCTGCAGGGGTCAGAGTCTGGTTTTTGCCTGACGCATGGTGGAACCTGGGGGGAAGGCATCCTGAGTCAGATGGTCAGGAGGCATGGCAGACATCAGTGCATGTCATGCGGGACTGCATGGCATGCACCATCACATCATTGCACGTCACACCCCCAAGGGGTATCATGAAACAGGAAAGCTGGCAGTAGGATGGCAAAGGCACACTCAGGCCTCACATCCAGCTAGCTGGGAATGCCAGCCCAAACTGTATCTGAACCACAGCAGTGATTGGGGAACCCCGAAGACCCTTGGAGGAGGGCGCAAGCCCTGGAGGTTGGGGAGATAAGACTGGGTCACTCGTCAGAAGGTGGCTGACAAGGAGGAGATTAAAAAAACAAGCTAAGTTTCCAGACATAACAATTACAGTGTTAGCACTTTCCTGATACAAGTGCAATTCCAGATTTCAGGTGCAGGATGCATCATGTTAAATTTGTCAAAATGTTTGTGGGCAATTTTTAAATGTGTTGACTAATTTGCAACATTTTCTACACTGCACATTAAAAAGACTATGCATGCATCATTATTTATGATTATTTTGATGCATGCATCAATTATTGTACATTACTTGTATCAGTTGCTGCATAATGTTAGCCCACCATTTCTAGCACATATGTTGCTAGTAGCACAATTGTGGTAACCACATGTCAGACTTCTTCGAAAATCCAGCCCAAATTCTTTGAAAAGGGCAAACTCTGGAACTGTAAGTGCTGTGAACCTACTTTTATAATAAGTGCTCGGAGTCAGGGTGACATCGATGCAGCATATGTATTCAGTCTCTACGTATTAATATACGTGGCAGGCAAACTGTGGAGGGTTCACAGTCAAATGCCCAGAAGGAGTTGACTGTTCACCAGACCCATCCAAAAGATTCTCCAGTGCCTCAGAGCATTGAAGTCGAAGAAAACTCAGTATTTCCATGGACCAGTGCTCCCAGGAGAAGGCTCAGGGGAAAGGCTTAGAGTCCTGGTCTTGGATGCATTCCCGCAAAATCTTCTCTCAAAGGTGGAAATCGGGGTTCTGAAGTGTATGGTGGTCCTTTGAGAAGCAGTCATCTCATGCATCCATGTCATGATGTGGTCCAAGACAAGCTGCACAAGACTGATAGGCTTCCAAACAACAAAGCCAGACTCTTTCCTCTCTATTTAATCAGATTACAGTAGTGGAAGCTAACTTATCAGCTTCATCCCTGGAGGAGAACTGGGAAGCAGTTGAATCCTTGCGGGCACAATACAATTTATTGTTAGCCTAAAAAGCCGAACTTCACATGCTTAGATCTAAAATCTCCTACTTTGATCAAGGAGAAAGAGCTGGGAAGCTTCTGGCCCTCTGGCATAGGTCTCAAACAACAGACAGAATTATTTACTCCATTTACTCCCTGTCAGGTAACATTCTCACCTCCCCTATGGATATTAGTAAAGCCTTTCAAGACTATTACAACTGTTTATATACGCTGCCCACCTCTTCCTTTTCACAGCAAATGCTAGATTCCTTTATGAGTGGTATTAATGTCTCAACACTCTCTGAATCCCAAATTCTTATTCTAAAGGCCCCTATAACAATTAAAGAAATAATTGGCGCTATTGAATCTCTCCCCTTACACAAAGCGCCTGGCCCCGATGGTTATTCCTCAAATTTTTATAAAGCATTTAAAAATATATTAGCACCTATTCTCCTAAATACCTTCCAGTATCTTTATACTAATGGTGTATCTGATTTTTCCCTTACCCAAGCCACTATAATAGTCCTCCCTAAACCAGGCAAAGACCCTCTGCTCATCACCAATTATAGACCCATCTCCCTTATTAATGCAGACTTAAAAATCCTTGCCAAGATCATGGCATTAAGATTGAACCAAGTCTGGGACTCACTGATTGGTCCTGAACAGGTGGGATTTGTTAAGGGCCGCCTTTCCTCTGATCATCTTCGGAAGGTGACTTGTCTTTTTTCTGCAGCCAGGGACTCTCTGACACCTGCTGTCTTGGTGTCCTTGGACGCAGAAAAAGCTTTTGATAGGGTGTCGTAGGACTACCTCTTTGCTTTACTTCCCAAATACGGTATTCCCCAGGAATTTATAAACTGGGTTAAAATACTTTATTTTTCTCCCTCTGCAAGAGTCCAGTGTAATAATGTGCTCTCCACCCCTTTTCTTTTAAAACAAGGGACGCGGCAAAGGTGTCCCCCCTCACCCTACCTATTTAATCTTTTTCTAGAACCCCTTATAAGGAAACTGAACTCCTCTTCTCTAATTCGGGTATTGAGATAGGTGATATGGAATACAAACTATCCGCATATGCAGATGACATTCTACTGCATGTTTCATCCCCTTCACAATCTCTCCCGGCAGCATTCACAATAATTTCACAGTTTGGCTCCCTCTCCAATTATAAACTGAATTTGGAAAGGACGGAAGTCTTTCCCCTTAATAAATATTCATAGAAGGCAGAAATTGCAAATCTAGGTTTACAATGGCAAAGACAAACTTAGATACTTAGGAATTAATCTCCATTCCTCCCCCTAAATGATGAAGAAACTCAACCTGGACACCCTTGTTAACACTTTAAAAGAAGATATCAAATACTGGTTTCAACTAACCTTGACCCTGTGGGGCAGAATGAGTATAATAAAAATGAATATTTTACCTGGTGTACTATACCCATTACAAATGTACAACTGGGCCCTGCCGAACTCTTGGTTCTTGCAATTGCAAAAAATTGTTAATTCCTTTCTATGGGCAGGTAAAAAGGCTAGGAGTAGTTACATTAAACTTACCCATCAAAAAATGGGTGGCAGTTTACAGGCCCTGAACTTTTATTTATATTACTTAGCGATACGCCAACAAGACTGTGGTATTGGTTAGCTTCACCTAACCCTTCTCCCGAGTACCACTACTGTCCCCTCTGGTTAGATATTGAGCATGCCTTATGTTTAACACAGGAAGTGAATCCCAGGCCCTTCCTTTTCTTAACAGGAGAAATTTTCCCAACAAACTAAAGGACTCTCCACTGAGTGCTATGCTTGAAACATAGCAACAATTTAACACCCTTCTTAAGCCTGAGGGACCCAAGGACTTAGCACAACCTCTTTTTAATAACCCTAACTTTTTAATTTCGGGTAAACCTCTCAAAACGTCCTCATTTTGGCCTAATATGGGAGTTGTGAAGATAGAGGACTTGGTTGCCAATCAAAAACTGTTGTTGTTTCAAGAAGCCAGCATTCTTTATAAATGGCCTTCTGTATATGTATTTAAATATCTGCAGATCTCCCTTATGTTAATGAAGCACTTTGGTACAGGGCCGTGGTCTAATACTCTGTCACCTATACTAAAGCCATACATTGCATCTCTTCCGACTTCCTATTTAATAGCATATGTATATGCCTTCTTGCAGACCACATTGGCTCAGTTAGAATACCAAAGATGTTATTGGTAGGACCAGTCACTGCCGGCAGCTACGTATTCTAGAAGTTGGATGAAAATCTGGAAACATTTATATAGATATATTAAATGGGATAGGTATAGATTCATGCAGTTTCAAATAAATCACAACTTGTTTTACACTCTGGTTAAGTTAAACCAGATAGGTGTCCTTACCTCTGAGCTCTGTACCAGATGTGCAAAATTCCCAGAAGACCTGCTACACATGATGTGGGCATGTGAGAAAATTTCTCCATTCTGGAACAACATCAAATCCCACTTGGACCCACTGCTGTCTCTGTCAGATAAGTTTAGCCCAGAGATATGTATTCTAGGAGATTATACCACCCTTCAGGGCCGATCTCAGCGATCATATATGGCACTGGTGTCAGCGTGGCTCAGTTGGTAGCACATCCGCCTCTGGACCATAAGGTCATGGATTCTCGTCCCACACCGGGATTGGACTTGCATCTAAAAATTGCTGGCATCCGAGTGCAGTATTGAGGGGTGCTGTACTGCTGGGGTGTGCCGTCCTTTGGATGAGACGTTAAACTGAGGTCCCTTCTACCCATTCTGGTGTTGTCCTGGTGAGTGTCCAGGTGGAAGTAAAAGAACCCAGGGCACTCTTTGCAAAGAGTAGGGAACATTCCCGGTGTCCTGGCCAACATTCCCCTTCCCATAAACCAGTTCATGCAATTATCCAGGCTGTGTGTGGGTGATGATGTGCGATATGGCCGCCGCCACACATTCAGTCACTTCACTACCAGTCTAACATTGCTTGTAAAGTGCTTTGGATGTATGAAAAGCGCTATATAAATGCTGATTCATCTTCTTCTTCTTCTTCACTAATCTCTACATGTGCCCAAAAGACAATGCTCCAGCACTGGAAAGATGCAATAACCCCCTCTTATGCAGAATGGTATCGAGAAATAATGTTTGGTATACAAGCAGAACATGTTGTAGCGGGTGTGTTCAATAATATGGGAAAATTCAAACAGATCTGAGACCCCTTATTAAGCTTGTTGTTGATCTGGAGTGAATAGGGTAAATCTAACACAGGAGCTCCCGAATATCCGGTGATAGGTTAAGAGTTCTTGAAGCGAATTATATGTGATATAAGAAAACAGTATTACCTATTGACTGTCGGGGTGGGCTGGGGAGGGGGATACAGGCATCTGTTTATCCTGTTGTACTCTACTTAACTGGTAGCAATACCAAGAGATAAAATTCTTCCTCTCCTTTTTCTGTATAGAAATGTTTGCAATGTATGTAGACTATAATGAATGTTGGATGCCTGTAAACATTGTTGGGGGGAGAAGAAAACCTAATAAAATATATTCAATGAAAAAAAAAAAACATTGATAGTCTTCCACCACAGTTACTGGATTTCCACGGGGCAAAGACACATAATGGAAAACTGTTAGACTTTCATTGATGACTTGGCCCCTTTCATATTGACTTTGGCATTATGATATAATAATAAAGAAAGGTGGGCACCATTAATAAAGAAAAAAGTCTTTATTCTTTAATAACCCTAACTTTTTAATTTTGGGTAAACCTCTCAAAACGTCCTCATTTTGGCCTAATATGGGAGTCGAATAAGCGTTAATAAGGCAAACTTTTATTTTTTTTTTTTACATTTCTTTTTCCCTCCGGTCATGGCCTGCGGAGCCTCTCTCAGGCATCCTGCCTGTTCCTGCCCACCTGAGGTCCTCTCAACCCCTAAGCCTCCTCTCTGGCCCCTCCTCCCACAGCCAGTACCACTGGCTTAACCCGTCTGGGGTGGAGCCGCCACTCCTCATTGGGCACTCTTAGAGACATGCCCTGGCTACCGGTGAGGGCCTTGGTGGAGGAACTGGAAGGCTGGGAGAAATGGATCCAGTGGTGGACTTGGGGGATCAGATGCTATCACCTACCCTCAAAGAGCTGTTTTTTTCCTTGTTCTGGTGAGCTCCCTGTCCTCCCTTCCCCTTGCGTGGAACACACCTGACGTCATGGCACACGGCAAACCTGCCAACATTAGCCATGCTACTGTATGTGCTTTCTACATTCTGCAGCACCCCCAATCTCCACCAGGGGCTGCTGGAATGCTGAACAAACCCCAGCCCTTTCCCTGGGAGAGGAGAGTGGCCCAGCGGGCGCTTGATCCTCACCCTCCCCTGCCAATCCCTGGCGCCTGAGCTCACTCCTGAACTTGGGTCACCGGTGTGGTGTGAGGTGTGGCATCAGCGCTTCACCCCTCAGTGCCACCGGGCCAGCCAGTAAGGCAAATTTGAGGTGCTGCACTGTCATGGTGTGCACTTGACAGCGGGAAGAACAGAAGTGAGGTTTTTGAGGGAGCCAGCAATGGTTATTGGCAGGCATGTGACACAACAAGGAGGTGCACAAGTGCTGTGATCAGTAGCTGTGACCGTCTCCCTGTCAAAAAGTTTTACCCTCATGGGTCCCACTGCACCCAGCACAGACCTGTAAGTGGTAATCAATTGTGACAATGTTCTGGAAGTGAATATTTAACTTTCATTTTTGGTTCATCAATATAGTGTAGAAATACATAAACATATATTATATTATTGTGTTAATAATGCAGTAGAGTGACAGAAAGATGTTTTAAAATACAAATCTGTTTACACCGTGGTGCCAAGCAGTGAGGTGTTCACTCAGCACACTATTGACCCATGGCAGGGTGTACAGATGGATGCTGTCCTCTTGGGGGGAGGGTTGCTGCACACATCTTCTAGGGTGGCTTACAGTTGTAGAGATCTACTGGTCAGTGTGGGTGACCACATGCTGATGAGAATCCTGCCAGGAGTCCATGATGTGCACATCCATGTGGAAGTGGGGATGAGGAGAACAGCAGAAATGTCCTTGCTGGGTGTAAAAAGTGATTGCTCCACCTTCTCATGGCACCCAGTACTGCCACAAACTATTACAATCACCCAAGCAGACATATCCCTAAGTCAGTCTACATTTCTGTCCCCCTGAGAAGCCTGGGTGAAATAGGACCACTTGAACACTGCTGCTCTGGGGCCACAGACGGTGCCCAGAACTGGGAAACTGAGCAGCCACAAGCAACAGATTGGGCTCTTTCTCTGCCTTTTACAGAGCCTGGGACGCTTATATTACTTCATCCTGGTGTGTCATTGATCCACAATTCCCTCTCATGGAGGGGAAGTACTTGATGAAGCCCCCATCCTTGGCCAACATATAGCTACTCCCAAAGTTGAACCCCCCTCCCACACATCTCTCCCCTCCTTGATGGATTCACCTGATGCACTGTCCACCTACTACCACACTACCCTGTCTTCCCTTCCCTTTCAGTGGTGTGGGCTCCTCCCTGTGTAGAACCCTGGTCTGTAGTTACAGAGCAGTCTGTTTAGACATTTCCCTTCCTCAAAGGAGTTTGAGTGTTGGGGTTTGCCCTCTGTATGGGTGCCCCACCTACGGGTGGTAGTAAGCGGTGCCCTATCATGGGCACCCTGCTTGTCTTGATGAGACCCCCTACTTTTTCCCTCTGCACACATTTCCTCAGTTAGTACTTCCCCAAGCAGAGCCCCTTCCCTCCTTTGCAACCCCCGATTGCCCCCTCTTCCCTCCCATCCCTTAACATCCTTCCCCTGGAGTGGAAGCCCTTTATACACTTTTCTTGGTACCCTGGGTTTGTTCCTTTTTCCTCTTGGTAGATCTTAACTTTGGATACCAGTAAGATGATACAGTTGCAGCAAAAGACAAGGCCTGATATTTACAGATATTTTGCAATATTCCTAAAGATATTCTCCTTGGTGGCCCTACCATGGTATGGCATATATGTAGGGAATTTCTATAGCCATATCAAAGAAATTTCAGGAAATGCCTGGCGATGTCCTTTGTTACAAATATATATAATATTTATATATAGAATAAATAATGGGTGAGGTTGGTATACAAGGATGTATACCCATTGAGCGGGGCTAATTAGGGCTTTATGGTCACAAACACAAAGCATGAGTGACTTTATTGCCCTAATTAGCCCCTGAGATAGGTATACTTCCAAGATTCCTTCCTTACCCTTTGATTATTGAATATAATACAGTAGGATGGTTATTGTAATGGAGGCTGCATTTGTGATAATTTGTGATCAAATTATGGCACTAAAGGTTTCTTGCAGCAAGGAGAGAATGGTGTGTAGTGAGTGCAGGCAGGAGTTTGGGCGATTTTTGGGTTTAGGAGGGTTTTGTGTAAGTGTCTTCTTTCCAGGTTTTTTTGCAGCTTGTTAATTGGTTTGGCTAGCTTCCTAATGCAGTGTTAATTGTGTTATTAGTGGTAAGCAAAAGGGTGTAGTTTAGTGCAGCTGTGTACTTCCTATCAGTGCAGGTACAAAGCTATAATTGATTGATAGTGCAGGTATATAGCTTTAATTGTGCAGGTATATAGCTGTAATTGATTGATTAGTTAATATATATATATAGCTTTGATTGATAGATTAGTCACAGGTATACATGGAAATAAATGATGACCCTTTCCATTGGGAAACATTCCCATCCATGTATTATTTTATATCTAAATACTTGTGTGTGTTCTGTTTCTATTATGGCGTTAGTCAATAGCAATGATTCAGCTGATGTATGTTGGTGTTTGTTGTCCATGTAGTTGTTCATTGTTGCTTGTTAATTTTTTGTTTAAAAACTTTAATGAAAAGATTGACTTAAAAAAAAAAACAACAACTGTGAGCTAGATTCAGTGGAGTGTGCATGGCCCAAGGAAGAAGCAAAAAGCATACTTCATCATAATGTGTAACATTTTCAGATTTTATTATACTAAGTGCCTCCTCGCTACACATGAAGCTGGCGATCTTGAACTTCCTGGTGGGAACACATAAAGTAGGCATCTCACATGAGCAGGAGTGAGTTAGCAACAGTCTGCAAGGTTGGTGTAATGCTGTTCTGAAATATCTAGCCTAAGGGATATTGGGCTGGGATTGCTGTGCTTTGGAGGGTCTCTGGTGAGAGGTAACATTAGGGCTGGTTGTCTTGGCAAAGAAGGACAGTGTGTCCTGGAGTAGTGTGCCTACTCAGCAGCCCAGAGCACTGTGGGAAGGTGGAGGAGCCGCCTTCATTCCCTAGGAACCCCTGAAACATCTAGCAGCTGGGAAGCAAGCGTAGTGCTCCCTGAACTCAAGTCCACTGCATGAGGTGGCACATTTTATTTATTTTATTTTATTTTAAACTGTTTGCTACCGAAAGGGTTTTTGTGCCTCCTCGCTACACAGGAAGCAGGCTATCTTGCACTTCCTGGTGGGGACACATAAAACAGGTGTCTCACATGAGTGAGCATGCGGTTTCACACGTGGAGACGTGTGCAGAGACATGCGTGTCTGCACATGTCTGCTGTGTCCACTGTGGATGCCAGGGACAGGTGATTGGAAATAGCACATGTGAAGTTATATAGGTGATTTAAGAAACTTGTTTTGGTGCTAGTTAATAATTCAACATGTCATAGGGAAAGGGTAAAACAAAAAAGTTGCAGAAACAATGCTCACAACGTAACATGTATACAGAGGGGGAAGGTACAACATTTTAGATGTAATAACTGCTTGCTAATTGAAACTTTGCAAGAGGAGATTAAACTGTTATTAGGAAGGTTGGAGGTAAAAAAGGAGATAAGGGATTTAGAGGGGTTTATTGACTCTGTATCTGATAGCCTCATAGTACAAGGAGAGAACATGGCAACTAGCACTCCTAGTGGCTTATCAGTTAAACATAAACCAGTAGTAAATAAGACAAATAAAAACAAAGGATTGCTGTCCAAAGCAAACAATATGAAAATCACAAACAAAAAGGGGAGTATACATCAAAAAGAGATCCTCAAATTGTCTAATAGATATGAATCATTAGAGGAAGCACCTGATAAGAGTAAATAATTAACTGAGGAAATGCCAAATGAGGAGGTTGCTGGGATAAGAAGATTCACTGAAACACATCAACCAGTCAGCAATGTTAAAGAAACACTGCATACTATACCTGTGGAGGATTCGAAACAAATTAAGCCCAAGAGGAAAGACATTCTGGTAGCTGGGGACACTATTACAAGGGGAACTGATGAAATAGTTTGCAGAAATAGGAAAATGTACACAGCAGTTAGTACGCTTCCAGGGGTTAAAGTGATAGATCTGGATAACTTACTGGATGGTTTAATGGAAAATTCACATGAACCCCTGGCCATGTTACAAATTAGGATAAATGATATAAGGAGAAGTAAAATGGAAACCATTAAAGCATGTTTTAGGAATATACTAAAAAATATTCAGGCCAAAGGAAGGGCTATTATCTCAGGTATCTTACCAACACATGGTCTAAATGAGCATAACAATTGGACAATAAATCAGATAAATGAATGGCTGCACTCCTGTTGCACAGATAAACAAATTGGCTTCATGGACAATACAAAAACATTTCAGAATAAGGTCATTTTCAAATATGATGGGATACTCTTGAACAGGGCAGGAGTCAAAATCCTGGGTACAAAACTAAATAAAGTGATTCAACTTCATTTAAACTGGAAGGAGGGGGCAGGCTATTACAAACATAAATGAACAAAAAAAGGGAGATTGCATGAAAACAAGGGGGTGGAGTGGAATATTGTATTGCTAAATGCAAGAAGTCTGACAACAAAATTTCATGAGTTCCAAAATATGCTAGTAACTTGTAACATCGACATCACCCTAATAACTGAGACCTGGTGGGATGAATCAGATAATTGGGAGAAGAATATTACAGGTTATAAACTATATTCAAGATCAAGGGAACAAAGGAGAGGAGGTGTTATAGCAATATATATATATATATATATATATATATATATATATATATATAATGCCATAAAAAGTGAGCAAGAAATGGTTCAATTAAAACTGTGGCAATGTTATGGATAAAAATAATGCACAAATATCAAATCAAGACAAGATTAAGCCTGGTTTATAGACCTCCATCTATAGCTAAGCAAGATAATGACCTCCTTTTGGAATATATTGCCAAGCTAGACCCAGCTGAAAATATTTTAATTGCAGGTGATTTTAACATGCCTAATATCAACTGGATAGAATTAAAAGGCAAAACTAATATGGAGGTGGAATTTTTAGAAATACTAGACCAGATAGGGGTGGAACAAAAAGTGACATTTCCAACTAGGAGTTTAAATATTCGGGACCTAGTCCTAAAAATATGGGTAGCAGTATAAATAACATTGAGGCTAGTAGCCCCTTAGGAAATATTGACCATTGCATGGTACTGTTCAAAATGATGGGGTAACCTGGCATTAACAATAAAAGTACTGGGACAATAGAGAAATTACATTTTGGTAGAGCAGGCTTTCCAGGTTTAAAAGCAAAAATGGCCATTTGGGAATGGGAAAAAGAGTTTGCAAATCAATCAGTGGAACGTATGTTGGAAAAATTTAATAATAAGTTATTAATGGAAGCGAATAGCTTCATACCTAAAACGAACAAAGTCGGTACGTCAGGTAATATGGGATGGTTTAATACTAAGCTTAAGAAACTGGTTAAAGAAAAGGATAAAATCTTCAAATGAGTAAATAAAAATAATAATTTGGAAGGTTGGGCGATCTATAGGCAGAAGGTCAAGCTGCTCAAGAAAGAAATAAAAATGGTCAAAGCTAACTATGAGCTTAAGCTAGCTACAAGGGTAGGGGAGAATTATAAATAATTTTTCACGTATACAAATGGCCAAAAGAAGTCACAAAATAATATTGGTCCCTATATTAATACACTGGGGGAAACTGTAACTGACACCCTGCAACTGGCAAATATGCAAAACGTATACTTTATTTCAGTATTTAACAAGCACACTGATTTAGTTAGTAAGACTAAGATAGGCTCACTGAAAGGTCAAATTGTGATTGATCCTGAAGAGGTATTGAGAAGATTGAAGGATATCAACATTAATAAATCCCCTGGGCCAGATGGTATACATCCCAGAATACTTAGAGAGTTAGCAGATAGCATAGCCCCAGTATTGACTCTTATATTTCAAAAATCTATGGATCAAGTCTCAGTGGTACAGGGATGGAGGGAGGCCTTAGTGGTACCCCTATTAAAAAGGGGCATAATACAAAGTCTGAGAACTTTAGACCAGTCAGTTTAACATCCATAGTGGGTAAAATACTTGAGGGAATTATAAAAAAACACATATTAGCCCATTTAGTACTTTATGGTCTGACGGAAGAAACTCAGCATGGGTTTACAAAGACTAGGTCATGCCAAACCAATATGTTAACATTTTATGAGAAAGCAAATAAAGCCTTGGATTTGGGTAATGCAGCGGATATTATTATTTTGGACTTCTCCAAAGCGTTTGATAAGATACCACACAAAGAATTGATTGAGGTTTTGAGTGACACTAAATTACCTGTTAACATAATAAACTGGGTGGAGGTATGGTTGGCTAGCAGAAGACAGAGAGTTGTTATAAAAGGGATAATGTCTGATTGGGAGAATGTTACTAGCGGGATCCCACAGGGGTCAGTGCTGAGGCCATGTTTGTTTAATATTTATGTCTCTTCAATTGTGTGTAATTTCCCAAATATTTGGATGAACAAGTTTGTAGATAATTGCAGAATGGGGGCACAGTAAACAATACTGAGAAACAACAAAATGTTCAACAGACCCTGATATGATGGTAAAATGGACAGAGCAGTTCAAATTAGCATTAAATATAAACAAGAGTGCAGTGATGCACCTGGGGAGGAAAAATACCAACGTTGAATACAAATTAGGAGGAAACATACTTCAAAAGACTGTAGGAGAAAGAGATTTGGGGGTGAAGGTAACAAGTGATTTAAAATTTAGTATGCATTGTGGGCAAATTGTTAAGAAGGCAAATCAGGCATTAAACTGTATTTTCAGGCACATTGGGAGCAGAGATAGAAGGGTGATCTTGCCTCTTTATCAGGAGCTGGTGAGACCTCATCTGGAATACTGTGCGCAGGTCTGGTCCCCATATACAAAGGCAGACATAGCAAGGTTGGAGGGGGTGCAGAGAAGAGCAACAAAGAGAATTTGTGGAATGGAGAACAAAACTTATCAGGAGAGACTACAGGATTTGGGGTTATACACATTGCAATACCGAAGACTCAGAGGAGATATGTGTATGATTTACAGGGCATTTCAAGACAGTCAACTTTGTAAGAATCTGGGACTCATAGTCAAAAAAACTTATGTGTATGAAAACAGGGGGCATGGGATACAATTGGAGATGGATAAATGGAATACCATAAAAAGGAAAAAATGGTTCAGTCAGAGAGGGGTAAGACTGTGGAACAGTTTACCTAGGGACATAGTACAAAACAAAACTATGGACTCTTTTAAACTTGGACTAGACAACTTTTATAAGGATAAGCGCAAACTAATATAGTGTAAGACAGCAAGGCAAGCATTAAGGACGAAAGTCTATGTAGATGGTATAACCTATGTAATCTATGTAACCTATGTAAGTGCTGGTAAATTTTTTTATATTATGTAAACATACAGATTTTATATGATGTAAACATATTAATACATACAGTAAATAATATAACTTTCATTACATATAAAGAACAGTTGTATTAAACATTACACCCACAGCCATCCTGCTGGTGCAGCGGTAATGCTGCCGCTCGTGGTGCTGATGACCAGGGTTCAGGAATGAGCCCTGGGAATTGGAGAGTCAGCTAAGAACTGAGTATCCAATGAACAGCTCTTTTTCTCTGGGATGGGAAGGACACAGTGCTGGCAGCAGCCTGACACTTTCTGAAGGCTTCGGGTTGGTGCCCCAGGGCCAGTGAAGTAGCAGGGGATTGGTGATGTGGTAGACGATGACACATCAATTGCAGAAGCCTGCCTGATGTGGCCTAGATACTGTACCACTGGACATCTGCTCCATTGGTGGACCATGAGCATGTAAAACCCACATTGGCCATGCACTGTAACACTGGGTCCTTTCAAAGCGCCACTCCCACCAAACCAGGGAAGGCTAGCAGAACCAGATTAGTATCTCAGTCCTCCCTGTTCCCTGTCAGAGGAAGACAGCCCCACTATGGGGGTGGTCAGGTCATTTATTTATTTATTTACTTTTTGTTGACCGGGTAAGTGCACTAGACAAATCCTGCCTATTTTCAGGCACGACCCGGGGGAGGGGGATACAGATGAATGCCAACTGACCTTGAACCAGATTAAGCTGTTGGTGGTATTTTTAGTGAATGAGGTAAATTTGGCCAGGACACCGGGGAAATTCCCCTACTCTTTTCGATAAGTAAGTGCCATGGGATCTTTAACATCCACCTGAACTACCACCAATCTCGGCAGATGGGACCTCGGTTTAACGTCTCATCTGAAAGGCGGCACCTCAGAAGTGCAGCACCCCTCTCATGCTGCACTACAGTGTCAGTATGGGATATTAACCCAAGTGCCAGATGTGGGAACTGAACTCACAGCCCTCTGATCTCCCGGCCTCAGAGGCGAGTGTGCTGCCTACTGAGCCACTGACACTGACAAGTCATGTCATGTCATGTTCTCCCGGACTGGCTTGGAGGCAATTCCCTTTTGCTGCTGGAGACGAGTGCTGAAGGATTCTTAGAGTGGGCAGAAAAGGGGTAAATCCCCACCGACTACAGGGAGAATAAACAGATTTTGTTATTAAAAAAAAATTACACTCAGTATTTCATCAAGGAGAAACACATTTTCGTCAAGGAAGTATAATAGAGATATTAGCACTTGTCAAACACATTCTAGTTTTTATAACATCACCTAATTGTAATGCAGCATGTTGTTTTTAGTGAGGTTCTATTTCTACTCATTTTACTTCCAGAAAGATAAAGTACAGGGAGGGTAAGGGACTTGCTAAAGGTGACAGTGGAACCAATAGTTGCGGGATTTGAACATGGGCTCCCCTGATGCATCTTTTTGAGTACTGAATGTTCTTAAACAGAAATGTGGATGCACTAAGTAACCATTTAGAGACTGGATAAATTAATACATGGCTAGATATGGTTTTGACATTATCATGACTTGAACCCATAGTTTCTTGTTTGGTGTACAACAAGAGAGCCCATCTTGCTCCAGATGAAGGCCTCATATCCCACAATGACAAGTGATGGCTGCCTACTTTGGCATGGTCCCATGTCACATGTCTATTAGTTTTCTGTAATTCTTGAAAAATGAAATTTCCTTTCCTTTCCTCATTTTTGACTTTGCTTGCATAACAAGGGAACACACTGGTAGAATAGTGCAGTCTGTAAGTGTGTCAGTCTTTTTAACCAGTGAGCAATGGAGAAAACAATTGCTCCCACTTTCTAGCCAGTAGTGTGTGCCTGTTGTGATTTGAATACCGGCATGTGACTCTTTTTCCATATTGCCACCCATCATCGTTTTCATGTTTGTTCATAGAGGATATGATATGTCAGTGCAGCTGCTAGTGTCTCTTCCACTATACTTTCAGACACACCACACTAGGGCTGGGAGAACTTCGTGAGGTTCTGACCCTTATTATAAGAACTGGAACATTGTGGAGTTCTGATTTGTTCTGATTATTTCTGATTATTTGCAAATATTTGACAACATGCAATAAAATGCATAAAAGTGGCCAAAGTCAGTCATATTTAACACAGAGGACCAGAGGAAATAGCTGCATGCATTATTTGTATAAAAATTACATTAAAACTGTTAAATAAAAGCAATAACAACAACTAGCTGCTTCATGGCTGACCTGTGCAGGTAGCATATCCTGTTTGGGCCTGTGATGTAAGTGTGCTGAGACTAGAGAGAGAGAGAGACAGACAGACAGACAGATACAAGTACAATTGTACCTCAAAGCAATACCAAGCACTGCAGGCAGCTAATGTATTTTATTAATGTTGCTGTGTGGGTGGGCGTGAGTATTATTTAGATGGAAGTTCCAATCAGAGAAAACCAGGCCGAAGAAATGAATGATCCAAATGAGCAGCAGACAGCGCCTAAGTCTCTCTGACTCCCAGCAGTACAGGTCTGTCACTTTGCCCTCACAGGGCCACCCCAGCCAACAGCAGTGTGTCTGCCCTGCAACAGGGGCAGCCTTTGACTCAGAAAAATAATATTTTTTTATGGTCCCCAACTAGTCTCTCTCTCTCTCATTCTGTCGCTCTCTCAGAGTCATGACATGAGTGACTCCTCTTGTTGAAGTGGATGGAACAACAAGAAAACACATTTATTTTATTTGTGACAATCAGTGCACCTCTCCCCATAAGTCTCTCCCTTCTAATGAAAAAACAAACATATACAGAAGATGTATATACTGTATTTAATTTGTGATTTCTGTGACTGTAATTGTATTTGGGCCACAGTACACTCTCTCTCTCTCTCTCTTTCTTTCTCTTGTGATTATTCTGAATTGAACAAGAATACAGTCAAAGATTTACTCAGCCTGTCTGCCTACCCTGAATAGTGTACACACACTGCACAGCCACACTAGAGCCAAGATTAATTTCTTTATTTGTAATTTCTGTGACTATAAAATTTCTCTTTGGCCACCAGTAGTCTCGGTCTCTTCCTCTTATGGATGGAACACATCAAAGATGTATTTTTCCATTCTACCCTCACCCTGTACATACACTGCCACACTAAGGCCAAGAATAAACTTTATTTGTGAGTTCTGTGACAGTAAAATTTCTCTTTGGTCCCCAGTAGTCAGTCTCTCTCGCTCACTCGCGCTCTCTCTCTCTCTCTCTTTCTCTTTCTCTCTCTCTTTCTCTTTCCCTTTGTCTCTCTCTCTCTCCCCTCTGGACGGCACAAGTCAAAGATTTATTTTGCCAGCCTGCCCTGTGTACATACACACACACATACACACAGCCACACTCAGGCCAAAATTAACTTTAGTTGTGATTTCTGTAACTGTAAAATTTCCCGTTGGCCCCCAGTAGTCTCTCTTTCTCTCTTTTCTGGATGGCACAAGTCAAAGATTTATTTTGCCAGCCTGCCCTAGTACCCTGTGTGTACACACACACACACACACACACACACTCACACACACACACACAAAGGCCAAGATGAAATGTATTTGTGATTTCTGTGACTAAAATTTCTCATTGGTCCCCAGTAGCTGCCTCTTTCTCCTCTGGATAGAACAAGTCAAAGATTTATTTTGCCAGCCTGCCCTGTGCACAGTCTGCCACACTGACACCAAGAGATGTACTATATTTCTTTTTTTGTGATGTCTGGAACTGCATTATCCCCACCCCCATTGTCTCTCTCTCTCTCTCTCTCTCTCTCTCTCTCTCTCTCTTGCTCTCTCTGCCTCTTCTCTTTCTCCTCTGGATGGAACAAAATAAAGTCAAAGATTTATTGCCAGCCTGCCCTGTCTGCAAACTGCTACACAGCCACACTGAGGCCAAGATAAATATTATTCCTGATTTCTGTGAATGTATAATTTCTCTTTGGCCCCCAGTAGTTATCTCTCTTTCATCTCTGGATGGAGCAAGTCAAAGATTTACTTTGCCAGCCTGCCCTGTAGGTCACACAGCCAGCCATCCAGTGTTTTGTCCCTCCCTCCAGTAGTCTTTCTCTGTCTCTTCTCTTCTCTTTCCCTCCAGTCCAGGCTCCAAAAAAAAATTCTCAGATTCCTCTCCTTTCCTTTCTATTTCTGCTCCTCTCCTGACCTCGATTACTTTTTTTCTTCTCCCCTTCCCTCTGCTCTGGCTCAACACAACAGTGCAGTGAGTGAGTGCACACAATAGCTGGCCATAGCCCGCTTTATCTCCACTTCAGTACCCCCTCTCCTTCTCTCCTTCTCTATCCTGAGTGCCATGGCCATGTTGCTCCTCACAATGGTTATATACCATGCGTGAGTGCATCATGTGACTCTCCCATGTCAGCATCATGTGACTGTTGCCTGATTGGATGCCAATGGCCACCTCTATGTGATGCGAGCATGCCAACAGCACCTCCATGGCAACAGTCAACCCTGTATGGGGAAAACATGCTCTGCGGCTTTCCATGGACCCGGAACTGGACTTCTATGGCAATGTGTGTATTTGTCCAGGTCTGTAGATTCAGGGTTCAATCTAGGGGTCAGGATTTCAGGTGTAGCAGTCCACCCAGCCCTATACCATGCACTACTCCTTTGAAACTCTCCATACTCCACTTTCATGCAATGATCCATTATGTGCACACAGCTATTAGAAATTAGCAACTATTTGCTATGGAGAGAGAGAGAGAGAGAGAGAGAGACTATTGCAGTCCTATCTCAGAGGGAAGTTCTTGCTGATAACATTTATTCCTAATTGCTGATAAGATATTTTGGTTACCTGTAGCATGTTCTGTTTGAGAGCCTTTCATGTCACTGCAACATAGCAGGTGGGGTAAAAAGGGTATGCTTTAGTCATCAAGGCCAGGCAAACAGCTTCTGAAGTACTGGTGAAAGTGACATTGGCCCTCATTCTCTCTCTCTCTCTCTCTTTCTCTCTCTCACCACCCCACTGCCAGTCCTACAGCAAGTCCCATGTCTCACCCTGCCTGCTATGCTCACAGCCTTCAGCAGGACCCAGTCACCTGCCACCATCACGACACTGATTATGACCTCATGTGCAGCAATATCACTTGTTAACATTTATGTCATTACCTCACTAACCCTACCTTTTGCACCACAACATGCAAGCAGACACTAAGGCATGACCCATGCTTGTCTACAGTTGATCTGGCAATGCCAAAACTAATGAACCAGCATGCACATAAAAAGAGAAGGCAATACATAAAGATAGGCAAATAATCCTTTCTGTAACTGTAAGGAGCCAGTTTGGTTTTCTAGGACCATTTTTACAATAGCATGGAAACATCTGTATGATTATGTTTTCTAACTGATAGCTGATAACCTTTTTCATTCCCAAACTAGGTCAGAATCCAAAAGGCAACAAAGAAAACTGTTCATGTACCGAGCAACTCATGCCCAATTGAAGCATACAAAGGCAATCGGTACATTGCTATGGCTCTACGATGCTGGTTTGACAACTATGTTGTTGACCAATATCATATCAATGGATTTATGTCAATTGCAAGCTGTGGTTGACATAAACCTGGCAGGAGACCCCGGTCATTATTCTATGAGGGGGCTTTTTCCCCCAAACCCCCTATGTGCAGGACTCTTCCCCCTGTGTCTCCCAGACAACAGGTTTCCAAGTTGGAGTTTGTTCGGGGAGGGGGTGCAGGACCAGGAGACTGAGTGCCAGGGTCTTGGGAAGACCATTACAGTGAACTGTTGATGTTGTTGGCATTGACATGTTCACTGTAATGTTGTAGGGATGCAGTCAGCATACCCACTGCTATTTCTCATTAATTTAAATTTCTGTAAAAAGATCAACAAGAACATGCTAGTGTGCTATCCCTCAGCAACAAACTCTAGCCAGAGTCAATATGGCTGTGGTGAGCTTGAAGAAGCTCCAAGTAACAAGCGCCATGAGTGCCACTGAATGCCATCCCACATACACCATGCAAGGAAACCTTCAGCATTGACAAATGCTTGTTTTTTTCTTTTTCTTTTTTTTTTTTTTATCTTTGCACGGCTTCTAGCAGTCTAACTGAGATGAAGACATAACCTCTCATTGTAAACTGTAGGCACTAAACATTTTAGTATAATTCGTCTTGCTCTGTGCTGTATATTAGAATATAATCCAGTCTACCCGTTGCCGACCAGTAAAATTCTAAGTTGGAAGAGATGTCTGACAGATTGCAATGCTCACAGACAGGAATGCCAAAAGATTGAAATAGATGGGGTGCTGAAAATTGGAAGGGCATTTGTTAGGGTATAAAGGGCATTTTTTACAAACCATTTTACGATACACACCATAATACAACAGTATAAGATATTGTCAACCACAGAGATTAAGTATTGTCAGTGGCAGCCATTCTGATGTCTTGAGCTATTAATTGCAGATATTGTATAGTTATGAAATATGCTTTTAATTATGTGAGATAGTTAGAAATATACTGATTATGAATGAAATGCATCTTTTGCTAAATAATAAAACTGATGTTGATTAACAGATACTGCTGCTTTAAGTGAACAAACCCCTAACATAATTTCATGGAAAAAAAATATGCAGAAATGGGAAGTACCAGATTTTAAAAGTGTGAAATTATTACCATTCATGTGTTATTCAGACTTTATAACATAAGAAGCATTACTCCACTGAAAACAGGGCAGTACATCTCAACTGGACAATCTATCTGTCTGTCTGTCTGTATACACACACACACACACACATATATACACAAATGTGTTTAGCAAATATGAGCTATGCTTTGACATTATACTCTGAGGTGTGAAGTGGTCATGGTGCCCCTAGTCCAGTAATACATAAAGACTTGGTGAAAATTAATACAGTAGGCTATCATAAATCTTACCAGCAATTGCACAACATGACATTGCTGGAGGGGCATGTTTACATCATTGTACTACTTTTGTTATAACAAATGTGACTTCTTTTAGATTCAGACAGAAAGACTGTATTGTTCTTATTAGAAAGCAGTATAGCATAGTGGTTAAGAGCACTGATCTACAAAGCTAGAGACCTGGGTTTGAATCCCATTAGCTCCATTTGCATACTATGTGACCCTGAGCAAGTCAAGTAACTTCCATGTGCTCCTAGGTCACACCTGGAAACAAGCTCTGGTTTAGTGTGCCTTTCCTGGTTAAACAAGTCTCCCCCCCACTCCCTTACTGCACATTGGCTTGCTAAATGAAGTCTGGCTATAAATAAGAGCTCTTGCTTAGACATTCAGGACTTAATGTAGTATAATGAAGAAAGAAAAAAACTTTATGCAAGAGAAATGCTGCATGTAGTGGATACATGTCTGAACCAAAACAGAAAATGTATATTGTCTATACAAGTAGGCAGTACAGTGTTGTGGTTAAGAGCATCAAGCTGCAAACCTGGAGAGTTAGGTTTGAATCCCATCACCCTCCACTTGCATACTGTGTGACCCCCAAGCAAGTCTCTTAACTTCACTGTGCTCCCAAATCACACCTGGCAACAAGTCATGGCTTAGTGTGCCTTTCCTGGTTAAACAATTTCCCCATTTCCTTTCCATATTTCTGTCAGAGTTTTATCAGGAAACTGGTATGCATAAGAAAGATGACAAATAAAGTGATATTGGAGGCAGCCACATTTGAATGAAAATAAGTGCATCAGATTGTGTATAACATTAAGTGCTACAATTATAGTTCTGTTTGTCATTCATGCTAAAAAAAATATAAAAGTGATTACAAGGTCTTATAAAGGTGATGATTTCCCTGTTTCACAAAGGCATTTTTTACATCTATATCAAAATTAAACCATCACTGGATCTCATTTTCAGTACCAACCATATGGCTTTTTAATACAGCAAAAATCATGGTGGAGGTATCAGAAAAACACCCTTTCATTAAGTGTATTTATTAATACACCATTCATGGTTGTATTTGTTGGGTTTTGATTCATTCAACTTTAGAAAAACATATTGCTGCAAGAGAAATCTTTATTTAAAAAGAAACACAGGTTAACGGTTGAGAAAGCAAATGAAAATGAAGACAGTCACCTGTTAACAATGTGCTGCTCTGAAGGCCATTAAGAAGAACCAACAACTGATTGATTAATTATGGTCATAAAACTCTCCTCCAGCCAGCCAGTCTTAAAGGTATAACTCAGGATCGGCTGCTACCTTAGGCATGATGAGATATAAATCATATGTTGGTCTCAGCGTAGTAATTTCACAAAGCAGGCTATCTGAAATGCAATAATAGTTTAGCAGAAAGAAGTGAGTATTTCTTTACCTGCCATAGAGATTTGCAGAATGGAAAGATGCATTGAAAACTCCTAAAAGATGTGTTCCACTGAAACACCTTTTTCAAGGGAAAGCAGGATGGCTACAGGCTCCGCCCACAGCCATAAAAAGGCCTATGATGTGTTTCACACTAAGACCTGGTGTTTCCTTAAAAATCAGCACTGCACTGGTTGCCTTCTTTGTGATTGGGTTGCTGGGTGCAGGAATAATTTTATTTGCTGCCTTTGTTTCTTTTTCTCCCCTAGCACCGCATCCTCAGGTGCATTTAGTTTTCTTTGTATTGCAGCACTGACTCTCTTGAAACCCAGGCACAGATATTCAAAACTTTGCCCCGGAGCTAAATTAGCACTGCCTGGAGGGCAAACTTAGCATGGACACAAAAGTCTGCTATATTCATAAGGAATAGCCTGGGACAAACAGCTTCTGAATATTGCATGCATATGAAGCCGGGCAAACTGGGCTGGGAGTGAAGGGCAAACTTAGCCCTGAAATAAGACAGCTCTGAGTATAGCAACCAGGAAGTGCAAACCACAACAGCAACACAGTGCACAGCGATGTGAAGGTAGGTAGAGGTGAACTATGTGGCCAATGTGTGTGCCAACAAATGCATGGACCCAGTACAGCTGCAGGCAGCAGCGCATGTGAAAGTACAGTGTGCAAAACTGTATAATATTCCCCAAACCGTTAAGGAAAGGGAAAGGGGAAATTGTTTAACCAGGAAAGGCACACTAAGCCAAAGCTTGTTTCCAGGTGCAACCTGGGAGCACAAGAAAGTTAAGTTAGCACGGTGCTAACATGTTTGTGTGGGTTTAGCACGAAGCTAAGTGTTTTCCCGGTGCAAACACGTTTGCGCAGTGCTAAACTTTGCCATATTCAAAAGCGATATGCAAATGAACCTACTTAGGTAGTCTCTGGGCAAACATCCAGATTAGCATATCATTATGCTCTGGTTTGCATGCAGTTTCCCAGTGTTACTGCAGGGTCCCATGGCTCCACCTGTAGGTCAGTCTGGAAGTACAGGAGCTGACCGGGTCCACCCACATCTCCGCCTATAGGTCAGTCTGGCAGTGCATGATGATAGCTGCAGGCTACATGTATACAGCACATCATAGCATATTGTACCACAGTGGACAACACAGCATAATCACAGGTGGTGGTGGTGGTGGTGCTGCATGCAACTGTCACACTGTAGGTCATGCTACAGTGCACAGCAGACACTACAGTAGGAAAAAGAGCCAGTAGTGTGTGGGACACAGCAATGCCTACGGTGTGTAGGGCAGTGATGACCACTGCACTGTACACAGTGACAGGCTCAACCTGCAAGTGTTTACTGACAGCGGACATTACTGTTATGTTGTTATGTGTCCCACAGATGCTGCACTTCTGGCATGGGATGCTCACAGTGACATATACATGGCCTGCTGTGTGTGCTATGGCATTTGAACAGCTCTACAGTATGTGGCTGGGGGGCATGTATGATCAGACACTGGTCTTGGGGTATTCCCAATACTGGCCCATGTGCACTGCATGATGTGTCCCAGCCTTGTGGCCACACCTGATCTGTGGCACAGCCTGGCCACCCGTACACCCTCCCCTCAACCTCCTCTATGCCCACGGTGCTGTATGTGTATGCTGGCATCTGTTGGTGTCCACAGAAGAGTGGTTTGCAGGTGAGTGCTGTATGGCCACACTGCCATGGTGTCCACTGATGGCTGGGTCACCACTTACTGCCTGGCATGGCTAGAACTGGTGGCAGATGATGACATCATTGTGATGCCATCAGTGAGCAGCACGTTTCCTCTATGTCTGGCTTTGTCTGTGTATCATATTTATTTATTAGGGTCGCACAAAGCCATGCAAAAGCTGCACAAACATCACGCAAAGCCAAAATGTCACGCAAAGCTAATTGCCCAGGGTTAAGACTACCTTTTCCTGGGCAGTAATTTGCACTGCGCTGTCACGCTGAGTCGGGCAAAACCACTTTGCCCAGCGCTAGTTGCTGAATATAGCATTGCACCTGTATTCATGTACATGCCCACACAGTTTGCCCCTTGCATACATTATGATTTTGCCTGGCGGTAATGCAGTTTGCATGCGCCATTTGGCCTTTCGAATATAGCAAACCTGCGCTAATCCCGTGGTAAACCTGCGCAAATGGTTAGCACCCAGTGCAAAGTTTTAAATATCTGGCCCCCAATCTGTTGCAATTGTATACACGATAGCAGATGTAGAACATTTAAAAAAATGCAGGTAAACCTCTGTGCCTTGTGTACAGTTTCCCACAACATGAGCGAATATTAATGTGAGAAGTGGCTGTGAATGGTAATCAGCCCATATACAATCACAAAACTGCTGACCTCTGATGTGATAAAAAAATCAGAATTTTAGTTCTTTCACTGTATAACCTCTCATTTACACACACACACACACACGGTGCCCTGCCCATTCAACCAACAAGAGCCTACGCTAAAATTCTTGATACAATAAACAGGTGCATTTATTGACTTGATTTCTTGATTTCTACTACTTAGAGTGGCTTCTGATGTCAATTGTTGGTTGATAGCTAAATTACAGCTGAAATGGAAGGTGCATTTTATCTACCCAGGTTTGATTGCAGCTGGAAAGGAGCCCATCTGAACTTTGCTTGTTTACCTGGTAAAATATGACACAGATAGCTAGATAGATTGATAGATAGATAGATAGATAGATAGATAGATAGATAGATAGATAGATAGATAGATAGATAGATAGATAAATGGGTTTAATTACCTATTTTCCAAAGCATTACCAATTAAGATTAATGGGACACTGTAAATACTGGAAATACTTGTCCCCTCTGAATTCCATTTTAATTTAGTGCTTATCATTTTCCTTTATAGTTTATTTACCCATGATAATTTAACCTTTGAAGCAACATCTTATTTCTCCACGGGGCCCTAGTCTGACTCAGTTCTAAAATTGAAGAGTGAAGCCCAGGGAGGTCTTGTGACTTGCTTAAAGTTATACATAGACCTGTAGTGGGATTCAAACTTGTGATCTCCTACTTTAGTTTCATGCACTAACCATGGATCCGTGCTGCCTTCAGTGGAGGTAATCTTCATTGGATTTTTTATATATAATTTAAGGTGCCAAATGTTGGTGATTGACCACCCCACTATAGAATGTTGGTATATGTTAAACAGGCTGTAGTTTTCATAGGTGTTACAGTAATATGTACAGAAAATATCTCTCAGCCAGTCATAACACAGAGCTACTACCTCATTGTTCTGTGATAATCGGGCAGTAGACAGAATAATGGCATTCTGCATTATCCCCCATTCTAATTCACTAGTACTGTGTCACTGCAGTGCATATGTGAGAAACCACCAGACGTTTCTGATTTTCTCACAAACCTTATGTACATCTAGAGAAAGATTGGTTTAAGCTCTGTCTAAATATATTTTCTGTAGCACTCCACATTGTCAATGGGAAGTCATAACTACTAGGTATAGTGCACCCCTACTAGGGGAAATGGCACAGCCCAAAGCTTTAGAATGCTGGGAATATGATGATTCCAAGCAGCAGCAACTCTCCAGTTCAACTGTACCATTTGCAGGGGACGTACCTTTTTCAGACAGCTCTGAAGAGATTTCAACATTTCCTGTTTTGGGGTGGTGATACTGAATAGCAGGTTGGGGCTACCTGGTAACTGTGAGCACTCTTAAATTAAAATCATGCCTGTTAAGCTGCAGCTTTCAAATTGACTAACCTGCTTTCCCCATTTCCACTGCTTTGACTTGGACTGGGGAACCCTTTTTGTCTTACATTAGGGTGTTCATTTTTTCCACGGTCTCCGATCTATTTAAGAAAAAAAAGTTGCCACATGTAAGTGCAATTTATTTTATTGTTCTTGGGTAGTGTAGGGTTCCTGGGTGTCCCTAACCCCCCCTCCAGTCTTCAGGTTGCCATTAGTATGTAAACTCATTCTGCTGTTGGTTACTTTAAAGTTTGATTATTTGGGGGGTATTGCCATTTTAATTGGCATTTCCCCTTTAAGAATGCCTGTAGGTCATCTTTATTTTTAGCAATGTTTCCTCTTGGTACAGGCTTCTGAGGACTCAGTCATTTTGGGTGGAGTTAAGTGCTTGGTGAACTACTTCAATTGCATTCAGAGGGCCGTCAGAGTGTTTTTACCTCAGCTCTCTGAATGCTCAGTGCTTCCCACCATTCAGGACTTTGGCAGTGGTTGGGTGTGAACTTTCCCTCTGAATTTCATTTCTCTCCATGCACTCAGTTCATCACATGCCTGAAGGTGCGTGTGCCCATCCGCCTAGTGCGGTGACATCACATAGGACATCGTGACATCATGTGCACACATTTCATAGAGAGGGCGCGCATCTAGGCCTCCACCATAGTAGATGCACAGTGCTTTATTTCACAGATCCCTCTTGCATTGTGTTGCCCAGTGACTGCATCTGGTCACTCTGCCAGCAGAGAGTGAATGTAGGTAAACTCAGATTAGCTAGTTATTTATTGTGCAGCCTACAGCAGTCAGTTGGTCTATTTAGATATTGATTTCAGTTTAGAGTTATACCTGCTCTACGTGGTACCATGGCATATTGGAGGCCATTAATTCTGAAAAGGTGTAAGGCCTGCAAAAGGGTAATGAGACCCTCCCCCATGGATTCCTACTGCCCTCATTGTGTTGCTCAGCATAATATTTCTCTAATGGTACCCCCCAGCCTGTCTTCTGAGCTGCAGTGGGGGGTTCCTGGTTCTTCAGTTGTCAATGGCAAAATGGAATTGTAGAAATCATTTCTATTGCTCTTTGGTGAGCTTTTGAGCCTGATGTTCCACAGGACACCCCAGCAGGCACCCAATCCCAAACCAGGCCCCTCAGATTGGGGGGCCAACACAGGCACATGCAGGTGCATCGCAGCAAGACAAGGCTGCAGAGACAGATGTGCTGGCAGACCCTGACCCTGACTGCTTAGAGGGTGAGGATGGGCATCTCAGGGAAACTCATGACCTTCAAAAATTGCTCTCTGACAAAGAGGACGTCCCCTTGGAGGAGTAGGAGGAAGGGGAGTAGACGGAGCCCAGGTCAAGGATTCCTGTACTTCCCCTGTTTAACAACAAGTCCTTGTCTTTTTTGATAGCAGAAGCATGTAGGTCCTTACAGCTCAAGGAGGAACAGTGCATGGAGACAGTGGATGTCAATCAAATTCTGTCTATGTCCTCCTCTGCTCCAAAGTGTTTTCCGAGTTTTATTCACTGTGATCAAATTATTGAGCAAGAATGGGCAGGTGTGGAGCAGAAAAAGTGCCTACCAAAACTGAAGCATGGTCTTTTCCCTTTTAAGAGGAAAAATGTTTCTTGTGGGAAGCCCCTCCACTGGCAGACAAGGCTGTGCATAATTTGGTCAAACACACCACTATGCCTATTGAAGGACCACTGGCCTTATCAGATTCCCACAACAAACAAGTGGATGCCTCATGTAGGGGGACCTTTGCCTCTAACAAAACAAAGCTACACAGCTCCTACGCCTCTTTTATTGTTGCCAGAGCCTTAAACTTGTGGGTTACTACTCTGGGCAGCTTCATTCCCCCTGAATCAGAAAAAGCAAGCATCTTATAGTTGGTTGCCATGGCCATCACATTCTTAGGTTATTCTACAGTGGAGAATTTGCACATGTCAGCTCGCTCTGCCTACCATATTGTGTCTGCCAGGTGAGGCATATGTCTCAGGCATTGGGTTGCTGATCAAGCTTCAAACTCTAAGCTGTTTAACCTCCCCTTTGAGGGAGGTCTGTTGTTCAGTACTGGCCTGGATGATATTTTGAAGGATCTTGAGGATAAGAAGGACCACTTTCCAGTGTCAAAGCAACAACATAAGGCCACCTCAATCCCAAGAGGTAAAGGTAGCAGCTGGGGCAGGCAGTCTTGTGGAGTGTTTTGTCCCTCTTTGAACTTCACAAACTAGAGAAATAGAAGCACCTGCTTTGGTAACATGGGCTACAATAACAGAGGGGCCCCTACTTGATGTCATGCTGAGGTCCAGGGCAAAAGCCTGGTACCTCACAATGTGAGTACACAGGCCCACACCTGTCCCCCCTTCCCTTGGCGCAAGACTACATGATTTCTCCCCAAGATGGGCTCAGACAATGTCAGATGCGTGGGTAATGGAAATGTTAGCTTTGAGCTATGCAACAGAATTTTTAACAACCCCATCGAGGGGGCCTTTTCTGCCATCTCCAGTTTCCATGGACACTGTAAAGAGACAGGCAATGTCAGAGACCCTGAACCACCTCATTCAAATTGGGGTGATTGCACCACTTCCTCCAGGTGAGCAAGGTCAGGGATTCTACTCAATCTGTTTCGTAGTTCCCAAAAATTCAGTGGGTTTCAGGCCCACCCTGGATCTGAAGCATCTCAACAAGTTTGTGTGCCACATGACCTTCAAGATGGAGTCCCTGCGGTCAATAACCTGAGCTGTCCAGCCATGAGATTTCATAGCTTCCATTGATCTGTCAGATGCTTACCTTCACATTCCCATCCATCACTCTCACCAGAAGTATCTCAGGTTCTCAATACTGGGCCAACATTTCCAGTACAGGACACCTCACTTCAGCCATGCAATAGCCCCCAGGGTTTTCTTGAAGGTGCTTATAGTCATGGTGGCTCAACTTCAAAAAGAGGGGCATCATGTCTATCTTTACCAGGAAGACCTGTTGTTTCGAGCACCAATGGTATCCTTGGCAAGGAGGTCTGTGCTCAGGACTATGGAGATGTTCGAGTCCTATGGCTGGGTGGTGACTCAAAGAAAAAGCTCTCTTGAACCATCTCATCCCCCTAGAACACCTGGGTGCAGTTTTCAACATGGTCCAAGGGAAGGTTTTCTTTTCACCATCCTAAACAGAGACTCTATTGAAGGAAGTTCAGTAACTCAGGGCTCAGTCATCCACCTCAGCCCTCAGCCGGCTGCGAATCTTGGGCCTCATGGTGGTAGCGATAGATCTAGTCCTGTGGGCTTGTTTTCACATCTGGCCCCTACAAATGGGGTTGCTGTTTGCCTGGTATCTGACGTCAGAGGATTATCAAGCCATTGTCAGGGTATTGGATAGTCACCCCCAGACCCACATCCTATACCAATCCCTCTCCTTTTTCTCACCCAAAATGACTCCAAAAGCATGCCTCAACTCCCTCAATTGTTGCACTTATGTTCACTATATTAAAATATTGCCTTATTATAACCTTGACTTTCATGTCTACTTTCTCTGCACCCTGTACTACCTGACTGTATTGTACTGTTTCTGTCTCCCAGGTCGCCCCTGAAAAGGGACCTTCGGGCCAGGATTTCCCTATCTCCTCAGCCATGGCAACACCTGAGTTAGTGGGTGAGTTTGCAGAATCTGAGCATAGGGGTTCCCTTGGAGTTTTCACCAGAGTCGATCCTGACAACTGATGCCAGCCTACATGCTGGGGGACAGTCCTGAGCCAACTACCCACTCGGGGAACTTGGTCAATGAAGGAACAGCATCTCCATATAAACATTCTGGAAATGAGGGCAGCTCACCTAGCTCTTCTTCGATTTCAAAGTTTACTGTAGACAAAGATGGTAAAATAATTTCAGACAATGCTGTCACAGTGGTGTACATAAACAATCAGGGTGGCAAAAAGAGCAGGGAGACACTAAAAGAAGCTTCTGATCTCCTTTGGTTGGCAGAGGAGAGTCTTCTTTCTCTGTCAGAGCTACACTTGGCAGGAGAGTTGAATATCCAGGCAGACTGGCTAAGCAGCGAAAACTTTCACCCAGTGGAGTGGAGTGGATGCTGAACCTGAAAATGTTCTACCTTCAGTGCTAAAGGTTCTGTCGGCCTCAGAGCGATCTGTTTGCCTCCATCTACAATACTCAGACTCCAAGGTTTTTCAGCCATTTTCAGTGTCTGCAGGTGGAAGCACAGGACACTCTGACTTAGGAGTGGTCCTTCAACAGAGTATATGCATTTCCTTCACTGCCTCTTCTCCTCAAGGTCATACAAAAAATAGGACATTCAAGATAACATTTTCTCCTAATAGCTCTGGAGTGGCCCAAAAAGCCATGGTTCTCAGACTTAGTGAATCCAGCTTAGTGACCATCATTTTGCCTTCCAGTATAAGGTGACCTTCTATCTCAGGGCCCCATTCTGCACCCAAATCCAAGGGTGATGCACCTCATGGCCTGGCTTCTGAAAAGAGAAGGAGGCTCCTAAAGTTAGGGTTCTCTAAGAAAGAAGTAGATACCCTGATTGCTGCCTGAAGAACTTCTACTTCCACAGTTTATCCCATGTATGGACCACCTTCTTGGTTTGGGCCAGAGAGAAGGATCTCTGTCCTTCCAAGGCCTCAGTTCTGCAGATTTTGGATTTCTTGTAGGAAGGTGTAGAGAAGGGTTTGGCCCTGAGCATTCTGAGAGGTCAGGTTTCGACCCTTAGAGCATCTTAATTATTTATTTATTGAATTTTGATGACCAGGTAGGCCCACTGAGCCCCGAAGGTCCCTTTTCAGGGGCGACCTGGGAGACAGAAACAGTACAATACAGTCAGGTAGTACAGGGTGCAGAGAAAGTGGACATGAAATTCAAGGTTATAATAAAGGCAATATTTTAATATATTGAACATAAGTGCAACAATTGAGGGAGTTTAGGCATGCTTTTGGAGTGATTTTGGGTGAGAAAAAGGAGAGGGATTGGTGTAGGATGTGGGACTGGGGGGTGACTATCCAATACCCTGACAATGGCACAAGCTTTACCCAAGCAGGTGGGACTTGAGCCTTGTGCAAAAGTTTAACAGCAATGGGGCTTCCTGTACTAAAGGTGGGAGAGTGTTCCATAGCTTAGGGGCAGTGTGAGTGAAGGATTTGCCTCCCATGTTGGTCTTGACTCTGGGGATTGTTAGTAGGGACTGACCGGTGGTCCTGAGTATATGAGGGTTAGACTTAGGAATGATTATTCTTGTAAGGCTAGGTGGGGCAGAAGGGTGCTGCAGTTTGTAAGCAAGGCAGAGCAGGAGGTACGGAAGATAAGCCTCAAAGAAAGGCCATTGAAGCTGGGCCAGCAAGACCCAGGGGTGGCTTCTTGGGTGACTCAGTGTCACAAACCTCGCCATCTTGTTGTACAGGACCTGAAGACTGTCGACCTCATGCTCTGACATACCCTGAGTTACAGGGACAGCATACATTAATGTAGGAAGGAGGACACTGGAGGCAAATGCTCACCTTGCCTCTGGGATAAGTAGTCTTTTTAGCTGGTACAAGGTGCCAGGTTTGATGTGGATAGACCTAGTTACCTGGTCTATGTGGTACTTAAAGGTGAGACCTTGTTCGATAGTGAGCTCAAGGTTTTTTATGTTGTCTACAATGTCTATTCTCTTTCCAGCAAGGGAAGTTAGTTGTAAAGAATTGGTCCTGTCCTGTCCAAGGGATCTATGGCCAAACAGCAAGGCTTTTGTTTTTGCTGCATTGAGAACCATTCTGTTAGATGTAAGCCAGGCCTCAAGTGTATTTAGGTCCCCTTGGAAGAGAGGGCCCAGGTTCTGGAGGGTAGACATGGACTGGTAGATGACTGTATCCTCAATGTATTGAACAACTGAGCTATCCCTGCAGTGATGGTTGAGGTCATTTGTGAAGAGAGAGAACAGGAGGGGGCCTAGAATTGAGCCCTGAGGCACCCCCTCCTTGATGGAAAGATGGTCAGATAGCTCTCTCTTCCAAATTACCCTCTGGGAGTGGCCTGGTAGGTAGCTCTTGAACCAGTTTAGGGCCTGGGCATCAAGACCTATGCCGTGAAGCTTAGTTAGAAGAAGGTTGTGGCCCACAAGGTCAAATGACTTGGACAGATTTATAAAGATTGCACCTGTCGACATGCCAACATCCAATGCCCTGAATACATCCACTATGAGATTGATGAGTGCCATATCTGTCCCATGGTTTGCCCAAAAGCCATGCTGTGAGGGGGCTAGGAGTTGGTGGAAACATATGAACATAGAAACATAGAATTTGATGGCAGATAAGGACCGCTTGGCCCACCCAGTCTGCCCATTTCCCTGCCTACTGGATAAGCTGCAGATCCTAGTTAACCAGCAGCCTACTTCTTCCTACCCCCAACCCCTAGAATTGCCTTATGACTGTCCCATGCATGCTTGAATTCCACCACTGTTTTTGACTCCACAACCTCCTCCGGAAGGCCATTCCATGCATCCACAACCCTCTCTGTGAAAAAATACTTCCTTAAATTACCTCTGAGCCGCCCCCTCCTCTATCTTCAAATTGTGCCCCCTTGTTCTTGCACACCTCTTTTTTTGAAAGATGCTACCCTCTTGGACTTTGTTGATTCCCTTGAGGTACTTGAAAGTTTCTATCATGTCCCCCCTCTCCCTCCTTTCCTCGAGGCTATACATATTGGAGCTCAAGGTAGTCTCTCAGTTGCCATACACTAGCCTTTCTTGCAGTTTAGCAAGGGTACATAGCAGGGAAATAGGCCTATAATTGCCAATTTGTTAGTGCAAGCGACCCTTGTGAATGGGGACCACATTGGCACATATCCTTGAGGACTAATAGAGAGATAATTCATTTTCTGCATGCTGTTAGCTGGAGTCAAACTATGTTCCAAGACTCGGTTCCACCATGGGATCTAAATCTAGTTCTGACTGCTCTTCAGAAGAAGCCTTTCGAACTGCTATGATCCATCCTACTGAATGTGTTGTCTTACAAGGTATGTTTTCTGATTGCTATATGCTCAGCAAGGAGGATTGGCAAGCTCCAGGCTTTGTCCTACAAGGAGCAGTATTTTATCATGCATAAGGACAAGATGATACTCAGAGCAGTTCCATCTTTCATTCTGAAAGTGCCTATGGTATTCCATGTGAACCAGGAAATATGTCTTCCTCATTTTTGCCAGCAACAATCTCACCCAGAGGAGAAGGAGTTGCACAAGTTGGACTTGCAATGAACTGTTAGGACATATCTTAAATGGATGGCTGAGTTTCAAAACATATACCCAGTTTGTTCTTTTGGGAGTGGCCAAGAAGAGTCAAAAAGCTGCTAAGGTCACCATCGCTAGGTGGGTGAGGGTCTGCCTTGTGAAGGCTGATATCGCAGAAAAGAAGTCACCAGCCCACATCAAGGCCACTTCCTGAGCAGAGAGAGGTGAAGCATCTGTTTTAGAGTTGTGCAAGGCAGCTATATTGTCTTCCATCCACATTTTCACAAAACACTACAAATTAGATGTTCAGAGTTCTGCTGATGTAGCTTTTGGTCACAGAAAGTTGCAGCCAGCAGTTCACAAGTAATCATTTTATGGTACTTGTAGTGTTCACAGTGTGTGCAAGTGCAGTGAACACTTTGGTATGACAGTGCCTTTTGAGGGGTGTGGACACTGTCTGCCCAATTCAGAGCAGTATTGCAAAGGCGTGACAGTGCCACACCAATCAGCACCCAGCCTGACTGTGATGGAGTTTCTGGCTTGCTGGGTGGGGACTGTCACCAACTTCAAAAGAGGTTGCTGTCCCATTGATCAATGCCACCCAGCAAGCCAGGCTGATCTGTCATGGCCGGTTTGGAATGCATGGAATGTGTGCCTGCCATTCCATCGATGTCTGTTGCTTGTGGTCCTAACTGTCCCCCAACACTCTCCTCCCTGTCAGCATCCCCCCATACACACACAAACAGTAGTGACACTTGGGTGCTCAATTTCCCAGTGTCTTTCTGTAAAGTAAACAAAATTGTCCCTCATCGTGTCATTTTTTTTATCCCCCAGAAAATAAGAAAACTGTCCATCGATATCTGTTGCGCCCCCCCAAACACAAGTCAATGACACTGGGGATGCCCAATCCCCCAGTGTCCTCAATTATACAGTGTCCCTCCCAGTAACACTAGGGGTGCTCAATCCTCCAGTGTCCTCCATTAATAAAAGAAATAAAAAAAGTCCCTGAAACAAAGGAACTGTCCCTCTTTGTTTTTTTAACCTGAAAAAAAGTCCATCATTGCCTGCTGTGCCGTTATCCACCCCTACTGACCCTCCCACTCAGGACCCACATCCCCAGCCCATACTTACCCATCTTCAGGTCTGTCACCATACTCTTCTCTGGACCACAGACATGTCTTCACTCTTTAAAGCCCAACCACAAACTGAGGTAAGCGCTTCAATATATTTCAAAGGGGTTTTCAGTTTCAATGTATTTCAAAGGCGGTTTTCAAATTAGTGGCATAACTTGGCCATTTTGTGGTATTTTTGCCCCAAATTTTCAACATACCTTTTTTGGGACCCTACTTCATGAACAATTAAGTGACATTAGGCAATTCTGTCCCAAAAGGTGATTTTGTGGTCCCTGCACAAAATCACCTTTCAGGCAGGTGTTGAAAATGTTCTTCACCTTTGTTCATGAGGTGGGATCATAAGATGGCTATGTCGAAAATTGTGTTGTAAAAATATTAAAAAATAAAGAAGTTGTGAGCCTGCATTTAAATTTGCAAACACAGGCTCTTAACTTTGGCAATTTTTAATATTTTGACCCTAAATTTTCAGCATAGCCATTTCTTCATAGCACCTCATGAATATGACAGCTTTCATTTTTCAGATCCTGGTCAAAATGTTTTTTTGCATCCCAAAAGGTGATTTCGCAGTCACTGCATGAAATCGCCTTTCAGGCAGGAGTTGAAAATTGTCTCTGAATATGTTCATGAGGTGGGGTCATAAGAAGGCTATGCTGAAAAGTTGACCCCAAACTTTTAACAAACAACAAAGTTATAAACCAGCATTGAAATTTGCGAACGCAGGCTTGTAACTTTGGGAGTTGTCAGTATTTGACCCTAAATTTTCAATATAGCCATTTCTTCACAGCACCTCATCAGAACAAATGTACAGTTATGCACCTAGGGGAAAAATAACCCAGGCCACCCATACTCATTGGATAATAAACACCTAAGAGTCATGGTTAAGGAAAGAGACGTGGGGATTTTGGTGTCACATGACATGAAGTTCACAGCATATTATAGGAACATCACACAAAAAGGGAATAGAGTTTTAAACTACATATTTAGACACATAGAAGCAAGTAACAGGGAGGTTGTTCTGCCTCTATATACATCACTTGTGAGACCAGTCTTGGAGTATGGCGCACCAGTATGGTTGCCCTACAAGAAGGGGTACGTGGCTATGCCAGAGATAATTCAGAAAAGGGCCACAAGAGGAATAAATAGCATGGCAGGGAAGGATTATGAAACAAGACTGAATGAGATGAACCTGTTTTCACTGGAGAACAGGAGGAAAAGAGGAGACATGTGCTTAGTGCATAAAGCATGGGAAGAAAATGATTTATGGGAAAATCTGGGCCTAGAAGCCTCTGAAAATGTGTATAATACCAGGTCACATCCCTTGCAGCTAAAAGCAAAACATATAAATCTAGTAAGTACCAGCAAATGGTTCGACCAAAGAGTGGTTCATGAATGGAGCAGATTATTCTTTGAGGTGGTGGGCAGCAAAGCCACACAGACATTCAAACACAAATTCAACCAATTCCAGCAAGGAAGATGATAAATTATCTAAGGAGAGCACAATGGACACAAGTCTCCTGTCTCTGTAGAACTCCCTATGACTCCTATGATTCCTATGACTCATGAATGTGACAACTGTCATTTTTCAGATCCTGGTCAAAATGTGTTTTTTCATCCAGACAGGTGATTCCACAGTTGCTGCGTGAAATCCTCTTTCAGCCCCAGTAGGTGAAAATTTACTCTGCAATTGTTCATGAGATGGGGTCATAAGAATGGTATGTTGAAAATGTTACCACAAATATTAACAAACAAAACAGTTACGCTGCCCAACATCATCACTTCTGCTTCGCATTCTTAGATGTTAATAAAATGATTCCTTCACTGAACCAGTTTTCAAATACACACACTCTATGACACCAGTGCACACAGCGAACATTCGGCATTGACTAATGCTTGTTTTTGACATATGGGATAATGTCCCCCCCCCCAGTTGTGCTGGGTACTGCTTCTTAGAACCCAGAAGTTATGACTTCCCATTGACAATGTGGAGTGCTACAGAAAGAAGAAATTTCTTCATACTTACCATAATTTCTTTTTCTATTGTCTCCAGCATTGTCAGTGGAACCCGACCAGGTGTTTTACTTCTTCGGGAGAACATTATGTCAGTATGCCAGTGGAGGATGTCCATTGCTTTGATGAAAAACCCTTGTTATGAGTTTGCATGGGCGTCTTTCTATTATTGATCTGCTGCACTGTGTTACTGTCTTGAAAAAAAAAGGAATTTCATTGTGGCTGCAATCACACACTTCAACAGGCTCAATTAGAACTAGCCAAGGGTGTTTCCTTGTTGCCAGTAGTGTTTTCATGGCATACCGTTTTGCTTGCCAGCATTAATTATTATGTTTATATAAGCTGAAAATTGCAGACAAATCTGCTACAGGAAGACAATTCTTCATTGGCTGTTACCTCCAGAAAAGAGGTTTGGCTTGAACTGAGGTTTGTGACAGATACAAGGTATACCAGCTACCAGAAATCTTCCAATAAGGTAAGACATTTTTCCTATATACCATTAAGAAGGAAAATTATGTGCATGTAATTAGCTAATTGTGTTTTTTCTTACCAATAGACAATGGTAGTTAAGTTTTATTTTGAGGCACTGCCAGGAACATGACTGGAGAGTTGCTCCTGCTCAGAATCCTCATCTGCCCAGCATTGTAAAGCATTGGGCTGTGCCGTTTCCCTTAGTAGGGGTGCACTATACCCAGTAGTTATGGCTTCCCACTGACAATGTTGGAGCTAACAGAAAATGAAATTACAGTATGTATGAAAAAATGTCTTCTTTTTCTTTAATTCTGTTTGCAGTATTCATTATTAGTAATATAGTTGCCAGGATTTTGTTTGGTAATAACTGGACTGGAATGCTACATAAAAATGCAGAAAGCAAGGACAGAAGGTGACTTTGGCATAACTGTGGCCTAGGTGTTTATTCACTCTCATCCTATTACCTCATAAATCCTGAACATTATATTTTTGCGTCAATAGTAGGCCATCTTGACAATTTTGTCTGAAAAATGGAATTGAAGGCATTGTTAATGTCACAGCAGAAATATTGGAAAAAACATTTTTAGACACCATTTAACTAATATTTTACATGCTCTTTGTGATTAGATGCTCTTTTTTCATGTTCAGTTAGTTGGTATGGGGGATTTCTCAAAAGTCATAAAACTGACATAATTCCTAGTTATGCTGGGAAGATTTTCAAAAGTCATAAAACTGACGTGACCTGAGACTTCCGGTGATGTCACCATTAGCATGGTTGCCTGATTCTAGAGCACTCAGTACCTGGTGATCTAATCTATCCTAATTGGCCATTACAACGAATGCAATCTAATCAAATAACTGCATTTAAACAGCCTAAAAACTTCCTGGATGCCTGGTCAAAGTATTCAGAAACAAAAAGACCGCAGAGGATAGGAAAATGAATTGCTGAAGATCAAGGCCCAGGGACCATAGCCTCGAATCTTGATTACCTCCCAATACAAAGTTGCTTCAGGAAAAGAGAATGATGATTGCGGATCTGAGGCAGGGTTTGAGCCAGGACACACTGACTCAGCAGCAATAGTGAAAATGCTTTACCGCATCAACGGAAATGTTTCAGGCATAAGAAGGGACTTAAAATAGTTGGAAAAGAGAACTCTAGCAGTGGAAAACCACATGGAGACTATCGAAACAGAGCACATGGCCTTTGGATGCTCTCTTCTGTACTTGTACCAATGAGAAAGGGAATTCACTGCCAGAGCAGAAGAAGCCGAAGTCCGGTCCAGACAAAATAACATTTGGGTCTTTGGCATTTCTGAAGGGACAGAACAAGATGACACAGCCAATTTTATGGCCTGCTGGCTGCAGAAAGAGCTGTCCCTAACAGAGGACTCTGAACTGGGCATTGAAAGAGCACACAAAGTGCTGGTGGCTAGACCAGCCCAAGGTGCCCCACCTCACTCCATCATATTTAAATTCCTAAGTTACCCTTTTAAGGAAAAAGTGTTGAGATTTGCCTGGGCTAAATAAGACTTAAATCTCAATGGAAAAAGGGTATACATAGATCAAGACTAACCTCCAGCACTTCTTGCTCAGAAAAAGGAAATATAACAAGTAGTAAAGCAATTACAAGAGAAAGGGCAGAAAGCCCAGATTCGGTATCCAGGTCACCTTTGGAGTCAAGACAAGGAATCAACTTGTAAATTTGAATGTTTAGTTGCTGCCTCCTCATATCTGAAATCTATCTCTATAAACTTGCCAGACTTAAGAAATTATGGAAACAGAAATAGAGGATTTACTGTGGACAGCGATTGCACATACTACCCCCAAAGGCAAGCGCAAGACTGGAGCAATTACAACTTTACATGCTGTGATCTCCAAATGGCTTAAAAAATCAGACCCTACAACCTGAGAAGGATTATCAGGGACTGGTGATATTTGCTTTTAGAGAGCTCCACCAGAGCCGAGAGACAAAGAAAGTGAATTACCCGTGGTTGCAAAGGTTTTCTTCTTATTTTTCTTCAGGATCTCTGAGGAACCAATTGAGAAGATATTTAGTGGTTACCATGAACCTCAAAGGGCAAAATATAACAGAAGTATTTAGGATCAGCAAATATGGATGGAAACAACTAAGCAGAACAAATACAGTAAGCTGTACAGTTCCAGGGGGTTGAATTTAGAGGAAGCACGTCAAGGCAACATCTAAGACCTTCCCCTTAGGTTTTTCTTATTCAATCGAGTGCATTCAGTGATAACGTGGCAATCTGCAGGGAAACCTTTAAGTTTAACTAAGTATGCATCTAGCAACCCAGATTCTTTGATTTGCTTCTTCAGTCTGAGGCCTGGTTTGGACTCTGCTAACCAGATAAAACATTTTTTTAATTTTGTTGCAGAGACCACAGGTTGGGAAACCACATGAGCTTACCCCCCCATAACAGTGACAAAAGACAAATGGCAAGTACTATTGGTGATGCTAGTAAAGGAGGGCAGGATGGGGGGGGGGTGGAAGGTGGTTACCCTTAATGATAGGAGCCTTGGGAGGAAAACTGCAGAGTTACAGGTGCTCATGGCAGAGGGAGAGGTGGAAATCACAGCCATCACAGAAACATGGGCCACCCAATACAATGACTGGGACCTGTCTGTACCAGGGTACAGGTTATTTCGTAGGAACAGGGTGATTGGGAAAGGAGGGTGTGTGGCACTATATGTGAAGGAAGGACTGAAGTGTGTAAGGGAGGAAGGTAGTACGGATACACTTTGGATGCAAATCCAGGATTCCAAGAATAGGATTCTTAGAATGGAAGTGGTGTATAGGCCACCATCTCTGACGGAGGAGTTAGACATGGAACTAGCGGGACAGATCAGAAGGACCTGCGAGAAGGGTAGTGTGGTGATTGTGGGGGACTTCAACATGCCAGGAGTGTACTGGAGTACCCCAACAACCAGGAACAGAAGGGAGCAGGTACTGTTGGATGCCTTACAGGACAGCTTCCTGCTGCAAATGGTCAGTGAACAAACCAGGTTAGGAAATACCCTTGACCTTGTGCTGGCAAATGGGGACTTTGTGAGAGAACTTACAGTGGAGGAACCGCTGTCAGGGATTGACCACCACTCAATATGGCTCACATTGGATATGGGCAAGGAAGGAGTGGAATCTGGCACAAGAGTGCTGGACTTCAGGAGGGCTGACTTCGGGAGGATGGGGGAAGTGGTAAAAGGGTACCTGGCCAGAATTCAATCTAGTATGGACACTAACCAGAGGTGGGAGCTCATAAAGCTAGGGATAGTGGAGGTAACCAAAACCTGCTGCAAGGCCCAGAGCAAGAAGGCTGTATGACAACCTAAAGGTGGCTGAACAATGTGACAAGGCAGTGGGGAGAGCTAGTGGGATGATAGACTGCATATGGAGGGGTATCACCAGTAGAAAGAGGGAGGTGGAGATACTGCAGTATAAATCATTGGTGAGACCTCACCTAGAATATTGTGTCCAGTTCTGGAGACCATGAGAAAGTGTAAAAAAATGGCAACGTTGAAAATCTGGAGTGACAATATGAAATATTGGTGAAGCAATGAGCATGTATACAAACTGCGCAACACACTTCTGTAACCCAATTATTTTTGGGAGTTTGGTAGCCACATTTGTAACATAGGCATTTTGGGACCTCCTCTTATGAACAGTGGCACTGCAATTTTGTTAATCTGTCCCAAAAGTTGATTTCCCATAACGACCACGCCATTGTACACCACAGGTGTGGAAACACATTTTGGGCAGCATGTGAAAAATGACAGCTGTACTGTTCATAAGGTGGTGTAAAAAAATGCCAGTGTTGAAATCTGGCAAATATTACATTGCGAAGTTACAAGGTCTTGAGGAAACTGCATAGCGCGCTTGCAACACAGTCATTTTATGGACTTTCGGCACCAAATTTTCAACATAGGCATTTTAGGACCTCTGCTCATAAACAGTGTCACTGTCATTTCCTCAAACTGTCCCAAAAAGTGATTTCACACAGCGAAAGCGCTATTCTGTGTTGGACGTGCGAAAACACATTTCAGGCAGGATATGTAAAATGACAGCTGTACTATTTATCAGGAGGTGTTGAGAAATGCCAAGTTTGAAAATCTGGAGCAAAAAGATTACAAATTCATGACATTATGGGCATGCATAGAAACAGCACAACACATGCTTGTAAAACACCAATTTTGGGGAATTTTGTCACCAAATCTGCAACATAGGCGTTTTGAGAGCTCCCCTTATGAACAGTGGCACTGTTGTTTCATTACTCAGTCCCAAAAGGTGATTCCACAAATGCCTGAGATATCCACCAAAGTTGCAAAAACCCTATTTATTCCATTATACAGCTTAGAGGCATTTCCTCAGTTTGCGGTCGGCTTTTAAGAGTGCAGACGTGTTCCCAGTCCTTTCTACATATCAGGTGGGCATTCAAGGTTGAGAGAGGGACACTGCACTATGGAAAATGTGTTTCTACATATTGAGTGGGCAATTGGAGAGGACCCATTTCATTTCAGTCCCGAAAGGTGATTCCACATAGTGACCGCAAAATCACCTTTTGGGACTGAATAACACCATGACAGTGCACAAATTTATGAGGTGGGGTCCCAAAAACCCCATGTTGAAAATTTGGTGTCAAAATTCCAAGACATGCCTGAGATATCCATCAAAGTTGCAACAACCCTATTTATTCCATTATACAGCTTAGAGGCATTTCCTCAGTTTGCGGTCAGCTTTTAAGAGTGTAGACGTGGTCCCAGTCCTTTCTACATATCAGGTGGGCATTCAAGGTTGAGAGAGGGACACTGCACTATGGAAAATGTGTTTCTACATATTGAGTGGGCAATTGGAGAGGACCCATTTCATTATGGAAACATATATTAAATAATGGGTGGGCAATCAGGAACAGAAAGGGGAAACACTAGACTACCAGGAATGTGGCTGCATGGGGCTTGGGCTGGTGGGGGGGCACAAAATGCCACACTAATACTATGCAAATTAGCCCATAATGGGCATGCTAATGGCACTAGCGCCTTGCATGCCTAATGGACTCATTTGCATGGCTACTTTTTTGAATAGCACTTCATCACATGAGTGCTATTGGCTGCAGAGTCATTTTCCTTGCTGGCTGTGGGGGCAGCGCTACTGGGTATCCCACTGCTTTTCTTGGGTTAGCTCTGCCCCCACCAGCCCCAATTCACAGTCAGATAGCACATCACTCTATCCAAATGTGAATACCACAATTTATTTTATTTATTTAGTTTTTCTTTACCAGGTAGGTGCCATAGCCACAAAAAGTGATTATTTTCAGACATGACCCACTTGCCTTTCAGTGAAACGCAAGGTGCCTCGCAAACATTTGCACAGCACTTTGCATTTTTTAGTGAATCCTGGCCCAAGTTTTACTTGGGTCTGAAGATTGTGTCCAGGCACATTCATATATGAACTTTGCAAACTGGGCATCACTAAGGCAGGATTTAAAAAATTGGGCATAGCTGTGTCCTAACTTTGAAAATTGGAAATTTGGCAGTTTGGCTTATGCACAAAGTTGTACAGTAGAAAACTATATCTGGACATACCATCAGTTGTGAAACCCTGCTATTTAATTGCAAGGAAGATGATACGCCATTGGGCTGAAGCTCGTGTTCAATGGTACCTTAAGATTATGCTTACACTATATAAGAAGTACAATATTAAATATTTCATATAATACATTAACACATAATACAATTATAAAATGGCCTCCCGTTCTATTTATATAAAACATTTATGATACAAGCCCAACACAATCATTGCATTTTGGCTTAGAAAATACCTTAAACCTCCTTTTAACATAATCATGCTTGATAGTTTACCACATATAGTCACTACTGAGAAGGAAAGTTATTTCAGAGAGATGCCCCAATGAAAAAAGAAAGCCCAACATTCAACTGAGGAGATACTATAGTTCTAGTGAGCTTAAATTCAAGCCCACATGATGCCCTTAAACAGCAGCAAATATTTCAGATCTCTAAATTATCTATAATATATGCGGAGATGTTTTTGGCACACACTTGTACATATATATAAGCAAATTTCTATCTATTTACACAGACATCCTAAGCCATTTATTATAACACATTATAATATGACAATAAAAAAAATCCAGTAATCTGATTGGCTGAGGAGCTCTGAACCCAGTGCTGATATCCCATGACGACAGCACTGGAGGAAGGCCCAGTTGCTCCTTCACAAAAACAATCAATAGTTACCAGCCATTCCTGACTGCCATCACAAATGTGGCTGTCACCTTTACTCACTAAAAACCTTCAACTAGGCCCTAAAAATAAAACTGTCTTAAATTTATAAACACAAGAATTAAATGTTATTTGCCCTCATAATATTCATGGTACAAACATATGAATAACTTAAAAAAATGAAGTACTACAGTACCTAGAATTGTAATTTATGGGCCCAGATATTTAAAAGGGTTGTGCATGGCACAACAGTGTTGTGCCATGCACAACCCACTGATGCACCCTGGCACGATATTCAAAAGGGAAAAGTGCACCGCAGAAATCCCAATGCACCGGAGCACATCAGTAATGTATGCTGGCACAGGTAGGGGGGCGTGCCCAAGCATAACCTGCACAGCCCGATATTTGGCCCAGGATGTGCAGAGTCATGCATGCCCAACCCCTTCCTGTGCCTGCACAAAGTTAAGCCAGAACAAAAAAGGAACAAGTGATGGCCACCCACCGGTGAGCTGCCACATTGCAGGGCGCAACATGGCAGCTGCCACCTGTGGGTGGCCACCCGAGTTCCTGCTGCACCTGGCGGTGCCCCCCATGCCCCATCGTGGGCATCCCTGGAATAAAATCCCCCTGTCCAATATCTCTGGTGGTCCAGTGGACCTCTATGTGCCCGATCGCGGGCATCTGTATAGTACCCCCCATGTCCAATATCCCTGGTCATCCAGTGGACCGATCACCACCCGATCATGGGCATCTGTAACACATAACATACCTGCTACCCTGAGTCTTGTATACCCCCACCCGCCACAGAGCCCCACGCCCGCTCCCCCTGTCAGCGTGGTGCGCGCTCACCGCCTGCTGCCCGCTGCCCACCGACTGACAGCTTGGTTGGGCTGCCGCCCGATAGTTCACAGCATTGGGCAATGGGCATACAGCCCATACCTTCTACTCAGTCCAGAAACGCATAGCGCAAGTAAAACGCAAGGATAATGCACAAGGTAAGCGACGTGAACGGTAAGTGAAACGGGTACGGAACCACAAGCGGAAAGGGCAACGGTAACAGTAATGTAAGTGCACAGGCTGGTTTTCCCCAAAAGCTGCATAGAGAAAGACAGTGAGTACAAAGAATGTATGCATAATAATGGGTCTCGGAGCAGAAAATGAGGAGTTGGAATACTAAATAGCTTATATCTCAGGAACCATATGAAGTAGAAAAAAAATTTAAAAGTCATATGATTTGTGACTTTCCTGGCTAGTTTTGGGCTAAGCATTTTTTTGATGAAAAGTGCATATCTCGCACCGTTTCCGAGATACGGGTCCTGAAAGGCGCAGCGAATGCCGTAATGTTATGCCTATGGGAAAAAAAGAGAAGTTCGGAGTGCCATAACTTTGGCTCCCTGTAATATTTTTTCACCAAACCATTAAAAGGTACATCTATGGGATGTTGGCTGTCTTCCCTCCAAATTTCAGCCCAAAAGACTAAGCCGTCATATCGCAGCAGGGCGCCAAAGGATTGCTGCAATGCGTCGGATGCCGTAATGTTATCCTATGGGAAAAAGCGTCAACTTTGGAGCGCTGTAACTTTGCCGCTGTGTAATATTTTTTCAACACAGCACTGAAAGGTACATCTATGAGATGTCAGCTGCGTTCCCTTCAAATTTCAGGCCAAAGCACCAAACCATTCTTTTGCAGCAGGGTGCCAAACAATTGCTGTCATTTTCCCACAGCCTAGAAAAGTACTGTCGCAATTTGCGAAAGCTTTCACAAAAATTTGCGACACTTTCGTGACTGCGACACTACTTTGCAAAAGTACTTTTTCCAGAAATTTGAAAAACATATTTCTGGGCTGTTTTACCCCATAATAAAGACATGGCTAGCATCCTCAGGGCCCGACTAGGTGAATACAAAAATAATTAGGTTGCTAGAGGGTCCCAATTTTAAATGCCAAGCATTTTTCTGATCACTAACTGAAAACAAAATGGTGGATTTGTGACAGTAAAAGGGCCATTTGCGACAGTAAAAAGTGCATTTGCGACACTGTCGAACTTTTTGTTAACTTTTCCCATTGACTTATAATGGGAAATTGTTTTTTGAATAACTTTTGAACCGTTTAATGTTATCACGAAATCTTCAAAAGACACATCAGGGACCCCAGCTGCATGTTCCCTGAAGATTTAGGACCGGTCACGCAAACCATGCAACCTGTAGGCACGACCGTAGAATTCCAGAAAAAGCATAAATGCACATGCAGATCATGCTTTATAACTCTGCAGCCATGTATCCGACCAGTACAAAATTTGGCAGATCCCAAGGCGTATCAGTCTTGATCGTGTATTCCAAATTGCAGGCAAATCTGTCAAACAGTTGTAAAGTTATTAAGGTGCAAAAATTTGGGTTTAACTTGTAAATGGCTCCTCAACTCTAACTATGGTAGCACTACTGTGCTACCATAATATATGTATGTATGTATTGCCAGTATAGTTATGGTGAAAGGTAACTTATATGTTAAACCTGAATTTTTGAACGTTAGTAACATTGGAACTGTTCATCAGATTTGTATGACATTTGGAACACATAATGTCTAGGGGAAGTTCTCTTGGTCTGCCAAACTTCATGTGAATCCATACTGTGGTTTCTGAGAAACAGAGTGTTGAAAAACAGAAAAATCTGTGTTTTTTGACATTTCTTTGTCCACCTGAATCTCAGAAACAGCTTTAAGTTATGGTCTGAAATTTTCAGGGTAGAAAGCCTTCACATCACAGATGTGCCTTTTCAAGGTTTGGTAAAAAAAATATTTATCTGTTCAAAACCTATTAAACTTTATAGTTTCCCATTAAAGCCGATGGGGAAAAAATATATGATCTGAAACTGAAAGCAGGTAAACAGCCACAAAAAAACAGTATTCTTTGCCACTTCATAGCAACAAAATGGTTAGGATCTTTGGGCTGATATTTACAAGGTGGCAAGCCCTTGCCCCACAGATGTGCACTTTGCTGGCTTGGTGAAGAAATGGACACCTGGTCCATAGTTACAACACTCTGAAGTTGAGAACGTTCCCATAGGATAACATTGTGGTGGTCGTAGTGCCTTTCGGTGGCTATATCTCGAAAATGGTTTGAGATACGGATTTTCTGCTAAACACACATGGAGATGGACAAGCCATGAATACAACTGCAAATATTTCTTTTTTCTGAAGTTCCTATGGTTCCTGACATATTTTAACTTTCACAGCCCCAGGGTTACCTGGAATGGCTCTAGGTGTGTGCTCTCCTGGGCTGTGCCTGAAAATAGTCAGAATTTGTCTAGTGCACTTACTTGGTCAACAAAAACTAAAATAAATAAATTAAAAATGTCTCTATTTCTTATGGCTACATGGAAGTGCAGGGCCCATAGGGCCCTGTGCTCCCACATTTGGATCCCATTATGCAATAATGGGAGCATAGGGCTCTACATTATGCAGTACTGGGAGTGCAGGGTGCAGAGAACCCTGCACTCCAACACAGAGATGTGATATCATTAAAATATCAGTACACTTATGTATAGGTGGGGCCGGGCCCTGCGCTACAATATGAAAATCAGAGACAATTACAAAATGCATGCATGATCTGGGCCCTGCGCTCCCACAACCACATATAAGTAACATTATACTTTCTCAAAAGAAGGGAAATTCATCACAAAAAACTACATTAATGCATTAGTTAGGGCTGTCATTACAATGACAAACATTTGGAAATTCAATGTTAGAGTTATTAATCCTACCCCCTACCCCCACCCCCACTCTCCACACACCAACAGAACAGATGTCAGGGTGTGCCTTGGGGTTTTTGGGCCTAACTCTCACCCCATTGTCCTCTACTGTACCACTCAGCTTCCTTACAAATGGAATGGGGTGAGAGTTAGGGCTGACAACCCCAAGGCATACCCTGATGTCTGTTGGTGTGTGGAGAGTGGGAGTGGTGGGGGGATAGGGTTGGTAACTCCAACATTGAATTTCCAAACTTTTGTCGCTGCAATGACAACCCTAACTGATGCATTAACAGCGTTTTTTGCAATGAATATATATATATATACACACATGTGTATACACACATATATATACAGGTGTGTATATATATATATATATATATATATATATATATATATACATACTGTATATATATATAGCCTTAGTGCATAAGGGCATTGGCTAGGAAGCCAAGTTTTAAAGAACTACAAAATCACACATACCCCCAATACTGAAAAGCATCATAGGCTGTATAAGCAAATCACCACAAAATGTTACACTGGTTCAACTTTAAGCAGAAATGCATGGTGGCAAAAGGCCTCTCACAAAGTCTGCAAAGGGTGCCAACAGAAGACACAGACATGTGTTTTGTCCCACCAGGACTCATCAGTGTGCCTCTTCTGTATGACACCCCAGTGGAATGAACCAGCTACTGTGAGTTGGTCTATTGGGTTTGGGTTGTAGTGAGCCCAATAAAAAACAAAATAACAAGCTAAAAGACATCCTGAAACCTTGGAGGTTCAACTGTAATATAGTAGAGCTGTATTTTGTCATCCTGGACCACAAGGTTTGAAGAAGCTGGCATTCCCATAAGACATGTAACAGGTCCACACCAGGGGCATTAGACCTTCAGCAAATGTCATGTTGTTAAAGGTCCATGGCTTTTAGTTGCACCAGGGTGTGATACCACTGGAGCATAACTTTATTCTGGATCAAAAGGCTACATTGATCCCACATGCCTGGTGGGTCCTAATCAAACATGGATGCCATACCTTCTCTGTAATTGAAATACCATTCTTGCTTTGTCCCTTTACATTGCCCGGGATAGATTGGTCAGGTGCTCCATCTCTTAGTACTCTCTGAGTAATCCCTTTCTGTTTCTTTAACCACACCTGAATGGGGATCCTATCCAGAGTAACCCCTGCAATTTCCTGCACAGGCAGCACAACTACATCTTGCCTTTCGCCATTTAGTATAAAGGCTTCTTAGGTACAAATACCTCCAGAAGTCCTCTTTTGTGGGGTGATACTTCTTTTGTAATTCCTGGTAGGATTCAAATGTGCTTCCATCCTGATTTAATAAATTGTGACTAGATTGAATTGACTTATTTCCCATCCCCCCTTCAAATTGGTCTTTGGTAAATTTAAAAAAGGTGTTATTCCAAATATGTGTAAATATCCCTGGGTTCAAGCAACGCTTTGTTAATTGCCTCACCTTCTGCCAAGCTTATTGGCCAGTCTTAATTGTAAGCAAAGAATGAAAATGTCTGGGAATAAGGTAATCCAGGAAAACTGTTGGGGGGGGGACGACTACTGCAAAATTGCTGTCTCAATCTCTATCTAGGTGGGGGCAGCATTACTTAGCAGAAAGAAAGGAACATGAGTAGTAAGAAAAATTAGGAAGGTTCCACCTCCCTATAATCCAGGGGGATCTCAGTTTAGCTCTACTGTACTGGGACAGAAGTTGCCCAATAAAAATTTACTTATAAACGAGTGAAGCTTCTATCCCCTACCTGTCTGGGAGCACTACTGGAAGGTGAGATAACAGATAATAAACCCTTGGGGCAAGCATTAACTTAATTGCTGCTATTTTCTCTGCTGTTAACAATTTTAAGTACTCCCATTGGTCGACATCCTCCTGAAGCTGTGCTACTGGGGAGGTGAAGTTACTATTCACTAGGCTTGTCAGATCCGGGGAGAGTTTTACCCCTTGGTATTTTAAGTCCGACAGCACCTATCATTTTTGAGGATGTTTTTATTGTTGAGGGAAAGTATTTCAGATTTAGATATATTGATCCTAAGCCCTGAGATATTACCGAAGGATTCTAGGGTGTTTATGATATGTGGAATTCTCTGCTCTCTGCTCTTTGCTCCTGGTTAGTATCAGACAATCATCTGCATATAGCTTGGTGTGATATTGGATCTGGCCTACTTGTATGCAAATATCTTCAGATGCTCCTGTATGGCTGCTGCTAGAGGTTCCATCTAGAGTTCAAACAGTAAGGGGGATACGGGCATCCCTGCCTCGTGCCTCTATGCAAGGGGAATGTGTCTGATTCAGAATCATTCGTAATTACCCTTGCCCTGGGATTCTTATATAGAGAACGTATCCAAGTAGAGAAATACGGGCCAAAAATATACCTGCCCAGGACCACATGCAAGCATTCCCACTCTACTGAGTCAAAGACTTTCTCAAAGTCCATTGTGACAGCAGCAGCAGGAGAGGGAAGCCTTGCAACAGCCTGCGTCACTTTAACAATGGCTCTTAGATGGTCCGAGCTTACCCTACTTTTAACAAATCCTACTTGGGAGGGATGTACTATAAAAGGCAGGATTTTATCCAGATGGGACACCAGTGTCTTAGTCAATATTTTTGCATCGGCATTTATCAGGGAGGTGGGCCTGTAACTTGTAGGGAGAATGTGATTCTTCCCTTCTTTTGTCAGCACAGTAATGATGGCTTCTTTAAGAGTATCAGGGTGCTCCTCTCTTGCATGTGCAGAAGTCAGCTGAGAAACCATCACTTCCTAGAGATTTAAGAGGAACTATACCTTGAATGGCCTGCCAGAGTTCTGCCTCTATAAAGGAGGCATCCAGTTCCTGTCTCTGAGCCTGCCTCAACTGAGTGGGAGAGGGCTGATGTAAAGACTAAGAATTTCTTAGGCACCCAATTTCTGTGTGATGAATACAGACATTGGTAAAACTCAGTCATAATTTTGTTTATCTGCCCCTGTTTAAGAGAAGCCCTGCCCTGACTATCTTTGAGCTGAGGAATGTATCTCTCTGCCTGTCTCAATTTTTATGTTTGCTTGCATGCATGTGCAAGAAACAAGGTGCCACCATGCCAGTTTTTGTAGGTGTGCCACCCCGCTTCCAATACCCTTCTCTTTTTTGCAGGTGCGGACACACTGCACCAATGAATGTCTAAACTGACTATGACAGCAGTTCAGATGCAGTGGCATACAGTTGAAAGTAAATGACCGCTACAATCAGCGATGGTAATGTGTAAGCAATTTGCATACTGCCATCGTCAGTATGCAAATTGCTTACATGTCACCAATGCATCTGAACTGCTGTCATAGACAGCTCGTTTTGAAAAAAGTTTCAGATTCCACCTACTGTCATGATTTTGTTGTTTTCTCTACTATTGTAACTTTAGTTCAGTGCACTTTAAACTATTCTATTGTTGCTTGTTTGCTCAGTAGAGCTATTTGTCCTGGTAAAATAAATACAAACTATAGCGCTGCGTACCACTACCACTAAGTTGGCGGTAGACTCAGTGGTCCAGTAACAACAACCAAGATGATAAGAAGCAATTATATGGCTTTAACTATGCCTATGTCCATCAATGTTAAATACTCAACAATAAATTACGATATTCTAACTAAAAAATAAATCCTTTGAGGTGCTCTTGTTATTGAGCGTCCCTCTTCCGGAATGTCAGTTTGAGTTGTTTAAACACTGCCCATGGAGAAACTTATACTTATCCTAAGGAATGCTCTGGGGTATTGTAGTAGTTGAAGTTCACTGATCTAGTGACATGAAGAAGTGGCCAAAATACAGAACTGCAACACCCAGGATGCACTGCGTTGCTTATGCTCGGTTGAATGCTTGCGTGTTTTTGCCACTGTCACGGGTGGGGGTGCCGGGCACGTATATATTTTGTCATCTTGAAAGAAAGACAATCTGTATATTTGCCATACAGCAGCAATACATGAGAGGAACAGTCACAGTCAGAACCAAAATATTCATGATAAGCACTTATATCCAGCTTACTGTATAACATCCCTCAGTTTTCTATTGGTGCTCAAAACTACAACTCTCCACAAGCTCCACTCCCGCAGATGCAGTTGCAAAAACAACTCAAGCTCTTTAGCCAACCAGGGTCCAGCGCCAGTGACATCATGGCCCTTTAAATGCTCTAAGGTCACAACACAATGAGCATTCATTTCAGTTAGACCCTTTTAATGGTCTCTTCCCAGGGCCGATAGACTAACCCATGGCATTCAGCTGTACTGAATGAATTTCAGTGGTGGGACATTCGAGGGGAACCGAATGCCTATTAGCGGCTCTTTTTGAATTTGTAGTTTTCACAAGCAGGTGAAGCTGCGCCTTCATGATGAGCCCATGACAAGCCAAGGCTATTAATCAAATGCATTGTCATACACAGTGTAATTTACCGTCCTGTACTGTGGCCGTTGAGCGGAATGCCGTACCAGCCACTTTTAAAATCCTTTCAGTTAATAACGCCCAATACTGAGAGATGTCCCGACTATTTCCATAAACCAGATTTCTTTCAATTTTCTCTGAAGCCCGTTTGTAGATAGTGCATAATTCCAAGTTGCCTTTTCTCAGACATTTTAAACAAGTGCACAAAAAATAAAATTCGTGATGCAAAAACACTAATGTTCTCTACCTTTTCCCGTGTCACGTGCCTGGTGAATTTTTAACAAGCTTTGCAACGCATACATCGCTACTTTCTACCTTCTGCCTTGTAACTGCAAAACAAGTGCAAGGCTTACACAAGCATTTGTCAATTCTGAATATTTCTCCACTTCCATAGCTTGTTTTAATGACCTAACAAAATACACCTCCTCCTTCCCTACCAAGTCGTCCCCTGATATTCCTACAAATGTTAATCATCCAACTTTCTTTTTCAAGTCTGTCTCATTTCAGGAGGTACAAAAATTACTTAATAATACACCTGAGGATGCAGCAGTGGGCTCAGACAATCTCGAACCCAAGTTACTAAAACTAGCTGCCCCTTTCATTGCTGCCCCCCTAATCAAGATCTTTAATCTCTCTCTGTGTCAGAATCATGTCCCTGATATATAGAATATGGCAAGGATAACCCCTGTTCTCAAAAAAGGTGACCCCAAAGACCCACTCAACTATAGGCCTATTGCAATCCTGTCTCTTCTTAGTAAAATTCTAGAAAGGCTTGTAGCTACTCAAACTATTGAATTTCTCCTTAAAAATTACCTCCTAAATCCAGCTCAGCATGGCTTCCATAAGGAACACAGTACTACAACTGCCCTACTTAAGCTTACCTCTGATGTCCTAAAGGCCATGGATTCTGGCTCTCCTTACTGGGTCCATCTTTATCAATATGACCAAGGCCTTTGATCTGGTTGATCACGCTCTTCTCGTTGCCGCACTCAGATCTCTTGGTTTCTCCTGTAATGTAGAAAACTGGTTTGGTAGCTATCTATCATTTGCATTTGACACAGTCCCACACAAAAGATTAGTAGTTAAATTAACCAGCCTTGGAGTGGGTCCCAGAGTTGTAGCCTGGGTAAAACACTGGCTGAACAACAGGACACAGAATGTTATTGTAAATGGAGTCCACTCTGAAGAAAGAGGGATTACTAGTGGGGTACCGCAGGGTTCAGTACTGGGTCCAGTCTTTTTTAATGTCATTATAAGTGACATTGCAGAGGGACTGGAAGGAAAAGTATGCCTCTTTGCAGGTGACACAAAGATCTGCAACAGGGTTGATACACAAAGAGGTGCGGAAAGGAAGAGAAGGGATTTGGCAAGGTTGGAGGAATGGTCAGAAGTATGGCAGCTTGGATTCAATGCAAAGAAGTGCAAAATAATGCACCTGGGAAACAAAAACCCAGGGGAAGATTACACAATGGGGAGGTAGTAACAACAACAAAAATGGAAAGGGACCTGGGGGTAATCATATCAGATGACCTTAAGGTTGGCAAGCAATGTGAGAAGGCGGTAGGGAGGGCTGGGGAGATACTGGGATGTATAGGGAGAGGCATCACCAGAAGAAAACAGGAAGTTGTTATCCCCCTGTACAGACAGTTGGTGAGACCCCATCTGGAGTACTGCATCCAGTTCTGGAGACCCATCTCCTTAGGACATAGACAGGATGGAGGCAGTTCAGAGGAGGGTAACTAAAATGGTGCAGGGTCTGCAAGAGAAGCCATACGAGGAGAGGCTAAAGGAGCTTAATATGTATACCCTTGAGGAAAGGAGGGAGATGGGGGACATGATAGAAATGTTTAAGCACCTCAGTGGAATCAACAAAGTCCAAGAGGGTAGCATCTTTCAGAAAAAGAGATGTGCAAGAACAAGGGGACACAATTTGAAGATAGAGGGGGGACGACTCAGGGGCAATGTGAGGAAGTATTTTTTCACAGAGAGGGTGGTGGATGCATGGAACAGCCTTCCTGAGGAGGTTGTGGGGTCTAAAACTGTGGGAGAATTCAAGAATGCATGGGACAGACATAAGGCAATTTTTGTGGGGGGGTAGGAAGAAATATGCTGTTGGTTAAATAGGATCTGCAGCTTATCCTCTAGGTACGGAAATGGGCAGACTAGGTGGGCCAAGTGGTCCTTATCTGCCATTAAAGCCTATGTTTCTATGTTTCTATATCAGACCGAATTCAATTCTTAAAATATAACTCTACCTCCTCAGATATGTCTACAATTAACATAGGAGTTCCCCAGGGGTCTATATTAGGCCCACTGCTTTTCTCTATTTTCTTAAATAATATTAACTCTAACTTGTCGGAGACTGCCTCCCTGCTGTATGCGGATGACATTGTCCTGTACACTAGTGCCAAATGCATTGATGACATCAATGAATGACTCTCCCATGACTTTCAACTCATCCAACAGTGGCTGAATTGTCATGAACTTGTCCTAAATGAGTCTAAGAACCAAGCTATGCTAGTCGGTTCAAGCTGTAAGCTCAAACAATCCCAACACAATTTTAAAGTTTCCACCTTAAGTGGTAATTCCATTGGGGTGGTCAGCTCCTTTAAATATTTGGGTATCTTGCTTGATTCCTCACTAACTTTCGACACCCACATCCTACAAACCTGTAAATCGGTAAATACCAAACTTGGTATTGCCTATCGAACCAGCTATGCTCTCACCATCTCAGCTAGACTTGCCATAGCCCATGGAGTTCTTCTGCCCTCACTAAACTATGGAGTTGTCACCTATACCTCTGCAAGCAAATCCAGTCTTCGGAAATGGGATGTCACCTACAATAACATCTGTCGGTATGCACTTTCTTCCCACCAACTGAAACACCACTGCACCCTCTACTTTGACCTTGGATGGCTTCCGCCTCACGAGTCTAGGTCTTATGCCTTTGGATCCATAATTGACAGCATCATCAGATCACAAACTCCTCAATCTCTTGTGGGTCTCTTTCAAACACTGTTATCCCTCTATGACCTTCGCTCGGCAGTTTCTGCCCCTGTTCTTGTCCCCAGGCACTCTACCTCTAAAGGCGCAGGTGTATTTGCCTGTCTTGCCCCCCAACACTGGAACTCCCTACCACTAAACATTCACCAGGCCTCATCCCATGTTGCTTTCAAGAAGGCATATCGTAACCACCTAATCCTGTCCTGGAAATGCACTTGTTTCAAACCACCCTAGACCTGCTGACCCCAATCTTCTCAACATCTTTCCTCCCACTCTTAGATTGTTCCTCATCCATATCTACACCTCCTTCTACCTGTCTTTCTTGTTACAGCTGATCATCTTCTCATTTCTCTCTCTCTCCACATAACCTTATTTTTGGGAACTAACCCTGTCTCTCCTCAGGTCGAATCCATGACTCCTGAACTTACTATTAAACTTTGATGCCATTATTTGTGTTATGTTTGCCAATATTTTGTAACTCCTACTTATTGTTATCCTTGTATTATCGCTTTACTGTATTAATCTACTTTTTATTACTGTACCCATGTGTGCTGTCGTTCCACTGTTCTTTGTTGTACTCTCCCGGGTCGTGCCTGAAAATAGTAATTTCATAGCTAGTACACCTACCCCGGTAAACAAAAACTAAATAAAATAAAATAATCTGGAATGGTCAGGAATCCTCAGTCCTGCCACTGCAGTAATAACTCTGCCTGTTGCTGGATTAGGGAAGAGTTCTTGCAGAGTTAAAACCAAGCAACAGGCACAGTTATTGTTGCAGTGGCAGGACTGAGGACTCCTGACCATTCTGGATTAAAGAAATGTTGGATGTAACAAGGCAGGAAAGAGAACTCTTGCATTAGTGGAAACAGGAAGTATTGTATTAGTGGAGTTTTTTTTTTAATACCAGTATTTAAACAGTCTTTGCTAAAGAATTGATAGATAGGTGAGTCTTGCCAGCTTGAGTCTAACCCCTGGGTAAACTTCTGCTGCTCCTATGAGGCAGGACAACAAAAAAATATACTGCCCATTCATTTGTGTTGGGATCCTCCCCCTGCAGCCTTACATACAACTGTTAAAAGTGCTGTGCACCTTACATGTCCTTAACATTGAAACACAGAATCTGATGGCAGATAAGGACCGCTTGGCCCACCTAGTCTACCCATTTCCCTACCTAATGGATAAGCAGCAGATCTTAGTTAACCAACAGCCTATTTCCTCCTACCCCACACTAGAATTGCCTTATGTCTGTCTCATGCATTCTTGAATGCCCCCACTGTTTTTGACTCCACTACCTCCTCAGGGAGGCTGTTCCATGTATCCACAACCCTCTCTGTGAAGACAGAGTTTCTCACATTACTTCTGAGCCACTCCCCCATCTTAAAATTGTGCCCCCTTGTTCTTGCACATCTCTTTTTCTTGCATCTGTCTAACTCCTGCATGTCCAATGCTAAGAAAGCAAACATTCAGCATTGACAAATGCTTGTAATCTATATGTGAGCAATTTGCCTGCCTTCTCCCTATCAGCCCAGTACCTATGTTGCATTTGCTGGATTGGGAGCTCAGCTTTGATAGAACATAGAAACATAGACTTTGATGACAGATAAGGACTGCTTGGCCCACCTAGTCTGCCCATTTCCCTCCCTACAGGATAAGGTGCAGATCCTAGTTAACCAACAGCCTATTTCTCCCTACCGCCCACATTAATTGCATTATGTCTGTCCCATGCATTCTTCAATTCTCCCACAGTTCTAGACCACACAACCTCCTCAGGAAGGCTGTTCCATGCATCCACCACCCTCTCTGTGAAAAAATACTTCCTTACATTGCCCCTGAGCCATCCCCCCTCTATCATCTAATTGTGTCCTCTTTTTCTTGCACATCTCCTTTTTTGAAAGATGCTACCCTCTTGGACTTTGTTGATTCCACTGAGATACTTAAAAGTTTCAATCATGTCCCACTCTCCCTACTTTCCTCAAGGGTATACATATTAGGCTGCTTTAGTCTCTCCTCATATGGCTTCTCTTGCAGACCCTGCACCATTTTGGTTGCCCTCTTCTGGACTGCCTCCATCATGTCTATGTCATTTGCGGAGATGGGGTGTCCAAAACTGGGTGCAGTACTCCAGATGGGGTCTCACCAACTGTCTGTACAGAGGGATAACAATGTCCTGTTTTCTGCTGGTGATGCCTCTCCCTATACATCCCAGTATCCCCCAGCCCCCCCTACTGCCTTCTCACATTGCTTGCAAAATTTAAGGTCATCTTATATGATTACCCCAGGTCCCTTTCCATTTTTGTTGTTGTTACTACCTCCCCATCCCCATTGTGTAATTTTCCACTGGGTTTTTGTTTCCCAGGTGCATTACTTTTCACTTCTTTGCATTAAATCCAAGCTGCCATATTTCTGACCATTCCTCCAACCTTGCCAAGTCCCTTCTCATCCTTTCCACGCCTCCATGTGTATCAACCCTGTTGTAGATCTTTGTGTTATCTGCAATGAGGCATGCATTTCCTTCCAGTTCCTCTGCAATGTCACTTATAAAGACATTAAAAAGGACTGGATCCATGATCCCTGCGGTACCCCACTAGTAACCCCCCTTTCTTCACAGTGGACTCTATTTATAATTACCTTCTGTGTCCTGTTGTCCAGCCAATGTTTTACCCAGGCTGCCTCCGTGGGACCCACTCTCAGGCTGGTTAATTTGATTATTAATCTTTTGTGTGGGACTGTGTCAAATGCCTTGCTAAAGTCTAGGTAGGCCACGTCCACAGCCCCTCTCTGGTCTACTACTTTGGTCACCCAGTCAAAGAAATCAATTAGAGTCATCTGACATGACATTCCTGCTGTGATCCCATGCTGCCTTGGGTCCTGTGCCACACTGGCCTCTAGGTACTCAACAGTTTTTTCTTCCAGAAGTGATTCCATCACTTTCCCTACCACAGAGGTCAAACTAACAGGTCTGTAGTCTCCTGCCTCTGTCTTCCTCCCACTTTTGTGAAGGGGAATCACATACGCCTTCCTCCAGTCCTCAGGTACCACATCATCCTACCATGATTTGTTAAAAAGGGTAGTCAGTGGTGTCACTAATTCTCCCCTTAATTCTTTTAGAATTCTGGGGTGAATTCCATCAGGCTCCATTGCTTTGTCCACCTTCAGTTTTAGGAGTTCTTTCAGAACCCTTTCTTCTGTGAAAGGACTGGGATAGACCCCTATATTCTGAGTGCTTCTGTTCATTGGATTAGACACCTCCCCCTTCTCCTCCTCTTTTGTGAATTCTGAGCAGAAGTATTTGTTCAGTATCCCTGCTTTTTCACTGTCCCTCTCTGCCCACCCACTATCCATTCTGTACAGCCTCACTAACCTTCCCTTTGTCTTTCTATGCTCCCTGATGTACCTATAAAAGATTTTATCCCTCTTCTTAACCGAGTTGACTATCTTTTCCTCAGTTTAGGCCTTTGCTATTCTGACTTCCCTCCCTGCTTCCTTCTGCCTTAACTGGTAAAGTTCTCTATCCTGTTCCTTCTGTGTTTCCTTATACTTCCTAAATTATATCTTCCCTTAACCTTTTCCCGCCACCTCTTTTGAGAACCATAGTGGCTTTTTCTTTCATTTTGATTTGTTTATTTGCTTCTCACAAAGGCTTGTTGCCCCTGTAATGGCAATTTTGATGTTTCCCCATTGTTGCTCTACCCTTCCTTCTAGCATGTTTGCTAGGGCTTTTCTAAGGCACTCTCCTATCTTGCCAAAGTCATCCCTCCTGAAGTCCAGTACCCTCACTTTTGTATGGCTTGACTCTGTAGCGGAGCTTATCAAGACCCACACTGTTTGGTGGTCACTTGATCCCAGATGGCTACCCACTTCTAGATCTGAGATCCTGTCACTATCCCCGTTTGAGAGTATAAGGTATAAGATTGCTCCCTCATGAGTGGGTTCCAAAACTAGCTGTTTGAGGCATGCCACCTGTAGGGCAACGAGAATTGCCCTGCTCTTGGATGTGGCTGCAGCAAAGGTGCTCTAGTTAATATCCGGCATATTCAGGTCCCCCATCAACAGTATCTCCCCTTTCTCTGCCATCCTAAGGATGCCTTCTATCATATCCTTGCCCATTACCTCCCCCTGACATGGGGGTCTGTATATAACCCCTGTATGGAGTGTGGTGCCATTTCCAGTCTCCAAGGTGACCCACAGTGCCTTCTCTCCTCCACGTTTACTCTTTTGTTCCACTGCTTTTATCCCTTCCCTTACATAGAGAGCTACTCCTCATCCTCTTCTACCCTCCCTGTCTCTCCTGTAGGTTGTGTACCCTGGTATGTTAACATCCCAGTCACGGTTCTCTGTTTACCGTGTTTCTGTGACTGCTACAATATACAGGCATCCCTCTTACATCAAGGCCACCAGTTCAGGGATCTTGTTGCCCAGACTACAGGCATTGGTACTCATTACCCTCCATTTCTTGATGGCCTTACCCCTTTTTGCCCCATCCCTGTCCTTATTGCCTTTGTCATTTTCTCCATTTACCCCTGCCCTTCTCCCTATCGACATCTCTATCTTGGTGTTTACCTCACTTACTACCCTGATTTTTGCAAGGGGGGCTAGGATTTCCCTGCTCCTTTCCAGTGCCTCCCCCCTTGGCTAGTTTAAATGCTTGCCAATATAGTCCCAGTAGAGAAGTATAGTTATACAGCAGCTCCTTCTTCTTGGCATTCTTTGTCTGTTCTCTGGCAGAAGCTATCTAGGGGAGTTTTTAAATCTGGCTTTAACCTGGCTTCCTTCTAGCTAAGCTACTCCCCCTACTTTACAGCCAGCTGTTTCTACACTTTGTTAATTGCACAGATAACAGTTCCCTTCAGCCACCTGAGACAAACACCTAGATAACTGCCCAGATAACAATTCACTTCAGCCAACTGAGACAAACACATTTTTTTTGCTTGTTTTGTTTTTACCATAAATTGAAGGTCCCAGTAGTAGAATTCTATTCCTTTAGTCCCAGTAGAGAAGTATAGTTGTAACAGTAGCTCCTTCTTCTTGGTGTTCTCTGCCCATTCTTGGTGGCCAGAACATTAAGTTGTTACTGCAAGGCCATTATCTCTGATATTAACTAAGAGTTATGCAGCTGCTGTTTTTTTTTTCTTATACATGGCCTCTGGAGTTGCTCCTCTAACTGGGTGGCTTCTTTCTCCCTTGGCCTATGCTGGGTGGGTTGCATAGCTTAAACCCTGCCCCTTAATGGGGCTTTGTATTCTATCCAGATCATGACTGATGAGGAGGAGCCAGGTGGAAGGTGCCTGTAAATAGGCCTTGGTTTCAGCCATAAGCCATTGTGAAAAATCCTTGCCCTGTAAAAGCAGGGGATTTAGAGCAGCATGGTTCTACCAAGAGACTCTTGACAATAGGGGCATGATCTGACAGGTACAGGGAAGCTATTTTAACATCCACCAGTAAGAAGGTTAAATTTGCAGAGGTGACCCAGTAGTCCAGCATACTAGCCATGGCTTAGCTTTGGAAAAGAATGTATAATCCTTTCTAATGGGGTGGGAAATTCTCCAAACATCTGAAAGTTGGTGCAGAGTCAATAGCTCCTTTAAGGAGCAGAGTGACTTCACATGGGGTTCTGGTTTAGAATTCGACCTGTCTACAAAGTGGTCCACTGCCAAATTGAAATCCCCCTCCCACAGGATGATATCTGAGTTGCCATACACTATGTCCAGGACCTTTTGTGAAAGTATATGAAAGAACTCTGGTGTGTCTTCATTTAGTGCATATAGGTTAGCTAGAATCACTGGACCTACAGGTGTAGAGACCATAACTATAACCCATCGTACCTTCGTTATCCACCTTGAATTCTATAGGCCTCCAGTTCAGGTTTTTCTACAATAAAATAGAAAAACCTCCTTTTGCTTTCTTAGAGATGCTATGAACCTTCCATCCCACCCATTGCCAAACCAGCTTTGGAGCTTCCGTCTTAACCAGCTTAGTCTCTTGTAAAAAGGCAACCTGCATTTTCAGAGTCTTGAGCCTGGCAAGAATCTTTTTCCTTTTAATAGGGTAATTCAGGCCCTTCACATTCCAGGAGGTGGCCACCAAATCTGTAGGATTAGCCATTTTCCAAAATCCAAAGTAGTAGATTCATATGTAAGGTCACTATATTTAACTGAGACCAAGTTTGTTACAAATGTGTTATTCCACTTGTGCATTTCTCTGATTCTACCATCAGTAACCAGACCCCCCCACCACCACATGGTTAGGCTGTTAACTGTGTGAAGACCCAATATCAGTATATACCATGTCCATATTACTCTATTTTTTTATTAGTATTATTCTTTTTCCTGCCAGCCCCGAACCCCACGAACGAGCTCACCAGGCTCCGGGAACTGTCCCCCTCATACTAGGGGATGCCCCCCCAAGTGGGGCCACTGTGGTGGAACTGTCCTGGCCAGGGGAGGCACTGGAGCCCACTCAACAGTAGGGGCTGGCATTTTTCCTAATGTTGTAATTCCCTTGGGGGTGGGGACATGCAATGAAGTCCCACGTCCGACCCGCCCCCTGTACATTTCGGCACTGACCGCTGAGCTACCGCTGGCCTCTGCTGGGGGTCCCTAGTGCATCAGACACTCTACCCCACCTCCCCCCCATGTAGGAGAGCAGTCCAGCTGGCACTCCATCCTACTCCCCCCCCGGCCAGCCCTCCGACTCCCAGATCCGATTCTGAACCTGGGTTGTCGGCATCGCAGATGGCAGCCATCCCTCTGCACCAGTGGCCTGGTATATTACTCTATTTTTATTGTTTTCAAACAATTGCCAAAATGTTTATACCTGTACCCCTTTTATGGTTTCACCCAGTTTAAATGCTGAAGCATATACCAAATGGCCAGGTAGTTACTGTCATTTAAACATGCAAATATAAATACTAGACTTTCACCCCACTCACCCAATTAAACCACAAAGCTATATTTTTTAAGATTCTCAGAATTTTTCTTTTATTTCAGTAACATCCAGTTTTAACTTCTACATTTTGGGTTAAACCCTTCTTCAGGAACTGGTTTCTTTGTTACTGGTTTCGTTTCTATTTTTTCACAGTCTCTGTTCTTGTTTTTTAAGTTTTCAGGTTTGACTGCCATCACTGCAAGCCTTTTTGTTTCTCATTCCTTTCAGATTTAACAATGTTCCAGCAGACAGCTTGTAAAATATGCAAATTTCTAAGTTTTTATAGTTAAGTTTTGCAGTAGTTCTTGGTGGAAATCATGTAAAACTCGAAAAACATCTATCTTAACAGGCCATAATACCATTACATTACCGAAACTGTGTAGCACATACAAACCCAATACAATTATAGATAGATAGAGAGGACCCTTAAATGACCTAGTATCCATTCTCCTCTCATGTATACCACAGGTCTGAGAACTCCCCTCTAGGGGAAGTTCACTATTAGAAGAGTTATACTTGCAAGATCCCTCCAGAGATCCTTCTATTAAAATAATGCTTCTATTCATTTGGGGACCCTGGACTACCCTTGGTTTGGGGCATTCTGACTGAGACCAGACCATCTCCTTAGCTACAGTGTAGGAATGAATCATTGTCCAGTTCTTGAGGGAGGGAGAAAGTATGAACTGTTAACTCCTTTGCTGGGTACCTAGGTATGTACAGGTGCCAGTCAGTCTCTCAGCATCACTGACCACAACTTGGGTAATCGGGTGGGGGGGAGTGTCCCTTTCCCTTAACCAGAAACATCATCTTGACCTGGGAGTTACACATTTTAGTGCCAGAGGTTGCATCTCCTCCCACCCCCTGCTAGTGTAAGTCACCCTCACAAGGTACTGTAGCAAACAAAGGAATTATCACGTATTTTCCTTGTTTTTTGATTGATTGAGTATGGAGAAGTAGAGGACCCTACTCCTATAAGAGCAGCCTTTTATGTACAGCTCCCTTATACTGCAACCTTGGGTTGCCCAATGACTTGACTGAGAGTCCACCACAAAGTACAGTAGGTTAAATTAGGATTTTCTGTGGATTTTCACCGGGTTCTGTGGACTTTTTTGTGAACTGCAGAATAATGCATATAAACTACAGAATTTATTCTGTCCACAGTTTAATGAACTGTCAGTGAATGAGAGCATGCTTGTACAACCACACAGTCATTCACTGACAGTTTAGTGTGCCACCAGTTGTGGAGGAGAGAAAGGGGGCTGTGTCAGTGGCCCACTCAGGGGCAGGGTGGGGGGTGAACTGTTGGGTGGGGAATCCACTAGATACCATGGAATTGGATTACTTTTTTTTTTTTATAAGGTAGCGGGTAGGAGGGGGTCTACTAGACACCAGGGAATACTACGAATAGAGGGGGATGAGTCAGTGGACTGACAGCTGTTTTTTGTGGATTAAGGGAACCCAGAATAGGGAGAGGGGGTCTGCTAGACACCAGGGAATTAAAACATTTTTGGGGGCCACAATCGGTGGGTGGGGGGGCCACAAGACACCATTGAGGGATCAGAGTTTTTGTTTCTTCTTTACCAGGACCCATGGGCCATGATCCCCTGGTGGGGGATGGGAACCACTAGACACCAGGGATCAGGTTTTTTACTTGGGACCCATGATTAGTGGGTGGGAGGGGCCACTAGACACCAGGAGGGTCTGAGAGAATGATCAGAGATTTTTTAATTTATTTATTTACTGGAACCCCTGATCAACGGGAAGTGGATTAATTAAACAAACTGCAGTTAAAAAAAGTCTCAGAACTAACTGCTGGCAGTGATCCATTCTGTGGATTTTTCTCCCCGAAGTTTAATAAATAAACCCACAGTCTTTATATTTATTCCATAGTTTTAAGGCAGAGTTTCCACAAAAGTTGCCTGCAAAACCTTCTTAGCTGACCTAATTCCATCAGATGCACTAGGGGTACAAACAACTCTGCCCTCTGCGGCCCTTTCCATAGAACCACACAATGCCAATGCTCCTACAAATACCGGGGGCCACTTTGGCTTAATGCACTTGACCTAGACATCATGAAAGAGGACAAAATAGGCCCCTTTAAAGATAAACTCCGAGTGGCCCTTGCCACAAACAGTAACTGTGACTGTGAGACCTGAACCCCCCACACTCTTCCCTCCTCTTTCCTGCTACCCTCATTCTAACCTGCACCCTTGCCTTCTCTTCTCTTCTTGCTAACTAACACTTCCCTACTAGGCTACAGGTCCCCGCCTCAGCATTTCCCCCCCCAATGAGTCTAGCCCTCCTCTATGACTACACTCTTTAGCACTTAAGACAAAAGAACTGCTGCCCATCAAGTTCTCTCCTCCTTGCATATAGTATTAGTAAATTATTTGACAGACTATATCATCCTCTGTTCCCTACCTGATTTGCTCTATATCCTGTAGATTATCAAGTTGTTCACTTAAACTTCTTGTCAACCTAGCCTGCTATAAATTATGTATCTGTCTATTTTTACTTATGTAATCCCTGTTATTGTAATTATGTAACCTCTGTAACCTGATGTATTCATGCTTTTCTAAGGCATGGAACCTCCTTGTATCTGCTTATGTACTTATAACCATTGTAAATGATGTCATGCTCATGTATTACTATGACTAGAGATGCAGCGAATTTGAAATCCGCTGGTGAACTGAACACGAAGTGGCCACTTCGCTACACAGAGTACCCCATAGGAAAGGCTCACTTTGCCTTGTTATTATTACTTCACATTGTCATTCCACCTTAAATGCGAAGTAAGGCAGAGTGACAACAATATTGGCATCATCCCACCCACAGAGTCACCAGAATGAATGTGCATCCCCAAAGTACTACTGTCTTGTGTCCAGAAAACTCCCCAGTGCTGATGAAGTGAAATGAGAGTGTAACAAGAAATGCAAAGTCTCCCAGAATTAATGGTGCACTCAGTCACACGCGCGGTGGTCAGGTCACACACAGAGTCACCAGAATTAATGTGCAGCCCCCAAATGCTACTGTCTTGTGTCCAGAAAATTCCTCAGTGCTGACGAAGTGAAATGAGAGCATAACAAGAAATGCAGTCTCCCAGAATTAATGGTGCCATGCAAATGCACAGACAGATTAAGATTGCGCTGCACACTCTAGGGATGCATATGGAAAGGCACAACAACACCTAACCAGTGCTTACAAGTCAAAAATCCAAATCTGGAAAGGAATGCATTTTACCAGTTGAGGGATTAGTGCATGGCAGTAACAATCCACTACCAGTAAAGATACCACAAAGCAGTATAAAAAATTCATGCAGGTGCAGTGGCTAGCAGGTTCACACTGCTGCAATTACTCTGTAACACAATAAAAGGTGTCTGATTTAATGGCATGCATCACACACACACACACACTACAAGCAATGCATAGCAAATTGAAAACCTTTAGTAATTTAACCAAATGTTTTAAACAAACTGAAATTATACACTGCTGCACCACAACTATCAGCAAAAAAAAAATGTCAAGAATTACTGAAAATATTACTGTGTACATTAACACAGTTATACAAGAAAAATATAACCAAAACAGAAAGACTGCCTTTTTCTCCCAGTTTATCTACATACACCACAAATACGCCCCTCCCCCAAAGCACACTTCACAGTACACAGACTGACTGTTCTAAATTAACATTCAAAATCCACACACAACAATAAACACTCAATGATATGAGCACAGAAGGGTTTCCTATAATCGATGTTCTAAATTTTGAGGAAAAAATATTACTCAAAAAGGCATTTTAAACAGCTTTTAGAGGTTCTGAATCGCAGAGCTCTGAGAAGCAAACTGTCTCCAGCTACCACTACACACACACTACCCAGGCCAGAACTGAGGCTGTGCCGAACAATCTAGAGCCCATGTGACCTGCAATCCCATGAATAACTGCAGAATTTCATTCGGAGCTCAATTACAGGGCCAAGTGAGGCAAATTACATTGATTTCAATGTACTTCGCCTTAAAATTGGTGGAGAAGTGGTTTGGGGAAGGCAGAATAACACAAAGTCATTGGTTTCAATGGACTTTGCGTTCCTCATTATGAAGCCAAGTTTTCCTCTTCACATTGTGGAGTTCTCCGTGGATTCCACGTTACTCAGTGAATCACTTCACGGAGCAAATTGAGGCCACTTTGCCCACCACAACTTACAGTACTGTAACTCACATGCTGCATTGGAAGGAACATGAATGCCTATGGCTGTACTTCCCCGATGAGTTGTAGCACAAAACTCCTCGACTTAAAAACACTTATTAATGAGTACAATGGTGGAGTGGTGAAGCCTGGAGAGATACTATAAAACATGCCTACAATACATCCAAGTAACTAATAAAAAAATTTATGTTGTGATTCATGACGTGATCGTGAATCATGATTTGTGACTGCATTTGTGACTGTCATGATGAAGAACATGACTTGGTGTCGATGGTGTGAGATTACCAATATGGAACTGTATTGGGAACTCAAATGCCTATAGCTGTACTTCCCCGATGAGCAGTAGCATAAACTCCCTGACTTAAAAACGCTCATTAATGAGTACAATGGTGGGGTGGTGAAGCATGGAGACATACTGCAAAACATGCTTACAATACATCCAAGTAACTAGTCAAAAAATTAGTGTTGTGGTTCATGACATGATTGTGAGTCATGATTTGTGACTGCATTTGTGACCGTGATGATGAAAAACATGATTTGTATCATGAGTGACTCGTGATGATCATCCTGAGTTAAAAATGCATATTAATGAGTACAATTTTCATGCAGAATTATTCACCACACCTGTCCAGTACTCTGAAGGGAAGCCAAAGAAACAACTGTGACTCAAGTTACAGATGGAGATTGGGCCCTAAAGAGATGCAAATGCACAGACAGATTTAGATTGAGCTGCGCATTGAAGAGATGCAGACGCCAAGGCACAACACCTAACTAGTGCTCACCATCAGAAATTCAAATCTGGAAAAGAATACTTTTGCCACTTGGGGTGGGCTACGGGGAGGGAGGGCAGTGTACTGCACTGATGCAGTAACAGTCACTAGTACTAGTACCAGGAAAGATACCACAAAGAAGTACAAAAATCACACAGCTGCAGTGGATAGCAGGTTCACATTGCTGAAATTATTGTGTGGCACAGTAAAAGGTGTCTGATTTGATGACATGCATCACACACATAATCACACACACACTAAGTAGTGCATAGCAAATTGAAAACTTCAGTAATATAACTACTTATTTTAAACAAACTAAAATTTTGTACTGCTGCACCACAACAATCAGCAAAAAAATGGCAAGAATTATTGAAAATATTAGTGTGTGTACATTAACACAGTTATACATGAAAAGTATCACCAAAACAGAAAGCACTGTCTTTTTCTTCAAGTTAATCTACCTACACCACAGATACCCCCTGCCCCCAAAGCACACTTCCACTGTCTCTCAGTACACAGACTGAATGTTGTACATTAACATTCAAAATCCACTACAAACAATAAACGCTTAATGATATGAGCACAGGAGGGTTTCCTATAATCGATGAACTAAAATTTCAACAAAAAAAATGACTCAAAAAGGCTTTTTAGTAGCTTTTAGAAGGTTTGAATCACAGAGAGCTCTCAGAGCAGATTGTCTCCTACAGCTTCCTACACACATTACCCCAAACTGAGGCTGTGCAGAACAATCTTCAACGTGACTTCAATGCCTGGGTCGACGACGAACTCTCACAATTTGGTAACTACTTCCTCCACTGAATGTCTTCTTTGGGCCTTACACAGGTAGTTTCCACTGCTACGCACAAATCTGGTCACTTTCTGGACTTAGTCTTCCTTCTAGGGATTGATGCATCCGACGTGGGGGTGGAACCAGTCGCTTGGTCTGACCACTACACCGTGAGGTTCAATTTTTGCACCCCCCCCTTAGAAGGCCATCCCCTGTGGAGATGGTCAGGTACCACCCATTATGAAATGTTACTTCACAAGGCCTAGCGGCGGTCCTTTTGATCATCCCTGTGTTGGTGAGCAGTAACCCAGAGGCACTGGTGTTGGCCTATAATGAGGCCATCACAGTTGCCCTGTATTCTATTGCTCCTGTTTGTGAGCGCCCCCTATCCCTTCACCCCAGGGCCCCTTGGTTTGATGGGACTCTGAGGGAGATGTAGAGACAAGGACGAAGGTTACAGCGTTGTTGGCGTAAGTCCGCCCTTGAAGCCGACCACCTTAGATTGATAGAGCACTATGCTAGCTATCAATCTGCAATCACCCATAAGAAGGCAGAATTCTTGTCCAGGGAGATTGCAGTTGCTCAGAATTGACCAGCTCAGCTGTTTCGAACTATAGATAGACTGTGCAACCCAGCCTGTCTGCAAGTTCGGAAAGCCTTTTCGCAAATAGAATGCGATGAGCTCGCTCGATACTTTGCAACTAAGGTGGCTGACATCAGGGCAGACTTGTGTCCGACAACCTCTAAGGGTGATGTTGTAGGAGCGTGTGAGAACATAGTGCCTCAATTCTCTTGGAGTTCCTTTTGTTGACCTGAGTTTGTGGATATTATGAGGTTCATCCATAGTGTGCACCCCACAAGCTGTGGCTTGGACCCTGGACTGACTACCCTAATTTTGGGTTGTGTTGATATCATTGGTCTAGTTTTGGTGCAAATAGTCTGGTGCTCCTTGGAGTTAGGTGAGTTTTCTAGCTCCCTAAAAGAGGCGGTGGTGGCACCTCTCTTGAAGAAAGCTTCCTCGGACCCAGACTGGTTTTCGAACTACAGACCTATCTCTAACCTTCCCTTTATTGGGAAGATTATTGAAAAGGTTGTAGCTGCCCAATTGGATGACCATTTAACCATCCATAGTATCTAGGAATCCTTCCAGTCTGGTTTCCATAAAAGACATAGCACCGAGACTGCGCTAGTTTGGGTTCTTAATGATCTTCTGAGGGTGAGGGATCAAAAGAGATGTTCCACCATTGTTCTCCTTGATCCCTCTTCAGCTTTTGACACTGTGGATCATGTGGTGTTGTTAGCACGCCTGAGGCAAATCTGTGCAATGTCAGGAACCGTTCTGCAATGGTTCACTTCATTCCTTACTGGGAGATCACAAAGAGTTGTGTCTGGGTTTTTTTCCTCTGGCCCAGTCTCTTTGTTGTGTGGAGTGCCTCAGGGTTCTGTGCTGTCACCCATGTTATTTGCAGTGTATATGCTGCCCCTCGGAAACATTATAAGACGGTATGGGCTGAGGTTTCACTGCTATGCAGATGATACCCAGCTATACCTGTCTTTTGCACCTGAGCAGGATGGAGCTCTCTCAGTATTTAATAACTGTCTGGGGGAAATCCAAGACTGGATGGATTCTAGTTGGTTAAAGTTGAACTCGGAGAAGACTGAGGTTTTGGTGGTGGACCCGGGTGGTCAGACTGAGAGGTGGTATACTGGCACGCCTTCTGGAATTTTTCTTGGCGGCGTGTCACTACCGACCTCTGAATGGGTGCATAACCTTGGGGTGATCCTTGATGATAGGCTGACTTTTCAATCTCAGGTGTCAGCCATCATCAGGACTTCCTTCTACCATCTTAGGAACATTGCCAAGATTAAGCACCTTGTTCCGTCTGACTCCTTGCCAATGTTGGTCCACGCCTTTGTGTCCTCGTGCCTAGACTACTGCAGCGCCCTTTACTTGGGCTTTTCTGGGGTTGAAATCCACCACCTACAGCTGGTGCAGAATGCTGCCCAGGTTTTGACTGGGGCAAGTAGGTCCTGTCATATTACCCGGTGCTCGCGGAACTGCACTGGCTTCCTATACGGTGGCGGATCACCTTCAAAGTCATTTTATTGACTTTTAAAGCCCTTGGCGATCAGGGTCCATCCTATCTGAAAGATCTACTGGTCCCTTACTGCCCTGGCTGATCGATCTGCTGGGCCGACATGGGGTTGTTGGAGATTCCAAGAGTGAGTTTAAAATCTGCAGGCAGCGGAGCAATTTATCATGCTGCCTCCACTCTGTGGAATTCTCTACCATGCCGGTGACAGGAGTGCACCTCTGTGGAGATACTTAAGAAAGAATTAAAATCATATTTATGGAAGATGGCCTTCTTGGATAGTTAAGTTAGTTGTAATATGATTGGAATTTTATTGTAATTTATTATGTTTTTATGATGTATTTTTATACGTTTTGATGTCTTGTATTGAAATTTGAAATTTATGATCTTAACTTGTTCAGCACCTTGATATATTGAAAGGCGCTATATAAATAAAACTATTATTATTATTATCTAGAACCCATGTGACCTGAAATCCCATGAATCACTGCAAAATGTGCCTTTAGAGCCTAAAAACAAGGCAAAGTTAGGTGAAGTACATTGTTTCCAATGTATTTCGCCTTAAAAATTGGTGGAGTAGTGGTTTGGGAAGGTGGAGTAACGGGAAGTCATTGTTTTCAATGGACTTTGCGTTACCCATTATAATGCGAAGTACTCCGCTTCATGTTGCAGAGCACTCTGCAAATTTGCCTTCACTCCATGAATAACTTCACCGAGCGAATTGGGGACACTTCACCCATCTCTGACTATGATGTGGAACCTCTGTAAAAGAGCATTTGGCTCAAAGGTACATCCTAGAAATAAATAAAAAAATCAATAAATAAATGATTTCCAAACTTTCACAGAAGCGAAATTCGCACTTTCACAGAAATTCTGCAGGCGGAATTTTTTCATCGCACACTCCTAAGTGGGACACATAACATTGGCAATTTTCTGTCCTTTGTGTCTTTCTTTTGTTTTTATTTGTTTGTTACTCATTCAACCATTCAGAACTGGAATTCAGTGGTGGAAAAAGGATTGAAGAATGTTCCTCCACAGATTCCTGAATACTGTTAGCCCACTCCTTGCAGATCGGGGACCAGTTGTTTGCTGTCATTTGTTTCAGACTCTTTCCTTCAATATTCAGAAGATCCAGTAGATCCTGCAAGATCCAGCACTGCAATTTCCAGGTCCCAGAGGACCTCATATTGGTTTGATGTCTTGACTGGAGTATCACCTGGAGAGGTGCTGCTCACATCCGAAAATTGGTGCTGCCGTTGGTGGCTCCTGGATCATGCCAATTGGGGAGACGGCTTCCTGAAAGACATGTTTTTGTGCTTCTTCTTCTGTCTCCCCTTTTGCAATTGCTGCCATTCATTGGCAGGCATGCCATCTTTGTGGTAACTTTGTGGTGAGAGGTCAGTAACCTCCTCAGTGGTATCCATTTCTTAAAGAGCCGCTACACCTGGAAAAAATGGGTAATGGCATGGAGCATTTCTGTCAACCAAAATCTCCTCCAGAAAATGTTCAACTTCTTGGGGAGAATTAAATTTGATGTACTTTCCTTGATATTGCACCCAAAGCATAGTTGGGTACCGCAATGATGCCGGAATATTGAGTTTATAAAGCTTTTGTTTACTCTAAAATACTCGTTTCTTTTTTTTTTTGATAATTCCAAGCAGTCCTGATAAATTTGAATGCTGCAGCCCTCCCATTTGACATCACCCCTTTCCCTGTCACCCTGCAAATAAGACTATTTTTCAGGGTACCTGAGGAACGTTCATAATATGAGTCTTAGTTTGTCCCCTTGCTTCGGTCTGGGCACAAGGGTATGGGGGACTCTTTCTAGTTCTGGTGGAGCACCATTGTTGATTTTCATCATAGCTGGCAAGGGATCATGTAAGAAAGTCACCATGTATCTCTCCCTCTGGCTCCCATTGGCACACCCACAATGTGGAAAATTTTGTGCCTTGCCTGGTTCTCCAGATTGTCCACCTTATGCAGTAAGTATTGAATTGGGTTGTCGTGGTCTCTCAATTGTCCAAAGTGGCTACAGTATGTAAACTTTTACCTTGTTTTTTCACAATTGCTTCAGGGCCTGACATGCTTGTGGTGAGTGCTAGGAATTCTGCATTATTTCTAGTGATAGTGACGTTAAGTTCAGCCATGTCTTCTAGCACTTCACTCCACATGTTAGTTATTTTAGCTAGCTCTAAGTTCATTGAGGAGTGCTAAATGTTTGCCAAGTTGTAGTTTTAAATAACAGTTTACCTTTCAGGTTAGTGTCTGTACCAGCGGGATCCCAACTTGCAACCAATATTTCTATCATAGCTGTCAGGCTGTAGTGTGGTTTCAGATGACAAAAGACTATTTTGATGCCCAGGACCACAAAACAAGACAAATCCACTCAATACTGGAATCGATCTATCGGTCTCAGTCTGCTGCTTCTGATACTACTCTTCCTGCCTCCATCTGATGCCCTGTATTGTCAATTGGGTTACAGTTGGTTGTCCAGGGAAACGCTCTGTTCAATTACACTGCCAACAACTTGGTTGGCTAGCTCTACCCCCCCCTTAACAAATTATTTTTAATCAAAAAGTCACCAATCTTTGCAGGCACAATCGTTTGCAAGACCTTTTACTCTATGGACAACAAAGAAGTTGAGTGATCATTTCTAATTGATCTACAGCTTCCAGATTCAAACACCAGTAAAACCTTTGCCTGCTTCCAACTTGAAGGAAACTCTTTGGTGTACATAAACAAAGTGAAAATATCAGCCATTCAGTAACTTACTAGAGGAGTTGCATAGTGCAGCCATTTTCAACAAACACCATCTAGACTTCAAATCAAATCAAATAAAAATCTTTATTTTACCAGGTGAAACACTTTTGAGTAAACTCATTTACAAGATGGACCTGGACAGGTACATGATCAAACACAGAATAATATTAGAAAAATTAAAATAAAGGCATTGCACACAATAGAATAAGATATATTTGTAAATATGTACACTAAAAGAACACTTATAGATAGCAGTCACATAGCAATATATGCAATGAACATATCAACAGAACAATGCAGTGTGGGCAACCATGCAGGGAAGGACAATGGTTATATTGAACAACTAAATGTGGAGAAAGGAGTGAGGAGGCTAAGCGTGAGGAGTAAAAAACACATGGAGGGGTCAGTGGAGGTCAAACAGAGGGTACAATGTCTGAGGCCAATATACTTTTAGCCAAAAATCAAGGAAAGCAATTGCAGGGCTCCTTAAGAGAATGTGAATATAGTGATTTGAACACTGACAGATTAATATGGCAGGCTAGTCTAATGTTTTTTTAGAGTTTATTCCAGAGTTGAGGAAATGCATAACTTATTGAAGCCCCACCAAAGTGTGACTTGACTATGGGGATAATTAGGGAAATGTAAGAGATGCTCCTCAGAACATAACTGTCTGGTGAGGCTGAATAGAATAGACAGTGGGTGGACAGAGAGGGACAGTGAAAAAGCAAGGATACTGAGTGAATATTTTTGCTCAGTATGCACTAAAGAGGAGGAGGGGGAAGTACCTAATCCAATTAATGAGAAGCACTCTGGATTGGGGGGGGGTCAATCACAGTTTTTTTCACAGAAGAAAGGGTTCTGAAAGAACTCCTAAAACTGAAGGTGGACAAAGCAAAGGGGCCTGATGGGACTCACCCCAGAATTCTAAAAGAATTAAGGGGAGAACTAGTGACACCACTGACTACACTTTTTAACAAATCATGGGAGGATGGTATGGTACCTCAGGACTGGAGGAAGGCAGATGTGATTTTCCCTTCACAAAAGTAGGAACAAGACAGAGGCAGAAAACTACAGACCTGTCAGTTTGACCTCTGTGGTAGGGAAAATGATGGAATCACTTCTGAAGGAAAGAAGTGTTGAGTACCTAGAGGCCAGTGGGGCACAGGACCCAATGCAGCATGGATTCACAGTGGGAAGGTCATGACAGATGAATCTAATAGATTTCTTTGACTGGGTGACCAAAGTAGTAGACCAGGCTGTAGACATGGCCTACCTAGACTTTAGCAAGGCATTTGACACAGTCCCACACAAAAGATTAATAAACAAATTAGCCAGCCTGGGAGTGGGTCCCAGGGTTGTAGCCTGGGTAAAACATTGGCTGGACAACAGGACACAGAAGGTAATAGTAAATGGAGTCCACTCTGAATAAAGGGGGGTTACTAGTGGGGTACCACAGGGTTCGGTACTAGGTCCAGTCCTTTTTAATGTCTTCATAAGTGACATTGCAGAGGTACTGGAAGGAAAAGTATGCATCTTTGCAGATGACACAAAGATCTGCAACAGGGTTGATACACAAGGGGGCATGGAAAGGATGAGAAGGGACTTGACAAGGTTGGAGGAATTGTCAGAAGTATGGCAGCTTGGATTCAATGCAAAGAAGTGCAAAATAATGCATCTGGGAAACAAAAACCCAGGGGAAGAGTACAACATGGGGGGGAGGTAGTAACATCAACAAAAATGGAAAGGGACCTGGGGGTAATCATATCAGATGGCCTTAAGGTTGGCAAGCAATGTGAGAAGGTGGTAGGGAGGGCTGGGGGATACTTGGATGTATAGGGAGAGGCATCACCAGCAGAAAACAGGAAGTTATTATCACTCTGTACAGACAATTGGTGAGACCCTTTCTGGAGTACTGCATCCAGTTGTGGATACCCCATCTCCGCAAGTACATAGACAGGATGGAGGCAGTCCAGAGGAGGGCAACTAAAATTCCACAGGGTCTGCAAGAGAAGCCATATGAGGAGAGACTAAAGAAGCTTAATATGTATACCCTTGAGGAAAGGGGGGGGTACATAATGGAAACTTTTAAGTACCTCAGTGGAATCAACAAAGTCCAAAAGAGTAGCATCTTTCAGAAAAAGAGATGTTTAAGAACAAGGGGACACAATTTGAAGATAGAGGGGGGATGGTTCAGGGACAATGTGAGGGAGTATTTTTTTCACAGAGAGGGTGGGGATACATGGAACCACCTTCCTGAGGAGGTTGTGGGGTCTAAAACTATGGGAGAATTCAAGAATGCATGGGACAGACATAAGGCAATTCTTGTGGGAGGTAGAAAGAAATAGGCTGTTGGTTAACTAGGATCTGCAGTTTATCCAGTAGGAAGGGAAATGGGCAGACTAAGTGGGCTGAGCAGTCCTTATCTGCCATCAAAGTCTATGTTGCTATGTTTCTACCTAACGTACAACAGGGTAAACAATCTGAAATGTGCTGTGGGAACTTCTTAGTGATTGCCCAGAAGGTCCAGAAGGCAGCATTTCTTTGCCTTCTGAATTTAACCCTTAGGTTGCCAACAGAATTAGAACATATAGCAATTCTGGGCCAACATATCTGTCCGCGGCTCTGCAAGGGGGAAGACAAACCAACTAAGGAGTAAAGGGAGCAATGGCTTGTAGACAGCTTCTAGAATGCAATACTACAGAGATAAATCTTAGGGCTCTGTGGCAAAGAGTATCAAGTTTGATTAATGCTGTGTTAGGAGCTTGTCTGTAGAGAAAATCAGCACAGTCCAAGACAGAAAAAAAAGTACTTTGGACAAGCCTTTTTCTGGCACCCTGTATAAGGAGGTGTTTGATCCTGAATAAGAGACCAAGTCTCTGCTTAAGCTTTTTGGACATCTCCTCAAAAGTGGTCCAGAAAAGAAAGCTTGCAATCAGTCCACACCCCCAGGTATTTGAATTTAGTTACGAAGTCTAGAGATTCACCTAAAAGAGTTATGATTTGTGGTACCGCTCCAAAGACCTTCTGGCTTCTTAGGATCCAGTTTAAACAATTCAGTGCAAACTTTATTGGCTAATATCTTCCTAAATGTATGATAAGCATTATAAAATGAGGGAGTAATAATGACACTAATACCTAGGGATCCAGAAGTAAATGAGTTGATACCTTTTATTGGACCAACATAGATGTAACAAAAAGCACAAAGTGCTTTAGCTTTCGGACCAACAAGTCCTTCCTCAGAAGCTTAATGACAGTTATTTAGAAAATCTCATATTTTTAACATCCAGATCATGCAGGGAAAAAAAAATGAAAAAAAAATCCCATTGTTTCGAAATTCTAATTTAAAAAATAACAGAAGAAAATATCAGAGAAGCTGAGTAGTATCAGTTCACCTTCAGCTGAAAGGGCAAGAAGATCAGATGTGCTCTGGGCTTAACAACATACAAGGAGTACACTGCATATAAGTTAAAATTACTTTGAGATACTTTCAGAATAAGATAACGACTACTCGAGCAGAGAGCTCCTAAACCTAATTATGAGTGTCACAGTGTGTATAAGTATGCAATTAATGAAAAGCAAACCCCCCAGATTAAACACATGCTAAACTTGTAAGTTAAAAATAAGCCCCACAAAATAGAACTACAAGTATCTATATATGGCATACAAAAAGCAAACAGTAAAATTTACCTAAAGTGAGCAATAGTTTCACACTATATGGAATGTAAAATTTAGCTGGAACCATTACCCAATTTTACTGTCAAACTAGCTATTATGCTCCATAAACCTTAAGACCTATAGTGTAGCAACAGGAGTTCAGAAATGATAGTATAAATTGGCAGTATAAATGGCAAACAAAAAACTGCTTGTGAAGGACCACCAAGAAATTAAGACCATGCAGCCTGACATGTACAGATTTCAATAAATTCTCAGTATTTAATATAACAGCTTGATGTACTGAAAATGTATAAAGAATCTAAATAAGAAGTAATTGGAATTAAAATTCTCTTACCCTCCCACCATCTCCTGGGAGAAAATAAGTAGTTTTAAGAAGACAGACACACACACACACACACACACACACACACACACACACACACACACACGTGTCCTAATGCACCATCATTCACATCAGTCACTTCAGTTGTTACCCAAAGGAATTAAACTTATCATGAAATTACAGGTAAAAAGGATCATGTATCCTAAAATGCAACACTATATAACCATAGTACTATCTGTGCATTAACAGTCCAAGGATCCTGTATAGAACCACAATGAAATAAAATGTCCACCCTCCCCAGGGTAAGGTAACTAGAAGTAAATGTAGAGTATGTATGTAAGACAAAAGTCCTAACATACCTTCATGTCCACAAATCACTACAATATTAGCCCAATGTAATTTGATCTGTCAAGGACTCCCATGCAAATGAGATCCTGCACCCCAATATGTTCAGAGTTCAAAAAAGTGATAGCATATGAGCAAACTACTATATGTACAATAACAGGCTAAGGCATCTGAATAAGACCCAATGGAATTGACCCCACCCCCGTGGAAGATAACTACTAAGAAGGAATTCATATTCATTATGTGTGTGAACTAAGAGTCATAACGCACTGTTAAGTCCATGAATCTGAATAGAAGCCCACCTCAATGTAACAGCACCCCCCACACCCACCACACTCACATAACCTCCCCCCCCACACACACAAGGAGACGCTGAAGTCATATAATATGTCTATCCTATGAAGTAAAGGTCTGTAGATATTAAATCCTATAATGTGCCATAAACCCCAAATCTGTGTTCATGCCATCTTTTACCATATTGAAAAGAAAAATAAGTTTGATCTCAAAAGTCCATCTCTGTTGTATACTTTTGAGATTTCCTTTTAAGATCATTGCTGACATATCTGATATTGAGTGGTCAGGCCAAGAGAAGTGTTGCCTTACTGGTTTTCCAATCATCTTCAGATATTATGCCTGTGCGAGTTCATCCTAGTCTGGAGCGGTTGGCTTGTCTCTCCAACATAACCTGTTTGTGGACATCTCTTGCACTGAATGAAATAAACAACATCCCGTGACCCTGGTGCTGCTACCTGCTGGTGGTCAGACCTCTGCATCCAGCCCGCCACTCCCTGACCAAGGAAACCAGCCACAAGCCAAACCAGGCTCTCCACTTCAGCTGAGTGACCCTGGCACTGCTATCTACTGGCGGCTGGACCTCTGCATCCAGCCCGCCACTCCCTGACCAAGGAAACCAGCCACAAGCCAAACCAGGCTCTCCACTTTAGCTGAGTGGCCCTGGTGCTGCTACCTGCTGGTGGCCAGACCTCTGCATCCAGCCCATCACCCCCTGACCAAGGAAAGCAGGTACGTTTGGTCAGCTCCTAGCTTGGAGCTGTCATGCTTCGATCCCTGTAACTGGACTGGCTCTTTGGGACTGTGGCTGCTTTCCAATTGGATGCTGCAGATCCCCGTTGTGAAAGAAAGAACTCAAGGCACCTTTTTCAAAACACAGCTCGGCCACTGCCTTGCTATACTGCTCTCTGGGCATTTTTTTCTTCCGAATTTACTGCTCATGTGGAAATATTTTTTTTCTCTCCTCTTGGAATTTTTTGCTGCTTAGAATGCTGTATTAGCTAGGCCTGACTTATGCATAGCTTATGGCTTGTACTGCTGAATATTGTTACTGCTTAAACATTTTACCTTTAAACTATTGCACTGTATATGTAAGAATTGCCTAGCAGAGTATAGCAGAGTTGTAGCGAACTTTAACTGACTGCCTGACACCTATATAGCTAACTGCTTGCACTACTGAATTTTTTCTGCTAATTGCCCAATATTGTAGGATAGCTAGAACTGACTACTGCCTGCTGTTTTTTCTGCCACACTCTTTTCCCATCACAGTTCCTCTAATTCTTCCTCGGACTGCCTTCTTTGTTTCCCTCTTTCTCTTGCTTTTTCCCTTTTGTACTTCTTTCTCTCTGGTCCCCACAATGTTTCTCTGCCATCTACTGGACCCCTGATTCCCTCTCCTGACACCTCCCTGAACCAGCACATTCTGTAAATATTGCCCGCCATTTTGGGCCATCTTCTCTACTCATTCCAGACTACCCTGAGTCCTCTCCACCACACCTCCTTCCCAGCTCTCCTGGTCTCATTCAAGGGCCTCCCCTCCAACCTCCTGAATCAGCCTTTTTTTTGCTAAATTCCAACCTGGCACCTACATTGAACCTCTCTGAGACCTTTTCTCTCCACTATTTGCCTACTTCTGCCCTGAGCACTAATTTTCCCAGGGCCCTCCCACTAATTTACTTGACCTTTGTCTTTGACATTTTAACTAACGGCCCGCCTTTTTTTCTGCTCTATTTCAGCCACAAGCCCAAACCAGGCCGAGTGGCCCTGGCACTGTTACCTGCTGGTGGCTGGACCTCTGCATCCAGCCCACCACCCCCTGAACAAGGAAAGCAGGTACATTTGGTCAGCTCCTAACTCGAAGCTGTCAGGCTTCAATCCCTGTAATTGGACTGGCTCCTGGGGACAGTGACTGCTTCTCGAATGGATGCTGCAGATCCCCATTGAGAAAGAAAGCACCCAGGGCACCTTTTTCAAAACACAGCTCAGCCACTGCCTTGCTGTACTGCTCTCTGGACAGTTTTTGAGCCCACCGCCCCACCACCCCTCCTCCCTCCTTTATTAAGTACACTTCCCCAGTGATCCCTGCCCCCTGAGACCTCACACTAGTCAATTACAGCAACTTTATAAAGGGGCTCTCCTTTCTGTAGCTTCTTAAAGGGGTGATCCTCTCTCATGCTCAAATAACTTATCATCCTCAGTGTATCCAGGATCAAATACATTGACACTGACTATGGTCCTCCTCCTACTTCCTACACCAGCCCCATCTCACTTAGGACCATCACCGTCTACCTATAGTACTCCCCCTCTTATCTACAACACCTCTATCAGACCCCCCGATGCTCGACCACCTCCCCCCTTGGTACCCCCCACACTTCCACCCCTGCTACCTCTTACTTCCTATTCATATCTTGGTCTCTTCTCCTCAGTGCCTTTCCCACCTGTCATCCTCTACCCACCGCTTGCACCCCAGCATCCGGCCCTGTGTATAGCAGCATGGGGAGATGCTACAATCACTACCATGCTTTGATGCACCTAATCACCCTCCTGTTGCTTCTATCAGGTAACATTCATCCAAGCCCTGGCTCTATGCCCAACCTTATAAACAAGCCTGCCCAGGCTTAAGGACTCTGCATAGATTCTATGAATATTTGCAGCCTCCTTAAGAAGGCTGCTGCATTCCAATGCTGGGTTACTCAACACCAACTGGACATTGTCACACTCATCGAAACCTGGTTATCCAAATCCACCCCGACTTCTTTGTCTCCTTTCCTGGTTACACCTTTTTCAGGGAAGATCGGGTGGGTAAGCATGGAGGTGGTTGTGCTGTCTACATGTGTGACTCCCTCCTTGGACATGCACTTCTACCACCCAAGCTTGATAACAGGGTGCAAGTCCTCATGCTAAGAATCTCTTCCAACCCTGGAAAGAGCCCACTCTTTCTCACCGTTGCCTATATTCCCCCCAGAAAGCAAGACCTTGCTATTCAGGTGCTTGCTGACTACCTCTCTGGCCTACCACCCAAAATAGCCCAGGTAATCATTGGTGACCTGAATATCAACTGGCTCTCTGCCATGGCCTCCCAAACCAGAGATATCTTTGCCACCTTTGACATGTCTCAGCTTACCACCCCAACTAAATTCAACCCCTTTACTTGCTCCAGCACCCTCCTGGATATCACCATTACCAACTGCCCCAAGAGGGTGCTCGATATCAGTGCACTTCCCAACTCACTTAGTGACCACTCCCCAGTCGTATTTTCTTGGTCCGCTGCCAACAGCAAACCTGCACCACAAACCACCTAGCGATGTTGTCTACTCCCAGCTGGCCTGTGTCACCTTAAACTGTACCTCTCACAACTGGATTGGTCCCCAATCTGGCTTGCATCATCCATAGATGAGGCATTGGATTTTTTCACTTCCACTTTTAACACTGCCTGTGACCTCTATGCCCACTTCACTCGAAATCGCACCAAAAAGCAAAGCACTCCCTGGATTACCCCTTCCCTCCTTCACAAACTTAAAATGAGAAACAACCTATGGCACATTGCCATGGAATCTGGCAAGCCAACTGATAGGCAAGTGTACAACACCGACCACAATAAGTGTACTTGGGCCATTCGACAGGCCAAAGTCCAGTACTACCAATCCATTCTTGTCTCCTCCTGGGGGTCGGCTGGAAACTTTTGGGACAATGTAAAGGAGCTGAATGGGAAATCCCACTGCCCACCCCTCTCTAAACTCTCCTTTAATGGAACTGTCTGCTCTGACCCCCTTGGCATTGCAGTCTGCTTAAACCACATTTTCTCAGACCTGAGTTCAGTCCTGCCCAGTAACTTCTTTGACCCCATCCCAGTAGCACCCCTGCCCACTCTCCAGAGACCTCCTTTCTATCTATGTACCATCTCCCCACTGGAGGCTAGACCCCTTCTGCAAAAAGCCATTAGTAGTAACAACTCCAGCACCGACCTAATGGACACTAGGCTACTTCATCTGATGTTGGATGCTATCCTGGTCCCACTTACCAAGCTGTTCAACCTCTCTCTGTGCATGGGCAGCTCCCCAGCACAAGGAAAACCACCACCATCACTCCCATCCTAAAAAGTGGTGATCAAGTGACCCCATGTAACTAGTGACCTATCTCCATCCTCACCCCACTTTCTAAGGCCCTTGAAAAATTAGTTGCCAACCAGCTTGCTGAATACCTGTCCATACACAATATCCTGTGCCCTGAACAGCATAGCTTTCATGCAGGTCACAGCACCACAACTGCGCTACTTGAATTCTCCAACTTCCTGCACTCTACTCTTGATGCCGGAAGTCCCGCCTGTGTCTTGTTCATTGACCTCTCAAAGGCCTTTGACATGGTTTGCCATCCCCTCCTGCTTGCCTCCCTCAGATACCTTGGTTTCTCCCCAGGCCCCCTTGCATGGTTCACCAGCTACCTTTCTGCCAGAACTCAGTGTGTAAAAATCAATTGCACCCTATCTGACACACGACCTGTCTGCTCTGGGGTTCCCCAGTGCTCCATTTTAGGCCCTCTCCTCTTCAGTCTCTACCTCAACTCCCTCCCCTCAGCCTGCCCAAGTAAGATCCTCCTCTATGTGGATGATGCTGTGCTCTTCGCCTCTGACCCCAACCCCAACACACTCCAGGCTACCCTCCAACAAGCTTTTGATAGAGCTGAGCATTGATTCACATCACAAAGGCTAGTCCTGATCCTAAAAAAGATCAAAGTTATGCTTTTTTTGCATCACCAAAGCAAAGCCAGTGGCACCCCTCTCGTGATACTGCCTAGCACACTAAACCCCATTGAGCAGGTTTCTTCCTACAAGAATCTGGGCATTACCTTTGATTTGGCACTCTCCTTTCTTTCCCATATCAATGCCCTTTCTGCTGCTACCAATGTCAGGATTGGACTGATACACCGCCATAAGGACTGCCTACCACAAGAGGCCCTTAGATTGCCAATCACCTTCTCTGTCCTGTTGCTAATCAACTTGGGCTGTACATCTATGCTGCAGAGGACAACACTGCACTTGCAAGAATTCAGCTCTCTATAAACAGGGCCTGCAGACTAATGCTGGGAGCCCCTAGGCACACACCTATACGTGCCTTCTGTACTCCACCACCAACTTGCTCAACCTTGAAGAAAGACTCCACTTCCAAACCTGCCATCTTGTAAAAAAGACCCTGCTAGGGATCTCCCCCCTGGGGTCACCATCTCCCTGCAGTGTGCCTCCCCCTCAGTCTCCACCTGCAGCAATGTCAAAACCTTCCTTATTGTCCCCAGGATAAGGACCTCTATGGCCCAGAGATCCTTTTTCTATTGGGTTCCTTCCTGGTTCAATTCCCTCCCTGACTCCACTAAGCTTGGTCCTTTCAAGGGTCTCCCTCAGAAGCCATCTGACAAGCACTTGCTGCTGCAACTGCACATACTTCTCCACCTGCCCCCTTACCCTCACCCCTAGGCTGGGTCTGCCCTGTCTACTTTTGATGTATATGCCTGGGGTCTCAGGCAACATCTGCTGACTAATGTAATAAAATATCTCTGGTTGCTACCTGACGTGGTAATCGTGTACCTATATTATGACTACTGTGATCTACCTATTATAAAGCTTGTACCACCAGTGAATGCCTGTAACACTGGTTGTTTTTTTAATCTAAGCATTATGTACTGTACTGTTTTGTTTGATGTGATGTATAGTTCTCTTGACGAGGTGCCTCTGTAAATGAGTCTTTGACTCAAAGGTCTGTAAACCAATAATCTAATAAATAAAATCAATCCCCATACTTTGAATTGTCTGTTTTGTGATGTAACCACACAGTCCAAAGTGGAAATGAGCTCACAAGCCTTACAGCTGCATTGATTACAGGGTCATGTACCATTTAGTGTCATGGTATTCTGTTCTGGTGGAAGTTTACTCCTAATAATTAGATTGACTAAGTTTGGTGATTGTTTAAAAGGTAGTAGTGGTAGTTCCTTAAAAATACAATTTATGATCTCATCCTCACTAAATATTGGATGGAGTTTCTTAATAATCTTATGCAGAAGTTCAAGATCTGGATGATATGTGACTACTAAGGGTATTCTGTTGGTAGCTGTCCTTTCCATGTACTGTGACCCCCTGCCTGTGCTGTTGACCCCCTTGTCTACTGCAGGCTTAAAAAAGTGTCTCTCCCTTTCTCCCCACAGCCAAGGAACAGCCCAGCAGGGCTCCCAGCTCCCAGCCAAGGATCTACCCACTAGCGGGTGGGCGGTGCTCCTTAGCCGCCACCTGCTTCCACAGGAGTAGACTCGCAGCAGCAGAAGATATGGCTAAAACCATAACTTTTGCCGCCCACCCTTCCCCATGCAGATTGTTATTTTATACACCTCTCCCATGCCCCTTTTCTCAGCCACACCCTTTCATGTTCCATATCCTATCAATTGACATAACAACCTCTGTCCTGTTCTCTCCACCCTTCGTCTATAGAATCTTAAAAGTGAGCACCTCTTTCTCCTTGAAGGCGATACCTCATCCTTGTTAATTCTGATTTTTAAACCTCTACTGGGAACCATGTGGGCTGTTCAGACTATTTTATTTTGGACACTCCTTCTCCTCGTCATACCACATGGCAGAGATCAGGTTCCCCAACAAATGGTGCTTGGAGTCCATGAGTTGCTATCATACTGTCCCCAGCGTTTCCTATGTATATTTATCCTCCCACTTGTGCAGTACCATTCTTGGTGTACCATCGTTGCTGGAACTAGAACTGATTTACCTATGCAATACATGGTACCAGTCCTGCCTAAAGATGAACCTGCAATGACCTTTACTGTCAAACTGTTAATCTATGCTATATTATACCGGAAGAAACCTATATGGGGAGATTTGCCAATCCAAGATGCCACCTGGTGCAAATGAAGTAAGATCAGAATGTTGAATCTAACACTTGGGGCCATAAAAAAGTTATTGCTTCTCCTACTAATATACTCAGGTAATGTAGAGCTCAATCCTGGGTCTCCAAATGTTATTACATCACCTGCTGACCTAGCTAACCTCAAAGGTCTAAGCTTTCTGCATGTCAACGTATGCAGCCTATTAAAAAAGATTTTCATGATCCAGGCGTGGGGCAATCATACCATACCAGATATATTAGTGATCTCTGAAACCTGGCTTAGACCAACTACCCCTAATAGAGAGATCAGTATCCCAAATTACCTACTATTTAGAGCAGACAGGCACTCCAAAGGAGGTGGGGCAGCCATTTACATAAAGGATAAATTCACAACACATTGTCTCAACTCAACAACAATCATAAATTAATTTGAATGTCTATCACTCAAGGTTGCAATCTCACCTATCTTGTCTTTGAGTATAATAAGTTGCTACAGACCCCCCTCTGCCGGTCTTCAGATATTCTCTCATATCAACACCTTCATGGGGCAAGAGTCACTAGAAACAATTATTGGAGACCTCAACCTAGACTGGTTATCTAACTCCTCTACACCTCTCTCATCCTTTTGTGATACACATGGATTAGTGCAACTAATCAATGAACCTACGCATCTTGACAATAAGAATCCTGACAATAGCTCTTTGGTCGACGTTATCTTAGTGAGTAAACCGCATCTCTTCTCCCATGCAAGCGTTTTCTTCAGTGACGTAAGCAATCACTGCTTCATAGCTGGTGTGCGATCATTCAGTAAATTTTCACCTTCACTAAAGTTCTCAGCTAAGAGATCTAGATGCAGTTTTGACTTACCTGCATATATATACGAACTAAAACACTCCATGCATTGACAAGATTTCTACTCGGCCAAAACAGTACAATCAATGTATGACATTTTCAACAAAATCCTCTTAGGGGCCTTAAATAAATGTGCTCCAATTATTAAAGCTCATTTATCAAAAAAAATGTGCCGTTGGTTTACTCCAGAACTAAAATCAGCCCTATTAGAGAGGGATAAGTTATGGAAAAAAGCACAAAAATCTCAGAACCTTTTGGACTGGAGCCAGTTTAAAAGGGCAAGAAACCGTTGCACAAAATTGGTCAGAGAAATAAAAACTGCCTATTACTGCTCTGAATTTGATGCTACCTCCAAGAATCCTACTAAATTCTGGAAAACCTTCAAAGATCTGTCCAGACATATGCCTAGAAACTCTCTTCTGGACAAGATCATCTCTGGCAATGATATCATTAGTGATAGATTGGAAGTATTGGATTCCTTCAACAATCATTTTGCGACTGCAGGCCTAGCATTTGACAACTCACCTGCTAACCTACTACACCAACAGATTAACGATAAAGAAATAGAGACATGTGCCATTGATCCAAGATTCTCCCTGACTCCTACCTCACTCAAAGAAGTTGAAGATTTGATGCTGAAGCTGGATACTGGAAAAAGTGCTGGCACTGACATGGTTGACCCCTATTTCCTAAAAGTGGCACAGCATGTGTTAGCCGTGCCTATAACGCACCTACTTAACCTGTCCCTGTCCCTAGGGCTTATCCCATCCACACGGAAAATGGCACATGTCATTCCTCTGTTTAAGTCAGGGGACCCTAGTGATCTAAACAACTACAGACCAATTTCTATTCTTCCAGTACTGGCAAAACTACTGGAAAAAATTGTAAGCAATCAATTGTGACTATACCTAGAATCTACAAATCTCCTAAATCCAGTACAGTCAGGCTTCAGAGCAAAACAAAGTACTATTGCAGCACTTGCAAAGGTGACTGATGACTGGCAAAGAGAACTGGACAGTAAGAACTATGTTTGCGCTGTCTTTTTAGATTTAAGTAAGGCCTTCAATACTGTCAACCATAGACTGCTTCTCTCCTCTCTACATGCAGTGGGGTTGGACTCACTGTCCTTGCAGTGGTTTAATAGCTATCTGTCTGACTGCCTCCAGCAGGTGAAGGCTGAAGGTGAATTCTCAACCCTCAAACCTCTACTGAAAGAGGTACCCCAGGGATCTATACTAGGTCCATTATTGTTTGCCATCTAGATCAACAACATTGATGATTGTATAACCAGATCCAACATCCATCTGTTCACAGATGATACAGTACTCTACTTAAGCCACCCAACCCCAGAAGCTGCATGCAGTGACCCGCAAGCTGAATTTAACTTATTACAAAACCAGCTCCTAAACAAAAAACCTTTACGTAATGCTAAGAAAACCAAAGACATACTTTTCTCTCTGCTGGTACATACAGTGAACCTGGCTAATGCAGGCTTAATACCACTAATTTCTACAATTCTCTGAGAAAAATTGGAATTCATCAATAAATTCAAATATCTGGGAATGTGGCTGGACCATAGGCTATCCTACACAGACCGTGCAGAGGAGCTTCTAAGAAAACTATGACAAAGATTGGGTCTTTTCTTTAGGATCAACCACTTTCTAACAAGTGATGCTAAAGTACGTCTGGTCCAAACAATGTTCCTTTCTCTGATAGACTATGCAGATTTCCTGTACAGTCAATGTCCTGCCTCCTATCTCATAAAACTGGACACTTTGCACCATAGAGCTCTGAGATTCATCACAGGTCTCCCCTTTTCTACCCTCTACTGCTCCCTATATACAGCTGTGGGCTGGTCCTCCGTCCAATATAGATGGAACAGAAATGCTGCCCTATGGACACTGAGAACAATTTCAAACAAACTTCTGCAATACATCACTGACTGCCTCCCTTTAAACCAAATAGGCAAGTATGCCCTGAGAAGCCTTACATCCATCTCACTGAGAGTCCCCAGAGTCAAGTCTCGCTTTGGTAGAGTGGCTATAAGTACTGTGTTGCCTTCTTTCTAGAATAAACTTCAGAAAACATTGAAGCTGAGTACTCTCGTCAGTGACTCTACCTTCAAGACACTTTACTCTCATCTCATCAAGGAACCCTGCAAATGCTTTCCTTGATCCCAGCATAAGTTCCTCTCTCCTACCAACTTCTAACCCTCAATACTCTGTAATCTCACTCTTTCCTACCTCTGTCCCCCTATACATATTCATGGCCATTTGTCATACTCCTACCGCTCAAAGTATCTATTACCCATCTTAGTCCTCCTTGGCAACCTAGTCCTCATCCTAGCTCTTCTACCACATTTTTACTTCCCTACCCTGACTCCGGAAAAGCAATCTTGGGATCCTAACAATATACACTTTATCGGGTCCTGATCCCCCCCTCCTGGTTCTTCCCATCCCTGCTTACCACTGTACTATTCGTCAGTTTCAAATTTATTCCCGAGTTTAAGCGCCAGAACTATAACTGCACTTGAGGGCTGCCACCCATAAATAGTTCCCCTGCAACTTACTATCATGTGAATGGACCATAGCTTATCACTTCGCAAACTGTATATGGTTCTCTTGTATTATGCCATCCAGGTATTTTACCATGTGTTTTCATTATTGCTTTTGTTTTCAAATGTAAATTGTATATAGTGTATATATAATTGTGTATGTGTGTGTACATATATTTTTATATGTAATGTATTTCCTTGTGTACCTGACCCTGTTATCCCCAGGTCTATCTTACAAATGAGTCTTGCTCAATGATGACCACCTGGATAAATAAAGATTTTGATTGAGTGATTGATTGATTGATATTGAAGTAGTTGTCTTGGTACCTGTGTTGCACATTCTGTTGTCATGTCAGTTTCTCTGGAAGAGTGTCCCTGTTTAATAAAGGTGTTTTTCAACAAAGCTAAATGTATATCTCTGTCATCCTTATTTGAACAGATATGCTGATACTGAAGTGCTTGACTGTATGTGACAGATTTTTTTGTGTGGCTTGGGTGGTTGCTATTCCTGTGTAAGTATCTCTGTCTGTATGTTGACTTCCTGTAAATACATGTATGTAAGGTTCCATCCTTAATGGCAACAGCGGTGTCCAGAAAATTAACACTGGTAGCAGAATAATCCAGGGTTAGCTTTATGGTAGGCTGGAGGTTATTAAGTTCCTGATGAAAATCTTTAAATGCATCTGTGCTCTCGGTCCAAATGATAAACACATCATCAATGTAATGGAAATAGGTGAGTGTTTTTTGGGGACAATGCCTTAAAAAGTCCTCCTCCTCCAAATTTGCCATAAAGAGGTTAGCATACTGTGGAGCCATCCTGGTGCCCATTGCTGTTCCCATAGTTTAAAATAATGTTTACCATTGAAGCTGAAGTTATGTGTCAAAATGAATTCAGTTGGTTTCCCCACCACTTCAGGGTTGATGTTTTGGTCCAGTCCTTTCTCTTGTATGTGTTTAAGGAAGGCTGAAATGCCATCTGTGCATGGAATATTACTGTAGAGGGTTGTTACATCCATCATAGCTAAAATGGTATCAAGTGGTAAGTCCTTATAACCAGAAAGCATACGCAGGAAGTGTGGAGTGTCCTGGATATAACTATCTCTTTCCATAACCAGTGGTTTCAAAATGGTTTCTACAAACCCTGAGATCCCCTTAGTCAGGGTACCATTACCAGAGACGATAGGTCATCCTGGATTGCCAGGTTTATGTCTTTTAGGCAGCATGTAGAATGTCCCTGGCTTGGGTTCAGCAGGGATTAGATCAGTTAGTCTTTTTTGGACATGGTTTGGAAAAGTTCTAATTAAGTCCTATAGTTCTTTTTTATAGGTTGTAGCGGGGTCACTCTCCAGTTCTCTGTTGTAGGTACAGTCAGTTAGCTGTCTGTTGGCTTCATTAATATAGTCTATTCAGTTTAATACTACCACTGCAGAGCCGTTATCAGCTTTTTTGATGACAATGTTGTGGTTTGATTTCAGTGTTCGCATAGCCCTCCGTTCCAATGGAGAGAGGTTATAATGGGCCTGTTTTTGCCAAGCAAAGATCTCACCACTAACTCACTGGCAGAAACAATGAATGTAATTGTCTAGTTTTTTGTTATGCCCACTTCTGGTGGGGGAGATTCAGATTTCCTTTTCTCATCTTATCCATTAAATTGTTCCTGATTGTGATGTCTTCACTACCTGTGATTTCTTCCTTGCCATGAAAGAATTCTTTAAATCTCAGTCTACAGAAATATTCCTCCAGTTCACCACAAAACTACATCTTGTCCAGTGGTTTTGCTGGGCAGAAAGTGAGGCCCTTTGAAAGTACATTTAATTCCCCAGTAGTCAGTGTGTGGTTGGACAAGTTAACACTGAAAGGTGCCCATCTGTGAGGTGTTGTTGTTCAATCACCCTGTTATGTTCTTCATGGTTGTTAGGAAGTATAGTATGTTGAAGGGCATCTGACTTACTGTTTTTGATAAGCCTGGCTTTTCTTAAGGTCCTTTGGTAGTTAATGTGTATCTCATGCAAGATGTCTGGAATAGGTTCACCAGACATCCTCTCCAGTGTGATACCAATTTCATCAAACTGTTTGTTCAAATATGCTTTCTTGGCATATGATATGTGGATGCTGTGATTTCTCAATTTCTCAGAGGTCCTATGACAGAATTGTTCAGCATACATAGAATTATCTGTGTTTTTTAATGGATTCCAAATAGTAAAACCTTTAGGGATTATGTTGCTCCTCTTGCACTGGGTTAAAACAAAATGTCACTGTCTAGCTGTACCAGTTTCTTCTTGATGGTATGTAACTGCTATATTCTACGGTGAATTCTGGTATCTTCCATGCCGACATACAGATTTAGTCTTTGCCATATTGGTCCTTGTAAGAACAGATCCAGAAGTAAATGATTTGACATCTTTTATTGGACCAACATAGATGTAACAAAAAGAACAAAGTGCTTTAGCTTTCAGACCAACAAGTTCTTCATCAGAAGCTTAATGGCAGTTATTTAGAAAATCTCATACTTTTAACACCCAGATCATGCAGAAAAAAACCAAGAAAAAATCCCATTGGTTCAAAATACTTGTTTTTAAAAATAACAGAAGAAAATGTCAGAGAAGCTGAATAGTACCAGTTCACCTTCAGCTGAAAGAGCCTTAAGATCAGATGTGCTTAGGGCATAAAGAAATGCAAGGAGTACTCTGCATATAAATTAAAACTTAGAGATACTTTCAGAATGAGATAATAACTACTCGAACAGAGAGCTCCTAAATCCAATTATGAGTGTCACAGTGTATATAAGAATGCAATTAATGAAAAGCAAAACCCACTCGGATTAAAGACATGCTAAAATTGTAAGTTAAAAAATAAGCCCCACAAAATAGAACTGCAGAAAGTATCTACAGTATATATGGCATGCAAAGAGCGAACAGTAAAGTTTACCTAAAGTAAGCAATAGTTCCACACTATATGGACTGCAAAACTTAGCTGGAACCATTACCCAACTATACTCTCAAACGAGTTATTATGCTCCATAAACCTTAAGGCCTATAGTTCTATTTTGTGATTCTGTTTTGTGGGACTTATTTTTAACTCACAATTTTTGCATGCCTTTAATCCAGGTGGGTTTTGCTTATCATTAATTGCATTCGTATACACACTGTGACACTCATAATTGGGTTTAGGAGCTCTTTGCTCAAGTAGTTATTATCTCATTCTGAAAGTATCTCTAAGTTATTTTAATTTATATGCAGTGTACTTCTTGCATGTTGTTATGCCCCAAGCACATCTGATCTTTAAGCCCTTTCAGCTGAAGGTGAACTGGTACTACTCAGCTTCTCTGACATTTTCTTCTGTTATTTTTTAAATGAGTATTTTGAACCAATGAGATTTTTTTCTGTTTTTTTTTTTTTGCATGATCTGAGTATTAAAAGTATGAGATTTTCTAAATAACTGTCATTAAGCTTCTGAGGAAGGACTTGTTGATCTGAAAGCTAAAACACTTTGTTCTTTTTGTTACATCTATGTTGGTCCAATAAAAGGTATCAAATCATTTACTTCTGGATCTGTTCTTACAAGGACCAATACAGAAAAGACTATAACTAATACCTATGGACATCTTGAAAACAGGATCACTGTTTCTAGACAATTCAGTATCTTATTTGGTTGTTTGTTTATAGCTGACATCATAAACCCCTGTTGTCCCATCCTTGCTCTACCCATATCTCATATCTTCAACCTCTCCCTACTCACAGGGGTTGCACCAGACATGCAGAAGGTAGTTCTGGCATTTAAGCAAGGTGACCCTATACTTATGGGTGATTACTATCCAATTGCAATCCTACCTGTGATTGGAAACCTTCCTGAGAAGGTTGTAGCCACTCAACTAACAGAATACCTTTATTCCTAAGACTTGGTAGCCCCAGAGCAGCATGACTTTCAGAAAGAAAACAACACCTCCACTGCCATTGCCACAGTCACTTCTGCCATAAGGGCCACTATGGACTGTAGGAAGCTTCCAGGGGCAATTTCTGTTTACCTCTTGAAAGCTTTTGACATGGTGGACCATAATATATATGTCTTAGTTTCAGCACCTCTTGTTTGTCTGCTCATGCTGTTGCCTGGTTTTCCACTTACTGATATAGCAGACAATGGTTAGTTAAATTTAGCAGAACACTGTCTGAGCTCACTCTGGCCCACTGGTGCAGTGGTAGCACTATCGCTCATGACGCCGTTGACCCAGATTTGGGAACAAACCCAGGAGACAGAGGGCCAGCCGTGGGGAGGAGGCTTGAGCATCCAAGGGACTGAGCACACCTTCTCCGGGGGGGGGCTGTGTCTCGGTACTTGGCTGGCCTCTGGTGGAGGCTGGAGTCACAGCAAGCATCCAAGCTGTTCAGAGGGGTTGGGGCATGACAGCTGTTAGTGCTCATGCCTGATGTCTGGGTGTACATCATACCCATAGAAAAAAAGGGAAAATAACTCTTGGAGTGCCGGGGAGATGGAGCACCAATGAGACCTTGCAACTCCCACCTGCCTGTCCTGCCACTGGGTGCCCCACAAAGACAAGAAGGATTTCCGGGTGATGGGCCCCACCTCATACCCACCTGGGGAGTATATCCATGGCTCCATGGAGATCACCCTCAGGATCAGGTAGGTTGAGGAGCGGGGTTGGCACCATTGGTGACTCCCAAGGAAGCGGGGCTCCGAGAGTGGGGGCAGGAGGGAAAAAAAAAGTAAAAAAAAAGAACACTGTCTGAGCTCACTCCATCAAACATGCTGTCTCCCAGGGCTCTATAATTGGGCCCCTTCTATTTTCACTATATATAATTTACCTTCCCCAGGCACCTGACTTGTGGAGCTGTACCCTGTACACAGATGACCCAGCAGCAGTGCTAATCTGTTCAGACAATATCAGCACTATCAAGCTCCCAGCTTAATGATGATTTCTGCCATATCCAGTCCTGGCTCAGTGTGAATAGGTTGGTCCTCACTGTTAACAGGATGCAAGCTATGCCTTTTGGTCCCAAGGTAAAATCAATTCCTGTCCAGAACTCCTGGTGCTCACTAGTGCTGATGGATCCCCCATTACCACTGCACTCTCCTTTACATACATTGGCATAACTCTTGACTCTCTGCTCAACTTCTCTTTGTGCATCTTTAATGTCTGCAGGACTGTAAACTGTTAACTAGGCCTGGCTTATAAGACCAAACATATCCTCACCCATGTGGTTCATCTTGCCCTTGCCAGGGGTTGCTTCTCCCCAGCTTTAACTACTGGCTTATTTCCTATGCCAGTGTTGCTATATCCATGCTATATAAATTTGACATGGCCTATAATAATATTGACATGAGTCCATTTACAGAAGCTGAAGTACAGGATGCAGTAAATAAACTAAAAGCAGACAAAGTCATGAGACCAGATGAGGTACACCCCAGAATCCTTAAGAAACTGGGAGCAGAATTAGCAGCCACTCTGGCACTTCTATTCATGAAATCCTTGAAGAGTGATGTGGTACCCGAAGACTGGAAAAAGGAAATAGTGGTCCCACTTTGCAAATCAGGCTAGTAATTACAGACCAGTGAGCCTCACGTCTATTGTAGGGAAACTAATGGAGACACTACTCAAACAGAGGATCATAGCATTCCTGGAAACTAGCAGCCAACAAGACCCTAAACAGCACAGTTTCACAACAGGTAGGTGATGCCAGACAAATCTGCTCTAGTTTCTTGACTACACTACAAAAATAGTGGACGACAGTGAGGCAGTAGATGTGATCTACCTAGACTTTAGTAAGGCCTTCGACTTGATTCCACACAGAAGGCTGGTAAAGAAGCTTGACCACACAGGGGTTGGTCCAGAAGTAGTCAGATGGGTACAAAACTGGTTACAAGGCAGAACCCAGAAGGTACAGGTTAATGGAATGCAATCGACAGAAGGCAAGGTGACCAGCGGGTTGTTCCAGGGTTCAGTGATGGGATCTCTGCTCTTCAATGTTTTAATAGCAGACATCACTGATGGACTGGAAAGGATGGTGTATCTGTTCGCAGATGACACCAAGATATGTAGCAGGGCGGACACCTCAGAAGGAGTGAACAAGATGGAAGCTGACCTCAAGAAACTAGAAGAACGGTCTGGAGTGTGACAGTTGAGATTTAATGCCAAAAAGTGCAAGGTCATGCACATAGGAAAGAAAAATCCAAGAAAGTAGTATTACCTAGGAGTTGAAAGACTGACAGCCTCAAACCAGGAACGAGATCTGGGACTCATAATCTCAGATGATTTGAAGGTTAGTAAACAGTGAGAGAAGGCAGCATTGAAGGTCAACAGAGTGCTGGGCTTCATTGGGAGGGGAATCACAAGCAGGAGGAGAGAGGTAGTACTACCACTGTATAGATCACTGGTCAGGCATTAGCTGGAATATGAAGTCCAGTTCTGGAGGCCTCACTTCAGAAAGGACATTGACTGGGTGGAAACAGTACAGACAAAGGTGACAAAAATGATTCAGTGTCTGCAGTGCATGTTCTATGAGGAAAGACTTGGGGAACTGAATATGTGCTCCCTGGGGCAGAGAAGAGAGAGAGAGGAGGCATGACTGAAACATTCAAGTACATAAAAGGCATTAACAAGGTATAGACACAGGAACTTTGTCATTTCAAGAAGGGTTCCAGGACCAGGTGACATGACCTCAGGCTGCAAGGAGGGAGGTTCTCTACCAACACCAGGAAGTTTTTCTTCACAGAAAGAGTGGTGGACGCCTGGAACAGCCTGCCTCAAGTAGTTCTGGGGGTCAACATTGTAGGGGGATTCAAGAATGCATGGGATAGACACAAGGGAGCCCTGACTACAAAGGGCAACTAGAGTGTCAAAATAGGTCTAAAACAAATGGGCAGACTAGATGGACCTAGCGGTCTCCATCTGCCATCACGTTCTGTGTTTCTATTTTTGGCCAAGCTGGCCATTTTGTGTAGTGGTATAAGCCACAGTCTACCAAGTCAGCAGATCCAGGTTCAGGTCTTGATCCAGAAGGAATTTTTTCTTTCTTTTTTAAAAAAAATTAACTTTCCCCTGAGTCTGTGCCTCCCGTGGAGTTGATTATTTTAAGTTTGGGGATGCGGGTGGCTTGCCCCCACAAAGGGAGTTGTGGGGTGGTGTAGCCCTCCACATAAAAATACTTACTTTGGTAGTTGTGTTTCATGTCTTTAGTGACCATCACTATTACTACAACGGCTGTTGTAATATTTCGCCTTTTTGATGTCGGGCTCTTTTTAATTTGGTCTTTGTGATTGGCAGTGTTTAAGACTTGCCATTATCACATAAAATCTTTTAAAATTAGTATCCTGCAGTATCCTATAATATATGTATTATTTCCTGTTGTCCTTTCAAATGGAATCACTGCTCATCTTTCCTTCATAAGTAAAAAGGCATAATTGCAAGCCTTATCAGCAAAATATGAAAATCTTTCAAAATTTAGTGATTTAAAATGTTTATAGTTTGTGTGCTGATAAAGATAATTACATTTTACTATTTTTTGCAATTTAAGCTTTACTAAGAGATTTTCCACAATAAAAGGCAGTTACCATGAAAATGAAGCAAGAATACAGCAACATGTTAAGATAAAACTGCCTCACCCTCCCCTCCCTCCCCGTACAGCAGTAAATCCATATGTCCCATAAGTATAAAATCATTATACAGGAACCTACAGGGCAATTTATCCTAAAACACAACTAAGTCTGAGCAACTAGAATTAGAGAATGAAGGGATCCCATATTTGTGTATAAACTGACAATCTGTTGTGGAGGCTGGCAATCGCTTTTTCTGTACGCAGATTGGCAAGTATTTGTTCACCCATTCCTGAAAAGTCGGAGTGGACTTGTCTTTCCAGTGACATAGGATAAGCTTCTTGACAGATAAGGCTATCGTAGAAATATGAAACCTTCTAACTTTAACTCTAATAGAAGACAAGTCCCCTAGGAGACAAATATCAGGCATGAAATACTCATGTAGGCCCAGTAAAGGATCCAGGGAAACCTTGATAGAGTCCCATAGAAAAGAAATTTTGGGGCAGGACCAAAATAAGTGAAGAAGTCCCGAGAACACTTAGCACATAAGTTAGAGTCCAAGAGACCCTATTTCTTTAACTTAACCGGAGTATAATACATATTATGTAAAATGTGATATTGCATAAGACGCAACCTGTCTTGAGAAACATATTTATGACAGGATCTCCATAGGGCTTGCCAATCAGGATGATACTGAGGAAGACTGGAGCTCCAAAACCTCGTGGGTCCGAAGGAGTCCCCATATCTTTAGTGAAACAATACCTGATATAGTTTAGATACGGTACCCAAAGATCCAAGTAATGAAGAGACTTCAGGTATCAGGGCCGTAACTGTCTGGTAAGAAGGGGTATTGCCAAGGACTATTGTGAGTAAATGCCTTAACTGTATGACTTTAAAGTGTGAGAGAGCCAGGATATTAAATTTCCGAATAATATCTCCTACTGACAACCATTGCCCCTTCTCATCCACAAAGGAGAGTACTTTCCCATTCCCCAATTGGGGCAACCATTTACAGGGAATCTGCTTCTTGTTGATGGTGAAGGATGGGGAGTTCCAGATGGGCCGGGCCAAATCTAACTGAGGGGTATATCGCAAAAATAACATAATTGTGCGTATACCTTTAATGAAGTAGCTACTATGGGACACTTCACAGCCACACACACCTGATACATTTTAACATAAAACAAAGTTAGGGGATCTAGGTTCAGAGACCTAATTAAATCAAATGCAATTCTAAGCCATACCGGTTGTTCTTTTTCAGGGCCGGGACAAACCCATTTCAAACATTTTGCCAAATGGCTTGCCCAATAATATATAGCCAAATGGGGAATCTGGAGGCCCCCCTCAGATTTTGGAGCAGTCAACTTATAATAGGCCAATCAAGGGTATTTATTAGACCAGATAAACCTGGTGAAAATGCCATGCAACTTCTTTAACCAGAATAATGGGATAAAAGTATTGAGAAGAGATAGAGGGTAAAAGATTCTAGGGGAAATATGCTGAGCATCCCTGGTAGCCGAGTAGACATGAGAGAGGGTACGCAAGTGGTCTGATGACGAGTGTCCCTTCATGAATCCAACCTGGTTCATACATGTTAGCTCAGGGAGGACTACAGCTAACCTACTGGCTAATAGCTCCACGTCACTATATAATCTTTCATAATATAGAGCAAACTCTTGTACTATCTCGGTAAGGGATACTTTCAGGGACCCATCTGCCACTGCCCGAATTGGTGGGATGAATCTTGCAGATTCCTGTTGTTTTATACGCAACGCCAGCAGGCACCCTGCTTTCTGTCCCTGATCCGTATAATTAGCTTTGGTTCGGATTATAGCTAATTCTGCTTTTTCCCTTAACAGCTCTAGATATCTGTCCTTGGCCACTAGGAGCCTCTTCTTGTCCTCATCTGAGAAACTAAAAGAATAATTCACTTCGAGTGATCGAATTTGGGACAATAATGATAATAATTCTTCCTCCTGTGCCCTTTTTCTACTAGCCGCCATACCGATAAGGATCCCTCTCATGTATGCTTTGAAGGCCCCCCATAAAATATCTGACTTTGTACTGTCTAAAGGGTTAGATGAAAAAAAGAGCTCAATTTGCTCCCTTATGAGCTTGCAATACTTGACATCTTTAAGAAACTGTTCATTGAGCTTCCACCTGGTTTCCCTTTTAGGTAAGTTAAAGAATGCCAAGTTACATAACACAAGTGAATGAATGGAGACAGGGCCAGGTTGGATTGAGGAGGCCTTAACCCCAGGCAAGAAACCTTGAGAAATAAATATGTAATAAATGTGGGACTGCGAGTCATGTGCCATTGACCTGAAGGTGAACTACCTAGAGTCAGGATACAACACGCGACAGACATCACAGAGCCCGCACTGGTCTACTAAATCCTTAAATGCCCTCTGCCCCAGGGACACCCCTCCCAATCCACTACCTGACCTGTCCAGATTAGAATCTATGACTTGATTGAAGTCACCCCCCATAATATTCCTGATGGGAAGCATTGCAAGAATAATGGTTATCAGTCTCATGAAAAATCCTGAATCATCCATATTAGGACCATATATACTACCAAGTAAAAGTGGAACTGACCAGAGTGCCTTTAACGAAAACAAATCTGCCCTCCGGATCTTTGATAACCTGCGTAGAAACTAAGGGAATGCCCTATTGTTGGAACCCTGAGCGTCGTAAACCAGCCCCACCTGTTGCCTCCTTAGCTGTAAGGCTTCAGATTCAAGTAAATGGGATTCCTGTAAAAAAGTTATCTGAGAACGTAATAGATTTCAATGTTTGAGAACCTGATATTGTTTGGATTGTTTCCTGATCCCCTTAACATTCCAAGTAGCAAAAGTCACCTCATTAGCCATCTAACAAGAGTTAATGAGCTTAATATGTTCAGCCCTGTACACAAATTACAAAGAACGTTCAGCCATAATCCACAGGTTACTTCTGTAAAACCCTTCCTCCTCCCTATCCCCCTTCACAAATGATCCATCCCCCTCCCCAACTCCGCCCGCTCCACCTAACAAAACCCAACATATACCACCCCCCACCCAACCACCCATACTGCCATAAGCAACGTTTAGCATAGTACTGGGTCCTTTCCTTCTTCCCCAGCCCCCCAAAAGTACACCTCTGCTTCCAGCAAAAGCAGTAATATCCTCAAGTAAATACTAAACAGTGCAACTATTTTAACAACCCCCTATGACTAGAGAGTGGTACTGAGCTTCCAATGTAAATGCACACGAGTGCGATAAAATAATAATGAAAGGGGAGCAAGATAGCCTGCAAAATGCATAAATGCACCCAAAAGCTTCGGGAACCTGAGTAGGAAGTAGGGGCTGTGTTGCCCCATGAGAAGCATCTACATGAACCAGAACTAGATCGGGAAACTTATGGAGGGGAATTACCCCTTCCAACCAGAGTGGGACCAGAAAACCAGAAAAAGACACTAACATCTTGGGCCACAGGCAAAGAATAATGAGAAATGACACCTCTGCCTGAGCATTTACCAGCCCATAGGCCCAAGAACCCCGACTGGGGTAATTTGCTGCCCTGGATTCGAGACAAGAAACACAATTGCGGGAGATCATCTCCAAATTAAGAGCAACACTGAATTACACTTCATATGCATGGTACTCCCTCTTGTGGCCACAGCCCGATCCTGACAGGGTAGCTATATGAAATTACTGAGAAAGCCCAATACCGCTCCCAATTCTAACAATCTGCGAAGTGAGTCGTTAATCCTAAACAATATAACACAGACTTCCCCTCGCTAATACTAATTTGTGTAACTAAATGCACTGAAACACGAAACTCCTTCCCCAAATAAACAAGCCCGAACATCCCAGAAATCCTTGTCCTGAACAGCAGTTAGCCTTATAGAGTTAGGGCATGAGAAACTCGTAACAAGTAGCCCAGATTCATAATTAGCATGGTCCAGATGAGAAACATGAACTTCCAAATGCACCCCATCAACACTATCTTCATAAACAAATAAAGAGATAGCAGTTCAGTGAAGCAACACCAGACAGCCCCTCATCTTGTAGGCAGAACTTCTCAGGGCTCTAGGAACAAGTCCGGTAACGTGGTTTTGAGGCTTGTAAGGGCAGATTCAGGGTCTTCAAAATTTAACCAGGATCCATTTACAAGAACTTGTAGCCTGGCCGGATACCCCATCTTAAATTTCAGCCCCGCAGCAATGATTTTGGATACGATGGTGTGAAACGCTTTATGTTTCAAATGAACCAATCCTGGCAGGTCTTGTGCAATTCTCAATTTAGAATTCTCCCATCGGACCTCCTGCAAAGCTCTGACTTTCTGCAAGAAGTGCTACCTTTCTAAAAAATTTAAGAAATGGCAAATAATAGGTTGAGGGGCAGCGTCCGTCAAAGGTTTTGGTCGCAATGACCTGTGGGCTTGCTCGATGATATATACTGGGCCAAAGGGAGAAGGGCCAGCAACCCATTCCACCAGCTTCTGTATGAATGCTACAGCATTCTGGCCTTCTTCTCCCTCTGGTAGCCCGAATATCATAACGTTGTTTCTGCGGCTACGGCCCTCCAGATCTTTGAGTTTTGCCTCCACACGAGAGAGCTTCTGCCATGTAGACACTAACTCAGGGTCAACTTTCTCTAGTCGTTTCTCCACCGAGACTATTCAGGCAGTATTATCGGAGGCGGTTAGCAAAACTTCATCCAGTTTTTTTGACAAAGCCTTCAGGTCGATCATCATTCCTTTCATCTCCTCACAGAAGGGTTTAAATTCTTCTAAGAACCTATTAAGCATTAAAGGTTCTTGTTCCCCAAGTTGACTCGAAGGAACAGGCCTATCTGGCCCACCCGAGGCCCGAGATTTCTTTGGGGCCTTTTCAGGAGTAGCAGGCGGGGTATGTTTTTGTGGGGCTTTGTTCATGTAAGCCTCAATCAACAGATCGAACTCTCAAAACAGGCGCTCTAGATGTTTAGCAAGCAGGAGAATTTAAATGCAGAGGATTTTGCGAGATTTAAACGTCTGAAAAAGACGATTATATAATCAGGAGGCAAGAGCTTAGTGGAGGTGCTTCTACTCAGCACTCTGCATCACATGATCTCTCTGTTAATTACATTTTAGAGTATTGATTTTCCAGTCATAAACTGAAAGAGGTCAGATTTTATAATTATTTATACTGTATCTCATACAGTGAGAAACTATGCATTATTGTAAGCAAATTGTTATGCATTTTTTTACATAAGCTCATCATGGCTCACTAAAGGTTCAGTAACTTCCTGAACATTGTATTGATTAAAATTTCATGAAATTAGCTGAAGAACATTTGGGAAATGTTGGCGGATGTTCACAATTCAGGAACATTCCTTAAAGTTCATGAGTTAATGAGTTTCATTTTGCCTGGATAGTGCTGTGTGGAACTAGAATCCATGACTTTCTGATTATTTGGTCCATGAGATGAATGTGCAATATAGAAAGCCACTGGCAGTGCTTATTCAGGTCTATGAAAATGGGGCAACACTGCTCAATGTCATCAGTGTGTCTTGTCTAGCCTTTACAATAAGATGTCTACAGAAAATAGTGCATGTACAACAGCTGAATTGTGACACACAGGAACGTTTGATTCCATTCATAAACACACTGGGCTTATGAGCTGTGCAGAGGAGCAGCAGAACAGCATAATTTTCCTTACTGACAACTGCCCTCTAGACACCAAGTAACACCTCATTATAAACAATCATTTGTCATTGCTGAATGTTGATTCCTTTGCTCTGTTGAGCTCGCTCATTTCCCCTCTGTAAGTCACTCATTCTGTTTCTGTTGGTGCTGCAGGATGGCTTTTTGTACTAGGCTCCTGCCTCTGTTGGCATTTTTGTCTGCCAAAAAGAAATCTGAAGCAGTCCCGGCAGAGCTCCATTGAGCTTGCTCACTCCCCCTCTCTCACTCACTAATTCTGTTTATGCCAATGCTGCAGGCTGCCCTTTTGTACTGGACTCCTGCCTGCATTGCTGCCTTTTTCTGCCCACAAAGAAATCCGCAGCAGTCACGATAGAGCTCAATTGAGCTCGCTCACTCCCCTTCTCTCAGTTGCTCGTTCTGTTTCTCCCACCGCTGCAGGCTACCCTTTTGTACTGGGCCCCTGCCTGCATTGATGCCTTTTTCTGTCCACAAAAGAAATCCGCAGCAGTCCTGACAGAGGTGAGTTGAGCGCGGTCACTTCCCCTCTCACTCGCTCGATCTTAACCTGCCCCAAACACTGATTTCCCACAGTGACCGTGCTATTCAGCAGCAGGAGTGAAAAGCATATTTAGGCCAGGATGTGAAAAATGACAGCTGTTCTGTTCATAAGGAGGTGTGAAAAAATGCCAATCTTGAAAATGTGTTGTGAAAATATTGCAAATTTGCAAAGTTACAAGGGTGCATGGAAACAGTTCAACGCACGCTTGTAACGCAGTCATTTTATGGACTTTCATCACCAAATTTTCAACATAGGGATTTTAGGACTGCTGGTCATGAACAGTGTCACTGTGGTTTTCTTCATGTGTCCCAAACACTGATTTCCCACAGCAACCACACTATTCTGCACTGGAAGTGCGAAAACGCATTTCGGCCAGGATGTGAAAAATGACAGTTGTACTGTTCATAAGGAGGTGTGGGCATAGCTACTCAATGCTTTGTCTCCATTCCACAGACCCTGCTGTAATATAGGACCATGGAGGGCCCAGGGCGGGAGGATGGGCAACTCTAAATGTCCAGCACAGCTCCATTGAGTTTGCTCACTTCCCCTCTCTCACTAGCTCATTCAATTTCTCCTGATGCTGCAGGCTGCCTTTTTGTACTCAGCTCCTGTTTGCATTGGCACCTTTTTCTGCCACAAAGAAATCTGTAGCAGTCCGGACACAGTTCCGTTGAGTTCACTTACTCCCCCTGTCTCACTAGCTCGTTCTGTGCCTCCCCGCGCTGCAGGCTGCCCTTTTGTACTTGGCTCCTGCCTGTGTTGCTGCCTTTTTCTGCCCACAAAGAAGTTCACAGCTGTCCCGACACAGCTTCATTGAGGTCGCTCACTCCCCCTCTCTCACTAGCTCATTCTGTTTCTCCTGGTGCTGCAGGCTGCCCTTTTGTACTGAGCTGCTGCCTCCATTGGTGCATTTTTCTGCCCACAAAGAAATCCGCAGCAGTCCCAACAGAGCTCCATTGAGCTTGCTCATTCCGTTTCTTCCAACGCTGCAGGCTGCCCTTTTGTACTGGTCTCCTGCCTGCATTGGTGCCTTTTTCAGCCCACAAAGAAATTCGCAGCAGTCCTGATAGAGCTCCATTGAGCTTACTCAGTTCCCCTCTCTCACTTGCTCATACTATTTCTCCCACAGCTGCAGGCTGCCCTTTTGTACTGGGCCCCTAACTGCATTGATGCCTTTTTCTGCCCACAAAGAAATCCGCAGCAGTCCTGACAGAGCTCTGTTGAATCCGTTCACTCCCCCTCCCTCACTCACTCTCTTGTTATGTTTCTCCCTCTGCTGCAGGCTGCCCTTTTATACTGGGCACCTGTGTTGGGGTCTTTTTCTGCCCACAAAGAAATCTGCAGCAGTGCCGGCAGAGCTCACTTGAGCTCAGTCACTCCCTCATCTCACTTGCTCGATCTTAATCTGTCCCAAACACTGATTTCCCACAGCGACTGTGCTATTCTGTGGCAGGAGTGCAAAAACATATTATGGCCAGGATGAGAAACTGTACTGTTCATAAAGAGGTGTGAAAAAATGCCAGTGTTGAAAATGTGGCGTGAAAATATTACAAATTTGCTAAGTAACAAGGGTGCACAGAAACAGTTCAATGGTTGCTTGTAACACAGTCATTTTATGGAGTTTCATCACCACATGTTCAATATAGGGATTTTAGGACCTCTGCTCATGAATAATGTCACTGTCATTTTCTTAATGTGTCCCGAACACTGATTTCCCACAGCGACCGCGTTATTCTGCGCCGGAAGTGCAGAAACACATTTCGGTCAGGATGTGCAAAATGACAGCTGTACTGTTGATAAGGAGGTATAAAATCTGCTAAGTTACAAGGGTGCTTGGAAACTGTGCGACGCACATTTGTAACACAGTCATTTGACAGGCTATCGTCACCAAATTTTCAACATAGGCTTTTTAGGACTTCTGCTCATGAACAGTGTCACTGTCATTTTCTTAATCTCTCCTGAACACTGATTTACCACAGCAACCGTGCTATTCTGTGCTGGAAGTGTGAAAATACATTTCGGTGAGGATGGGGAAAATGACAGCTGTACTGTTCATACATAGGTGTGGGTAAATGGCAATATTGAAAATCTGGAGTGAAAATATTATAAATTTGCGAAGTTACTAGCGTGCGTGCAAACTGCAAAACGCACACTTCTAACACAGTCATTTTATGGAGTATTGTCACCAAATTTTTAACATAGGCATTTTAGGACGTCTGCTTATGAACAGTGTCACTGTCATTTTCTTAATCTGTCCTGAACACTGATTTCCCACAGTGACCACACTATTCTGCGCCAGAAGGGCGAAAGCACATTTCGGACAGGATGTGAAAAATGACAGCTGTACTGTTCACAAGGAAGTGTGGAAAAATGCCAATGTTGAAAATCTGGCATGACAATATTACAAATTCACAAAGTTACAAGCATGCATAGCAACTGCGCAACGCACGTTCATAAAATAGTCATTTTTTGGATTTTTTTCACCAAATTTGCAACATAGGCTTTTTGAGAGCCTACCTCACGAACACTGGCACTGTCATTTTGTTACTCAGTCCAGAAAGGTGATTCCTTGCAGTGACCGCAAAATTACCTTTCAGGGCCGAATAACGCCATGACAGTGGCCGAATTCGTGAAGAGGGATCCCAAAAACCCCATGTTGAAAATTTGGTGTCAAAATTACAAACAATGCCTAAGATATGCACCAAAGTTGAAAAAAACTATTTATTCTATTATACAGCTTACCGGCATTTCCTCAGTTCGCAGTCAGCTTTGAAGAGTGCAGATGTGTTCCCAGTCCACCGAAGATCATCGCCCCGGACTTCACAGGTAAGTATGGGGTGGGGGGTGTGGGGAGGCAGGGTGCACAGAGGGTGGCTGCAGGTTGTGGGAAGGGGCATGGAGAGTCACGAGGGACCGTTTCTTTTGACAGGTACAAAAAAATTACGGGACTTTTTTTACAGGGTCATTTGGCATGCTGGGGCAGGCTCCCAGCATGTCAACAGAGTGTTTGTTTGGGGTGGGACGCCTAGCCAATGGGGGATTAGGCACCTGTCAGCACAAAGAGGCGCAAAGAGTCAAAGGTATTGAACGGCCCCTCGGCACAACAATAGTGTGTATGTGGGGATTATCTCAATGGGGAGTGGGCTCCCCTGTCAGCAAATGACACTGGGGGGAGGAACATGATGCCGATGGGTAATCTGGGCTCCCCCATTGGTAACATTGTTAGGGCACTGAAGCCAATGGGGATTGGGGCCCCTGTCAGCAAACACACACGCTGAGGGGCACATGGTGCCGAGATTGGGCACCCCCTCGACAGTGGGGCTGCTTCATATTGTTTGTGAACATGGCGGCAAGCCACCGCCATGTTCACAAACAATATCACACTAACAAGGTACCGCACAGCAATGATGGGTTGCTTCCTCATTGCAGTGGAAAGGCTTAGGCTACAATGACGAGGCAGCCTGATTGCAGCGGCTGAAACTTTACAAGGTTGTGGCACGCTGGCTGAACTAGTGTCAGCAGCAGCATGCCACCCCATTGGGACAAGCAGGCCAAGCCTCCAAAGGCTGTGGGGACATTGGCCACAACTGTGCCACACCTCCACAACCTGCTTCTGGAGCAAGCTGCCACAATATGTTTCTTGAGCATGCATGCAAACAACATAAAAATTGTGTAATGCAACCTACTAACACAATTACTTACATAGTACTGTATTTTAGAGGCAGAAAGAATCTGGGGGACAACCTTCCCTGCTACTCTTGCCACACAACAGTGCCTCTACCCCAATATAAGTACACTGATACACATCCAAACCTAACTGCCAAAAATGTGTCCCCTAGCCATGATTATAAATGTGCTATTCTAATACACTATGACAAAAACTTCCCAACTTGTTGGCAGTTTACCTTCAATTTTGGCATGACATAGTGTATTTGTACATAACATGCTTTTTGCTACGCTTTTGCTGATGGTAGCAACACTGGCAAATAGTCTATGTGGCTAAGTGATGCCATGTCTCCAACAGCATGCTTTTATATTCATTCACATCAGTTCCATATGGAAACAGCTTGGTGAAACAGTCTATATGGAATTATAAGAGTAGGTTAGAAAGGAGAGGAAATATATTGAGCTTGAAATCCACACTAATGCAAGCACCTCTATCAAATAAGCCTGCAAAGGAAAAAAAACTCAGTCTGTTGAACTTTGATTTGCCATATACAGTATATTTTCCAATACCCTTAGCATTTATGATATATGCAGGAACAAAGGTATATTGGAAATGCTCAGTGAGAAAAGTCTAAGTGACCATTGTGTTCACCTCTTGCCATCCTGGCAACTGCAGTATGCAGTAGATATTACATGAGTTTTAGGAAACGTCTGTGAACCCTCCATTCCCCATGAATTGAATGCTGCCCCAGTACAGTAATGGTATACTGAATAAGGAAGTACTAATCTAATTTGCATAAGATTCAGCCCTTCACTTTGCATTACTTTTTCAGATGTTTTTCAACTCACTTTTGGAAAAAAAATGTTAATATTCATTACTCCTTAATAAGCATAAAGTATGCCCTCTAGTTGTACTGCTTTGAACAAGCTGAAGAAGCTATCTACTGATCCTCCTTTATCAATATCTTTAGCATTTTTAAAAATGAAAGTATACATGATGCCCTGTTAGCCTTTTTTTAGATAACTTGCTGAGTCCCATCTTCAGACAACTGTTCTTGCACTGAAATTGCACTCTGTTTGCACCAGTCCCTACCTGAGGTACAGTACATTCAAAGATAGTGTGCTGGCATTATTTTCTTTACATATGGGGCTGATTATGTGCAGTGCAAATGGTTTAGCACTGAACGCAAGGAACAATGAATGCACATGGCACTGCATATGGCACTGAACACAGGGAGCAATGCATGCACATGGCACTGAATAGGGTACTGAACACAGGGAGCAATGCATGGACACGGCACTGAACAGGGCACTGAACACAGGGAACAGTGCAAGCACATGGCACTGAACACAGGGAGCAATGCATGCACATGGCACTGAATATAGCACTGAACACAGGGAGCAATGCATGCACATGGCACTGAATATGGCACTGAACACAGGGAGCAATGCATGCACACAGCACTGAATATAGCACTGAACACAGGGTGCAATGCATGCACACAGCACTGAATTTAGCAATGTACACAGGGAGCAATGCATGCACATAGCACTGAATATACTGAGCAATGCATGCACACATCACTGAATATAGCACTGAACACATGGAGCAATGCATGCACACAGCACTGAATATAGCACTGAGCACCGGGAGCAATGCATGCACACAGCACTGAATATAGCACTGAACACAGGGAGCAATGCATGCACATAGCACTGAATATAGCACTGAACACAGGGAGCAATGCATGCACATAGCATTGAATATTGCACTGAACACAGGGAACAATGCATGCACATAGCACTGAATAGAGCACTGAACACAGGGAGCAATGCATACACACAGCACTGAATATAGCTCTGAACACAGGGAGCAATGCATGCGCATAGCGAGCAATGCATGCACATAGCACTGCATATAGCACTGAACAGAGGGAGCAATGCATGCACATAGCACTGAATATAGCACTGAACACAGGAGCAATGCATGCACACAGCACTGAATATAGCACTGAACAGAGGGAGCAATGCATGCACATAGCACTGAATATAGCACTGAACACAGGGAGCAATGCATGCACACAGCACTGAATATAGCACTGAGGATAGCAATGAACACTGGGGGCAGCATTGGGTGTGAGGAGGCCACCAATGAAAGACACAAAATACAGCTGCATAGATATCAAAAATTAACTTTGCTATGCAAAAACGGCAAGTGGCCATCCAAAAATTCCAACAACAACAAAGGGGGTAATAGATAAACAAAGGAAAAAGGACAATTGTCCATGGGGTGAAAGGGAGAAACAAAACAACTAGGGCAACTGCCCATCACAAGAAGGGGGGACCACAAAAACCAAAATGGGCAGCCACCCATAAAAATTGGGGGACAGCAAAACCAAAAAATGCAACTGCTCATAAAAACAGGGTAGAAGGACAGCATAAACAAAAAGGACAACTGACCGTATAAGGGAGGAGAAAAAAAACAAAAGGGCAACTGCCCATGTCGGGGCGGACAAACGAAAATGGACCCCTGCCCAAGAACAGTAAACTTGCCCACCCTCCCCCACACACACACACACTCATCAGTGATAAATAAAAACAAGGGCAACCACCTGTTCAAACAAAGACAATGAACAAAGAAAATAAAGGGCACCCACCTGAATCAAACCCCCACAAAAGAAAATGCCCAGAACCCACTCAAGGGGTGGCAGGAGGTCGTGGTGGTGGCTGCAGCTGCTGAAGCTCCTGTGCAGTGGCCAATGGCAGCTCACCAACCTGCTGGAGCACTAGGCAGACATGCCCTCTCAGGAGAGCTTCCCTTCCTTCTGTGAACATGGTGTCCTATGTGTGGCACCTTGGGCACATATAGAAAAAATACACTGAAGTCAGCCAGCTGTGCACACAAGATGAGGGACACAGGAGAGGCATGAGTGCATAACTGATGCACAACCAGCTGACACGTGCAAACCCCCCCATGCCCCACATAGGCAGAGGGAGTCAAACACCCAAAATGGAATGTACATGGCATGCCAGAGACAGCAGTGTGGCCACAAATAGTAGAGGACTGCACATACAGAGAGTGTGCTATGCTGTAACAGAGTAGGACTGAGCCATGCAAGGAGCACACAACACCAGCAGACATGCCAGAAGTGGAAATGCAGCAAAAGAAACAGCAACTCTGAGCCAGAGTGTGATATGCCATGTAATATCCCAAGGAGCTTAGAACCATACCCACACGCCCAGCTCCCTGCATACCAGCCATCCAGCACACAGGCCAACACAGGTGTACAGGATAACAGATGTCCATGAGCCACTCTGGCCAGCTGCAGAAGCATATACGTGTTAGCTACAGCACATCTTTGTATGGACAGGAGCATCATGTAACACCCAGTTGTGTCGAAATGTATGCATGGCCATGCCTGTTTACCGAGGAATACTCATACCCTGAACATCACTGTGTTGGTTAGACAGTACTGACTGTGAATCACAATGTTGATAAAATATGGTAAGGTACATTCAATGCCCATCAGTGCCACCCACACCTGCCTTTGACCGCATGCCAGATACAACCAGCTTTGTTGAGATGCAGTGGCTGACATCAAATGCATGCGGCACAGGAGATGGCACAGATGTGGGCATACTGCCATGGGTGGAGTATGATGCAAATGGCATGTCAAAATAGAGTGCTGGTACAACAGTGGCCCATGCCTACCTCTGCAAGAGAGATATGAACAACTGACCCAACTTACAATGACAGGTGTACTACCTGGTGATGTGAACATTGTGGCAAATGCCCCTGGGTACCAGGTCAGTGGCACAGGGGGCATGCCATTGCACAGTTTGATGCATGCAAGGCAAAGTACACACATAGGGCAGCATGCCTATCAAATGGACTTGCACAATAGTAGACTGTACAGACACCTGACACACTACAGTGTCAGTGGTGGGAGATTGCCCTAAGGGTCAGGTGAGTGTCATCAACAACAACTGCATGGGTACTGCTGACAAAGTCATGCATGCATCATGCCAAGGCATACATGGTCACCCCCCTCCCACAGCAGAGTTATGCAGCATGGTGTCAACATGCAACCCATAGGGTGAAACACACAATGCAGGGTACTTACGTGGACATGTGTATGACAAGTGGCCCTGTGCTGTCTGGCTATGCTGGGCCCTGTCATGGCCTTGGCAATGACCCTCTCTCCTCCATTGGTATTCTCAGCCTCTCATCTGACCCAGATGGTCTCTGACATCTGTGGAGGGGGACAAAGGAGATGTGAGAAATTGCATACAGCAGATCACATGGCGCACTACCATAATCTCCCAAAATTTCACATGCCTATATTCTGGTACTGTGCATCAGGAGTCACATGTACATGTTGTGGATGGACAGGACCATACAGGGGCCTCATCCTACTGCTGAGCACAGCCATGGCACCCCACAGAGACAGGTGAGCCAGTCCCCACATGAAGCAGGAATGCTACATCCCACTGTTGTAGCTATGGCCTAGCACTGTATACAAAAGCTTGTGTAGTGCCCATATTTAGCTGTCCCCACTACCCCAGTCCAACATACTCATACATGTTAGTGATAGGCCATGTTCACCTCATAGTAAGCAGTAGGATGTATGCAGCTCCAGGTCTCACACAACAGTGGCACAGGAAGCATACCTGTGCAACAGTAGGGGAGGACACTGTACCGTAGATGTATCCAACACCATGGCAGGATCCAGAGCGGCACACACAGGACAATATCATTCATAGTATACCATGCAATACATTTCATATGCGTACCCACATGATTGGATAGAGGCACTTGGATCTGTATGCTGGTGTCAAAATAAAGCTGCCTTTTGGTTTTCCTGCTGCATCTGCTATGTATCTTTGGCTGGGACAGTGATGGTGTAGCTGTCTTGCCATCTGCTACAGTGAGTACCCTAGTTTTGACTGTCTCTATCCGTGTTGCTTTTGGAGCCGCTTCCTTGCCTGTGTTGAATGTACATGGAATGGAAGGTGGCTTCTACTAAGTGTAGTTCAGGACACCTGCCACAATAGCTACATGTAGACCACATGTCACATAAGATAGTCATCTACCCTGACACTGCACCCACGTGAGTATACTAACACTCACCTAGGTGCCATGGCTACACTATCCACAGTGTGTCCTGTATTGTACAGGCTAAATGGGATATTCACTGGGAAACTGATCCCATACACGTTACTTGGTTATAAGGGGCTATTCAGCTGGGCTGGTCCCATAAAACACTGTAATACAGTGAACACAGTCACACAGGTACAGTGCACAAACTCTCAGAGACAGTAACCAGGAGGTACAGTATCATGGAAATAGTAACGCACCCAAGAAATAACAGTAACCATACATGCAGCTGTACTCACCTGGTGGTGGCACAGTGCCACTCTTCACCATCGCTCTAATCTACTGCAGGCAGTGTGATTCACAGTAGGACAGTTCATACAGTCCCTGCACTGGTCCCCAGTCCAGACCACTCCTGTTTGTCATATCAGGCACCTCTTCATAGAGGCCCAGACCTCACACCTTGGCATGTCTTCTGCCTCTGTCCACTCCTCCAGGAGCAGGTCCCCCCTACTGACTGTGATGTCAACAAGGTTAGCCAGCTCTGAATGCAACCAACAGGTGTCCTTCTGAAGAACAGCCTTGCTCCTTCTGACTGCCATTATGTCACTAGTGACAACCAGCCCTCACACCCACCTAGTGAAATGTCCTTGGTTCTTTGGGCATGGCCTGTCATTTGTGCAACACGTTTCTGCACTTGCACTGTGCTAATCATGTTTTACCCACTGCAATGTGTACTTCTGGAGTGGGGGTGTGGGGGGTTCCTTCAGCATGTGACAGGCATGGGGTGGCATGTGCACAGTGCATACATGAGCAGTGCTTGTCTGCACAGCCCTGTGCACATCTGCACAATACAGTTTGACCACAGCACAGCATGTATGCCTGCACAGTATGATGATATGATCTGTGATGTGAGACATCATCGCAGTGCTGCGTAATTTCAGTGCTTGCACTAGCACAATTACTATAGTGCTTGGAACAAACCTGCAGTATTCTGGGTATACAAATGAGTTAATTTCACATTAGAAAGGTAAAACCCACATTAGCATATCATTACTGGAATTTATCCATTCATTAGCATACATAATTGTGCCTGGAGCTTATATAAGGAACAAAGTGCACCACCAAGATTCCACAGCGGAACTACAGCCAGTTAGAGGTAAGTGTTTTTGTGGAAAGGCCAACAATAAGGACATGGGTGATCAGAGCACTGTGTATATGCAGTATAATGACTAAATTTTTGCTTTTTCTACACATGGCCGGGTACAGTGGTAGGCAGTCGGCTAGATATGTGTTAGACCTGGGCATGCAGGAATACATTCATGTCCTGGCCAGGGCACAAGCGGCTTGCACATCACTGCACCATAGATCTGTGCTCAGCTGTGTGTATACAATGCTCAAGGGCTTCTTTCCTCCCTATTTCGTACATATACAAAGATGGAGGATGACTCCTGGAGGAAGAGGAAGTGTATGTTCTCGAAGGAGGAGGTTCTCACCGTGGCCCAGCTCACAATGTGGACCATGAACATGTGTTCAAGAGAGGGTGGGGGACCAGATTCCAGATATTTCAAGCATGGGACACAAAACAGAGGTTGTCTATGCTGTGGGTGGCAGGAGTCGGTCCAGGGATGAGGTGAAGAAGAGGGTGGGGGACCTGAAAAGGCACACAAAAGACATCCTGGTCAAGGGGATGGTCAGCCAACAGGCCACACATGGTGATCCTGGTGCAGAAGTACCTCTAACCTCTGCAGAGACACTAATGGTCTCAACAATCAACTCGGTACAGGTGACCAGTGCATGGAGAGGTGACTACAAGAGACATATTCGACCGTCACAGCCATGTGAGTGACTATATCACACCCATCACATTGAGCCTGTGTGCATGCATGTTACAGTGGTGCTGTGCTTTGCATGCTAGGGCCAGCTGGAGACATGGACCATGGCTGGACAAGCAAAATGTTCAAGCACAGGGGTACTCCATAGATCATTGTTCTGCCTACACATCCTACCATTGCCCTATGCATGCATCCTGTTTGATATGTGGTACACTACACATAGAAACATAGACTTTGACAGCAGATAAAGACCACTTGGCCCATCTAGTCTGCCCATTTCCCTACCTACAGGATAGGCAGCAGATCCTAGGTAACCAACAGCCTATTTCTTCCTACCCCCCACAAGAATTGCCTTATGTCTGTCCCATGCATTCTTGAATTCTCCCACAGTTTTAGACCCCACAGCCTCCTCAGGAAGGCTGTTCCATGCATCCTCTACCCTCTCTGTGAAATAATTCTTCCTCACATTGCCCCTGAACCGCCCCCCACCCTTATCTTTAAATTGTGTCTCCTTGTTCTTACATGTCTCTTTTTCTGAAAGATGCTACCCTCTTGGACTTTGTTGATTCCACTGAGGTACTTAAAAGTTTCTATCATGTCCCCCCTCTCCCTCCTTTCCTCAAGGGTATACATATTAAGCTCCTTTAGTCTCTCCTCATGCGGCTTCTCTTGCAGACCCCACACCATTTTAGTTGCCCTCCTCTGGACTGTCTCTATCCTGTCTATGTCCTTGCGGAGATGGGGTCTCCAGAACTGGACACAGTACTCCAGATGGGGTCTCACCAACTGTCTGTACAGAGGGATAACAACTTCCTGTTTTCTGCTGCAGATCCCTCTCCCTATGCATCCCAGTATAACCCCAGACCTCCCTACTGCCTTCTCACATTGCTTGCTAACCTTAAGGTCATCTAATATGATTACCCCCAGGTCCCTTTCCTTTGGACTTGGGACATCACTGCTGCATGCCCTGTCTGCAATGGTGTACCTGTGTGTAATTTGTGCCATGCACAGTAGGATGCCCTGAAATTGCCTACACCCCCTGTGTTGGGTTTGTGGTCACCTTTTGCCCACTACAGCACCTTGCATCTCCCATCATTTGTCTAATGATATGCAGGTATATTTAAGATGCATTAGCTGGGCTAATGTATCACATCTGCCTACCATATTCCCATGTGTGTCATCACATTCCCTTCCCTCTTGAAGTTCCCTGTTGACAGCCTTATCATCATGGTAGTTGTGCTGTCAGAAATGTGTCTAGACCCTGACTGTTGCATGTGTTGTACAATAGTTGTAGTCGGCATGGCATGATTTGTTTGTGTAGCTGGTGTTGTCTGTTGTATACCATGCCACATGTATGTTATCTCCTGTGTGATCACCAGTAATGGGGGTGGTATGGTGTGTACAGTACTGGTGCTGTGTGGCCATGGCACGGCATGTGAAGCATGGACTGTAAGACACACTGCACTGGGTATGCATGCTGCCATGGTTGGAACACAAGCATGCATAGCAATATGCAGTATCACTATCTTCTCATCTCTCATCAGCCCAGTTTATGGTGGATGTCACAGTCCTGCATGACAGAGCTGGACCATCCCGTAGTGTGCCTCCCCTGCAGGCCACCCATGCCAGGACAGAAGGAGACAAGAAGAACAGGGAGGAGGAGGACATTGCCAAGGATGACAGCACCTTTCTGGAGGAGTGGAGCCCAGTCACTGATGTGTCACCCTCACCACAGTGTATCACAGCACTGACCATGGTGCCAACTCTGGCCACACACTGGCCATGGGTGCAGCTAGCCCTGTCCTAATGGATAGTCCATGGTGACAGCAGGAGGCAGGGAAAAACTGTCAACTGCTGTAATCAGCTGTGGGAGGATAGAACAGTGTGCTGCAGGAATTGGCATGCATATGTCGCATGATGGACAACAACATGTAGCATGCTGAGCTACATGCAGAGACACACCATGAGAAGCACATAGCTACCATCCAATAATTGCAGCAGACCTGTCTGCCAGCATGCCTGCCAGCATTGATCACCTGTGTGCCACTGTGCAGGAGGCTGCAGCCATGGTGGCAGGCATCACAGAGGATGGCCAGAGTCTAGGCCAAGACAGTGCCGGGGGTGTCACCCCATGGTGAACACAGCAGCATACCAGCACACCATGCAGTGCTGGCAACAAGACCCCCAGCCCACTGAAGATGTCAAGGGCACCAGACACTCCTGGCCATGACTTGCTCCTCGGGGGGGGGCACCACTCCACAAGATCATAGCCATGGGCAGTCATCACCTTCCCCATACCCATCTCCAGTTCTGTGGATGGTAGTCACCCCTTCTCTCCCAGGTATAGCGCACCCATAACACCTTTACCTCTGATGGTGGTAGGGGACACACCTAGGGTGCGTATTGCCACCTCTGCATTCCACAGATGCAATTCCATGTCCTCCGTACATTACCCATGTATCACCACCCCCTGTAAAACCATGTCTCAAGCATCTGCTCCTCTCCCCTTGCTGTGATGGAGATTCATTCCCTTTCGTTCACCCTTTTAACCCCCCCCCCACTGGATGGCATGTGATTTCTTTTAACCCCCACACTGTGATTTCATGTTATTTCTTTTAAACCCCTCCTCCCACTTGGATGGCATGTTATTTCTTTTAATTCCCACTTGGATGGCATGCTACTTCTATTAAACCCAACCCAACTGCCTGGATGGCATGTTATTTATTTTAATCCCTCTTTTACACCCCCACCTGTATGGCATTCTATTTCTGTTTTATGTGTAGGATTTACAGAACACATTTTCAGAAAACATTGCAGTCTTCTGTGTGGTTTGTACTCACCTTCTGGGAACAAAGAGGTCTGATGAAGCAGCCTCTATTCTCCTGTGACCCCCTGGCCATCCTGGGGTTACACCTGTCAAGCTGCTTCTGCATCCCCAGGTCCTCTGTTTGGTATCCACTGCAAGATGTTTCTCTGGAGCCTGAAGGCCTACCCCATGGTTGAGTGTCATGTTGTGTAGTATGTAACCGGCAAGAAATATGCCACAGACCTTATGAGGGTGTATTGTAGGCATCACCAGCATTGTCAAGGCACCTAAACCACATCTTAAGCATTCCAAAGACACACTCAATGATATTGTGAGTAGAGATGTATGCCACATTGTACCTGTCATCTGCAATGGAAGCTGGTCATAGGACAGATGTGAGGAGCCAGGGACGCAGGGGATATCCAGTGTCCCCTGTGTAGATAAAGGCCATGAGATAGTGACATCATCGACAACACAGAGAAAGAGAGAAGGCCTCTTAGGTATACTCACTGACAAGGTTCCCACTAGGGATGTCCCCACTTCAAACCTCAGGCACAGGACAGAATTGTGCCAGGTGAAAGTGTTGTGGGCACCGCCGGTGGACTGTACCAGGCCATTGAAGATTCATCTTGTTGTATCACTCACCACCTGACAGTTGACAGAATGGTAACCCTTCTTATTCACATAGATCTCAGATCCATCACTTGTGGGAGCCTGGACGGCAACATGGGTGCAGTCAGTGGCACTGAATACAGATGGTAAGTAAACAACTTGGTGAACTGCTGCATGATTGCTGTATGCTCTGCTGGTGTGTTGGGGAATATGATGAACTTCTCAGCATGGGCCAGCAGGGCATCTAGGATCTGGCCCAAGAGCTATGAGGTGGCAGGCTGTGAGATGCTAGTGCTGTCCACCACCGTGCCTGGAAGGTTCCGGTGGCCAGGAAGCACAGAGCAGCTGTTACCTTGAGCAATACAGACATTGCATGGCTGTGCTGGGTGTCTGTCCTAAGATGCTTATGCAGCAGCTCACACTGCATCATGATATGGGCATGTTGAGCCTGTACTGGCCCATGATTTGTTCAGCACTAAGGACTTCAAATGTGACTTGTGGCAGTACTGTCTGATTGCAGCATAGCACCATATGATCAGCTGCATCAGGTACAAAATGTGAACCATTTGTTTTTTAGCTGGACATGTAGGTGTTGTGCTATGCCTCTCCCCTCCTCTTGGTTTGCCCTATGTTAAGAGTGGCCTTTTATAGGCAGTACTTGTGCAGTGCCATTGTGATTCATTCTTCTGTTAGCGCAGTGCTATATCTCTAAATATCGCACTGCATACGACATGCATGTCACCGCTGCCAGTTTTGGTGCTGCATATATTATCACTGTGCTAGAGCACTCGCACAAATACAGTAACATGTGCATTGCAATCCTTTGAAAATGGGAAACAGGCACAAATACATGCACAGCGCTAGTGCAAATAATTTGCACTAGGCACAGTGTTTTGAATATCTGGGCTGCTCTGCCTAGTGAGTCTAAATATTCTTGATTGTTTAATCATTTTAGTTGTTTTCTGTTTAACCCTGACAATAATGTATAGAATAATAAAGGGGGGGTGCGTAATGAGAATTCTGTGCACACGCAAGGTGTTGGAGGCTTAGGTTTATCAATGCATCCCACACCGAGGGTGTGCATAAAATTCAAGGTTTGCACTCCTCCCTGTGTATTCTTTTATGTAATTGTTGGGGACTGTGTTTCTGACAGCTACTGCATTAGAAATAAAAGAGTGAAAAAAATAACCATTGTGCCTGTGTTTTCATTTTTCCCTTCACTTTTACAGGCAAACACTAAGAAATACAATTAATAACATCAACACATTTCATTAGAAAAATTGTATTTTATTTGTTTAAAAAAATATGCAATCAGGAGTGAGCACGATACTGTGTCAGTCAGTATTTAGTCACAAAATGGTAAGAGTCAGAACACGAACTGCATGTAAAGCATGGATGAAACTAGTTAAAATTAGCAAGATTTAAACATGTTTTTTCGTACTGACCAATATGTCCAGAAAGTAGAAATTATTCTTATTTGTAGAAAACTGGTGCCACTTGGAAATATGGTTGTCATAGTGATAATCTAATGAGGAGCACAGGTCAAAGGTCACCATGGTTTCTATGGGAGAAACAGAGCTGAAAGCATACTGCTATTTCTCTGGTTTTCACTTTTCTGATGGATAGTAGCTGAATTACACTATCACTTGGTGAAGTGAGTTCAAATAAAATAAGACACTGGTGTAGTATTTTAGAACAGTTTATTTTTATATTCATTGAAGATTCACAACACTTGTGTGTTTGCTGTGCGGCTGAGTGACCGTGAGCTGGACATTGGAAAATCTGGCATGTGTTGTTGCTATAACCTGTGGGTTATAATGGCAAATTATAACCAGCAATGGAATAAAGCAGTCCCAGGTCATTACATAATTATGGTTTCATTGTAGTTTTGATTGAAATGATTTCATTGTTGAAATTAATAGGGTCTGTGCTTCTTTAAGCCTCTTTAGCATATGAGTTTTTATGATATACAAATGCAGGCATCTGACTAGTCTTTCTTGATCCTTTAAAGGAGAATGGAGCCATGTCATGTTAATCAAACCCACCTTAGTTTATATAACCAATAACCCATGACAGTGTATGGGATTATTGGGGATTAATCAACACCCCAGGTGCATTGTGAGGCATGAGGCCACAGGCTGAGTGTCCTCACAGCACCCGGGGTGTTGATTAATCTCCAATAACCCAATACCCAGGAGTGGGTTATTGCTCTTATAACATGGGTTATGTTGAGAACAAGGAGCAAACAAAATATAAGATAGTGTATAGCATCCCATACACAACAAGACTATTCTTCACCAGAGTGTTTTCTATGATGTCTGATGACCTGAGGAGAGAAGATTGAGAGGTCCCTTTGCCATCACAGAAAACACGAGGAGGAAAAGTAGCCGACTTGTGTTTGGGATGTCATTTACTGTTCTAAGTAGTGTATGGTACCCAAAAAACAGGTTCTCCTATGATTTGTTTTGAGTGAACCTCCGCTGGAGACCCATACTCATGTCCCTTCAGCCTGCCAGTCATCTCACGTACACGACTAGCCAACCAACCCCTATCCTACGAACTGAGCTGATGGGGCGGCTGCACTGGGATGTAGTTACAGTACTAACTCAGAACAAAAAGTCATTCTGCTTTAGTAGCTACATCACCACTACAGCAGAATGACTTTTTACAGTGTATGGAAGTCCATACAATATGACGTTCTACCCTACACTATATAAAGTGATGTTCTCCCTGTTTCAGTACCAAAAAAGTGACTGCATCCTGCCACCTGGAAAAATAGTTCCCAACAAAGAATCGATATGTGATTGCTTTTATACACATACAAATGTCAGAAATACAGTACTGAGATGATTTCTGACATTTGTTGTGCATTAGTGCAAAAGTATGCCTTTTTGCAGATGACACAAAGATCTGCAACAGGGTTGATACACAAGGAGGCGTGGAAAGGATGAAAAGGGACTTGGCAAGGTTGGAGGAATGGTCAGAAGTATGGCAGCTAGGATTCAATGCAAAGAAGTGCAAAATAATGCACCTGGAAACAAGAACCCAGGGAAGAATACACAATGGGTGGGGAGGTAGTAACAACAACAAAAAGGAAAAGGACCTGGGGTAATCATATCGGATGACCTTAGGTTAGCAAGCAATGTGAGAAGGCAGTAGGGAGGGCTGGGGCATACTGGAATGTATATAGGAGAGCATCAGCAGCAGAAACAGGAAGTTGTTATCCCTCTGTACAGACAGTTGGTGAGACCCCATCTGGAGTACTGTGTCCAGTTCTGGAGACCCCATCTCCGCAAGGACATAGACAGGATAGAGGTAGTCCAGAGGAGGGCAACTAAAATGGTGCAGAGTCTGCAAGAGAAGCCATATGAGGAGAGACTAAAGGAGCTTAATTTGTATACCCTAGAGGAAAGAAGGGAGAGGGGGGACATGATAGAAACTTTTAAGTACCTCAGTGGAATCAACAAAGTCCAAGAGGGTAGCATCTTTCAGAAAAAGAGACTTGCAAGAACAAGGGGACACAATTTAAAGATAGAAGGAGGGTGGTTCAGGGGCAATGTGAGGAAGTATTATTTCACAGAGAGGGTAGTGGATGCATGGAACAGACTTCCTGAGGAGGTTGTCGGGTCTAAAACTGTGGGAGAATTCAAGAATGCATGGGACAGACATAAGGCAATTCTTGTGGGGGGTAGGAAGAAATAGGCTGTTGGTTAACTAGGATCTGCGGCCTATCCTGTAGGTAGGGAAATGGGCAGACTAGATGGGCCTAGCGGTCCTTATCTGCCATCAAAGTCTATGTTTCTATGTTTCTATTACACACTTTGTTACACTGCTAGCCCCCTTGATTTTCAGCCCCCCCAACACACCACAGACACATGCACTTTGGAGTGCAAAAGCAAGTTCTTGCTTACTGCTGAAGCTCCTCAGTTCCTAGTGACACAGAAAAAGGTTGCTGGTGCTGCCTGTCTCCCACACATGAATTGTTGCTGCCTGCTTTTCTGCTTTGGGGGGGTGCCGGTTGCATGAGTGGGACAGCCAGGGGATGGCAGGAGGATCATATACAAAGTTGCATTCAGAGATATAATTACACAAAAGCACCTGGACCTTACCTCCCTGCATCATCCCCATGACACCCAGACTGGGTGGCCTGTAGTTTGACCCCTATGGTGGGGCTCCCTGAGAGGAGAGACCAAAATCCAACAGAGGCCCCACCTGAGGCTTACGGCTGGGGCGTCCTTTGAGAGGTAGACCAGGAGCTTCATGGTGCTCCATGCCCAGGAGTATTCTCCTTGGTTTCCCCCAGGAGGCACAGATGTGCAATAACAGCACAGGTCAGGTCACTCCTGCACCCAACCCACAGATGTCCACCAATGCCTCTGCTCACTAATTGGTGGTCCCAGCTATTGCACACCCAGTCTCCACTGGGTGTTGCTGGCATGCCAAGAAACCACAACCCTCCCCCCTAGAGGAGGAGAACAGTCCAAGAAATTCTCATCCAGCCTCCCCCCAGCTGACCCTCTGACACACCATGCTCACTTCCAAACAAGGGACATCAACACCACAGGTGGTAGCGCTACCAATGTACTGGCGGGCTGCCCTCATTTTTTTTTCTTTATTTAATTTGCCACTCCAGCTTCTTACTGTGCTTTTACTCTCATTGCTTCCAACTACAGTGGCTTTCTTCAGTATCTTCTGTGACGTCATTGTCACTGAAGCAAACACATGACAGTGAACACATTAGAAAAAACTTTTAAAATAAAACTGTCTGATGCCAGCTCTGTATATCTCCTGACGTCTTCCTATTCTTGATCCACTCAAGTGGCCACGCTCTCAAAGTGTGGCTACCATGTTTCCTTAATATGTTTCAAAAACTTGCTTGCTCCACCAATCAGCAAGGAAGCCATGATGATAATGTGGTGTCCAAACACAGCATCTTTAACAATGACCATTGCAACCAGACTGAGAAAAAAGCAGAATGAAATGATTTCACAAAAAACCCTAAACATTTCAAAATAAAAAACAAACACTAAAAATAAAAAAAACTATCACACAAAGTTTTCTGCAAGTGCATAAATGGAATGTGTAAGGAGGACTTTGAGTGATACATGCTTTTTGCGCACTCAGGCTGTTTGCCTTTGGACAACTCACGAGTGGCTTATGCCACTCGTGAGGTTACCTGGCCAAGATCAAACAGCATTAGTGTACCTAAATCATGTATTACAAGGTCCCCCTGCATATCGTTTTATTTTATACATATAGTATATATATATATATATATATATATATATATATATAAAGTTGAACCAGCGTAATATTCTGTGGTGATTTGCATATACAGCCCATGATGCTTTGCATTGTGGGGGTATGTGTGATTTTGTATTTCTTTGAAACTTGGCTTCCAGGTCAATGCCCTTTGGGGTAACCATTGCCTCAGTGCTTGTGCACTGAGGTTCTTTATATATATATATCTATATATATATCTATATATATATAGATATATATATATATATACACACATATATATATAGATATATAAAAATAGAGGATACATGATGGGCAGGAGTGGGATATGGAAAATCTTCTCACTCCTGCAGAGTGAGCTGTGTATTCTCACAAGTGCCAAAGTCATGAGTGAAAATACACAGCTCATGAGGCAGGAGTGAGAATATTTTCCATATCCTATGATCTGCCCATCATGTGTGTGATTTATACCACAGTGGGGAGAGCTTTAGGAAATTATTTTCTGATTCTGTGTTTCCTGCTCATTCTGTGTGTGCTGTCAGAGTGTGTGTGTGTGGGTGTGTGTTCTGAAAGGACTGGGAGTAAGAAACACAGCTGACAGTGTTTTGCAAAACTCATTGAGTGAGTCAGAGGCTCACTGAGAAAGACAAATTCCTGCAGGTAGCACTGAGAAACAGAAAGTGCTTTGTAAAAGAGTTTCATTTAGAATTCAGGTTATTTTGAATCTGAGATCAGCACAGTAATGGGCTAGGAAAGTCAAAAACACAATGGGACACAGGTGAGAGTCATTTGCAAAGCTAATTGAGTAAGTTGCAGCTTCAGTGGGAAAGAGATAGGAGAAAGCTTAAGGAGGCAGTATAGCACAGTGGTTTAAGGCTCTGAACTGCAAATCTGCTGACCCGAGTTTAAATCCCACAGCCCCCACTTGCATACTGTGTGATCCTGAGCAAATCATTTAACTTTCTTGTGCTCCCAGGTTGCACCTGTAAACAAGCTTTCTGCTTAGTGTGTCTCTCTCTCCTGGTAAAAACAAAGGTAAAAGATAAAGTATTTTCTGAAGCAGTTTCCTTTAGAGTGCAAGCTGCAATGTAGTTATCCTCACTGTGGTGACATCAGCAGAGTGTGGATAAATGTCATTTTCAGGATTTATTCTCACTGTAGTGGAAATAACACAGGATATCCTACTGAGAAAGCTCTCACCCCCATGGTATGAATATACTGTATATACACATATACATATAATAGGGGCATGGTAGTGCCCCTATATTTAGGATTGAGTAGGCTGTTTAATGTTAACCCCCAAATTCTACATCATGAGAACTTTGGCGTCATTTGACAAAATAGCTAACAATTTTGAATGCACTATCAGGCTGTCAGTGTCTCAAGGCCTGGAAAGCTCCATGACAGCATATTGTACGGTTTTTCACATACAGAGTGCCAAAAAAAAGGAAAAAAGTCACACTTTTTCCTTTACTTAATATGAGCTTTTTGCTCTCATACACAGGCTACACAGTACTGCATTTCTACACAAAGTTTTCAGGGGTACATGTGATTTTGGCTGAGGTAGTGCCTTTCAAAGGCTTGGTGAAAAAATATTACACAGTTCCTGGGTTATAAGGAATTAAAAGTGAGTTACCACATACGAACCAGAAATTTCTGGTTCACAAGATTGATTTTTGGTTTGCAATTTTGATATATCATGAACCAAAAATGGGTCTCACAAACCACTTTTTTTTTTTTGGTTTGTGACAGCCTCCATCTTGTTTCTTTATTTCTGTTGCTAATGAAGTTCGAAAACACTTGAAAAGGGATAGTTTTAACAAAACTAAAACATCCCTGATGTTAAATGATTTCCCTAAGTAAGATTTTATAGTCTGTTCATGGGGAAATTTACAACAGTTTTATGTTTCACACATTCACAATCTCTCCCAAGCAATTTCTTGTTCAAACCACCTTTTTTTAGTTCAAACCAAAACATTTCTGGTTCTTGAACCAAAAAAAGTGGTTTGCACCACAATTTCAGGTTTGTGAACCAGAAAAGGTGGTTCACACCACTTTTTTGGTTCTAAAAAAAAAATTTCTGGTTCGCAAACCAGATGAAGTAGTTTGAACGAAAAAAAGGGGTTCACACCAGAAAAAATTATTTTCAGTTGATGCGAACCAGAAAAAGAGGTTCTCAGTTGGTAATCTGGTTCGCAGTTATGCACATTAATAACTTTGGCAGTGTTGAACAAAATAGCCCATAATTTGGCATGCACAGTTAACTTGCAGAGTCTCAAGACTTGGAAAGTTTTGTGATAGCATCTTATACAGTTATTGAGATACAGAGTGCCAAATTTCACAAACCAGAAAAAATGGTTCTCAGTTGGTAATCTGGTTCACAGTTTTGCACCTTAATAACTTTGGCATCATTCCACAAAATAGCCCCACATTTGACATCCACAGTTAGGCTATTAGAGTCTAAAGAAATGGAAAGTTTTGTGATGGTGTCTTAAATGATTTTCAAGATACGGGGTGCCAAAATTCACAAACCAGAAAAAGCGGTTCTCAGTTGGCAATCTGATTTGCAAATTTACACATTAATAACTTTGGTATCATTTGATGAAATAGCCCAAACTTTGGCTTGCACAGTCAGATTTCCAGAGTCACAAGACATGAAAAGTTTTGTGATGGCATCTTCTATGGTTTTCGAGATACGGAGTGCTAAAGTTTACAAACCAGAAAAAGTGGTTCTCGGTGTGAAGCAGAAAAAGTGGTTCTCAGTTGGTGTGAAGCAGAAAAAGTGGTTCTCAGTTGGTGTGAACCAGAAAAAGTGGTTCTCAGTTGTTAAACTGGTTGTGAACCCAAAATTATGGTTTCAACTAGTATGTTTAGTTCTGGAAGAAAAAATTCTGCTCCAGCCCCTGAGCATGAGGCAAGGCACAGGGCACAGCTGAGTGCTTTCAGACCGTGGGCATGAGGTAAGGCAAAAAGCACAGCTGAGTGCCTTACTATGACCCTGTGCATAGTAAGGAGTGAGGCTTTGCTGAGTGCTTTAGGCATTGGGCATGAAATAAGGCATGAGATGAAGCCAAGTGCCTTACTACTCCTTCTGGGGTGTATTAAGGCATGAGATGTGTCTGAGTGCTTTCAGCCCCTTGGCATGGTGTACAGCATGAGATGTAGCCAAGTGTTTTCATTCCCTGTATGCCATTGTGCTATCTCAAAAAATAAGGGCATTCTTTGCAAAAAGTGTGCTAATGCAACATTTAGGGTTAAGCCTAAACTGATAAAAGTAGGGAAATGTGGTTTTAGGGTTTCCAAACCTAAAACCCTGCCCCCAACCCTGAAGCAAATCAGGAGTGGAATCTTCCTTGGGGTTGTCAGCCCTAAGGCTCACCCTACTGTGGTAAAAAGAAAGTGCAGATGTGATGGACGCAGGTGTGTACATTTCAGGAGTGTATACAATGGGGTGAGTGTTACAGTTGATTACCCCAAGGAAGACTCCACCCCTGATTTGTTTCAGGAGTGGGCAGAGTTTTAGGGTTGCAAACCCTAAAACCACATTTCCCTACTTCTGTTGCATTAGGCGTAACACGAAATGTTGCATTAATGGAGATTTTTAATATATATATGTGTGTATATATATATATATATATATATATATATATATATATACACACACATAAGTATCCTAATGAGTTATATACTGTATATACTGTACATTATTAATATAGATTTATTTATTTGTTTTGAAATTGAGATGTGGCCAGCGAGGCTATGACTGCAATCTGATTCCTACAGAGAAAGAAAAGACTTCCCTCAACCTGAAGAAAGGAAGCTCGATCACATGCTGGAAAATGTCACCTTTCCCTGGATGTCTACATGTCCATGCATCCTTCTGTGGATAAGAGGGGACAGGGACATAAGTCCTCTATCTGAGTTAGTTGCAAATCCCCAAAAGTATCCTAATCAGAACATATACTGTATAACCCACATGCAGCTGTGTCCATTGGACAGGGTTTAAAAATTTGCACCAACTACACCCATATAAGTGTCAGATATCACAAGGGTATAGCTAAGATTAGGAAACTGTGGTCTTCTACTAAAAATTGCATTATTAATTCATAGTACACCAAAACTTTTTTAATGAAAACATAATGGAAGCAAGATGGAAAGGGCTTTTTGGCACCCAGGACCCACCCCTCAATCTACACCAAGCTCATCTCAGTGATATGCCTGCATTCTAGGAGTAGAACATTGAGCTTGCTGTGTTCAGAAAACAACTAGCAAATTATAGTATCACTTTTACCCCATTACCTATAAGTATGGACCATGTGCAAGTCAGCTTTACCTTCTGAATGAGCATAAAATGCCCATATTTCTCTCCAGTGGCAGAAAAACAATGTTTTATTTGTTTTTTGAATTTTGTTGACCCAGTAAGCCCACTGGGCCTAGAAGTCCCTTTTTCAGGGGTGACCAGCGGGGGGGGGGGGGTACAGATGGTAAGCAACTGACATTGAGAACAATGTTGCCTGATTATGTGGATAAGATTGCTGTATGTGTAGAGTGTAAAGCATGTGAAGTCACCCATGAAACACAAGTCTTACAACTATTTTGGAGTTGTAACTGCAAATTAATGTCAAAATAGTCTGTCTTAGAAAGGGGTGATTTAATATTAGAGCTCTGCAGGATTTTTATTTTCACAGATTCCTGTTTCAACATCACCTACAGTATGCAAAAGCTGAATTTCTGTTTTTGCAACTAAAATTTGGCATATCATTTTATGTATTTACTACAGATTTTTTTCTTGCATTTGTCATTTTAGGTTAAACGCCCAATATTGTTTTTTCCCATACTCCAAGTAAGCTAATGTAAAACATGCTAGTGCAGTGTTATCTTTGTTCCAATAATATTTTATAAAATTTACAATATGAGGTATCTGAGGTACGGGAAATCTCTAAGTGGATATTTTACTGTGCTGAGCTGAATAAAGTGAGTACAGGTTCTTCCCAGACTCTGCCTGCACCACTGTCACCAGCTTTCTCAATACTGCTGTAGGTTCCACCACTCAGCTTAGACACTCTGTTGGGGAATCTCCAGCTTTGCATCCCTTCAGGGTCACTGCTTACAGAGTACAGGGCTCCTTACTCAAGGGCACATGACCCTCCCCTCTTTGTCACAGCTGAGAACACCTTACTTTAGAAATAGGATATGGTAATGGTAGCCCTCTCTTCAGTGATGGAAATACAGTTATTTTCAGTTATAAATTTGTTAACTGTATGTCAATGAATCCAAAGACCATGAAATATATAAAAATAGTATTTGTAATATTTCAAGTCAGTTACACAAGTTCTACAGGAGATTACAAAAACGCTATAGGTAACAGTAATTTTAAAGACATGAAAATAAACTTGTTTTCATACAGAAGGTCTTACACAGAAAAACAGTTATCTCTCCCCCCCCCCCGTCAGACCTAAAACCCTCTAATTGTCCCCCAGAATGACACATCATCCAGTATGGCACTCTGACATCAGGGATTCAGACTCGCTTGTCTTGAGCAGCCGTTAGGATAATCAGTTCTTACTAGCAGATGCATAAAAGGTGATGTTCTTTTCAGGTATGACAATCAATGTTCAGAGTCACTCACGATCCTAAGACCTCATGGTAAACAAGAAAAGGAGGTAGTGTCAACCTTTCACAATAAAAGTTCCCATCAAGATGACCAATAGAATGAATGGTTGCCAGACAATCAGAGATGGATGTTGCTGGAAGAAAATGCGGCAATGACACTGTGAGATTCACAAACATGGCTTCCTGGATTGTGCAGGAATAAGTTTCAAAACATGTAGCAATACTGGTGTGCGTGGTAACATATCCAAGGTTCCTTGCCATTGACAAGGGAATAGTGCTAGATTCAAATAAACATTTGTTAACACATGCAATAGAAGGGGAAAATGTGGCAATGCCACTGACCCATAAGTCTGTCATGTATGAGATAAAGGAAATGTCTAATTCCAGATCCCGGAAGAGTTAACCAAAGGGTTGTAAGAACATAATAGCTGTAGGCAGTGCAAAGGACTTTCCTACCTATGTGATGCTCATCTGCTTCCTTAATGTGAACAGAAATTAATTCATTAACAAAAACATTTGTCAGGTCAAACTCCTTCACAATATCCTTAATATTGTAAATGTAAATCACTTTTAATGAATAAAATCATGTATACCATGCAATGGTGGTGGGGTATGATATTAAATGTCATACTATCATGAACCTTTAACATGTGTATGAATAATGCCTATATCAGCCCTATTTCAAATAGATATGTCAGAGCCAAATAGGCCTGAGTCTAAACCTGTGGTGCTTTTTTTAAAAAAACAAAACAAAAACAAAATGCCTAGTGAGTTTGGATAGGTTTACTGTCATAAGAAGTACACCTAGCAGTCAGGATGTGAAAATCAATGCAAAGAAGTGCAAGATAATGCATATGGGGCACAAAAACCCTGGCACAATATATCAGTTGGGGGGTGAGGATATAGCATGCACCAAGCAGGAAAGGGATCTTGGGGTTACTATTTTTAAGTGAAAAAGATGTTCCAGGACTAGAGGGCATGGGATGAAGTTGGAGGGAGGACGATTCAGAGGAAACGTGAGGAAGAATTTCTTCACAGAACCGGTAGTGGACAAGTGGAACACCCTGCCAGAGGAAGTTGTGGGGGCTGAAACAATCACGGGATTTAAGAATGCATGGGATAGACATAAAGGAATTCTGGAGGTCAGGGGTAAGGGGCAACAGACTTCTAGGAAAACATAAACTGAACTTACAAGCTCAAATGGGCAGACTGAGTGGGCCACAGGCCCTTATCTGCTGACACTGTCTATGTATCTATGTATCCTAAGTGTGTGTATGTGTGGTGCTATGAGTCCCTGTATAGGGGCCATTAATAAGTACCTGGTATGCTGCCAGGGTATCCAATCACATCATTATGAAAAAAAAGTATGAAATGTTTGTTGTGAAACATATAACAAATCATTCCAAGTTCTAAAGGGTGAAATTTAAAAATCACTGGTATGTGCATGAACTGCACATTATTAACTATGGTACCTGACAGAGAAGTGGCTGTTAGACCACTGGGTGGGCCAGGGTTCTATTTTGGGCACTCATTATTAAGTGTCACAATTTATGGGGCATCATAGGGTAAAAACCTTAAGGTCTAATGGCTTTTAATGCCACACAAATTTGGATGCAAATTTATTGATTATCAATAAAATGTAAACAGGAGTACAGATCAAGTCTAGCTGCTAGAATTGATCCAGAGCAATGATCATAATATTCAGTAGAGCCTCACTACCCTTCTGGATGATGAATATGTCTTTTAGGATTTCAGTGTAAATTCCACAGGATGCAATTAAATCATGTGGGCTTGTGAGGTATTCTGCCTCAACAACCTTTTTAGGATTAGGTCACTGGTTCTTATCTGCAATACGATGTGCAGTTTGGGCTTGTAAGAAGACCCATACTTTAAAAAAGAATAATAAGCATAAAAGCAAGCATCTCTCTCTCTCTCTGGAACCTAAAAGGAAAGACAAAAGAAAAACATAGTTTGGTACTATTCCTGCCACTGAGGTATGGAAAAGTAATTTAATCTCCTTTAAACAGGTTCATTTGATTGGCACGTAGCCATTTATCAATGACTGTTATAGTGAAGCAGTCTTACTTGGGCCTTGCCCATACATTGTGAAGCAAACAAGTGTACCTTTTGGATGTCTTGATTGAGATATTTAACATATTTATCTACTGATGCTCCATCAGCAGTGGCAGTACACAGAGGCAGAAGTAAATGTTCTGGGAGTCTCATAAACCGTCCGGTCATGATTTCAAAAATGGGGTACGCTGTGTACCTGCAGAGGATGTCCCTCTTAATGCCATAAGGGGTAAAGGCAATAATGAATTCCAGTCCTTTAGGGCTTTTCTGAACAAGTTTGGATAACATAACTTTGATCTGCCTGTTAGCCCATTCCACCTGTCCTGATTACTTTGGGTGGTAAGGGATATAAAACTTTTGTTTTACCAATAACAAATCCCAAATTTCCTGCATTACTTTGGCTATAAAGCTGGATCCCTGTAATCAGAATTTACTTTTAGGGTAAAGCCCACCTGGTAAATAACTGGTTTACCAAGATGTTTGCAGTCAGTTTGACTGTGTCGTTCTGTTTTGGGATAGCTTTAAACTGCTTGGAAAATAGGTAAGTGATCACTAGTGCAAACTAGTTGTTTTTAGTGGTTGGCATAGGGCCAATGTAGTCAATCTGGATATTGTTCCAGGAGCCTTATTGCCTCTGGGATAACAAAGTATTTTTCCTAGCTGGTATAGGATTGTTCTGCTCACAGATCAAGCAGTTACAGATGCAGTGTTCTACATCATTTTTCATATGTGGCCACAAGACAGAGGATTTCAGTCTGTCTAGGGTTTTTACTGACTCACTGGTGTCCACCAATTGGACTACTATGTATTTGGTACAGTAGACAAAATCTACTCTCAGGTGTTCAGGAATTACTTGTAACCTTTCATGAGTGTTACAAAAGTGATGTTCCAAATGAGTAGGCAATCACTGGATAGGTGAATGTCATTTTCACTTTCTTTAAGAGCTATTTCTGGAAGTTACACCTCAGTTCCTTTATTAAGGAACCTATACACTGCCCTCAAATAAGGGTCTTCTTTTGGAACATAAGGTTCACATTTTACAATATGCGCGAACCTTATGAATGTACACTATTTAAACTGGTTAGAGTTGTGTTGTACACAAGCAACTTACTGTATTTCTCAGAGGTAATATCAGAGAATTGGAACAGAAGTTTGGCTTCTGCCAAAGAAATTCTGTTTAGAGAGAAACAGACCCAATTAGAAACTGTAGTAAAAGCATTGCATCTGCAGTCTTTTAGATCAAGGCCATTTTGTCAGATTGCAGCACTTATCCCTCTCATAGAGTGCTGGTATCATTTTACGTAAGGAAAAATCTTTTCATTCCTTTCTTAACACAAGTTGTGTCTTTCTCAAGGATGTTCCAGCTCTCTAAACCATCCACAAATATTTGTGGTAATTAGGAGACTCCTTGCCTCCCTGCTTTTCATTTTATTTGCCAGGCGTGTTTTAACACTGCCTGTGAATCGTACATATACGATGATGCAATTACTAGCCATGCACACTCTGTCATCACCAGAATGTAAAATAATTCCAAACCCTGCTATCTGTCCCTCATTGGTATGTGTGGCTGAGTCATCAGTCAAAACATGTGACACACAGTGGTGTCTTGTAACACTTTCTGAGGTTCTGTCAGAAAGGGCACTGGAACAGGTAGGTCAGGGGGTTGGAGTGAACAATCATGGGGCTCTCCTGTAAATTGTAGGCCATGGGCTGACAAGGATGAAGTTTTGATAGGAAGGACAGTGATGTCATGATCCTGTAAAATGAGAGACCAGTGTGTAAGTCTGGCATTGGATACAGAGTAATCATTTACTCTGTCTGACAATTGAAAGTTAGTTGGCAAATGATTGGAATGCAGCACAATGGGTGCATATCCAATGATGTACATAAAGTATCTCACTGTCCAGTATGTAGCCAAAAAACTCTTTTCACAAAGGTTGTATTTCAGCTCCACTGGGGCAAGCATCTGGGATGCATAAGTAATGGGTCTGATGTGTCCATAGTATGTTTGGGCTAAAACTGCTGAGATTGCTTTATCTGATGTGGCAGTTTCAAAATAATGCCCTAAAACTGTGTTAGAATTAACCAATGTTGGGGCCATGGTTAGTGATCCCAAAAGAAAAGACAGTGATATCAATATTAGGATACCTTGTACCTTCTTGCAAGAGGTGTCTGCTATAGTGTGTACTGGGAATAACCCAGACTGTTCCTGGCTTGTGACTGCTATTGCAGCCACAGTATGGGATGATCCAGGTGTCACTGGTGCAGGGGGTTCTGCATCATGTGCAGGAAGTGCTGGCACCTTCAGGGGTGCCTTCACAGTAGAGAGAAGTGTTGTGCAAGCTGCACTTAGTTCTCCAGCTATGGATTATGGTTTAGTAACCATCAGGGGTGGAGAAAATAGTACTGAAACAGTTGTCAGCTCAGGTTCAGAAATCAAACCTGTACCCCCCCCCACATGGCCTGTGATGCTGAAACTATCACAGCCATGGAGCTTTCAGAATCAGGGTTGTCCCCTCCCCAATCAAATTTGTTTTTAATGTTACAGCTTAAGGTATTAATCCACTGCATAGGAAAAGCAGTATGTTCAGTCTTATCTAGGAAAACTGTTGTTAAATTGCATGGGAAATAAAAACATTTCATGTAATTAACTAAAATGTGTTCTTTAACCAAGGCCATGCTAATAAAGCAAACATTAACAGCATAAGCTGTTTCTGCAGTATCAGACACTGACTTCATTACAGATTGCGTATAAACCTTATTTAAAAGTATGTCAGTATCATTTTTAATAAGAATCTTCTGTCCCTCAGAAACACTAGTGTTACTGACAACATTATTAATCACGCCAAAAAACTCTGGTTTGTTTTGTTTGGTTATGGCAGCAATCACAGGTCCCTGTGACTGCAGGATCGAATCTCCGTGGTATGGTGGTCGGAAATTTTGGATTACGTCATGGGCATCATGGGTTACTGTGTCATGACCATGAGTGGCCATCTTGGGGATGGTATGGGGAGGCAACCTGATGACATGTGTGTCCACAATTGTGAGGCTGTAACAATTCTCCATTTTCTGATTCACAGAAAAAACAGGTGGCTAGCCTTTGCTCTAGTCCACCACACAGCATACTGTGAGTATTCAAAATCAAACTCTTCAACATGAGAAGAGGCATGGTCTTTGGGCATTAAGTTAGTGTGCCCTGCCAATACCTCTGGTTGATGGTGCAAGTTCACCATATCTGACATTTTACTCCTACATTCTAACTGCTCAGATACAGGTGTTAGCATACTGTAAAGTGCATTGTTTTCAGATTGCAAGACATTCTCATCTTGTAAAACTTGCTTTTCATCAACAGAAGCGGTGTCATAGTTTATACTGAAAACATTCATTTCAAGTCTGCTGTCATTAAAACATACTGAATCACGCTGTTCACTCAAGGTCTGGTGTTGAAATACCAGCACGTTAACTCTTTCAGTAATTACTTCAGACTTATCTCTAAGTTCCTTGTTTTCAAAATGTAAGGAATCAGTGTTACTAGCCAGAACACCATTCGTTTGAAAAACCTTTTCTCCAAGTTTTGCCTTTTCAGTGTTATCTCTTAAGGTATGCAGGTCATGGCTGCTTCTCTTGTTAAAGAGAGACTCATTTACTAGACATTGAGAATGCAGCTCAGACTGTAGTCCAGTTATCTTCTCTGTATGAGAAGCCCATTTCAAACAAATTTCTTGCTTGAAAGCAACATTCTCCGTTTTGCAAGCAACATACTCAGATTCCAAAACAGATATTTCATTTAGAACAGCATCAAAACAATTAAAAAAGTTGCAATTAATAATCCTTCAGGATTATTGGTACCATTTTCAATTCCCCATAATGAGCAATGGTATCCCTTAAAGGGCTACCATTGGATTCTACTACCTCAGCAAAAGCACGCCTACCACCATAAGCAGTCTGGTGTGTTAAGGCATCCAGCCTCAACTCAGTACTGATATATTTCGACATGTCATGTAAGATAAGAAACCCTTAACTGTCTGTGGATCAAAAACTTTGTTTATAACCAAAGTTCATGACAGGACACAAACAGCCTTTGGCGTATGTGGACTCCTAGATGAGTATATACCCATTAGGATTTGAATCCACAAGAAAGCAGGCTATGTCTGTTCAGATCCCTTTACAGCTGTGTTCCCACAGAGAAAGCATAGGAAAAAAAAAATAGATAAATAAAACAACTCATTACACAGAGATTGAATAACTGCCAATAGATTGTTTTGTCTGCACTTTGGAACACACAACAGACCGAAAAATTAAACATAAGACACTTTCAGCTTGTTTTTTTTTTTAACTTGGGATTTCTTGCCCAGTGTTTTAATTTACAGAGGAAATTAAAATGAAACTTGGCAAACATCCAGACTCCACTTGCAGTCGCCATTTATGTAATCTAAACACTCTTGGTGTGTAGGGTAAATAATAATAATAATACAGATTCTTGTGTCTCGGAGTCTGCCAAGAAACATTCGAAAACAAGCAAGGAGTACTAATAAAGTTTATTATACTACTTACGCCAAGCATGTGACAGAGAAAATCACAAAGGAGATGGGTTTCTCACCACTCTCCTGAAGAATGTACATAATCTCCAGAATTGTAGATCTTAGGTTCTGTAAGGTCTTGTTTGCTCTCCCCATGCTTCAGCTCTCTGCCAGAGAGCACTAATGTTCTAGAGCCAAACTAGTAGTGTCTAGAGTAGCTACAGTGGGTTGTGGACAGCTAAATACTACAGATAACAGCATAGTAACAGAGATTACAGCATAGTTACAGATATGAGAAACAATATGTAATGGTTCTAAGTCATTCTCCATTGCAGAATGACTTAGGAGACAGAATTACTAATGAGTATCATATGAGACAGAATATGCTTCCATTAGCATTATAGCTTGGACAAAAGAAATGCTGACAGGTTCAAACTACATGTGGCATTTCTTGCTTACATACAGTATAAGACATAAAGACATAACAAAGACTGCCTCTCTCTGACAGCTTGCTTAGACAAAGAGAACTGCTGACAGGCCCATCTTACACATGACATATCTGCCTGAGTATAAAAACACACACTACTCATAACTATATGAGAATATAAGTATACAATAATCACTGAAGATCCCTTAGAGTAATCGTATCAGTAATTAGGTAGATTATATATGGAATATCTATGAAAAACAAACATAATCTAGATAAATGTATTATAGTGAGGTATAATGAATCATGCATGATAAACAGCATAGTGCAAAATACAAAAATCACACATGCCCCCACAATGCAAAGCATCATGGGCTGCATATGCAAATCGCCACAGGATGTTATGCTGGTCCAACTTTAAGCAGAATTGCATGGTGCCGAAAGGCCTCTCACACAGTTTGCAAAGGGTGCTAACAGAAGACATAGACATGTGTTTCGTCCTACCAGGACTCCTCAGTATGCCTTGTCTGTTTGACACCCCAGTGGAATGAACCAGCTACCCTTAAGGCAGAGGCCTTTCAGCACCATGCAATTCTGCTTAAAGTTGGACCAGCATAACATTCTGTGGTGATTTGCATATGCAGCCCATGATGCTTTGCATTGTGGGGGCATGTGTGATTTTTGTATTTTCTTGAAACTTGGCTTCCCAGCCAAATGCCCTTTGGGGTAACCCTTGCCTCAGTGTTTGCACACAGAGGTTCTTTGTCTTTTAAATAGTTTTTTATTTTAATGGGTTCACCACAATATATCCAAGGCACACTGCCTTAAGGGTAGCTGGTCCATTCCACTGGGGTGTCAAACAGACGAGGCATACTGAGGAGTCCTGGTAGGATGAAACACGTGTCTATGTCTTCTGTTAGCACCCTTTGCAAACTGTGTGAGAGGCCTTTCGGCACCATGCAATTCTGCTTAAAGTTGGACCAGCATAACATTCTGTGGTGATTTGCATATGCAGCCCATGATGCTTTGCATTGTGGGGGCATGTGTGATTTTTGTATTTTCTTGAAACTTGGCTTCCCAGCCAAATGCCCTTTAGGGTAACCCTTGCCTCAGTGTTTGCGCACAGAGGTTCTTTGTCTTTTAAATAGTGCAAAATAGCAGTATTACAGTACAATAGACCAGGAATACAGTATGAGGTATATATGAGGTGTATGTGGGACAATAGGGAGCATAACCTAGGTGTAACAGGCCCAGCCCTGAGTGAAGTGCTGATGATGATGTTGTCTCAGTGGTCATTCTCGACTCTGGTGTCACCTGCAACATCAAGGAGGGTGATGATTCTGAGTGTGACATTGAAGTCAGCCTTGAGCTGAGGGGTTGTGGACTGCATACCCACAATGATGGGGAGGTCCCCGTCTCTCATTTCATCACTGATCCAGTGCCTGGTACTGGAGTGGTGCCAACTCAGGGTTGGATGATGACCTTGAGGTGGAATTTTCCCTGGAGCTGCTAGATGTCACTGTCATCAATGAGGACTGGTCTTGCCCTATAGGACCTGTGCTGCTCTGCTCACCTTACCAGGGGGTTCCTCCCCATTGGCACTGATTGGGTCACTGCTTGGATGTAGGAGTACCCCGTTGAGTGAATATGCTAGACTCTTCCCTACGTAGTTTTGCAGACCAGGCCAAGGACCTCAAGGCCATGATTCTTAACCATCACTAGATGGGCTTTGTTGCTTTCTAGAGAGGATGCTCTTATTCACAGGACCTGAGAGGCCATTAATGTGGGATCTACCTAGGACTTTAATTGGTGCCTTAGAAAACTGGAAAAGACATTTTATTTACCTAAACACAGAACGATATAATATAAATGAATTAATATTCTCTACTTCACACTTGTCCAACTGCACAGAATCAATTTAAAACAAAACTCTGTGTGTATGAAATGTGTTTCCAACAATTCAGATATAAAACATATGAGATGAGACTGAAACAAAACTGGAAAGGGTTGTAACCCGATAAAATAGTTTTTACAGGTGCACTGAATATTAAAAAAAAACATTGATTTTAATACTCATATATTAGGCTTTTTAGAAGATGGAGAAATCATAAAATTGTAAACCAAAACCATTATGCACATAATTGTGACAGCTGCTAAATGTGTTATTTTAAAATAATGGATAGAGGAAAGGCCTCCTTCATTATTAGAATGGAAGAACACACTTAAGAAGCTTTACAGTTACAAAAAGTAACATGCTGCTTCACAGGAAATAAGTCTGACAAAAAATGGAAAACAATTCTTGAGTTCTGCAAACTTAATTATAATGATTGCAAGGATTTAAAAAAGCATTGTCATAGATAAGAAAAGTTTTCACACAGTTGCAAGGTTTTGTTAGTTAGTATGTTAAAAACCCAAGTCTGTTCTCTTTTGGTTGTAACAGATGCATCCATTTGACCGTAACAGATGCATTATACAGTATTACTTGTAGTAAGGTGATGTTCATGTTCTATTTTAAAATCTAATAAACTTGTATTGAAAAAAACACAATGTCCTCAGAAACAAACACGTACAAAAATAAACACTCAGTAGTATCCCCTTCTGGAAATCAAGCCATACAGATATTGCTTTGCTCAAAAACAAATCTGTTCACTATGGAGGATACATAAGAACATAAGAAGTAGCTGGCAGATGGGGACTGCATGATCCATCTAGTCTGCCAAAAAATGTCTACCCCTTTGGGTGCCCTCATTGCTTGTCCCATGCTACATTGAATTCCTGTACTGTCTTTGATACTACCACCTCAGAGGGCAGGCTGTTCCATGGTTCTATCACCCTCTCTGTGAAAAATATTTTCTTATATTGGTTCTAAATCTGCCTCCCACTAGGCACAGATTGTGCCCTCTTGTTCTCATTGCTTTGTTTTCCTGGAATAGGTTTCCTGTCTGGGCTGTGTTGATTCCCTTTATGTTTTTGAATGTTTCCATCATGTCATCCTTATTTCCTCTTTGATCTAGAGAGTATAAGTTTAATTCACTGAGTCTTGTTTCATACTGTTCTTGATGTAGACCATGCACCATCTTACTGGCCCTTCTCTGAACCCTTCCTTTTTTATGTGGGGCCTCCAGAACTGCATGCAGTATTCCAGTTGCAGTCTGAACAAGGACCTGTATAATGGGATGATTACCTCATGCTTCCTGTTCGTAATCCCTCTACTTATGCAGCCCAGGATGCCACTGGCCTTCTGTGCTGCTTTTTCACATTGTTTCCCCTCTTTTAGATCATCGGTTATAATTACTCTTACGTCCCATTCCATCTTTGATTCTTCTAATTGATGCCCAATCAGTGTATACATCTTTCTTGGGTTATGTTTACCCTTGTGCATCACCTTACACTTTAAGGCATTACATTTTAACTGCCATATTCTTGAACACTCTTCTAATTTCTTGAGATTGGCTTCCATCCCAGAGGCACCTTCATCTGTGTCTACCCTGTTGCAGAATTTTGCATCATCTGCTAACAGGCAGACCTTCCCCTCAAGTCCATCAGCAATGTCACTGATGAATAGGTTGAAGAGGATTGGGCCAAGTACTGACCCCCGTGGAATGTCACTGGTTACTCTGCCCTCCTCTGATAATGCCCTGTTGACCAGGACTCTCTGTGACCTATTCTGAAGCCAGTTCTTAATCCAGCTGACTATTTCATGGTATATGCCTGTGTGCTCTAGTTTGTTGGCTGATCTACTGTGGGGAACAGTGTCAAAAGCTTTGCTAAAATCTAAGTAAATCTCATCCACTGCACCACCTTGGTCCACTGTTCTGGTTACCCAATTGAAGAAGTCCATCATATTTGTTAGACACAAGTGCCCAGCCATGAACCCATGCTGCTTTGGTTAAGTCTTCTGTTTTCCCTTAGGTAGTCTACTATCCTCTCCATAAGCAATGCTTCCATAATTTTACCCACCACTGAGATTAGGCTGGCAGAACAGTAGTTTCCTGGTTCTTTCCTGCTTCCACTCTTGAGCAAGGGCACCACTGTTGCCCTTTTCCAGTCATCTGCTACTATACCACTTTCTAGTGACTTATCAAACAGTTCAGCCAGTGGTCCAGCAATCTTTTCCTTGAGTTCTTTCAGGACCCTCAGGTGGATGCCATCTGGACCCATTACCTTATCCACTTTTAACTTACCCAGCTCCTCTAGGTCTCTTTCATTTATGAAGGGGCTTGTGTTGGACACATTATCATTTTGACCAGTGCCACTTAACATAGGTCCTTTGCTGCTGTCTTCTAGAGTGAAGATTGAACAGAAGAAGTCATTCAGTACATCTGCCTTATCTTTATCCCTCTCCACCAGCTGACCCTCCTTTGATGCTAGACAGACTATTGCCCCCTTATTCTTCATCTTCTCTCTTATGTGTCGATAGAAAGTCTAATCATCCTTCTTTACCTCCTGTGCTACTCTCTTCTCTGTCTGTGCTTTGGCAATCCTAATTGCCTTCCCCACCTCTTTGAGTTTATTTCTGTATTCCTCCCTGTCACTGTCCATCTTTGTTTCCTTGTATTGCTTAAATGTAATAGTAGTAGTAAAAATTGTATTCCTAAAATTCAGAAGAGGATGGCTCAGTTGAGCCATGGCTCATTTTTAATGGGGTCCCAAAGTATAAAAAAACTAGTAATTACATAAAATATGTACATAAATATAAGCAAAGCAAATACAATATACAACCTGTATCAAAAGACACAGTACATGACAGACATTTAGATATTTTTCAATTGATTACAATAATGTTTATCATCTGGAGCCATTGCCTTATCCACTTTTAACTTTTAATGCAGGGAAATGCAAGGTACTCCACCTGGGGGCCAGAAACCCAGGCCAAGTGTACACCCTGGGGGGGGAAATGCTACAAATCTCGATGGCTGAGAAGGACCTGGGGGTGGTGGTGGATGTCAAGATGAACAACTCAGAGACTTGTAGGAGGGCAGCAGCCAAGGCCAACAGGATTCTGGGATGCATCGCTACGGGGATCATCTCCAGAAGGAGGGAAGTGATACTCCCTCCTTATAACAGCTTGGTGAGGCCGCACCTTGAGTACTGCATGCAGTTTTGGAGGCCACACTTAAAGAGGGACATTACCCTCCTGGAGAGGGTCCAGAGGAGGGCAACCAAAATGATTTGGGGCTTGGGGGACAGGACCTATGAGGAGAGGCCCGAAGAGCTAAATATGTACACATTGGAAGAAAGAAGGGACCGGAGGGACATGATAGAGGTCTTCAGGTACATGAAGAAGGTAAATAGGGGAGGAACAGTCAGGGTGCTTCGAAGGAAGGAGGAGGGGGCCACTAGAGGGCATGGGTGAAAGCTGGAGGGGGGAAGATTCAGGGGAGAAAGGAGGAGGTGCTACTTCACTGAGAGGGTGGTGGAGCCATGGAATGCACTGCCTAGGGGGCTGGTGGAGGCAGAGACAGTGGAGGGGTTCAAGAGTGGATGGGACAGGTACAGGGGAGGGGTTCTGGAAGCAAAATCCAATGCAGCAAGAATATCCGGAACTGGGACGGGAGAAGTCAGAGGAGGCGAGGGGGGCAGCAAGGTCAGCACCCAGGGTGGAGGCTGACCAAACAAGCAGACATGAAAGACCGTTAGGCCTATTCTGCTGGCAGTTTAGTATGTTAGTAACTTACCCAGCTCCTCTAGGTGTCTTTCTTTTATGAAGGGGCTCATGTTGGACGCATTATCATTTTGACCAGTGCCACTTAACATGGGTCCTTTGCTGCTGTCTTCTATAGTGAAGACTGAGCAGAAGAAGTCATTAAGTATCTCTTCCTTATCTTTATCCCTCTTCACCAGCTGACCCTCCTTTGATGTTAGACAGACTATTCCCCCCCTTATTCTTCTTCTCTCTTATATATCGATAGAAAGTCTAATCATCCTTCTTTACCTCCTGTGCTATTCTCTCCTCTGTCTGTGCTTTGGCAATCCTAATTGCCTTCCCCACCTCTTTGAGTTTATTTCTGTATTCCTCCCTGTCACTGTCTATCTTTGTTTCCTTGTATTGCTTGAATGTAGTAGTAGTAAAAATGTTATTCTGAAAATTCAGAAAAGGATAGCCCAGTTGAGCTGGGGCTCATTTTCAATGGGGTCCCAAAGTATAAAACAAACAAATAATTACATAAAATATGTACATAAATACAAGCATAGCAAATACAATATACAACATGTATCAAAAGACACAATACATGACAGACATTTAGATATTTTTTAATTAATTACAACAAACTTTAGGCATTTTGGCACTTTTTTGCAAGCTAAGATCTTATTTGGTGCCAAGATGGAAGAGATATTGACACTCTCAAATGGCCAGGCAAACTGCTCCATCGTTTTGGGGCTGAACAAATAAACGATGAATCACCTTTACTGTTCGAATAGCGGGCACCATAAATTCAATTAACTCAGCTGAATGTAAGCCTTCCCTAATTATCCTGAGTTCTAACACATCTGTTAAGTAAGTGGCACCTTACTAAAATAACTCTTGTAAGTCAAATGTATCAAATTAATTTTCCATCATTTAGAAGAGCTAATCCAGTGCAAATTTCTGTAAAGAGTGCAATGGTGTGTATCTCTTGGGGAGTCTGAAATATAACAAGCATATCTATTGTAAAGAATGTCTAATCTATGCAACACATTTATAGATGCACCCCTAAATAAAATATCACCATAATCAAATAAAGGCATAACCATTGAATTTACAGTTTGTAATCTGATATCTTGGGGAATGTATTTCCTATGTTGGTATAGAATACCCAACTTTATACTTAGTTTCCTGGCCAAGTAGTCAATGTGTATTTCTCACTTACAACTTGACTCTATCCAAATTCCCAAATATTTGTATGAATGGACACGGTTAAGGTAACAATCAGGGATTCAATCAGTGGTTAAAAAACTGGTGCAGAACTCAGGGATTTGGGTTCATTGGGGACTGGGGTCCTCCTGGAGTGATGCATGTCTATACTGGCATGATAGTCTGCATCTGTCCAGAAGGGGAACCAGGATCCTAGGTGATAGGTTTAAGTGCTTCATTGGCAAGCATTTAAACTAGCCAAGGGGAAGGCATAAGAAAGGAGCAGGGATATCCTAGCCCCCCCCCAAAAAAAAATCAGGGTGGTAAGTGAGGTAAACACCAAATAGAGATGTTGATATGGGGAAGGGCAGGGGTAAATGGAGAAAGTGACAAAGGCAATAAGGACAGGGATTGGGCAAAAAGGGGTAAGGCCATCAGGAAATGGAGGGTAATGAGTACCAATGCCCATAGTCTGGGCAACAAACTCCCTGAACTGGTGGCCTTGATAGAAGAGGGATGCCTAGATATTGTAGCAGTCACAGAAACACGGTACACAGAGAACCATGACTGGGATGTTAACATACCAGGGTACACAACCTACAGGAGAGACAGGGAGGGGAGAAGAGGGAGAGGAGTAGCTCTCTATGTAAGGGAAGGGATAAAAGCAAGTGAACAAAAGAGTAAACAGGGAGGAGAGGAGGCACTATGGGTCACCTTAGAGACTGGAAATGGCGCCACAATCCGCACAGGGGTTGTATACAGGCCCTCATGTCAGGGGGAGGGAATGGACATGGATATGATAGAAGGCATTCTTAGGATGGTAGAGAAAGGGGAGATACTGTTGATGGGAGACCTGAATGTGCCAGATGTTAACTGGAGCACATTTGCTGCAGCCACATCCAAGAGCAGGGCCATTCTTGATGTCCTACAGGTGGCATGCCTTAGACAGCTAGTTTTGGAACCCACTAATGGGGGAGCAATCTTAGACCTCATACTCTCAAATGGGGACAGTGATAGGATCTCAGATATAGAAGTGGGTAGCCGTCTGGGAACAAGTGACCACCAAACAGCGTGGTTCATGATAAACTCAGCTTCAGAGTCAAGCCATACAAAAGTGAGGGCACTGGACTTCAGGAGGGCTGACTTTGGCAAGATAGGAGAGTGCCTTTGAAAAGCACTAGCAAACAGGCTAGAAGGAGGGGTGATGCAACAATGGGGAAACATCAAAACTACCATCACAGAGGCAACAAGCCTTTGTGTGAAGCAAATAAACAAATCAAAACAAAAGAAAAAGCCACTATGGTTCTCAAAAGAGGTGGTAGGGAAGGTCAAGGAGAAAAAGATAGCATTCAGGAAGTATAAGGAAACACAGAAGGAGCAGGACAGAGAGCTGTACCAGTTAAAGTGGAAGGAAGCAGGGAGGGAAGTCAGAATAGCAGAGGCCCAAACTGAGGAAAAGATAGCCAATTCAGTTAAGAAGGGGGATAAAACCTTTTATAGGTACATCAGGGAGCGTACAAAGAAAAAGGGAGTGATAGTGAGGCTGAATAGAATGGACAGTGGATGGGCAGAGAGGGACAGTGAAAATGCAGGGATACTGAATGAATATTTCTGCTTAGTATTCTCAAAAGAGGAGATGGGGAGGTGCATAATCCAGTCAACAGAAACACTCTGGATAGGGAGGGTCGATCCCAGTCCTTTCACAGAAGAAAGGGTTCTGAAAGAACTCCTAAAACTGAAAGTGGACAAAGCAATGGGGCCTGATGGAATTCACCCCAGAATTCTAAAAAATTAAGGGGAGAACTAGTGAAACCACTGACCACCCTTTTTAACAAATCATGGGAGGATGGTGTGGTACCTGAGGACTGGAGAAAGGCAGAAGTGATTCCCCTTCACAAAAGTGGAACCAAGACAGAGGCAGGAAACTACAGACCTGTCAGTTTGACCTCTGTGGTAGGGAAAGTGATGGAATCACTTCTGAAGGAAAGAATTATTGAGTACCTAGAGGCCAGTGGAGTACAGGACCTAAGGCAGCATGGGTTCACGGCGGGAAGGTCATGTCAGACGAATCTAATTGATTTCTTTCACTGGGTGACCAAAGTAGTAGACCAGGGAGGGGCTGTGGACATGGCATACCTAGACTTTAGCAAGGCATTTGACACAGTCCCACACAAAAGATTAATAGTCAAATTAACCAGCCTGGGAGTAGGTCCCAGGGTGGTAGCCTGGGTAAAACACTGACTGGACAACAGGACACAGAAGGTAATTGTAAATGGAGTCCACTCTGAAGAAAGAGGGGTTACTAGTGGGGTACCGCAGGGTTCAGTACTGGGTCCAGTACTTTTTAATGTCTTTATAAGTGACATTGCAGAGGGACTGGAAGGAAAAGTATGCCTCTTTGCAGATGACACAAAGATTTGAAACAGGGTTGATACACAAGGAGGCGTGGAAAGGATGAGAAGGGACTTGGCAAGGTTGGAGAATTGTCAGAAGTATGGCAGCTTGGATTCATTGCAAAGAAGTGCAAAATAATGCACCTGGGAAACAAAAACCCAGGGAAGATTACGCAATGGGGAGAGGTGAGTCACAACAACAAAAATGGAAAGGGACCTGGGGTAATCATATCAGATGACCTTAGGTTAGCAAGCAATGTGAGAAGGCAGTAGGGAGGGCTGGGGGATACTGGGATGTACTGTATAGGAGAGGCATCATCAGCAGAAAACAGGAATTTGTTATCCCTCTGTACAGACAGTTGGTGAGACCCCATCTGGAGTACAGCGTCCAGTTCTGGAGACCCCATCTCCACAAATGACATAGACAGGATAGAGGTAGTCCAGAGGAGGGCAACTAAAATGATGCAGGGACTGCAAGAGAAGCCATACGAGGAGAGATTAAAGGAGCTTAATATGTATACCCTTGAGGAAAAGAGGGAGAGGGGGGACATGATAGAAACTTTTAAGTACCTCAGTGGAATCAACAAAGTCCAAGAGAGTAGCATCTTTCAGAAAAAGAGATGTGCAAGAACAAGGGGACACAATTTGAAGATGGGGGTGGGTGGTTCAGGAGCAATGTGAGGAAGTATTTTTTCACAGAGAGGGTGGTAGATACATGAAACAGCCTTCCTGAGGAGGTTGTGGGGTCTAAAACTGTGGGAGAATTCAGGAATGCATGGGACAGGCATAAGACAATTTTGTGGGGGGTAGGAAGAAATAAGCTGTTGGTTAACTAGGATCTGCAGCTTATCCTGTAGGTAGGGAAATGGGCAGACTAGGCGGGCCAAGCGGTCCTTATCTGCTGTCAAAGTCTATGTTTCTATGTTTCAATTGTCTAATATTGTCAGACTCAACGTTTGTTTAATAGTATCCAGATTATTTCCAAACAACATGACCTGGGACTTTATAGAATTCAGTACCAGGCCATGTATATAAAATTAATGCTGCAATCTATCAAAATCAGCTTGTAATTTTTTTCTGTATTAAAGTAGCGGAGCTACCTATGACATATAGTATAGTATCATCAGCATACAAGTGATGCCGGACATCCTTTAACAGGCGTCCAACATCACCAGTATACAAATTAAATAGCATGGGCCCCAACACCAACCCCTGGGGAACCCCTGTTTTTATGGTCAGATAACTAAACTTGAAGGTTTCGTTCAATATTACTTGTTGTTGTCTTCCAGACAGGTAGCCATGTAACCACTTTAGGGCCTCATGGCTGAGGCCAATAGAACAACGTCTGCTGAGTAGCACATCATGCTTCAAGGTGTCAAAAGCTTTAAACAGATCCATAAATAAGGGCCCAGCCATGATACCCTTGTCCATGGCCACCTGAATATCAGACACAACTTTCACTAAACCTGTTGTGCTGTGGCATGTTCTGAATCCTGATTGATTTGGGTTATGCAACATCTGAGCTTCCAAGTGACCATTTAACTGATACACTAATAGGTTTTCAAAAATGTTTTGATACAACAGGGAGTATTAATATGGGCCTATAGTTGCCAATATAATTTTTCTGTCCTGATTTAAAAATAGGAACAACATTTGCTTGTTTACAATCTTGGGGGAAGATACACGACAGCAGGGAAAGATTAAAAATGTCTGCCAGCAAAGGGGTGACTACTGGTGCTGATCATTTTAACAAATACGAGGGGACACCATCCAGTCCCTGGGCCTTTTTAGTGTCCAGTTTTAATACAGTAGTTCTTTTAGAACTTGATTTGCAGACAAATACTTAAAGGTAGATGTAGCTATATTTGCATTGTCTTTCCCCTATGCACCCAACTGGTATTCAAAATGGGAAGGGGTTAATCCTTTGACCAGAGATGTTCCCATTTCGACGTTAAGTTTCATTAAATATATCAACCACTCTATCCGAATGGAATGGGAGATTCCCTCAACTATAAATGAACTTGGCAAGTCACGTGGTTTATTTCCTTGTAGTCTTTTGACCAGTTTCCAAAACTCACTCAGATGATTTGTTTTTTTATGAGCTAAAGCTGAAAAGAAAATAATCTGCCTTGGCCTTCAATGCCCTTTTATTTTCCTTAGTCTTAGCTGCTACCTCTCTAGTAAACCAGAGTGGGTTCCTCCTCTTCTTGGATGTGCTTATCTGTTTTGTGCAGTCCTCCGTTACTGTAGTTATAGCATGTTTCAAGGTTTTCCAGCATTCTTCTACATCTCCCTTGGTACTGGTTTGCAGTAAGGATTTGATCTGGGATTTCATTTCAGGTAAGTTTGCTTTACTGAAGTCGATTACATTGAATTTTGTGGGGCATCTCATTTCTGTTCTGCTAACTGTTAGCCATACTGATCTGTGGTTGCTGGATCTTAAGTGGCTTCCTATATGAACACCTGAGATCCTGGAACTGTTGGAGACTACCAGGTCTAGGAGTGATGTCTCCCTGGTGGGTGAGTCCACTAGCTGAGTTAATCCCATCTCTCATAGTGCAAGGAGAAATTTCTTGCTCCTCTTTGAGGAGTCCATATATAAAGACCAATCCACATCAGGCAGATTAAAATCCACAACTAGAATTAGCTAACCCTTGTTGGCCATTATCAGGATGGCTTCCAGGAGCTCCTTGTTAGTGTCAATATCTTGTGATGGGGGTCTTCAGACAACCCCTACCTGGATAGGGGCTTTTTCTCCAGCTCCTAAAGTAATCCATAGGGCCTCAGCCTTACTGTGTTTGTCTTTGAGTTCTGTTGCACTGATACTCTCCCTTATGTATATAGCCCTTCCTTTTTTCCCTTCCTGATCCCTCCTAAAGAGCATATAGCCAGGTATCGTAACATCTCATCCATGGTTCACAGTGAATCATGTTTCCATAATCACTGCCCAATCCAATTGTGATTCCGCTATCATGGCTGTGAGTTCAGGGATCTTGTTTGGGAGGCTTCAAGCATTGACACACATGACCTTCCATGCCTGATTGCTCTGGTCTGCTGTACAGTTACCCTGTGTGTGTTTGTACTATCTGTGCACTTGTGGTGCCTTTTGAGTTTGTTGACATTTCCCAGTGGACATTCCTGGTCTGTGTTTATGTCAGATTTAGTAAAAAGTCCATATGCTGGACTTGAACTGTTTCATGTTGGGGAAGAGACCACTGGCAACTCTTGCAATGCTGGTGGTGCTCTTGCCTCCTCCCTGTCCACTAGTTTAACTGACTGACATGGACATCAAACTTTTGGCCTAGTGCACTTGTTCCTTCCTTTTTTAGGTGCAGACCATCAAATCTGAAGTACTCCCTCTCCAAGAAGTTCTGCCAATTAACCACAAAGTGGTGCCCCTTTTCTTGGCACCAGCACTCCAGCCAAGTGTTTAGCTCTGAGATATCCCTCTCCCTGAGTCTCTGCCTGCTGCCACCTTTCCTTCACAGAGGCAGGATCTCAGAAAAAGAGACAGAGGATGAAATAGAAGATAGATTATTACCAAGCATTGTTAGATTTTGCTTGTTTTGTTTATGGAGTGACTGGATAGGTCATGTGTGCCTATGTGGAGGATGATCTTTGTGTTTGGTTCTGCCTTGCACACAGTGTTTGTTATCCTGTATGTGTCCATCCATGCGGATGTCCCCAGTAAGCATCTGACCGAGACCTTAGCATTGTCAAACTGCTGGAGGTGGGACTCAATACCCCTTATCATAGAGTCAACAATTATTAATACTGGTGCTTTATTATACTTTTTTGCTTTGTTCGCAGTGGAGAGCATTTCCCTGTTCTGTGGTTGGGCATTACACACCTCACTATCTGCCTTGTCGGTGGTTGTGACAGGTAGTGGTGGGTATCTATTTGATGTTTGCATTTGTTTGGTCTCCAGTCTTGGCCTGTTTGGAAGTTTTCTGTGGTTCCTGGCCAGTTGCCAGGCTCCTGTCCTGATTGCTCTCTGGGGAAGGAGTTCCTGTTTTGGTGGATTGAAATTATTTATCACTGTTGAATTGTTTAGTGCAGCAAGGTGGAGTTTAGAGCAGACAAAATCTTTCTCAGCCCATGCTGCATGGAGCTGTGACCACAGGTCCCTTAGGGCAAGGCACATGGGACAGCGTCCTACCCTTAGTATAAATGTCCTGGCGAAGATGGTACCACAGGTGTTACAGTTTATGAAATCCATATCTAGTAGATATCAGGTATGGAGTGACATGGTTTTGGTCTGCACTTGAGATTAGACTCCCATGTATGGGTAGTACTACTCCACTATGGTCAAAAGAAAGAGGTGAGGGTGTTGGGTATCTAATGTGGATGAATGAAAGGAGCACAAAAAGGATGTTACTACCTAACTGTGGATGAAAGGAAGGAGAAGGTTTTTTCTGAGATGTACAGTAAGTCCCACACCTTCCTTACTTATGGAGGAAGGATATGAGAGTGTCAGGGGCTATATTGGAGGATGAGCATGGGGTGGGCAGGAATGAGTGCAGGGTAGGAGGGTACTTCCCCTGCAGAAAATCAGTAGAGGTACCTGTAGAGAAAAACAATCAGCTTTTGGCAGTGGCTCCAACAAACACCACTAACCACAGCAGCCTTGGATGAAAGTAAAGGTAACCTGACTTTTTAAATCTTCCTTCTGTTGGAAGGTACTAAGCCTTTGTCAGCTCCACCCCACAGTTACACTCCTGATTTCCTGGAAGAACCAGGGAAGAAAAATAATTAGCTCCTTCAATGTGAGAAAGAGATTGCGAAACCTGTAAGCGCCCTCCCCCCAAAAAAATCTGTAATCACAACCTGTAAGCACAAAACTAAATAGTAACAAAACAGTTACTCTGCCCAAAGGCTGTATGTATTTTATTGCCTATTCTGAAAGTCATAACTTGACAGTATATCTAAACCAAACCTTTTTCCTCTGGGTAACCTGCTTGGTTTGACTGTCACTGCACTTCAAGCCCCTCTCCCAGGGAACTACCAATATTGAGACCCCCTCTATGGGATCAATCAGCCACAAGTAACAGAAAACATTTACCAACTGTCATCAGCCACTCTAGTTCTAAGGGATAGTGTTTGGCAAATGGTTTCTAGCTAAATGGAAGTAATATACTTCACATCACACGACTTTGGGACACTGTAACTGCTATGTATGCTGCATATGCAGAAATGCTTAAAAAGATAAGGAAGGAATAAACTTATCTATGCAGTTCCCTAGATCCTTTAGCATACTGTTTCCATTCGTCCCTTTGCTACCATTACCCAAATGAGTGTGTTTCTTCCTCCTTTTACTATTTGAACTAACTGAGCTGTTTGACTGTGGAATCATCAAGGACTGTGAATTGAGAGGTGATGTTAAGTGTGGCAAGCATGTGCTTTGTGACACAAAACATAGCAACTGTTTTGTATGGTGTTAAGGGTGAAGCCATTGGTATAGAACCACTGCTGGAATGAACTTAACTCCTTTTGCTTTTGATTACTAGCTCTGTTACATTAGCACCAGAGTTAATCCAAATACACAGAGAATAATTAGAGAATAATTAACACCAGAGTGAGATGATCAAGCTGGTTCACACACCTAGTTGGTGTTGTGACATCACTGAGGCACAAGAGCAAAGTTCCAGTGCTTCAGTGATGTCATAACATAAAGCCTTGATGGCCAGTAAGCTCCAAACCACATGCAACTGCCATTAATACTCCCCTGCTGGTGCTCTTTTCCACATTCCACCCCATCCCTCCCCACATCTTTTTATCCCTTTCTGTCTACATTATCTTGAAAACCTTCCCCCATCTCCCCATCACCTACCCCATTCACCCATCTCATTTCTCCCCCCATCACCTTCCACTCCCACCTCCTCACTTCTTTTCCTTTCCAGCTTCATCCAGTCTTTTCAACAGTAGCTGCCTTCTTTATGACTGGCTTACTCCCTACCTACTTACCCCACTTCCTCTCCTCCTTCCCTTATATCCTTTTATCCTTTTTTGAGTCACTGTTTCTCCCTACGCATTTAGCTCACCAGGATAAATATGTTCTTGTATTAAGTGTCACGCCATGTGTCTTTTACTGCTTGCATATATAAATAAGTTGGAAGTCTTTGTACAATCAATTGATGAGTGTTACTATGTACTGTATTCTTGACTATGTATATCTAGGGGTTCTGTTAATTTATTTTCAATGGAAGTCTTAAAACTTCCAGGAGTTCAAACCTGGAAGTCATTCCAATTTTTTGGAAGTCAAAATACTTCCAAGATCCCACTTTTGGGAAATCAGTATTCTAGGATGGACAAATTTATGGATGTTAGCATAATAAAATAGTGGTAAAATACAATTTATTTCAGAAAATCCATAACTTCTGACTTCCATGCCTGCAATTTTGGAAGTAATCTAATTTCCGGTTTCACATCTGGAAGTCAATACTTCCTCCCTCTTTATTTTGGAAGTTTTTGCTTTATTTTTGGAAGTCAAATACTCCCAGAAAAGAGTTAAGTGACACCCTGTGTATATCCTTTACTTGTTGTACATGTTCTTCTGTAATTTACTGCTATATTGCTATGTGTATAGCACCTCCTTGTGAATGAGCTTGCTCAATGTAATTGTCCTACAATAAACTTAAACTTAAAAACAACACTCAAAAGGTATGTGAACAAGGGAGTCCATCACACTTTTTTTAAATTTTTATAATGCAACTGTTAGCATGCTTTCCCCCCTTTCAATCCAGGCCCCTGTGGAACTGGAAAATGGGGCTGGGAAACACATAGAGCCACAGCCTCTTTCTGGCACTGCTGAAGACCACAATCTTTATTGCTGGAGCTGCAAGTGCAGTCCATTCCCTTGGCCCTACCAGATTATCACACAGTAGATTTTTCTTCTGAAGCCAAATGCGCCCTCAACAGCAAGGCCCAACAGCCACTCAGAACTATTCATTACCTCTCTCCACCCTGATACCATAAACTACTAAGATCAGGGGCCAAAACAAAGGGAAAGTTTGTAGCTGGAAGCAAAATAAAGTGGAGAAAATCTGCTTCTTTTTGCTGTACTGTTTTTATGAGACATTGTTTTGGTCAGTGACTTGTTTTAAAAGTTGAAGGTTCAATTTGTTGGAATATGTGGTTCTAATGAATACAGCTGCAATGGCATCTGAGCTCACACTCAACGTTCAAAGTTGTTCTGATATTTTGAGAAAAGTTGCTTTTAGCATACATTGAGAACAACTTTTTAACCCCCCCCCCAAAAAAAAAACCAGTCTGTTTATTATATTTGTATAAATGAGGAGATACAGGTAGGTGAAAAAATTAAAGAAATGGATGGTGCACAGAATGGAACCCTGATTGATCTCTGCCTCTACTTGGAGAGAAGGCTAGGTACCATTGCTAACAGTCTGATCATACCTCTAGCTAATATTTTTCCTAGTCAAACTATCTCTTGTTGGGAGCTGCAATACTGAACATAGGATTCGCAAGAAAGCGAGTTGTGCTCACAACAGAGGGAGGGGAACCTTTCAATTGTCTTTGCTTTGTAGCAGATATACTGCAGGTGGAGGCTGCTTCTAACTGAAAGGTGAAATAAGGAATTTACAATTATCAGGAAAAGACGGTCTTGTTACAATTCTTAAGATTTTCAGTGCAGGAAGATTTTAAACTCTGGGCGAAACATTTGTCACAAATCCTGAAATAAGTGCAGGAACAGGTTGTGTATTTGACCCAGACAGTAAACTGTTTTCTGTGTTTATCTTTGTTTGCCTTAAAAGGCAATTCCAAACTTTCTCAGGAAGTGATTACATCACAGAGACTTAATCAGCCAATAACTTGGGTAACAGACCTAAGAACAGTATTATAAGCAAGTGTTTATAGCAAACTCATCAGAACAGCTAATATTTTTCCTAGTCAAACTATCTCTTGTTGGGAGCTGCAATACTGAACATAGGATTTGCAAGAAAGCGAGCTGTGCTCACAACAGAGGGAGGGGAACCTTTCAATTGTCTTTGCTTAGTAGCAGATGTACTGCAGGTGGAGGCTGCTTCTAACTGAAAGGTGAAATAAGGAATTTACAATTATCAGGAAAAGACAGTCTTGTTACAATTCTTAAGATGTTCAGTGCAGGAAGATTTTAAACTCTGGGCGAAACATTTGTCACAAATCCTGAAATAAGTGCAGGTACAGGTTGTGTATTTGACCCAGACAATAAACTGTTTTCTGTGTCTATCTTTGTTTGCCTTAAAGGCAATTCCAACTTTCTCAGGAAGTGATTACATCACAGAGACTTAATCAGCCAATAGCTTGGGTAACAGACCTGAGAACAGTATTATAAGCAAGTGTTTATAGCAAACTCATCAGAACAGCTAATATTTTTCCTAGTCAAACTATCTCTTGTTGGGAGCTGCAATACTGAACATAGGATTTGCAAGAAAGTGAGTTGTGCTCACAACAGAGGAAGGGGAACCTTTCAATTGTCTTTGCTTTATAGCAGATATACTGCAGGTGGAGGCTGCTTCTAACTGAAAGGTGAAATAAGGAATTTACAATTATCCGGAAAAGACAGTCTTGTTATAATTCTTAAGATTTTCAGTGCAGGAAGAGTTCAAAGCACAGCTCACTTATTTTGGGGCTGACTGCTTTCACAGCACAAACCACCAGGCTGTTTTGGGGCTGGGGAGGTTTACCTGTGTCTGACTTGGATGTCTGGATTTTTCTCTGTTTGATTAGCAGGGGATTTTCTCTGTCAAATTGTTGTGTATAGTATCTTGCAGACAGGAAGGCACTCATCGCAGTGGTGGGTCAGAGCTCTTAGCTGATTGTTTTGTGAGGGCACAGTTTAGGCCCAACCACTTCCCCACCACTCACCCACCCACCCCTGGAAATAGTTTGTTTATACTGGGGTTCTGACATCATTTCCTCAAGAGTGCAAGGTGCATATCAATGTCATATCCTCTCTAGCACACAGCACTGAAAATATACTCATACACATTGTATAATATATATATATATATATTTCTATATAACAAACCAATCACTCACACAAGCACACACACACAAAAAAGTACATAGTCATGTGGGGAGTAGTGCAATGTAATGGCTGTGGGGCAGCAGTCTTCCGGGAGTCTTTCTGGAGGCTGAGATGCTGCCCTATTTGCAGACAACTCTCTGCCCTGAGGGAGGAAGTTGCCCGTCTTCAGGCCACACTGGACAGCAGTAAGAAAACCTTCCCACAGGCCAGACTGGATGGTAGGAAGGAACCCCCCATCCAGGGAGCACCAGAGCCACCACCACTACCTCAGAGGTTGCAAAGAAAGCACAGCAGTTGGACCACTGTGGGCTCAGGGAGGGTGAGGAGGGTGGAACAGAGGCACACCCAGTCAGTTGTTCCACTCCACAATCCATACACCATTCTGGGGGAGCACAGCTCCCCTCTGGATGCACCCACAGAGGAGATTAAGGAGGCTGAGGACACCTGTCACAAGGGAGGCCTACAGGAAGGAGGCAGAGGATGCCACAAGGAAAGGAAGCAGCTCCTGGTGGGGACTCAGTTATTAGGGGATAGAACTGGGGGAGCAGGAAAACTGAAGTAAAGTGCCTGCCTGGTGCCATGGCTTGAGGACAGGAAGCGCATCCTCAGGATCACAAGAACAGCTGCACGGAGTCTGAGCTGGATGTCATTGTCCACCTAGGGATGAATGACTTGGCTCAACATGAGCTTAGAGCAGTGCAGAAGGACTTTGTAGAACTGGGGAGAGGCCTAAGACAAGTAGCACACAAAGTATCCTTCTCAGAGGTGCTGCCTGTAAATGGCATGAGTGAGGCAAGGTACTTTGCACCATGCAGTTTAATGAGTGGTTGAAAAAATGGTGTGGAGCACAGGGTTTCTTCATGGGGACTGGGGTTCCACCTGGAGGGACACCTAGCCTATACTGGCAGGATGGTCTGCATCTGTCCAGGAAGGAACAAGTCTTTTGAGCAATCAGTTTAAATGCTTCATTGGCAAGCTTTTAAACTAGTCAAGGGAGGCACTGATAAGCAGCAGAAAATCCCAGCCTCTCCCTACAAAACAGGGTACTAAATGGGAAAAGACCGAGGTAGAAAGGTCAGTGGGGGATGCTGCAACAGAAAGTAAAGCCATCAAAAAATGGAGAGCAATGAGTACCAATGCCCGTAGTCTGAGTAACAAGCTTCCTGAATTAGTGGCCTTGATGGAGGAGGAACATTAGGATATCGTGGCAGTCACAGAAACATGGTACACACAAAACCATGACTGGGATGTAAACATACCAGGATACACTATCTACAGGAGGGACAGGGAGGGTAAAAGAGGAGGAGGAGTAGCTCTTTACATAAGGGAAGGAATCAAAGCAACAGAAAAAAAGGGTAAACAGGGAGGAGAAGAAGCACTGTGGGTAAATTTGGAGACCGGCAATGGCACCACAATCCGCACAGGGGTTGTATACAAACCCCCTTCTCAGGGGGAAGAACTGGACAAGGAAATGTTAGAAAGTATACTTAGTATGGCAGAAAAAGGGGAGATATTGCTGATGGGTGATCTGAATATGCCAGATGTTAACTGGAGTGCAGTTGCAGCAGCCACTTCTAAGAGTGGGGTTATTCTAGATGCCCTACAGTGGGCATGCCTTAGACAACTAGTATTGGAGCCCACTCGAGAGGGAACAATCTTAGACCTGGTTCTCTCAAATGGAGATGAAGAGAGGATCACAGATGTAGAAGTGGGTAGCCATCTGGGAACTAGCGACCATCGAACAGTATGGTTCACAATAAACACAGCAATAGAGTCAAGCCATACAAAGACAAAGGGACTGGATTTTAGGAGGGCTGACTTTGTCAAAATGGGTGAGTGCCTAAGGAATGCACTAGCAAATGGGCAGGAAGGAGGGTTGGAAGAACAATGGGGAATAATAAAAACTGCCATCACAGAGGTAACAAGCCTTTGTGTAAAGCAAATAAACAAAATGAAACGAGGTAAGAAACTACTATGGTTCTCAAAGGAAGTGGCAGTGAAGGTTCAAGAGAAAAAGAAAGCATTCAGGAAGTACAAGGAATCACAGAAGGAACAGGACAGAGAACTGTATCAGTTAAAGCAAAAGGAAGCTGGGAAGGCAGTCAGAACAGCAAAGGCCCAAACCGAGGAAAAGATAGCCAACTCAGTTAAGAAGGGGGATAAAACCTTTTATAGGTACATCAGGGGCCGAAGTAAGACCAAGGGAGGGATAGTGAGGCTTAATAAAGGGGAGGGAGGGTGGGCAGAGGGTGACTGTGAAAAGGCAGAGATACTAAACAAATATTTTTGCTCAGTATTTACAAAGGAAGAGGAGGTACCTAAAACAAACAGTAGAAACACTCTGGATACAGAAGTTGATACCAGCCCATTTACAGAAGAAAGGGTTCTGAAAGAACTCTTAAAACTGAAGGTGGACAAAGCAATGGGGCCTGATGGGTTCATCCCAGAATTCTAAAAGAACTAGGGTAGAACTAGTGACACCACTGACTACCCTCTTTAACAAATCATGGGAGGATGGGGTGGTACCCGAGGACTGGAGGAGGGCAGATGTGATTCCCTTCACAAAAGTGGGAGCAAGGCAGAAGCAGGAAACTACAGACCTGTTAGTTTAACCTCAATGGTAGGAAATTGATGGAATCACTTCTGAAGGAAAGAATTGTTGAGTATCTAGAGGCCAGAGGGCACAGGACCCAAGGCAGCATGGATTCACAGCGGGAAGGTCATGCCAGACAAATCTGATAGATTTCTTTGACTGGGTGACCAAGGTAGTTGATCAGGGAGGGGCTGTGGACATGGCCTATCTAGACTTTAGCAAGGCATTTGACACAGTCCCACACAAAAGATTAATATACAAGTTAGCCAGCCTAGGAGTGGGTCCCAAGATGACAGCCTGGGTAAAGAATTGGCTGGAGAATAGGACACAGAGAGTAATAATAAATGGAGTCCACTCTGAAAAAAGGGGGGTTAGTAGTGAGGTACCGCAGGGTTTAGTATTAGGACTGGTCCTCTTCAATGTCTTTATAAGTGACATTGCAGAGGGACTGGAAGGAAAAGTATGTCTCTTTGCAGATGACACAAAGATCTGCAACAGAGTTGATGCACAAGGTGGAGTGGAAAGGATGAGAAGGGACTTGGCAAGGTTAGAGGAATGGTCAAATGTATGGCAGCTTAGATTCAATGCTAAGAAGTGCAAGGTAATGCACCTGGGAAACAAAACCCAGGAAGAGTACACAATGGGGGTGAGATACTAACAACAACAAAATGGAAAGGACCTGGGGGTAGTCATATCAGATGACCTAAAGGTGGGCAAGCAATGTGAGAGGGCAGCAAGGAGGGCTGGGGGGATACTGGGATGCATAGGAAGAGGCATCACCAGTAGAAAACAGGAAGTTATTATCCCTCTGTACAGACAGCTAGTGAGACCCCATCTGGAGTACTGTGTGCAGTTCTGGAGACCCAATCTCTGCAAAGACATAGACAGGATGGAAGCTGTCCAGAGGAGGGCAACTAAAATGGTGCAGGGTCTGCACCGGAAAACATATGAAGAGAGACTTAAGGAGCTTAATATGTATAGCCTTGAGGAAAGGAGGAAGAGGGGAGACATGATAGAAACTTTCAAGTACCTCAAGGGAATCAACAAAGTCCAAGAGGGTAGCATCTTTCAAAAAAGAGGTGTGCAAGAACAAGGGGCACAATTTGAAGATAGAAGGGGGGCGGCTCAGAGGTAATTTAAGGAAGTATTGTTTCACAGAGAGGGTTGTGGATGTATGGAGCGGCCTTCCAGAGGAGGTTGTGGAGTCAAAAACAGTGGTGGAATTTAAGCATGCATGCATGGGACAGTCATAAGGCAATTCTAGGGGGTGGGGGTAGGAAGAAGTAGGCTGCTGGTTAACTAGGACCTGCAGCTTATCCATCGGGTAGGGAAATGGGCAGACTGGGTGGGCCAAGCGGTCCTTATCTGCCGTCAAATTCTATGTTTGTATGTTTCTATGTTTCTATGTTTCTCTCAACTGTCCCTGATTTTCAGGGATGTCCCTGATTTTGCCTCAGAAATTTCTTCTGTCCCTCCTAAATTTGGCATTTCTGTCACTGAAGAGTAGGGGTTTGAATCATAAAATAATGCCAGCCATTGGTGTTGCAGTCTAGTTCTAATTAAGAGAATGATATTCAGACTAAGAAGCAGGTTGTACACAGCTTCTGGAACTAAAATTACTATTCTTTTCAGATGTGTCCCTGATTTTGGTCATTTGTCCCTGATCATTTTAAGCCTTGTCCCTGATTCGTGATGAGGGAGGTTGAGAGGTATGAGTCTGATGGTGATCAGTGAGGTAGACCTAAGGACTTTAACCATCGAGGACCTTCCTGGATTACAAGCTACAGCTGTATCTGTTTCTATTATATACAACATGAACAGTTTTTTTTTCCTTTTTGAGAGTGGAACAATTAACATTTTCATTGTGACAAGCGAATGACAGTCTCAGATCCAGACAGATAAAAGCTGTTGTCCAATCAGCAACTGGGGACTGAGCTACAGTTGGTATTAAAGCAGTGGTAGGGTTGCATGGCTAGTTTGAAGAAACTGCATTTAACCAGTTCAGGTATTCTGTTTTGGGTGTAGTTTAAAAACATGATATTAGGAGCCAAGGGAACATGTAGATAACCAGCATAGCTAGAGACAGAGGACAGTTTTATCATAACTTGTAGGAGGCAAAAACAAAGAAAGTGTGATGGATTGAGTGTGGCTGTGAGGGGAGTTGAGAAAAAAGGGGTTAGGAAAAGGGATGAAGAGGAAAAGAGGTAAATGTTAAAAGAACAAATGGGGTCATTTTGAATTAAGTTGGACAACAGAGGTTATGGATGTGTTTCTGATAATGTTTGAGAACAACAAAATGCCCGATATACTGGCAAACAAGTAGGAGGAGCACATATGCAGTCACTGCTCGGTGGTTGTGGTTCTTTGAGCCAGCCTAGAGGATCATATGGCCATCTGACCCCCATTCAATAATATACAGAGGCCATGTTATAGTGCTCTTGTGTGGAATAATATGTTGAGAGGAATAAGCAGGCACAGAAGGGGCAGCAGTAGGATGTGACCAAGTGATACAGTAGATGAGTGGTTGGCTAAAGCTGGGAACTAGAGGAGAAATTGTCTTCACTTATATAATGAGGTTTAAGAAAATGACCAAATCTAAAACATCTTTGGTTCAAACACTTCACTTGACTGTTCATTAATTTCCTAGCTAGTGCACAGTGTGTAACTAACCTACTCTAATCTCCTGTACCTAGCAACAGACTAACTAAATGAAAACAAACCATTTTCCATGAAAGTAAAAAAAAATCCACATATTAAATGTTATAACCCACAAGAGCTCATCAGTTTCTTCAAAATAAATGCTCTTTCCAGGATCATTTAAAGGCATTCAGCTTCTGATACCAGACTCATATTTTCTACCTAACAACGGGATAATAAATCCTTTCTCCATAAAAAAACAAAAAAACAAAAATGAAACTATTTTTTTTTTCCATTTTATAGGTGCAGTAACCCACTACATGGCATGGGTTTGTGAGAATCAGTGCACTTCATGGGTTCATTAAAAGGCACTAAGTCATTGGTCCCATGCTTTACAGTTCACCCGGGGGCTTGCTTTATTTAACCAGAAACCTCTGTCCTGTTGTCAGCTACTGTTTACTTAGATGAGAATCAGCCATCAGTGTTTCTTCTTATTCATGTCCTGTCAAAACCCTAACTCAATCCCATCTAAATCCCTTAATTTGAAAGTTCTACAAAACATAAATCAGAACATGCAGACCAAAGTAAGCTAACTAAAATGCCAGTCAGACTAAATTGTAAAGTGAAATGAAGTCCTGCCTATAATAATTTTTTTAAGTCATCTTTCCCAGAGTGAAGAGCATGTTCCCATTTCTCTAAGTGCCATATTGTCAGAGCTTCCAGGTCAGCACTTCTAAAATGAGGGATATTTCCTGATTTTGATCACTAAAATCAGGGAGACTGTCATAGGGCCTAATATATATACCTAACTAAATCTAAGGCATTAGAATTGAATTAGTAAAGTACTATAAAGATGGGATGAACAGTCTGTTCTCTGATTCTGATGATTTTAGGGACATGGACTGGTGTCATAAAAAGCAGGAAGGAATTTCAAACAAGGCCATATCAGGGAGGCTCCCTGAAAATAGGAAGAACTGAAGGTATGCAAGCTGTACAAGTGCAAATGAGTGAGTGAGAGCTCTTCTATGCCCCCGTGTTTACCACATGGATACCAAGGGAGTGGTTTCTATTTAGAGGAACAAGATTTTCATTAGAGCACTCAGAAGGTGTTTCCCTTCTGTATGTGACTTTTTGTGGTGTAGAACAGAATGTGTGAGCTGTCTTCAGGCTGGAGAATCAACCATGTAAAACCTACTATTCCTACTTTGTTGGTAACACTGGTAAACACTCTGTTTTGCATGCTACTTCAACTCTTCTCAGGTACTGTAATTCAGTTCAGCTCTGATTTTAAGGGCCATTTTTTAACAAAGTTATACTCGTTGAAATGTACTTTAATTATTTAATTATATTCAACATTGCTCTTGCAACACTGAGATCACCTGCTGGCTGTTCAGATTAATTTCTAACACGTGAATATTCTTGATAATGGGGAAAGGGCAAACGTACATTGAAATGATTAAGGAGTAATATCCCTTCAAGTAGGAAATGTATTATTAGAAAAAAAAAAAGCCACCGAGGTGAATAGGATTGGAGACTACATATTAGTTATAACTCTGTGTTTGCCATTACTGAGAAAAATGCACATCTCCTTTTACAAAAACATAATTCTACCTTACACAAAGATGGTAGAATTCCTTACTGCTTGCTTTATCACAGCTGTACAAAGGAATGTTTATTGGGCCAAGGAAAATACATATTCTGCAAAGAACAGCAAATTCAAATGTTCTGACATTTCTTTGTTTCATCTTAAAACATGACAGGATGGATCTAGAGTCCTTTTTGATATTAAATTACAAAGTGCATAAAAAAATTCTAATGGCATGTCACTTTTGTGCATTCTGCATCTGAGCCCTGCATTAATGACTGCATTTGTGCAATCTATATTTTATTTAGAAAAATATTAATTTATGATCATGAAAACATTTCAAAGTACACTTACATTTCCCCAATTTCTAGCCCGCCTCCCCAAATGCTAAAAAGGGATATAGCACTTCTGTGAACTGAGGTCCAATGAGCTTTTGAATGACTTGATGACCCACTTAAGTTACCAAAAAAGAGCAAATAGTAATTCAATCTATAAACTCTTAATAGCTACAGAGGTATTTATTGCAACTGAGACTGGAACTGTTCCAGTCAGCTCCATTCTGAATAAGACATTGAAAGGCTAGATTCACATAGAAATAAGATTTTATTATGTTCAGGCATACACAATTTTTTTTGGCTAGGTGCTATCAATGTGTATACAGAAGAAATACTTAGAAAGTCGCCATTGCCCTCCCTGTAGTAAGGCTGAGATCTATAAGTATGAAGTGCTTCACTCTGACAGCCCAGCTAAGGAGGATTTTCTTTTAAAGGGACACTGTCCCAGCCATGTAGCATGGAGGGCAGTGGCACCATGCCTTACCTGCTGCCATGCCAGTGACCTGGGATCAGGCATGATTTTGGGGCATTGGGAGTCTGATGGGGAGGAGGATCAAGCATCCGATGGACTGCTCTCCTGTTCCAAGGGGAGGGTAGGGAAGCACTCAGTGCTAGATCAACCCCTGGCAGAGGCCAAAGGCTGGGGGCCATTGCAGCTGATGCTTGAAGGTTACGGGAAGTGTGCCAGATCTGGGCACTTGTGCCCTTACATCATTGCATGCTAAATGCCAAACGTCCCAACAACAACAGGGAAAAACAGGACTCTGGCCATGGCAGGATAATGCATGTCCCCACCAAAAAGCCCCACACAGATTCTGAAGCACTCCACCAGCAGACTAACTACATGGCACCATTCAGGGAGTTACACTATGGCTCCCCCAATCATCATGCCCCCTGGTGGGGCCAATCCATTGTGAACCCCGGTGGATAGAAGTAAGTCCCTGGGGATGGGGTGAGGTGGGCGATGGAGCTGAGGGAGAACAATCTGGAGTCCACATAAAAAAAGGAATAAATAAATAAAGGAACACTGTCTGCTTTTTTGGGCTATTTTTTGTACCTCTGCATCCCGGTACTTTCTGCTCCCTGTATTCCCATTGAAACCTTATCTGGTCACCTGATGCCATAAGATATCAAATAATGCTGTTTTTAGTGCAATGCTGTAATTCAGTCACCCCGACTGATTTCCCCCCAACGGCCATTCTGGCACCTTCACACGTGTACATGGTACTGGTGCGCCAGAATGCTCGTTCATCACCGTGTTCATTTTTTCCCCAAGGCATTAGAGTTTACTGACAAATGTCAATCTATGGTGTTCACTAAGCTTACCAGTACAAGTTTTATCTCAAAATGAATAGAACAGCTAAAAGAAACTGCCCTTTGAAAGTGATGCCATGACTCTGGGCATTCACATTAGCACAACAATAGCACATAATAGAGATTACAAAGTAGTAAGAGTTGGTAAAAATACAAATATGGCAAATAATTGAACAGGCAGTGTAACACAGTTTTAAAGGAAACTTTATAGAAACATATGTTGTATATTTTAGTTTTGCTCCTCTGTAGTTTCTCCATTCTGTTCCATGTCTGTGGTAAGATTTCTTGTTTTATTTTTGTTTGTTTGTTTACTTTTCCCTGTCTGTTTTATGGCCTCAGGAAGCAGCCATGCAGGCTTCTTTTATTGCCTGTGACCTGCTGGGATTTTCCCAGAATGCCTCTGGGAATGATGTCAATTTTTATTTTATTTATTTATTTGAAAAGTGGTAACTAGAAGAGCACTCTGAGCCAAGGCTCATTTCCAGGTGTGACTCAGGGAAGGGAACAGTGGAAGAACAGCAGCACAATCTTTATTTGTTTTATTTATTTGAAAATTGGTGACTGGGTAGAATGATGGCAGTTAGATCTAGGACTAGAACTAAGAGCCCAGGATCCTAGTTATAATGTAGTCACAACATCCAACTGCCACTGCCTGTGACAGTTAACCACTTTGAAAAAGTGTTTACCATTCCTCCTCAGCCGAAGTCAGCTTTGTTTAAGTTCTTTAAGTTGTTCATAGGGTCATAGTTTTTTCAAACAAAGAAGGCAAAGTGCCCCAAACTGTCCACCATACTCTTACTTATGGTAGCCTGTGATATTACACTTTCTACTGAATTCGTCAAATTTTCTCTTGAACTTGTCCATACTACAACTACCAACTACCTCATAGGGAAGTGTATTCCAGAATGTAATCACTCTCTGTTGTTATTCTGGATATGTGGCAATGTTTTTTCAAAACATTTTTGAAGGTCTTAGATCTAATTGACATTATTCCCAGAGGCATTCTTGGAAAATTCCAACAGATTAAAGACAATAAATGAATCCTGCATGGTTCCCTCCAGGGGCACAAAACTAGCAGGGAAAAGAAAAAAAAAATCTTGCCACAGACACAGGGAACAGCATGGCAGGAACAATCACAGAAACAAAAACTGAAAGCACTTTTTTTTCTAATTCTACAAGTAGTTTTTTTTTTTGCAAAGGTACTTTTCAACAATAAATGTTGATGCACAATCTAGTGGAGACATAATGAACAAGGTACTATTTACAGGTGCAAATATCACATGCACTACATGCACCCACACTGTGCACAGGTGTACACAATTATTAACTCCATTTCTCCACACTGCAACTCCTGTCTGAGCAGAGTGCCTAATACATAGTACCCACCTGGAGGCCTATACCCTTGGGGTAGAATAGCCAAAGCCCAGGAATAATGCTGTCTAAATGTTTACTCCAGAAGCAAATTATTGCCTGGAGCAAACCATCGGTGTATTGGAACATGTTTGAAGCACACTGTAGCTGAGACATTGAAAACCAGTTAGCGCTCCAACATGGGATAGCAACTCACTGACAGTGATGAGTGCCCCACAAGCTGGGGACTCACTAAATGTGACATATTGAAAGGCAAAGTCAGTGATGCAGTAACCCATTTGCATGCAGCAGTGATGTCAGTGTTTTTATGCAAAGCAGCTGTTTGCACTTGCGTAGAGGCACACTAGCATATCCAAAGGTTTGCAGAGGTGGTAAATAGCCATTAATGCCGCTGCACCCCACCTCCACCCCCAACTGGCCATCCATATTGTACAATGGATTTCCTGGTAATATGGCAGTCCTCCCCCAAATGCCCCTCTATATTGAACCAAATATGCCCTGGTAATCTAGTGCCCCCCAGTTACCCCTCAGTATTGACCAAAATATACACCAGTAGTCTAATCATCCCCCTGTCCCCCAATCATCGATATTGGAAAACACTGTTAAACCCTCACCACCCCATTGCCCATCTGTATTAGCAGCCCTCCCCAAGTAGTTATGTTGCCTCTCTACCAGACTTCCAGGGCAATTGTGGCTCAAGATTTATTTATTATTTATTTATTTAGCTTTTGTTGACCAGGTAAGTACACTAGACAAGACAATTGCCTATTTTCAGGTATGACCTGGGAGAGTACAGGAATTACAGTGTTAAGTACAAAGGACAACATGATACAGCTTGAGACAGGTTACAGGTCAGGTAAGGCATATCTTATACAGTATGTACACAATAGAACAACACATGTAGAAACTAAGAGCAGTACAATAAGTACAAACTGAGATGCAGCAGATACAACACTATATACAACTTAAGGCCCCAGGAAGTGGAGCCTTGGTTTGAGCAACACCCCAAAAACATGGGTTATAGTACATTAAAAACCCAGCAAACAACCCGTACTTGTCAGAACACACCCAAGAGAAAGGAGTGCAGTGAAGGATCAGGAGAGATCATAGGGGTTTGGGACAACCACACGCTGAGGAGAGTTTGAAAAGGTTCCATAGAGAGGATCGAAGGCACACATGTGAGTGGGAGGAGTGAACCTGGGCCGAAAATGAGTTCAACAGCCTGGGAGCATATGCAGCAAAATCTCTATCCCCCCATTAGAGTCCTGGTAGCAGGGATCTTAAGGATGGCGGGACTGAGACCTGAGAGAATAGGCTGAGGAGGCAGCCGGGACAACGAATTTCGCCAGTACCATGGACCTTGCCAGTGAAACACCCCAGGACGAAGTCTATATGATTTGATGGGGACAGCCAATTCAGCTTGCTGTATAGGTCACAATGATGAGTGAGATGAGGGGCAGCCAGAGAAAAATGGCAGACACTATTGTAGGCAGTAGACCACTTAGAAAGGTGAGCTTTGGAGGAGTGAGCAAACAAAAGGAGCCAGTAGCAAAGTGAAGGGAGGAACACACCTCTGGCAAGAGCAAGATGGGAAACAGGAGTACGGTTGCTCTTAGCTCTGTATTCCAGACCCAGTTTGCAGTTGACAGTCTTACATACATTCTGAATATAGCGGCCAAGGTCAAGCTGCGGGTCAAGTGTCACCCCAAGGTATTTAAAGTTGTCAGTAACAAGGATTGGTACACCGTCGCTACCAGTAACAAATAAAGGAGTAGGAGAGGCCTTAATCTTGGCCTGGGACCCAAAGAGCATGGCCTGGGTTTTCTTAAGATTAAGAACCAACTTATTGGACAAAATCCAGGACTGAATGTTCCCAAGGTCCTCTCTCAGGTGACGATTAATGACCCCTATATCTGGAGAATGAGTGAGATGACCAGGTCATCCGCATAGAGGATGGGCCTACAATGGACAGGGACACAGGGGAGATTGTTAACAAAAATGGAGAAGAGCAGGGGCCCCAAGACAGAGCCTTGGGGGACACCCATGGTTACAGAAGTAGAGCCCAAGAGCTCCTTGCCATATTTGACAAGCTGCTTTCTGCCATGTAGGTAGTTGGAGAACCAACGGAGCACACCAGGTGATAGACCATAGAACCTAAGCTGAGTGCAGAGCATGGCATGATAAACAAGATCAAAGGCCTTGGAGAGATCTATAAAGATTGCCCCAGAGAGTTTGCCCTGGTAAATAGCCGCCCTGATCCAGGATGAGACTGTGACAAGGGCAGAGGATGTGCTGTGCCCTTTCCAAAAGCCATGCTGCACAGGTGACAGTAGGTCATGTGATTAAAAATACTCCGAGAGTTGCCCTTCCATGACTTTCTCAAGGAGTTTGCTGACCGCTGACAGAATGGCTATTGGATGGTAGTTTTCAATCAGTTTGGGGTTCCCCTGTTTAAAGATAGGGACCACCCTGTCAACTTTCCATATGTCTGGGATAACCCCCGAAGACAGGGACAGATTGAAAATATGGGCCATCGGGGAGGCAATACGAGAGGCACCAAGACAGAGGAGCTTCAGTTCCAAACCATCACGGCCAGCACTGGAGAAGGAGGAGAGGCCAGAGAGAAATCTCTGCACCTCTCACACCCTCATGGGCTTAAAATGAAAGAGCAGATAGGGTGGTGGAGGGGCAGGGACCTGTTCACAGTTATCACCTCCACTAGGGGAGAATGACGAGGTGAAAGCAGACAGGTCAGAGAAGTACAGGTTACATGCATTTGTGATGGTTAGCGAGTTGTTGCAGCTAGCACCATCTATAAGCATATCAGAGGCCTCACCACTCGAGGAACCACTATGTTCTTAATGTTTCTCCAGAACCTCCTGGGGTCCCTAGCTGAGCTCAGCAGCACAGTTTTGCAAAACTCATTTTTTTTCAGCCCTTGTTGCTTTCTTGCACTCATTTCTGATTCTCCTGTACTGCTGAAATACAGCCTGATCCAACGTGGCCTTGAAATTTGCCCACTTGTCCTTAGACTTCATAAGGGCTAAGAGGCTCCCATGTAACCACTTTGTAGCAGACCCCCTGACCCTCCGTCTGATGAGGGGGGCATGCTTATCCTGCAGAGCCCTGAAAGTGCTGAGGAAGTGAGTGGCAGCAGATGAGGAATCCTGGGCATTCCATACAGCAGACCAGTCAGTGTGCTGGAGATCATCTTGGAAGGAGCCAAGATCAAACCCAAAGAAGTCCCTGACCTGTATGATCTTATGCTGGATTTTTAGGGAGGAGATCTTCCACACACAGTACATGGGAGAGTGGTCAGAGATGGAGTCAGGAAGGATTCCTGATTAGCTGATCCACTCAGGTATGATTGTCAGAACCCAATCCAGAAGAGAGCTCTCACCTCCACTGGGAGAGCACCTGGTAGGGTCCTTGATGAGCTGCGACAGGCAGAGACCAGCAAGTAGCGGCTCAAAAGCTTTAGTGCTACTACCAAGCCAGTTTGGGTTAAGATCACCCAGAATCATTAACTCATTATGCCGGGTCACAGAACCAATGGTGTCAAGGAGGACGGACAACCCCTCTATGCCCCACCATAGAAGGATTGTAGGTAAATATAATATGTAGCTTTTTGGTCATCCCAAGCAACGGTACCATATGTAGTGACTCACAGGGGGACTGCAGTGGCTGTTGGCAGGGTAAAACCGACAGGTTGAGGTGGCTCCTGTAGTAGACCAAGATGCCACTCCCCCTCTTTTTTCCCAGATGATCCTGCCTGACGAGTTCATAGTTGGGAATGGCGCATATGGAATTTGGAGTTCAGGGTATAAGCCAAGTTTCAGTTATGCCAAGGATGTCAGGCCTGTGGTAGGTGACCCAAGCAAGAAGTTCCGCCAAGTTGGGCAGGAGGCTGCGAATATTGAGATGAGCTATTTTCAGCCCTTTGACAGCCGACCAGCCCACAACTGAGGGGGAAGCTTGGCAGGGTGGACCTGGGCTGAGCTCAATGTCACCCACAAGTGCTAGGGCCACCAATAGGAGCCAAAGGAGATGCCTTAAGGGAGGGGAGCCATCCCTGGCAGGCGACTTGCGGCCATAGCACCTGATCACCTGGGCTGAGCGCAGGAAGCACCTGAGGTCAAGACAGCAAAGAACCCGGGGGGGCATCTGCCTCCAGCTATAAGGTTAGAGAAGGTTAAGTTGGACTCCTCTGGCTGGGTACGAGTGCCCCAGGGTTCCCTCACAGGAGGAGCACTGACACCAATAAACCAGGGGATGCTAAGGACAGTGAGAAGACCAAAGGTGAAGGAACACATGAGTTGAAGGGGCAACACTTTCATAAAAGAATGCTCAGGGTCCCCCATGTCAATACCAGAGATAGTTGGCAAGGAGCGATGGTAAAAAAACTATACTAACCACCAGGCCCCAAGTTAGCAGTCAAGGGAGCCACCCACAATAGGAAAAACAAAAACAAAAAAAAAACTGGATGTCAAGCAGCTGCAATTCACTACCACAGTTGATAGAGAGCCCACTCAATGAAGAGAACACAGTGACATCCCAGTTAGAGAACACTGATGATATACAAAGGTTGTAGCCACTACAGAGGAGTGTTCAGCCCCACTAAGGAGCCCCCACCCGTGGTCTAGAGGCAGGGACCTGAGCTTAAATGCAAGTGTAACTTAGCCTAGAATGATTACTAGGGCAGGCTCAAGCAGACAGTAGCTATGTGAGCTAATGAGGCAGAGTAGTGAACAAAATTAACAATGCAGAACAGTAGACAAAATTAACCTTGCTAATTGATAGTAATACAATAGGAGCTAAGCCCATGTGAGGTGAGTGTACATGCTACTGGCAGACAGTAATAACAGATATGCTTTTCAGTTAGGTTAAGCTGAGTTGCCGCATGTTGCCAGACCCGATTGGTCTTGGGTAGAAGGGGGGCGTGGTTACCGGGCATTTAAGGGGAGAAGGAACAGGGTGGGTGGGAGGGCCAAAGATTTATCAGCAAGTATCGTCCCGATGCAATATTTAAACTTCTCCACAGCAAAGCAAGCAGTCCTGAGGAGCGCCCCAGGGGAGGACCGCCCGACCACAGAGAAAAAACAGCCAGTGCCTCTGAAACCCCAGTCCTCATAGCAGTCCATTTTTGTGGAGGGGGAACTCACTCTGGAAGGGGCTCGCCTCACCTCCCTATTTTTCCCAAATCCTTCGGCGCTATCAGAGGTCATGGGGCTCAGTGTCCAGCTTTTATCAGCTGGTTTGGTAGTGTCGGAGAGCTGTCACAGCCAGCAGGGAGCCAATCAGGTACAGGTGTTCCGATTGTTTCTTTTCAAACTTGGCGCCAGAAGGAGGTTCCTTTGTTCCAAAACGCCGTAGCAACAAGCAACACCACGAGATAGTGGTTTTGTCAGCAAGTATCGTCCCGATGTAATATTTAAACTTCCCCACAGCAAAGCAAGCAGTCCCGAGGAGCACCCCAGGGGAGGACCTCCCGACCACAGAGAAAAACCGGCCAGTGCCTCTGGAACCCCAGTCTTCATAGCAGGGAGATTCAAGGGACTGGGAGGAGCACTATTTATTTATTTAAGCATTGGTAACCAGGAGAAGGACACTGAGCTGAAGCTTGTTTCCAGGTGTGACCCATTTCCAGGTGTAACCACTAAACTACCAGGGTAGCTTTATGCACATTCGGACTGAAACTGTGTGGGTGGGGGACAATCAGTGTTTTCTCCTAGCCTGTAATGAGGTCTGATACAAATGACCCCACAGCATCTGCCAGCGATATGAGGTCATTTGCATGTGGATATATGAATATTACAGATTGCTCCACAGAAACAATTTCCATTTGTAGGCACTAACTACCCATTAGCTCCTGCCAGCCTCCTATTTCCCTATTGGTCACATACCTTTGGTGGCCAGTTGGGGGTTGTGGTTTGTTGCAACAATTGGGATAGTGCCTGGTTCACTTGGGATAGTATATTCAAAGGAATACCTATGGAATCTAGAAACTCAGCATCACAAACACCACAAGACCGAGTTCGGGATACTGATTGTCAAAATCCTGACAGGCACTTAAATGTAATGCAGGGGGCTTCTCCCCCTGTACCCCCCATGCAGGGGCAAAGCCCTCCGCACCCCCATAACTTAAATAACCAACTCTGAGGGGGAGCGGACCTCAGAGTTAAAAAAAAAAGTTACGGGGATGAAATCGTGTTTCACCCAAAATGGAAGCCAGGAACAGAACCTGGATCTACCAAACCATGCTGGCCAAGCTGCTAGTAGCTTAGCCCTCCACACCATGGGAGCAGCTTGGCCAGATTCTGCATCCTCCAGTGTGTTGTGGTGCCTGACAAGGGGTAGGGTAGTAGTTCATCACATCCGCTACTGTGCCCCTGTCGGCATTACCTTCCTCCTTGTAGGGCTTGTAGATGTCAGGATACAGAACTCGGTCCCATAAGTTTCAGGATTCAGAGTTTCAGTCACTTAAATATATACCTATTTGAATGTACAGTTAGCACTCACTATGTGCTTGAAGAATGATCCAGTATAACAGCATTTTCAAGTCAAATCAAATCCCCATTACAATCAACTCTGTGTGTTGGGATTGATGGAGGGAGCCACAGGAGTCAAACTACAAAGCCTATAAAAACCTACAACTATGGGTACAACATCAGGACAAATATCTTTGCAAAACCAAAAATGTTATGCGGAGGACTATTTTAACAAAAAATTATTTATTTATTTGAATTATGAAGACCGGGTAAGGCCCACGGAGATAGATATATCCCTCTTTCAGGGGTGACCCGGGGAAATACAGTTCCAGTAGGAGACGACTGTCACAAACTCGCTTAGCCGGTCAACCCTCCACTCCCAAAGTGCCAACCTCTGAGCATATGATTTGTGTGAAGTGTAACAGACAAGGTAACCCTCTTGTCTATTTTGTGGGTTCAACTAACCTTAGTCTCAAGCTCTGGAAGGATTCAAACTGATAATCTCTTGTTAGCGTACCCAATTATCAGGCTCAGATAATTCTGTCTTCGGGGGGCCAGATATCTTTGCCTACGGGCACCCAGTCAGGTCTTTCAAATGAACCCTTAGAACTCTATGCAAGACTTTTAGAGAACTCTATCCATTTCCCAGTTTGGTATACAATAACCCTATACACAGTGTACTTATAACCTTTAAAAGCTCCACTTAAAATAAATGGAAATGTCAAGGCACTCCATGCAGTTTCGTTGATAAAAAAAAATCTTTTCTTTAAAAATATCAAAACAGAACAATAATTACAGAACAAATATATATCCCAAGACATACAGCCTTAAAACAAACAGGTAAAAAAGTACAGTTCCTACAATTTATAACTTCAGACTAATCTTGTCTATTGCTTACTTTCTTTCAGTGCTTTGAGGGCCTCTCTTCTCTCAGTCAGAAAATATTGTCTTGTGTGTCTCTAAGGTTGCTCAGTTGGATAAAAGAGTTCTGAGCCAGCCTCCTCTCTGAGATCATTAAACTCTGCCTTGGTATATTAAAAGTTATATGTTACCACACAGGATGTCCCAACAAGATTTAAAAAAAATGGTGTGACATACTGTACTCAATTTCCTCTCCTCAGGGTAACTTGTCAGAACTGTTTTTTGTTCTGCCACACACACACACACACACACACACACACACACACACACACAGAAACAGGTTTTGTGATGTCCTCCCAAGGCTTCCTGGGGAATGTGTATTTGACCTTCCAAATTCGTCTGGATCCTGCCTGGCCCAGACATCAAACCTCTTCAATGTCCATTCTGGCCTCTCTCTAACACCCCTCCCCACAGGTCCTTCCTGGCAACAATGCAAGTCAAAGTATCTACCTGAGAGCATTATGAATGGCTAATCTTATTTCCTGGGATGGAAACAAATTGACAAGGAAATTGCACCCCAGATGTCTGCAGTTTAAAATACCTCCTGTCCTTTGAACTTATCCCTGGGGGGTCTTGATGTGTCAGTTCCAGTAAGACAGTAATTTCCTCAAACTGACCTTCCCATCATATATTGTATATGTAATAAAAAAAATTAATACAGCACTCGAGCACTCAGAGCTGGCTGTCTACATCACAACGACAACTTATAAAGGAAACGGCTAGGCAGTTACACAGAATAATATACAGAGTAATGTTTGCTCACAGGGAAATAGAGTTCCAGTAGGAAGAAGACAGATTACTAAAGAAACTGATAAGCAGTTACACAGAATACTGTAGTATACAAAATAAATCTACAGACTTGTGTTTGTTATCTATTAGTCCTCAAGTGCCATAGTTACAGATAATTTAAGATGACTGCTACCAAACAAATCATAAGTGCCGTGGTTAATCATTTGCAGACATAGCAAGAGTATTGGTACAGAAATATGACGGGAATAATAGGGTAGAAGAAATTGAGGGAGGGTGACATAAGGGAGGCAACAGAAGTTAGGAAATTCAAATTCAAAGTGGGGAACAGGATACTTAGTAACAGGTGCAGATTGGTGGGGAAAGAAAAGTTCTTTGTAGCATTTTTTGAACTGGGGAAGGGATGTGCAGGAATATAGTCCATGTGGGAGATTGTTCCATTTTTGGGGTGCTAGAAAAGCAAAGGATCTTCTGCCTATGGTAAGGCTAGTCCTGGGTAGGCATAGCAAAGGGAGGTAGGAGGAGCAAAGCGGCCTAGAGATAAGCTTCGGGGTGAGTATGTTAGTAAGGACAGGTGGTGAGGGAAGGTGTATGAGTTTGAACATAGTACAATGCAAGAGGAGGTCATGCTTAGCCTCCAAGAATGGCCATTCCAAGGCTTTAAAGACGTCGCAATGGTGTGTTTGAGTAGGTGTTATGGCGACAAAGTGAGCTATTCTGCGGTAGGTTTGCTTTAATTTGGTCAGAGAAGATGACTTGGCTGAGTGAAGTATGGGGGCTCCATAGAAGAGTCATGGTAGCAGTGTTGCAGTTGCCAGGGTTCTCTGAAAAATAAATACAAATAGTTATTTTTTTATATTAAACCATATTTATTTTAATTTTATACTATTAAAAAAATTATAAATGCAATAAGACACACCAGGGGTGTGCATTAGACATTGTTAATGCAAAACCAGGGGCTGAAGGTACTGGGCCTGCAGCCTCATGCCTCACTACTCCTCTTGTCATTTATTTATTTATTTAGTTTTTGTTAACCGGGTAAGTGCACTAGCCATAGCAATGACTATTTTCAGGCATGACCCAGGAGGATACAAAACAACAATACAGGGAAGAAATTCCAAATACAAGTACAACAAAAATCCTTTACAACAGTTTACAAGCAGGTTGCAAAAAATAGCTAAAAACAAGGAGGTTACGGTCATGTGTTAGAAATGTCTAATGCACACCCCATCATGTCTTATTGCTTTTTTCCATCACCTGCTCTGTGAAAAAGTATTGCCTAATGTCCTTTCTACTCCTCCCCCTGTTCTCTCTTGCTCCCCTTGGTATTACTGTATTTTTGCCAATGTCTGAGAACAGTTTGCTTGAGTCCACTTTATTTATACCTTGATGGTATTTAAATGTTTTGATTATATTTCCTTTCTCCTTCTGGTCTCCGCTGGGTGCATTTTGAGGCATACCTGTCTCTGCTCATACATCCTACGCTGCTGGTCATGTGTCATCATCTTGCTCACCCTCCTCTGCATTTACTCCAATTTGTTTATGTCTTTCCTTAGGAGGGCTTTCTAAAATTTCACAAACTACTCTAGGTGAGGTAGAACCATTATTCCCTCCCAATGAACTCAAGCATTCTATGTTCTTCATCAATTACTCTTACTCTTTCTCTATTACTTTGTTACATTTCACTGATGATTTGCAGTTATGGAAAATTCTACTCCCATGTACCTTTCCTCCTCCATCACTGTAATGATTTCCCTTTCCAGCCTAAATTCAGCACCAGTGTTTCTGATGCTTCAGTGCATGCTTTTACACTTTCTGGCATTGAAGCCCACCTGACAGATCTTTACATTTTTCTCAAGACTCTCAGGAGCTTCCTTTAGCTCTGGATACCCTCCTCATGATCTACCCTGCTGCAGAACTTAGTGTCATCTGCAAAGATGCAGAGTTTCCCTTGGATATCCTCCCCATGTCACTTATGAAGGTATTAGGGAGTACAGTCATATGTATTGATTCCTTTGGGACCCCATTTGTGACCTCCCTCTTTCCTAAATTCTTCCCATTTATCACTACCCTCTGTATTTTACCTCTTATCAACTTCCCAACCCATCATGTAAGTCTATTCCTCACCCTAGTTTCTTGACCAGCCACCTGTGTGGAACTGAGTCGAATACCTTGCTAGCATCCAGATGCTGCATATTAACTTCCTTTCCATTAACAGGCTTTGTCACCAAGTTTAAGTGAGATAAACACTGCCAGGTTTGTTTGACAAGATCTACCTACCACTGATATTTCTGGTGATGTCACAGACTATATAGCAGCCTGAGGTGCTTGCTCCACTCCCACTAAGGTATAAAACATCTTCCTTCAAATTACAAAACTACTCAGAAGGGTGAAAATGCCTCACAGAGCTGAGGGAGAAGTCAGACAAACCAGATCCAATCCCCAAAGAGCCAAAATGATGCAGGATTACTCCCAATTATGAGACAATATCCTGTATCACAGTCACAATGTGTCCCCAGCCAGCTCAAGAGGCCTGAGCTATGACATTGACCCTGAGGTGGAAAGACTGACAAGGAAAATATTTGAACTATTGGGTGTGTGTGTGCATGTGTGTGTGTTTAATCTTTTTATTGAAATAAAAATTGAAAGTTTAACAAGTTTTACAAACAAGAACATAGCAACCATCTCATATGAAGGTAAAGCTCATAAGCTCTAATAAATAGTATCAGCATATGTAAGATTAATATATATACTGTACTTATGTGAGCAGAAACAACATAAGACTAAAACCCCGATCATAAAATACTCAAACCATAAGTATGAGCATGTAAAACAATGGTCATTACACAGAAGGAACACAAAAATGTAAGATAAACATGTGTACAGTAAAACCCAGTTATCAAAGCCTATACAGCTCACCAGTAGTTGGGTCACTACCTAAGGACCATGAAGGTGTCTGACAAATATATAGTTTCTGTGCACCACTTCCCTGTGCACACTCAGCTATTTACACAAATACAGTATATAGTATGTAGTGGAGCTTACCCTGTGAAATAAGAAAAAAGGTACAATAAATGCATAAAGAACCAGAATATAGAACCATTCTATCTAAAGAACAATTACTACATCAGTATGATGTGTATTGCAAATATACAATAAGGGATTATATGATTATTGGCATTATTAGTTGCTGCTTAAGCCTAGTGTGACCTTTCTGTATCTATACCTGGAGTGACATGGGTGGGTGAAGTTGTGACAGCACCTAGATTTGAGCAAAGGGTTCCAGCATCTATAGTAGTGGTTCCTAGTTTTAGCAGCAAAATTCAATAATGTTTTAAAAGTAGCTATCTGGCCTTCTGCTTGAAGCCATTCTGCAATGGTAGGGGCCACTGTAGTTCTCCAATTAGAGACTATTAATCATCAGGCCACAACTTCTACCGCCGTGACCTCTTGAGCTTCTGGGGAGTGTTTGGGAGTATTATCTGTGCAACATCCCAGAAACAGAAGAGCAACAATAATCTGAATGCTGGACCCTAGCAGTTCTGCACAGATTGTTAAGATGTTTTGCCAGAAAGGGCATGAATGGGGGAAATCTCATAGGATATGATAGAGATGTTCAGCTGGGAGCCCACATCTCCAGCACTTATGTTTCAAGAGACCCAGCTGCTTAAGTGTCTGAGGGGTCCTATACCATCTTAGGATAGTTTTATTTAAGATAAGTCAGTTTTGGCTGTCCCTGTAAGATTTATGGCCCTGAAACTAGAAATGAGTGCACTGTGGATCAGTTATAGTGATCCCCATCTCTGTTTGCATTGTACTCTGGTTTTTGCTGCACAGTGTGGTTGTGTATCCGTATGAGCCTGATATACTGTATGTAAGCTGGTCCTCCCTTTATATTGCTTCTGCTACTTATCAAGAAGAGCAGGAGATCCATTTCCAGAAGGTGATCTTTGGTGCCTGTGCAACTGTTGCAGTGTGTCCCTATTTTGGAGATACCTCCAAAAATCATTCTTATAGAGCTGGAACAATTACTAGGGAAGTAAATAAATACTGTATATAGTCTTAGAATGTGGAATATACAGGTCCTGGATGATCTTTATACCCTGGGCCTCCTAGAACAGTCATCTGAGCAACCATCCCCTTACTTGTACCATGGGGTTATCCCACAAGGAAGCATGGTCCAGAGGTACAGGATCTGCTGACAATTCCTTGTGAACTTTGGTCCAGTATTTGGCAGAAATGAGCATAGGAGGGGATAGAGATTGCAAGCCCCTATGAGAGGTATGTTAAGCAACTGATGGATTTTTGTTTCCCAGCAGTGCAGATTTTAAGGATATACATAAAGGGCCATAAACTGAAGTGGGAGAGAACCAATTGACTGAGCAGAAACATAAGCCACATGATATTTACAGAAGCAAGGGAGTTCCCTCTCTCCTTTAGGTCGGTGGCTCTGCAATTTAGCCCTGCTGAATCTAGGAGGTTTTCCCTCCCATAGAAAATGACCTATCATGGTATCCATCTTTTTAAACCATTTGGCAAGTATATGAATAGAAAGATGGAATAGGAAATGTAGGAATCTTTGGGCAATTGTTAATTTTACTGCATCAATTTTACTTGCTAAAGATGAATGAAGGGCTTTCCAGCAGTCCAGTTCAGACATGGAAGAAGTAATTAAGGGATACAAGTTTAAAGAGGATAATTTGGACAGCTTATGATGCAGTCTGAGGCCTAAATAAGTTATGCCGTCTTGTGCCTATTTTAGACCAGTATGAGCAAAGATATTGGCCCTGCAGGCTGGATTTGCAGGCAGCACCTCAGTCCTTGATTGATTCACTTTAAACCTGGACATATTAGCAAAAGCATGGAGAAGGGAGAGGATGTGCAACTCAGATTGTGCAGTATCTGATAAAGTGAGGAGCAAGTCATCAGCTTATATAAAAGTTTTATATTCTCTATTGCCCACCTTTGTGCCCTGTATATTTTGAATTTCATATACGGCTATAGCCAATGGCTCTACAACCATAACAAATAATAAGGGGAATAAAGTACAACCTTGCCTGCTGCCCTTTCGTAGTGAGAAAGAGGAGGATTTAATAACATTAGTTAGCACCAATGCCATTGGAGATGTCTATAACAGGCTGACCCAGTTCCTGAATACAGACCCAATCCCCATTCAGGCTAGGGTCTTTTGTAGATAATTCCATTCAATGGAATCAAAAGCTTTTTCAAAGTCTACAATGGGGACAGCAAAGCAAATGGTTGGGTGAAATTTATCTTCTGCCAATGGAATTCTTGCAAAATGCTGATTTTAATTCCATGAAAGTTTGCAAAATTTCCATTAAAGGTTTGTGAAATGTTGCCAAACTTATGATTTGGGTTGTTTCCATCTATTTTAACCCTTAGGCTGCTGACAGAATTACAATGTATATGAATTTTGGACTGATATATCAGTATGCAGCCCTGCAAGGGTTAAAATTTATTTATCTAAATTGCAATTCATTTGGTATTGTAACTTTGCCAATACACATACAGAAGTGTACCAAGTTTCAGATCTTTATCTGTAAAGATGACCGAGTTATAAGCCTCCAAACATTTCGACATTTTTAAAATTACAGTGAACAATTCCATAAGCTAAAAGTCTTTGACCAAATTGCACTAAATTTGGTATAGTGACTTTACCAATGTCCATACATACAGTATGTATGCCAAGCTTCAGATCTTTAACTTTAAAAGTGACTGAGTTACAAGCCTCCAATCTTTTGGAAATTTTAAAATTATATTTTGAAATTACATTAACTGCTGAATTTTAAGCCCTTATAAGTTTAAAACTAGAGCAGAATATCACCAATGTTATATGGTTCATGGACCCTAAATATTAGCCTTTAAAGCAACCCCCATTGCCTAGCATCACATCGTCTTGCTATCATGCTGAGGACTCGGGTTCGGAAGCGAGCTAGGGAAGTTGTATCAGGAGGCAGGCCTTGGCTAAAACTTACAATTTACATAAGCATTACTTCTCTATTTAGCAGTTTCTGTGACTCTTCCAAGAAAGTATGCCTCTAAGTTTTCAATTATCTAGCTTCAAAGGTGGCTAAGTTGGAAACATAGATTTTTTTCAGAAATGTTTACATAAATATTTAATTGCCAGAGTTTGAGCCCCTATAACATCAGCTCCATTCATTCAAATGTTGTGAAACTTGACACGTTTTTATGACCATACCAGACAATATGTGTGGCAAACTGCAGACCTCTATCTGTAATATGGACTAAGTTATGGCCACATAAAGAATTTCAGAAAATTCTGAAAAATGTTTTTAAAGTTCACAAAATTTCACAGAATGTCACAAAATGTCTGTGAATTCAGAACTTGCTAATTTCATCTAGCTCTAGCAGAGGTGGATATGACTGTTTGCAAGTGATGAATGAGTGAGAAAAGAGACTGAAGTTGGTCACTACTAAGGTGACTCTAGATTTGAGCTATTATTAAGAGAGATCAAAACCTCCCACGGAGAAAATAAACAGGAATTTAAACTGCTAAATGAGAGGCTGAACAGAGTAGAAGGCAGGCTAGAGGAAGTAGGGGAATGAATAACAATTGGGGAAGATGGCAGCATACAACTGGGAACAGCCCTGGAATCTTTAATTCAGTACACAGAAGTGTTACAAGACAAATCTACAGAACTTGTACAGGAGAGACAACTTACGTCTGACAGGCCTCCCTTTGGGATCTGAAACAGGCTACATGTGTGATTTTTAATGGACTTGTTAAAGGATGTGCTCTCTCTGCCACCTACAATGCACATCTGAGTAGAAAGTACTCACATGGACATTCAACCTAAGCCAACAGACCCACAAGCTCAACCCAGGCCAATTGTGATGAAGTTTGCAAGCTACCTTTTCAAAGAGGAGGTACTCTGGATAGCCTGGCAGAGAAAAGAGATTAAAAACAATGGTGCCAGACTATATTTGAACCTGGACTATCCAATGGACATTTTGAAGAAGCACCTCCAATACCTGCCGCCACTCAAAGTGACTTAAACTAAGCAAATACAATTTCAGACTCCCTACCCCACCAGAATGAAGATTTTATAGGAACAGAGGTAAAAACTAATAGCACCCCAGCTGATGACCAAGCAGCTCTGCAGGAACATGGTATCATAATCAAGAACTGACCCAGCAACTCTCCTAAAGATCAGATACAACCAAATACCAAATGGAATACAATCAGGCAGCAACAACTCAAGGTTGCAGGACAACAATCTGCAATTTCTACAATGCAAAACATTCAAAGTCTGCTCCAAAAACTACAAGGGCAAAACCACAAGAGTGAAAGAGCACAGTCCTAACGCTTGAAGAGCACATCAGAAGCTGATGCAGCATTCTGTGAATGCCACAAGCATTGAGTGAATACATTGACAGTCCTATCAGAATGAACACAGTTTTTTTACTCTACTTTTTATTCTTGTCAAATATGATGATCAAAATAAGTACTTTCATTTATTGTATTGAAAGAGTGGGAAAAACATAGTACCAGACTAAACCCCAGTGTTGCCCCCTTACCTCGTAGCTCGGAGCAGTTTACAGTTACTCATGCATGACCATTCAAGGCTTCCCACTTACACAGGCCATTTAGTGTGACATTAGGATGGCTATTATGACTGCAGTCAGATTTCAGCAGACTCTAAAGAGACAAATTGCCCCAGTACAGTGTATGGTTGAAGTAGTGATAGTTGCAGCCTTATATAACACTCACCAAGGGAGAACTTGATTGAGTGAATATAAGTCCCACTGCTATGTTGTAAAGTCTACAATTCTAGGTTTAGTCTGGTACTGTGTTTTTCTCACTCTTTCAATAAAATAAACCTGGAACTGCTCCAACCCAGTTCACAGTTACCAGCAACATGGACCCTCACCTTCTCCAGGACTAACTTCAGCAATCCTTTACATCTACAGAGAAGTGGTTTCAGGATAATAAGCTCATCCTTAATTACAACAAGACTAAGACAATGTTGTTTTTGACCTCCCAAAGCAGACACAACACCTTCCCATTTTCCATCATTAATGGCACTGGCACCCCTCTTGAACTGGTTCATTAGTTCAAGTACCTGGATATAACTACTGACACTACCCTGTCTTTCACCCAGCATATCAACCAAACAGCCAAAGCTATTAACCAGCATTTAGGAGTTCTATACAGGAACAAGCATAATCTCACTCCAGAAGCACTGAACAAGGCCATCCACAGTTCTGTGGTCTCTCTCACAGACTATGGTGCAGCTACAAACACTGCCCTCAGACATGTCAAAACAACTTTAAATAAAGTATGCCACCTTCTTATTGGTGCCACATGCTTGACATACACCTGCAATCTTTATACCCAAGTTAGCTGGTTACAATTTGACAGCAGGCTCAAATACTAGTCATGTCTGCTTGCAAAAAAAGTCACCTTGGGACTGCTACCCCCTGGCATAAGGGCCCTTCTTTCCCCTGCACGTAACCCATGCAGCACCAAAAGCTCTGGCAAAAAGGCTTTCAGAATTCTATGATGCTGCACCACCTTTGGACAATGTGCATTCACATACAGAGCTCCACAGTGGTACAACTCCCTGCCTCCTGACATAACCAATGCTATTTTGCTAGGCTTCTTTAAGAAAAAACTCCAGCAGCATCTAATCTCACTGGCAACATGTGACTGCTACCGTTAATTTGCCTTTACCTTGCTCCTACCATTTGCAATCTCTGTGATCTCTAGAGATTAGTAAAATGTTATGCTTCATGTCCATTTCTTGGGCCCCCAATCAAGTTAACATTCTCATGGGCTTTCTACCCCTGCCTAAATTATTTATGTCCCCTCCTACCTCCCTCCACCTCCTCTTCCCTTTTTTTCCCCTCCATCATTCCATACCTCTTTCCTCCCTACCACCTTAATACATCTTCATCATCACCCCACTACCTACACCATCTTTTCCTCCCTACTTTCCTCCACCTCTCCTTCACCCACTCTCCTCCCACTTTATTCCACTTTGACTACATTGCTATTCTTCCCTTTCCCTCCTATCTATCCCCATCCTACCCACCACCTCTGCTTGCCTTTTCCCTCCCCGCACTTTCCTCCTCTCTCCCCCATCCCTCTCTAGTGGTATGAGACTTTTCTTCTTTCTTTGACTTGGGTACAATCCAATTATCTGTCTATGTTGTTAGTTGTACAATTCTCCTTTTTAAACAAATGCCTTCATGTTATGTCACTGTTACCTAGTGAAACGTTGGCCTTTGTTTTGACTCTGCACCCTGTACGTGCTTAGACTGTGTAACTATTGTTAGAATTTATGTTTGAGACAGTTTTAAATTGCCTCTTGCTGTATCTGTATCTGTGGAACATGTCTGTATTCTTGTTTGTGTCATACTTGACTTGGAACCTATGATCCAAGATCTCAATAAATAAATTCCCATAGCATGCCCTGAGTGGCATCCTGATCATATAAGTCTGTAGCCGTGATGTCAAAAGAGCATCTTGTACTTTGTGTCATGAACTGGAACTCACACAAAAGGAAAAGGAAACCTGTAACTGCTCCATCCAGTTCACAGTTAATTGGTACTGCAGAACCATTGGCCCAATAAGCCAAAAGACTGGGCTGTGGGGACGGGGAAGGGAACCTATTAATTTTGTTAAAAGAGAATTATTTTTTTTTCTTCTTCTGGGGGCAGATTAGAATTTTCCTGGGCAATGCAGCTGAGTTAAAGCAATATGCAGGAATTGAAAAGGTTACTCTGACATAAAAGAGAGAAAAGAATATATTTTATAATATATCTTTAAAATGAGGAGGAAAAAGTACTGTGATGGGACTAGAGAGAGACTGGGGGGGTGCAGGGGGACCTCTAGCCCTCTCCCTTTGGCTTGATATACTTAATTGAAGGCCCACTGTGAACCATAATGTCCTTATCTTGGGGGGACTTGGGACTCTCTCTCCAGGTGCCCTGCCCACGACACAGACCTAGGCCAACATGAGAGACTGGCTTCAAAGATAAACAATAAGGACACACATATAGGAAAAACAAAACGTAGAGCATGTACACACCCACTGTAAAAAGACATAATCACAGGGGAGGCTTTATATCTCCTGACTGCGGGAGAGAGGCTGACTGGGAGCATGAAGAGCCTGCAGGAAGGGGGTTGAAGGCACGCAATAGAGAACAGGCTAGCTCCAAGGGCTAATAAACTCATTAAAATGCCACATGGATAACAGGGCTAAATATGGAAGAACGCTTACTTTAATGAGGCATGGATCACATGGTGAGATTCATAAAACCTTGGTGGGTGGGGGACATAAATGGATTAGAGTATTCTTGAAAATGCGCCTGTGGCAAATGCTCATGTCACTGTATATGGGCTCTCTCTTTCTAGGAGTGGCCCACATAATGGGCTGCATGTGTGGAGTGAAATCCTACACTTCTTTCTTCCAGATGGGGGCAACCGAGAGAGTAGAGCCAAATGGAGGGCAAGAGAATATAAAGTACTTTCCATAACTTTGGAAGTGGTTCTGTTTTTTTGCAAAGGCTACATGCTTATATGTTGGATAATGTGTTTTTATGGAAAGTGGGTAAACTACTACAAAAGGAGATGGTATAAGGACAGACAGGGGGCACGGATGACACCACAGGTAAGGGAAGAATGCATTCAGTTACTACAATATGTCAGATGAACTAACTAAAATCCTTACCCACTATGTAAATGGTCTCACACACCCCATCAAAAGGAAAAAAAGTATTAACATATATATATATATATGTCAAAATAAGCCAAACTTTGTACTGCTCCAAGAGACCCACCTTTCACAAATTGAACACCAGAAATTAACTAATTTTGGATTTAGGCAAGTACATTCCTCTTCCTGTAAAACAGGGTGGAGGAGGGGTGTGGTGATACTGATTTCAAACAGAGCACGATTTGAGACCAAAGAGGTCATTGTAGATAAGGAAGGAAGGTATGTTATTCTTAAGGGTATCTCTAATGGACAGACTCTCACCCTGGTCATGGCCTATGCTCCCCTGACTTCTAATTTTGATTTCTATATAAATCTATTATCTTTGATAACAGAAAAAGTGGAGGGACTACTGGTTTGTGGCAGAACTTTAACCTCACTTTTAGCCCACAATTAGATAACACCTCAGGAATTCCCTGAAAAGAACGTCAAGTTGCTAAAACAGTTAAAGGAAAACTGCACCCTCATATCTTCTAAATGTTATTTGTTTCCATGTCAACAGACAACTCTTTTCATGTAGCTGTTAAAGATGTATGCAACTGTTTCAGTTAGTTTTCACACTTCATACTAGGCCCTGTCACTCTCCTGGGAAGGTCCATTTTGTGGATGTTGAAATCTCATTGTCCCTGAGAACTGCATTAGCATATGAGAACATGATGTCAGATCAAGCATTTATATCATGTATCTCTATGCCGAAATAACAAATACCCTGCAAAAACTCTCTGGAAACTTATAAACTGAATGGAGTTTAAAGGGGAAAAAAACTGCATTACAACTCAGATAGCTTGTAAAACTCATTGAAGGTAAATGGGGTATTTCACACCTTCTTGCAGCTTGGTTCTTTTAAAACTACTCAAGCAGACAGGCATACTGGGGAGTTTAAAGGTTGATTATGCATCACATTCTCATATGCTAATGCAGCTCTCAGGCACAATGAGATTTTAACAGCTAGCACAGATTGATAGTTACCTGTCACACCTATGTCTACCACAGGTGACTCAAGGACAGAATAAATTATCATGTGCCCCAGTTTCAACAGGGAAAATAACACAGGTAATAAAATATAGTAAAACAGGGAAATGCTCAGGGTTAGGTGACTTCACTACAGAATTTATAAGAGATTCATGGAGGAGACCATTCCCCTACTGATGGCAACCTATCAAGAAGCTCCGAGACAGAAGAGCAAGTTACCTCTCTAATTGAATAACGCAGTTATCTCTATGATTCTCTAACCAGATGAGGACCCCACACAATGTCTGTTATTGTGGTAGCGAGGATTCTTTATAACAGATTTAGACAGACAACTGTAATATAGTGCATAAAAAAAACGCATATTCTGCGTTTGTCAATTTATTGTCCAAAAAGCAAAATAAAGAAAATAAAGGATATTTACAAAAAGGAAAATAAGAGGGTGTTAATTCTTCACACCAATGTAAATCATCAGGACATCATTCTTCTTCCATTAAGCATCAAAATCAAAAGAATTCCTGAGATCTTCCTTCTTGACAGTGTGTAAACCTCCACACTCAGCTCTTCATAGCTCTTGCTCAGTCTCTGATCAGAAAGCAACTGACCATCTTCCATACTCTCTCTCCTATCTATCTCTCTAGCCCTCTGGTGGATATCCTTTTATGGCAGCCTGACGTGACATCAGAGGTCAGGTGACAACATCAGTTAGCAGGAACACTTTATTTTAAACCTCTACATTTCATAAAACAATGCTCTAGCCTGCCTAGCTTAATGCAGTTCTCTATGTCCATCATACAGGCTCTTAAGGAGTCTCTCTTCTGAAGAAAAAGGCTAAATAAATCCTTAATTACAGGGCATGACATCACACTTCGGAGCTGACTCCTCCCCTACTGTGATGTCACTGACTGCTTCTCCCATAAATACAGTCAGTTCAGGGGCTGCCAGCCCTATAGCAGGACCACTGGAAACATCATCAGGTAATGACCCTTTTTTCTTTTATTTCTGGCTCATTGTAATATTTTAAACCAGACTAAAAATATTCAGTAGGTATCACTAGGCTTGAAAAATGTAAGCAGAAAAGGGCACGCTCCTTATCTGTTTACTCTTGCAAGCACTAGGAACCTATTGCTTTTTGTAAGAGAAATAAACCTGTTTTAAAGAAAACATACAAAACAGAAGACAATTTCTAGGGCATACATTTCTTTATAGCTAGACACAATAACTGCTTGTAATTTATACAAATGCTTTCTTTTTTATTTGAGAAACAACTTTTTCTGTACCAAACTTAGCTTTGCAAAACAGCTGTTGGCTGAAAACTTTCAGCCGTCGGCTCCCATTTCATTTTCAGCCCTGTTTTGTTTGACAGCAAAGCTAGCTTCTTTGCCGTACCTGATACCTGCAGCATTTCTTTATATGGGCATCATAGGGGTTTTATATGCTTAAACTCCCTTCATTTTTTTCTAAGGGAGTGTTTTTCTGTGTTTCACCGACTGAGTTAGCTCAGTCTATACACTTGCTGCAAGACACAGGAGCATAAAACAACAGGGGCAAGTTTTGTGCATTCTTTGGAACTCTGCATCAATTTTTCCACTTCAGAGCTGTGTCCTCTTTATAAGAAATCACTCCTGGTGGTTAAACAATCATTTCCCTAACAAACATCAGCTGGGACCAAATTCAACATACTGCTTGCAGCAGCAGGGAACCACTGCTCTTTCTTTAAGGCACCAGCTATTTTTCAGGAACTGCTTTTAAATGGGAACACAGGCATTTTAACAAATAGGGGATAGAAAATAAAAGAAAATAGATATCAGGTTGGCCACCCTGATAGGGGAAAAAAAAGGGTAGTCAGAAAAAAGAGGAGAAACGACAGAGTGAAACAGAACACCTAAGGGGATTGCCTGTTTTAAATCCTCATTCTAGCACAGTTATATTGACCCATTTCAATTTTAAATGTAGGCTATAAATTCCTTACAGCCTTAATAACAGAAAGATTAGAAAAAACTATTCCAAAAATAGTCAATATAGAACAAACTAGATTTGTAGCTGAATGACAAGCTTCAGATAATGTACAAAGAACTATGCACATAGTTAATCATGTTAACTTACAGAAAATTCCTACCACCATCAAGAGTATGGATACTGAAAAGGCTTTTGACCAGGTGTACTGGAACTACTTCTATAGGGTCCTTGTTGGGTTTGGCTTTTCTCCTACTTTTGTTGGATACATACAACCCTTATATCAGGAGACAGGAATGCCTTTTATCTTCCATCCTGTTTGTCTTGTACATTGAACCACTGGCTCAGAAAATCTGACAAGACCCAGGGATCAAAGGTATCCCAACTGGCCCAACGGAGCATAAAATAGCACTTCATGCAGATTATGTGTTACTATATGTAAAAGACCCAGAGGGCTCTCTAGACTTATATGAGAATTCTCTGCACTTTTAGGGTACATACTAGATCAGTGAAAGACAGAAATTCTGACCATTAATTATATACCCTCCAGAGAAATGCAACATAGATACACAATAAAATGGGCTCCACAAAAGTTAAAATACCTAGGAATTTTCTTCAGCTCCAACACTATGCTTTACCTGGACAAGTGCATCCCTTTAATACAGACCCTAAAGGAGGATTTCTGGAGATGGTCACTCCTACCTGTCCCACTGCACTCTCGAATAAAAGCAATAAAAATAAATGTGCTCCCTAGATATTTACATGTATTCCAATGTGCTTCTGTGTTTCCAACTAAACAGTGGTTTACAGAGGAGCAAAGAAATATTTTTAGATACACATGGGCTGCTCATCAATACAGAGTATGAAGCTCACTACTTATCAACAGGAAGGAGAGAGGTGGATGGGCATTACCCCTACTGGAATATTACTGGGTAGCTTCACAGATGAAAGTCTCATTACAGTGGGGATCTTCACTATATGAACTCTGTCGGTAAACAATAGAATGCAACATTGTGGATGAATTCCCACTAATAGCCCTCCTTTTTGATGATTCACGCCAATGCTCTAGGGGTAAATCATATTTGGGGCCTCTGAAGATTACCTTGCAGGCTTGGTTTAATGTAGTCAACAAGAAAGAATAACAGAGCAGACATGGAGGTCTAGATGGACAGCCTGGGATAGTAACTTCACACCTAACATAATGGCTCTTTGGCATAAAAGACAAAGCAGGATAGGCTTACTTACTTATTTATTTATATATTTATTTAACACTTTGGAATTAACCTTTGAGCTACGAGCTGTTTTACAAAGCTTCCATATCAAGAGACAATACAAAAGTTACAACAGTTACAATGATACAATTTGCATAGATAGAAATACAGGTATCTAACATAGGAATACTAGCTGGACAAGACAGTAGCTTTGTAGCTGATTGCAAGCAGTAGCAATTAACAAGTTTGAGAGGTATAGCCAGCTGCCTTGGGAAAAGGCATTGTCACAAGTTTCAGGTCCTAAATTCTTCAAAATAGTTGCAGGTAAAGGGAGGAGAGAAAGGGGTGTGGGAGTTGGGGATCAACAGGCACAGTCCTGGAGAAGAGCTGGAAGACTGGAACTAGGAAAGCAACAGGTGATAGGTGAAGTAAAGTGGAGGTGAGTATGAGGAAAGGGCAGGATTGTGTGGTGAGACAGTAGTGATGGGGAGAGCAAATAAGGGGTAGGAGCAGGGATGGGATTGAATAAATGGAACTCAGGCATGTAGAGAGATTGGCTAGGAGGAAGGTGGTAGAAGTAAGGGCTAATCTGTGGTGGATTAAAATCCTATCAGGTGAAGTTAGGGAGTCTGATTTCCCACAGTGAAGTATTTATGTGGACTATGAGTGCCTTACTGAGTGGTGTAAGTGCCTTATGCATGTCTGAATTCACAGGCTGTAGTGTTAATTAGAGATTGCTTCAGCTCATGCCTGAAGATAGAGAAGCTCTTTATATTATTTACTCTGACAGGGAGCTTGTTTAGCCAGAGGGGGGCCCTGTAGTCAAACAAGCACTGGTCGAGAGATGTCCTCATGAAGGAGATGTATAGGGTACCTCTAACACTATCCCCTGTGCTATGCTGTGGGTGAGCTGGTAGGATGATGCGTTGGATCCAGGGGGGTGCAAGGCCTAGTTGGGCTCTTTTGCCTAGTAGGCACATTTGTAATGTGACCCTGTCTCTGAGTGTGAGCCAGTTAGTTTGTTCATACAAGACGTATGTGTGGGTAAGTTTATCTGCCCCAAGGACTAGACTACATGCTTTATTGAGTGCCATAGCCACCCATTTTATGGCAGTTTCTGAGGCATCACCCTACACTACCAGACCATAATTATTGATAGGATAGAGCTGGTGATGGAGAAGCAAAGGGCTTTGGACATAAAGTATTGACAGTGCTTATGAAACCCCAAGTCTGATATGGACTGCTTTTACTACCTGTTCAGTGTGCCTCAAGAAGGACAGGGTGTCATCCATTATGACCCCTAGGTGTTAAAAGCAGCCTACCTGCTCCTGTGGGACTGCCTCGTTGGTAATGGTGAGTAGAGGGTTTCTTGCCTAGTGTCGATAGCTAGAGATGAGCATGGTTTTTATTTTTTTTTTGTATTTGAGTAGCAGCTTTTGTTGTTGAAACCAGTCTTCAAGTTTGTGATAGGTGGCCTGGAGATTTTGTCAGGGTTGAGCAAGCTGGGAGTGATAATTCAAGATGTCTGCATTATCAGCAAACAGAATGATTTTGCTAGTGCAGGCATCAGGAAGTTCATTTGGAAATAAATTAAAAAGCAGCTGCCCAAGTATGGACCCTTAGGGGACTCCCAGGGAGGCCTCTCTAGCAGTAGAGACAGTAGCCCCTATTTTAATGTGTTGTGATCTTCAGTAGAGGTGGAACCACCTTACAGAGTTTGACAGGCCTACATACTGTAGCTGCTATGTAAGAAGAGAGTGGTTGATTGTGTTGAATGCTTTGGTGAGATCAATAAAAATTGACCCCACAAGCATGCCTCCATCCAGGGTCCTCTGCACAAAGTCATATAATTCAACCAAGACAGTTGACCTGCTATGGCTCTTCTTGAAGTCATGCTGTTGTATGCATTGAAGATTGTATTTTTGCAGATAATCAGTGATTTGGTCAGCCACTATTTTTCCAGAGCTTTTGGGGGGGGGAGAGGATTGAGAAAGGCCTATTGTAAGAGGTGCTTGTGTGATCCCCACTTTTGTGAACAGGGGTCACTACAGCAAGTTTCCTAACTGAGGGAATTTAGCAAGTGTGGGGGATTAATTGAATATTTTAGTGATGGGGAAGCAGTTACATTTCCCAAACAGTAACTAAGGGGGGGGGGGGGAATTTTAAGACATTTGAAGAACTGAAGGCAGAATTTAATTGACAAAATACAGATAGATTTTGATATTTTCAAATTTGAGACTTTGTTATGCAAACACTTAGGCAACAGAAGAGAGGTACACAGGCTGCTTCAAAAGAGATAATAATGTTAGATGTAGTAATGTACAACCTCCAGTAAAAAGGGGCAATATCACTTCTTTATCAGTTCTTAATGCAGGACACACATAATTTGGTATCACCAGTAGAAAATAAATGGAAGAGGGAACTTACCTTACAACTCACATGGAAAGACTGGGACAGAATTTGTAAAAATTCCTCTAAAACAGCATCCGCACCAAGATGGCATGAGTATTGGTGGAAAGTTAAAATGTAATACTTTAGGGTTCCAGCCATTAAAGCCAAATGGGATAGAACTTCCACTGGGGAATGCTGGAGAGAGTGTGGGTAAATGGTTGGGACCTGCACACATATATTCTGGTCCTCTGAGAAACTAAGAAACATCTGGAAGAGTGTTAAACATATACTTAACAAGATCTTTACATTGACAGAAGTTATACCTGGAGCACACTTGATAGTAGGCCTCAAACCAAGAACAGTGATGGGAGGAATCCATCTATCTTTAGAATATTCTTGTGGTAGCTTCACTGAAGGCTATCACAAGAAAATGGCTAAAGAAAATATCTCCAACAATTCAGGAGTGGGAAGAAGTGGTAGACAAAATTACAAGATGGGAGAGATTAATGTTGAAGTTTCAGGATAGTGGTGAAGCATACCTTAACAGATGGGCTAGGTGAATGATGTCAAAAGGAACAGAGGATGCAAGCAATGAGAAAGCTATTGATACCCTTGGTAAAAATTAAAGGGAAATATAGGGATGTTGGAGAACTGGAGGCTAATCAAAGTAAAAGTGAAGTGATACCTACATGGAACAGTAGTTGTCCCGTTGCTCACCCCATCCCCCCCACTTGAGGTCTGAAACTAATACATTCCAGGATAAAACCTTTTAAAATAAAAAGATTGAAATGGAAATAGAAATGAAATATAAAGCCCCTGTAGGTTGCTGCTGTATTAAATTGTTTGTTATGTTGTCTTGGTATATTACATGTTATATACTTTTAAACAAAAAAAAGAGGTGCTGTATCAGGAAGTACTATGAAGTAGAATGTAAACCAAAATATGGTCTCAACTAAGGATATATTTCAGGATGTATGGAATATTCTGTAATGAATTCTGAAGCTACTTAAAAAAGTACAAAGAAAAAAGGTCTACCTACCACAAACCTATGTTATATTGTATTCTGCAGCCCATTTATCACCAGTGACTCCACTAGCACCTCTCTGATCATAGATTCCAGCAGTTTGCTTGAATCTATGGCCAAATTAACCTATCCATTGTTCCCTGGCTCCTACGTTTCTCTGCTTTTGTGCAAGAGCATAAAGTCCACCACTGTCCAGTTAATAGGCACCCCCCCCCAGACTTCAGAAAGCAGTTGACAAGATCTGCTAGGGAGGCTGCCTTGTGCCATTCCCCTTAGCGCCATGGGGTGTTGCCCATCTAGCATGAAGACCTAGTGACCTTAACATAAAAACATAGAAAAGTAGAATTTGTCAGCAGAAAGATACCAATGGTCTATTCAGTTGGCCATGCTATAATACCTTACTCCACAGATTTATTGTTTGGGTGGGTTATCTCCTATTTCTCCTTCCCCCCCCTCAGCCCCCTGTTACACCCAGGGACAATGAATCCTCTTGGTTTGTTCCAGTCATATTTAAATCAATTTAGTTTACCTGTACCCCCCTCCCCACTCACACATAACTTAAGGAATCTAAGCACTTTGAAAGCCTTTAAGCAGTTGTTGGCTTCCTGTACAGTTTTGCCCTCCCATCTGGTGCAACATTAACTTTCCACTTAGGTAGTGGACCTTCCTTCTCCTTGTAAATACAAAACAGAAGTAGTCATTCAATATCATCAGCTTACCCTTATCTTCTTCCACCTGCCTTGCACCCTTCTTCAGACCCATGTGGAAAACAACTATATTTTTGTATAATGTAAACTATATCTGAATATACCTAAATATATCACAAACATATTTAAGGTATAGTATATATACATTTTTCAGATATATGTTAGATATTTGCAGGATCCAATTAGATATATCTTATACTAGGCCCATATAAATTAAATATATATTTTTGTTATACTATTAAAAAATAGTTTTTTGTTTTGTTTTACATTTTGATGTTTTAATGGTCTCTCTAATGAAAAATGATTACATTTGTATACAATGGAAATTTTACTCTACAGCTCCTACAATTGGTGTATGTTAATCAAAAAATATTTTCAAGATGTGTGTATATATATATATATATATATATATATATATATATATATACTGTATATATATTTATATATCAATTAGTGTATGTTAACCAACTTACATTTTCAATATATTCTATGCTAGAAGGGGTAGGGACAAGCCTCATTTAATTATACATCTTGGGACAAACAACCTGGCTGACAAGACAGTACAGTCCAGAGGAGGTTTGAGGAACTAGCACAATTATGTGAGGGGGCAGGAAGATCAGTAACTTTTTCAGAGATACTTCCTGTGCCAAAGGCAAAAACAACAAGAAAGCTGAGAATAGAGGAATTTAACGGATGGCTAAGAACCTGGTGTTGTGCTAAAGGGTATGGGCTGTTGCGGGGTGGGAGGGACCTGGGAGGACAGTAGTCTCTATGCCAAGGACAGACTACACTTGAGTGAGGAGGGAAAGAAAGTGCTGAAACAGAGGATGGAAGAGTACATAGAGGAAGTTGGGAATTTAAACTAGGAGTGGGGGGTGGCAGTTGGGGAAGAGATATGCAGAGACCACAGGTTGGGAAACCATATGAGCTTATCCCCATAACAGTGACAAAGGACAAATGGTAAGTACTGTTGGTGATGCTAGGAAAGGAGGGCAGGATGGGGGGAGAAGGGTGGAAGGTGGTTACCCTTAATGCTAGGAGCCTTGGGAGGAAAACTGCAGAGTTACAGGTTCTCATGGCAGAGGGAGAGTTGGACATTGCAGTCATCACGGAAACATGGGCCACCCAGTACAATGACTGGGACCTGTCTGTACCATGGTACAGATTATTTCATAGGGACAGAGTGATTGGGAAAGGGGGGGTGACACTATATGTGAAGGAAGGACTGAAGTGTGTAAGGGAGGAAGGGGAGGAGGGTAGTATGGAGTCACTTTGGATGCAAATCCAGGATTCCAAGAATAGGATTCTTAGAATGGGAGTGGTGTACAGGCCACCAACTCAGACGGAGGAGTTAGACAGGGAACTAGCGGGACAGATCAGGAGGACCTGCGAGAAGGGTAGTGTGGTGATTGTGGGGGACTTTAACATGCCAGGAGTGGACTGGAGCACCCCAACAACCAGGAAAAGAAGGGAGCAGGTACTGCTGGATGCCTTCCAGGACAGCTTACTGCTGCAAATGGTCAGTGAACCAACCAGGTTAGGAAATACCCTTGACCTTGTGCTGGCAAATGGGGACTTTGTGAGAGAACTTACAGTGGAGGAACAGCTGTCAGGGAGTGACCACCGCTCAGTATGGCTCACATTGGATATGGGCAAGGAAGGAGTAGAATCTGGCACAATACTGCTGGACTTCAGGAGGGCTGACTTTGGGAGGATGGGGGAAGTGGTAAAAGGGTACCTGGCCAGAATTAAATCTAGTATGGACACTAACCAGAGGTGGGAGCTCATAAAGCTGGGGATAGTGGAGACAACAAAAACCTGCTGCAAAGCCCAGAGCAAGAAGGCTAGGGCTAAGAAACCAATCTGGTTGAGCAAGGAGGTCATGGAAACAGTAAGGAGGAAAAGAGCTGACTTTAGGAAGTACAAGAAAACAGGGAGGGGGGAGGACAGGGAGGAGTACTTGACAGAATCGAAGGAGGTGACAAGGGCAGTAAGGGGAGCCAAAGCATCTACGGAACTCAGGCTGGCACAAGGCATTAAGAAGGGGGAGAAGGACTTCTTTAAGTACATCAGGGAGAAAAGGAGCTGTAAGGACCACATAGTAAGGATTAGGAAGGAGGGAGGTTGGGTGGAAGCAGGGTGCGATAAGGCGGAAGCACTAAATGAGTACTTCTGCTCAGTATTTACTAAAGAGAAGAGGGGTGACACCCAAGGTGGGAGAAATGGCAGAAGCAGGGGGGGAAGTGGTGACAGATGTAGAAATCATGGAGAGCAGAGTTCGAGAGGGTTTGAAGGCATTGAGGGTGGACAAGGCACCAGGCCCAGATGGCATCCACCCCAGGGTACTGAAGGAGCTGGCAGAGGTGCTTGCAGGACCTTTGGCAGACCTATTTAATGCCTCACTACATTCAGGGTGTGTACCTCAGGACTGGAGGATGGCTCATGTGGTGCCCCTCCACAAGAGTGGCCCCAAGGATAAACCGGGAAACTACAGACCAGTGAGCCTCACATCCATCGTGGGTAAGCTAATGAGACTATCCTGAAGGAGAGGCTGGTGGCCCTCCTAGAGGCCAAAGGACTACAGGACAGCAGACCGCATGGCTTCATACGTGCCAGATCCTGCCAAACCAACCTGGTCGAGTTCTATGACTGGATAACTAGGCAACTGGACAGGGGCCATGCAGTGGATGTCCTGAATCTGGACTTCAGTAAGGCATTCGACTCAGTGCCACATGGAAGGCTGGGAAGGAAGTTAGTAGGCACAGGGGCAGGTGCAAAGCTGGTGAGATGGGTAGGAAACTGGCTGCAGGGAAGGCAACAGAGGGTGGTGGTGGGTGGGGAGCTCTCACACCCAAGGACAGTGATGACTGTGTTCCACAGGGCTCAGTGTTGGGACCAGTGTTGATTGGGATATTCATTGCAGACATATCATTAGACATCAAGAGCAAGATCAGTCTGTTTGCTGATGATACCAAGGTAGACACGGTGGTGGATCACCTAGGGGGGGTGGCAGGGGTTGCAGGATGATCTGGCAAAGCTTGAAACCTGGTCAGACAGCTGGCAACTGGGCTTTAATGCCAAAAAGTGCAAGGTGCTGCATTTTGGGATGAAGAACCCAAGGAGGAGTTACCAGCTAGGGGGAGTGCAGCTAGCCCAGACAGAGGAGGAGAAGGATCTAGGTGTGCTCATTACAGGGTCAATGAACAACTCGGCACAATGTAGGAAGGCAGCTACAAAGACTAACAAAATGCTGGGTTGTATTGCAAGGGGTATATCCTCGAGGAGGGAGGAGGCGATTCTGCCACTGTATAGGTCATTAGTTAGACCACACATGGAGTACTGCATGCAGTGCTGGCGTCCGTATCTGAAGAGGGACATTAAGTTACTGGAGGGGATGCAGCACAGAGCGACAAAGATGATCAAGGGGCTGGGGGACTTATCATATGAGAGGAGGTTGAAGGAGTTGAACATGTACTCACTGGAGGAGAGGAGAGACAGGGGTGGCATGATTGAAACCTTTAAATACATGAAAGGAATAAACAAGATGTGTACAGAGGGGCTGTTCAAAGTAAGGGAGGGGAGGACCACCAGGGGCCATGATATGAGACTGGAGTGAGGAAGGTTCAGGAGGGAGATGAGGAGACACTTTTTTACAGAGAGGGTGGTGGCTGGGTGGAATGCTTTACCTGCTGAAGTGGTATGCAGTAGAATAGTGGACTGCTTCAAACGAGGATGGGACAGGACAAGGAGGAGGGTTAATGAAGGAGAAGGGTGGAAGGGAGGGGCAGCTGCAGAATAAGGGGTACTAGCTGCACATTCGAGCAGACTTGATAGACCTCTAGGCCTTTATCTGCTGGCAAATTTCGTATGTTCATATGTTCGTATATTAGAGATCTATATTCATAGATGTATTTCATTTGTAGTTAAAATAGGTTTTGGCTTGCTATACATCTTGAAAATATCTGGAATATATGTGTTATTTATCCCCATTATATGGTGATAATAAATGTTAATTATTTTTTATGTAGTAAATAAATATATTTTTATAGCTAATAAATATGGTTGGTATATATTTGTGTATTCCTTTAAATATATGTAGATTACATTCTGTGAATTTATATTTAGGGGCTGGCAGTATAGACTAGAGATTAGAGTAGTGAGGTGTGAATGAGTGTGAGACATCCAGTAGACCTGAGTTTAATTCCTACAACCTCAGCTTGCATACTGTGGGATTCTGAGCAAGCCACGTAACCTCCATAGTGCTCCTGGATCACTCCAGAAAACAGGCAGGTGTGCCTAGTTGGTGTCACCTGGTTATCAAAGAATACAAAAACAATTAATGCATTATTTCTGCATATATTCCTATAGTAAAATATGTATTTTGTTTATGTGCAAGATACGGTATCTGTAGAATATGTATAGAATATACTTTATTTCTGAAATAATTTTGAATTGACAACATTAGCTTACAGACTAGCAGGAAAGTGAAAGAGTATAAACCAAGTACATGTCGGAAATGACCCCAACCTAAAAGGGGAAAAAATAGGGGTGGTATAAATAAAAAAATCAAGCATTTATGAGATTAAGAGGTAAGTCCTATGTGTAAGTATAAATGTGATCTCTATGCCTTAGTTAAAGGTGCACTATAAAATAATTCCATTATAGATATCTCAGTGGTTGCTAACAAAGTACATTTCAAATGCACTGAGAAAGTGAGTATTTTATGATATTTTTTACCATGCATATATTAACAAAAATATTTAGATATATATCAAGTACATAAAAATATATCTATTAAGTATTCAAGATGTATCAGCAGATACTGTACATAAAATATATTCACATATGATAAATATATCATGAGAATATATGTATTATATATTAAATATGTAATATATTGTGCATATAAATCAGATATTTTCAATGGGCCAATATGAAATGTGTTGCATTTATCTCAGACATATGGTGAAAATCTATTTTCAGATTTAATTACACATGTATTTGAAATACACATTAATAAATATGTTTAAAATATATTTCTTTTTGTATGGGGCATGGCTATACTTTCCTCCATTTGTTGCTTTTTTCTTAATGTAACAAAAGGGAAGGCCTGATCCACTTTCTTAACAATTTTCACTATCCTCAGCTCTGCTTCTGCCCTAGCCTTCCTTGCTACCCTGTTGGCCTTATTCACTTTCTCAAGGTATGCTTCCCTTTCTCCATCTACTCAAGTTCCTTTAAAACTCCTGACTGCTGCTATTTTTCCTCTCACTGCAACTGCATCTCCCTTGAAAACAAAGTTTGTTTACTGTTTTATTTGCCTGTCCCCACTTACCCCATTTCTCCTCTAACCCCTCTGACACCCCGGCACCCTGCTTTGCCATTTTGTTGTATACGTTGTACTACACTGCGTGGACATGCTGACTCATATAAATGTAAACTTTGCGTTGTTGTATACAGTATGTAGTATGCAGTACACTAATTCCCTCTGGTATCCCATCCCCAGGATGCAACTGGAAATGAGTCAACTGTGGCTCAGCCTGCCTTCCTGGTCAAAAAGGTTAAATAAATAAACAGAGGTGAAACATGCCGAAATTTGAAAGTACAAATAAATTTAATGCTGTCTGGGCTTACAAAGTTTATAATGAAAAATGTATAACTTCAGAGGCTTAAATACTCAAATAACAATAAACTAAAGCCAGATCTATACAGACAGTGGAAAAGAATGATGTCCCCTCAGCACTAAGACAAAACACCCAAATGTTGTGCCATGCTTTATGACTTCCTTATGAGGCAGTGCTGGTTAATCAGGTTTTTAAAAGTAATATTGATTTAAAAAAAGTGCAAAATAAACTATAAACCACAGAAAAATGAAGGCTTGAAAAACCTAAAGTATCCATACAAAAACAAAAACCTACAACAAAAATGGTGTAAAATAATATTAAATAAAAAGCAGCATTAAAAGAAATTAAACAGGAATCAAACAAAACAATGAGTGCCACATTTTTAAACAGCACAGAGATAAAATAGGGAGCGCTTACAGAGAGGAACTTAACCACAGATATTTGCTTAGTGTTACACAATAATTGGTTGTTGTAGGATTCAAACCTAGATCTCTAGGTTCAAAGATATGACCTCAAGAAAACCTGTCAACACTGCCTTCCTCTCTGTGGCCTTTACACTCACCCTTCTCCTCCCAACACACCCTAATCATTACTTTGTTTCCCATTACCCCAATGAGGAAATCTTTAGGGAACACAGTCATAAGTGCACCTCATAAATCCTCAAGCAGCCTGTTTCTTCTTGACATGAGGCAACACTGCCATCCTTTTAAATAAAACCACTACATTTTTTATTTAGTTTTTGCTGACTGGGTGGGGTGCACTAGGCATACATTTGCCTATTTTCAGGCATGATATGGGAGGTTACAAAGGCAGGATTATGCAGTACTCATTGAAGACATTAACAAAGCACAAGGAGTAGTATATACACAAAATTAGATGATTCATGCAATTGACATACCATACAGGGATACATACTGTACAAGAAAGAAATGCAACAGAGTACAAAGACATTTAACTTCATAGCAATGAGCATATTCAACCTAATATTCTAGCACATCAGAGTCATAAAGGCAGGGGTTTAGGGGTATGTTGGAGTGAGAAATACAGAGAGGGAGTAGTTAAGTGCATTAAGTTGTCAGATAAGAGTGTGAGGGATAGAGCAGGGGTTCATGGATTAGGAGCAAGCACTCTGAAAGCATTGGAGCTGGTAGGAGCAGAGTTGACTTCTGAAGGAGTAGGCAACTTGGGACAGGGGCATGGGAGGTGGCATGCTGTTCCATAATTTAGGAGCTGTGGAAGAGAAGGCCTTTTCACTGTATTTAGACCTAGACCTAGGGATGGATAGCTGATCAAAGTCTGAGGATCTAAGTGAATAATGTTTTTTTGCAAGGCACAAGGTGAGAGGATAGAGAGTGGTGCATCTGGTTAAGTAGTGTCCTGTGATCATACTGCTGAGAGAAATGTCCATTGAGGCTGAAGGGAGATGGCCAACCTAATTTACTGTAGAGTATGCAATGGTGGGTGAGACGATTGCACTCAAGGGCAAAATAAAAGATGTTGTTATACCCCACATCCCATTTGTGCAGTAAGGTGTAGGCTGCATGTGCAAAGACTGAGAGACCATAAGTTAGCTTAGAAAGAAGTAGACCACATGCAATTGTTTTTCATGCAGATGAGGAGAGCTTAGGGCTGGTTCGATAGGCTATACCAAGGCTGGAGTTAGCACCCTTGCAGATGGAGGATATGGGAAGGGAAAATTCCTGGGAGCGATCAAGCATAACACCTAGATACTTAAAGGAAGTGACAGTGTCCAAAGGGAAGCCATTGCCACAGAGCATGGTTAATGGAGTGTTTGCGTTTTTCAGCTGGTGGGGGTTCTGAAGAGCATAGCTTGAGATTTAGTATGATTCATTAAAAGTTTATTTTCTTTTAACCAGGAGTGGATGGCCTTAAGATCGGAGATTAGGGTACCATTGATGTCAGCTGTTCCAGAAGCATTGCTAAAGATAACTAGGTCATTGGCATATAGGAGAGGAGTGCAGTGATTGAAGCAGTGATCGACTGAATTAATATGCAAGGACAATAGTAATAGCCTAAGTAAAGTCCATTGGAGGATGCCAAGAGAGAAAGAAAGATAATCAGAGAAAGAGGAGTCAATCCTAACTTGCTGTTTCCTGTTGGAAAAGTAGCTGATAAACCAGTGCAGAGCATGTTCAGTTATCCCTAGGGTACTGAGCTTGTTGAGAAGAATGGAATGGTTGACCATATCGAAGGCCGTCATGAGATCTATAATACAGCTCCAGTGTATTCGCATCGATCGAGAGTGGTGTATACACTATTTGTTAAAGTGAGCAATGCAGTGGTAGTACTATGACTTTTGCACAATTCATGCTGGACAAGGCAGAGGAGATCATATTTCTCTAGGTAAGAGTTAATTTGGGAAGAAACAATTTTCTCAAGTACTTTACTCAGAACCAGCAGGATGGCAGTAGGCTTGTAACTGGATATGAGTTTGTGGTTCCCTTTTGTGAACACAGGCACAATATTTGCCATTTTCCAGATGGGCAGAACAATGTTAAAGGAGAGTGAGAGGTTGAAGATTCTTGATAGTGGGGCTGCCAGTTCTTGAGCTGTAAGTTTAAATAGTTTTGACTCAATGCCATCAGGGCCAGCAGATCTGGATTCAGGGATCTGCTTAAGAAGCTTATGGACCTCATCAACACTGACTTGTTTGAAGAGGAAAGGTGGATGCTTCCCTGTGGGAAAGTTTGGGGGAGGGGCTGGATGTCCTGGGGCTGTTAAGGACCACAGTGAATGCAGAGAGACTTGGGAACAGCTTATTAAATGCATTGGATATGGTATAATGGTTATTGCAATTGACATCCTCAATCTCAAAGTCAGGAGAGGTAGAATGCTATTGTATCTGAGGGACCATTTGAGGTGGTTCCAATATTGGCATGGGTTGTTGTTATGGGAGGCTAACTAAGTGCAAAACTAGTTACTCTTGCTCTGCCAGATAGCTTGTTTGCACTTATTTCTAAGGGATCTATAGGTGGTCCAATCAGAGCCAGAGTTGGAAGCTTTGAAAGTAGCACAGCATCTGACTCTCATTCAGGAGAGACAGGAGGGGGCATGTTAGCCATTTAGTTTTCTGACCATGGACTCTACTGGAGGTGAAGGGGATATGCTTGTCCTGGAGCCTAGAGAGGCTTGCACTGAAATAAGAGACAGCGAGCTCAATGTTAGAGATAGCCCATAGATATGACCAGTCATGGCTGGCAAGTTCAGTTCTAAACTGCATGGGCTCTAGGTGAGAGAAGTCATGGAAATGAATAATGCAAGCTGGGATATTAGGTGCTTTGGCATGCCAGATGCAGAACATTTCCGAATGATCACTTATGGAATCAGGGAGGATACCAGAGCAAGTAATTTAGTCAAAATTAGGGACAAAGATCCAGTCAATAAGCATGGCAATATGACCATTCATAGAGATCCTGTTGGGTTGGGAAATTATTTGGGTGAGGTGCATCTTATTAAGGGATTGTTCTGCTGATCATTTGTTACAGTCAAGCCAATTTATATTAAAATCCCTGAGAATAACAAAGTAATTGTTGCTCACTGGAGTCTTCAGGGAGCAAAGATATGTGTGTGCTCTTCCCATACTTCGCCTATGCTCCCATGAGCTTTGCTACAAAGGAGGGGGCACTGGTGTGGCAGATGGAGTCAGGACCCAGAAAACCTAGAATTTAAAAGCTGTCCAGTTTGGAGGCCTTAGTCTCTCTTTTCTTCACTTATGTAGCACCACCCTCTTCTGTATAGTGGAGGGACAAGGTAAAAAGGATCATACAAACAGGAGCATGAGCCCATCCCCTGATTCACTCCCTCCGTCCCTCCTTTACACAGCTGTGAGTTTCTTCCTCTCTACCTGTGCAGAGTCTAGACAGATCCTTCATGGCTTTAATTCTAGTTAAATTAAGATTTTTACACCTTTACCTCTGAGTCCTGTCAGCCAATGACTGCCACCTCCTCCTGGCCATCAGTATGCCACCTTGCTTCCTAACTCTTCACACTCACAAAACTGATGTTGGAGTCACTTCCCCAGTCCCAACTTCAGCTGTGCAACACACCACATGGTCCCACAACCAGTTAAAAATGCACCCCCCCCTTTAATGTTGATGAAGTTGCAAAGAAAATGTTTTAGCAGATTGATTATAGAGCCAAATGGCAAGCTGGAAAATAAGCCATGCCAACACCGAAAAGAACTCCCTAATCACTTTATGTCACTCACAGTTGGATGTTAAGGAATGCTGCTGCTTCACTGCCAAACATTTAAATACTAATGCTATATTCCTTCTTTAATTTTGCTACCAAATTCTAAAAATTAGTACCTTGTATGTATTTGGAGTAGTCGAGTAGCCACTGATAGGCATTGCATTGTTGCATGTTATATTCTTTAATCATCTGACTCCATGCATCTGGATTACATTTACAGCATGTGTGTATATGTATTTGTTTAGTGACTAAATGACTGCTACAGTCTTTTCACAAATGCATGAAGGGCGTCTTAAGTGTTAATGCTTCTATGCTACTAGGCTTCATCATTTATTTGTTTTTTTTTATATATATACTGCAGGTAAATATTATATTCAAAATAACACTGCCATTGAAATAGTTTGGCACATATAGAAAAAATATGTAAAAAGCATAATTAAAAATCTCTTTTTTAAGATGTTTAGCACATTGTAGTATTACAGAAAATGTGTTGCTATCTTACAGACATAATGCTGATATGTATTACCTGTGTGTGTTGTACAAGGGGCTGCTTGGAACTGTTCCACCTTGTGACATCACTGTCTCCATATACAGGTATGTGCAAGATTTTTTTGAATCTTGTACATACTTCAGCTGCTCCATATCGACAGAAGATTTGATATCTTTCTGCATGTAGTTAGAAAACAGCAGCTGTGTGCATTCTCTCATCTAAATCTCCCAGTTTAAAATGTGAACCCATCTGGTTAAGTAAGGATTTTACAGCAAGGACTGATATGGTGAGTTTGTGGAATATTTGCTGAGTTGGGGAGAGGGCATTCTCTTCTGTGACAAAATTAGCAATTATCTTGGACAGTGGACAGAGAGAGAGGAAGAGAAAGAAAGTGTGTGTGTGTGTGTGTGTGTGAGAGAGAGAGAGAGAGAGAGACAGAGAGAGAATTAGCTATTTTAAGCATATACTGTGATTACTAACCAAGGAATATGCAGATATAGGCTTTAGGGGAGCTTGAAACTACCCCAGTGTATATGTAACTGAATATTATCATAGTGGGGAGATTTGCATGCTTCAAATGTAATATTGGCAAACTCCAGGGTCATATAATCTGTGGCATTATAAATGGATGTCTGTTGACAAGACAACAGTTGCACTGTTGCCAGGGTAGAATGTTTAGTCCTCTATGGTGCTTCATCAATGTATTTCTGCCCTGACTTGGAGAGTTCATTCCTCTTATGAGTGGATACATTCATCACATCATGAAGAAACTATATAATCCGAATAGAAGGGTCATTTATACAGCTCTGTGAATGGTGGAGTTCTGCCAGCAGAATTCAGGCAGAATTTCAATTTTGCTTCTGACATGCTTTTTGGGTTTTTGATTTGATTCTTTAGTATTCTGATTTTTTTTTCTCATTTGTTATTTTTTTTTATAATTCAAACCATGGATTCATTTAACTCTGTTTAATTAAACCATGGAAATACTAACCCATGGTTTGCATAAAAAGCTGCAACTACTTTAAATAGGCATATGCTCCTGGTCATCTTACAGCGCAGTTTTCAGGGGGTAGAGAAGGGGAGAGGGCTTTTCCAGTCACCCATGGTGGTGGTGGAATGGGGGGAATAGCACGTGGACCCCAAACTGGGACAGCCCCCTCCTCTTCTCTACCCCCTGAAACTGTGCTCACTGCTGTAAGATGACCAGGAACTGCAATGAATGAGCATGTGCACTCATTCAATCAGCTCAGTTGGTGGCCAGCCACAGAGGAGAGAGTAGGGATGTGCTGGTCACCCAGTCAGGGTTGGGATGAAGGGGAGTGGGGTGGTGAGGGACTACCTGACAGGGTGGGGGGTCCACTAGACACCAGGGAATGAGGAAAGGATATATTTTATTGTTTATATGGAGGGGTGATCAGAAGGTGGGGTGGGGACTAGACACCGGAGAATGAGAGTATTTTATTTTTTTCATATGGAGGGGTAAACAGCGGGTGAGTGGGAGGACTAGACACCAACATTTTTTTTGTATGATGCTGGTGATGGACAAGTGGGGGGCCACTAGACACCAGGGAATGAGGATATTATTTTTTATATGGATGGGTGACTGGCAAGTGGGTGGGAGGACTGGATACCAATATTTTTTTCATATGGGGCCAGTGATCAGCAGGGGAGCACAAGAAACTGGGGGCCAGCGATTGGCGAGCAGAGCTGTATCACTAAATAATACATTAAACTGCAGATGGAATAAATTCTGCTGTTTAATGTATTATTACACAGTTCAGTCCAAAAATTCCACAGAAAACAGTGAAAATCTGCAGAAAATGGTCAGATGTTTCTGATCTTGCCATAGGTGAAAGTGTGAAAACTTTTGTGGAATTTCCAAAATTCTGCGAAAGTCCTGCCAAGGCGGAGTTCGCAACATTCTCTTATTTCTATTTCAGAGTATTGGAATTACAACAGAATTCATTCCATGGACTTGCATGGAATTTCTGAAATTGCTATGTTGAAAGTTTGGAGTCAGAATATTTAAAGTTATTGAAGTTATGAGTGAACATTGAAATACTGCAATGTTCACTCATAACCTAGGCATTTTACCATATATGTACACTAGATTTTCAGCATAGCCTTCTTATTACCCCACCTCATGAACCCAGTAGGTAAAATTTTGAAATCCCTGCTGAAACATCTTTTTGCTTTACCAAAACATTCTGTGCCACAGGTGCGAAAACACATTTGTGTAATTATGTGGTATATAACTGTGGTATGAACTAGGGTGAACGTAACTGTGACATAACATTCATTTTGTTATTAAGGCAAGCTTTAAATTCAGGTCTGCTTTAGCTTAATAAGTACAAAGAAACTTATTTCTATTTTCAGATCAATGAGGAAGAAAACAGGAAAAGATGACTTTTTAAAATAGCCTTCAAAAATCATAAAGGGCTATGGATAATCGGGAATTGTTGATTTCATTAGACCTAAAATACAACTGTCATAGAGATTTCTTATTTCACTAAAATATATATTTTTTCTTTTTTTTCTGCAGACTATGTCAGCAAGTCACAATGATCCTCCACTATAACAGCTCAGCCTCTCCCTTAAATTCAAATGCTAGTTCTTTCTGGAATGGGGCTTCCAAGCATCCTATTGAATCTACATCTGAATTGGGTGGCTATGAATTTTTCCAGACAACTAGGGATTTATCTTTGATGACAGTAGAACCCAGCATATCAGTGGATGGCAATGACACAAACCATGATCCCCCTTGGAGGCCATACTGTTTGGCAGGTTGTTATGGTATCTGTATTTACAGGCCTGTTATCGCTTGTAACTATCATAGGAAATATTCTTGTCATTGTTGCATTTAAAGTCAACAAACAATTAAAAACAGTCAACAACTATTTTCTGTTAAGCCTTGCTTGTGCAGATTTAATAATTGGTGTAATTTCAATGAACCTGTTTACCACATATATAATTATGGACAGATGGGCTTTAGGAAATCTGGCATGTGACCTCTGGCTCACAGTAGACTATGTAGCCAGTAATGCCTCTGTCATGAACCTTCTTGTCATCAGTTTTGACAGATACTTTTCAATTACTAGGCCACTGACTTACAGAGCAAAACGGACAACTAAAAGGGCTGGAATAATGATTGGAATTGCCTGGGTAATCTCTTTTGTTTTGTGGGCCCCTGCCATCTTGTTTTGGCAGTATTTTGTTGGCATTAGAACGGTGCCTTCTGATAAATGCTATATACAGTTCCTGACAGAGCCCATCATCACCTTTGGCACGGCCATTGCTGCCTTCTATTTGCCAGTCACCATTATGACCATCTTGTACTGGAGGATCTACAAAGAAACTCAGAAGCGCACCAAAGAGCTAGCAGGGCTACAGGCATCTAGCAGTAATGCTGAGAAAGCTCAGTTTCTTCACCAAACAGGCAGCTCAAGGAGTTGTAGCAGCTATGAGTTACAACAGTCCATAAAGTACCCTGGGAAAAGAAAATATGGGCGATGTCACTTCTGGCCATCTGCAAAGTCTTGGAAGCCCAATACAGAGGTTGAACAGGAGCACAGTAGCAGTGACAGTTGGAATAACAATGATGCTGCACCTTCACCAGAGAATTCAGGGTCATCTGATGAAGAAGAAGTGGCTCCCAAAAGCAAGGCAATTTACTCCATTGTGTTAAAGCTCCCTGGTCACAAAGCCACTCTCAACTCATCCAAATTAGCCTCTGCAGAAGACCTTGAGATGTCTGGTGATGAGCTTCAAAGGACAAACATTAAGTCATCAAAAAGGAGCTCCAAAAAACAACTCTGTGAGCAAGGTGAGAATGATGGCAATAACTTTCAACAGTTCTCTAAGCTTCCTATTCAGTCCAAAACAGATGAAAATAAAACTGTGGATGCTGTTCCAGCTCTGGCTAGAGCAACAGCATCCTTACCTTTATCCTTTAAAGAAGTCACTCTGGCCAAAAGGTTTGCCTCCAAAACAAGAAGCCAGATAACCAAACGGAAACGGATGTCACTTGAGAAAGAAAAGAAAGCTGCACAGACTCTCAGTGCAATTTTGTTGGCCTTCATTATTACCTGGACACCATACAACATAATGGTGCTAGTGAACACTTTTTGTGACAGCTGTATTCCGCCTTTGTTTTGGAACATAGGATACTGGCTTTGCTATATCAACAGCACAGTGAATCCTATATGTTATGCACTGTGCAATAAGACTTTCAGAACCACTTTTAAAATGTTATTGCTATGCCAGTGGGACAAGAGGAAAAGACGTAAACAGCAGTACCAGCAAAGACAAGCTGTTATTTTCCGTAAAAGGATTCCACGAGAAGCATCTTAAAGTTGTATTTAGTGTACAGCTGTTGGTTTTATTGGGTTACACAAACACCTTCCAACATTAAGAAATGAACACAAATACTAGAATTATGCATCATTTTCATTCATATGTTACTATCAAACGTGCACAAACTAAACTTAAGAAAAAATATATGAAAGGATTTTCCTACAGGAATTAAAAGGAGTGAGAGAGACAGATACAATGATCTAAGTCTTGGAAAACATTATAGCTTTGGGATCTCATGCCCCGCAATGTGCAATAGCTGAGTTCCAACTTGGTACTGGGAAAATTATCACATCCTCTCTATGTTCAAATGTTCTCTAGCTATAGACAAACTGGTTAGAGGGTTTATTTAAAATGCTTTATGGTTTCAAAACTATTTTTCACTGCAGACATTTGGAATAGCTTCCTTCCTGTTAAATAGGAGACCTCAGTAAATCTACTTCCTTCTGTTCTGACCATGAATATTTTTTTTATAATGCATGGACCCGATTCTACTAATTTGGTGTGCTAATCATTTCCTTTTGCTCTCGTGCACTGCATTGGTTTTCTAGGTGTCTTAAAAGGACAGAAAATGTAAAACAAACCAGTGCATTCATCCCACCAGCATTTAATGTAAACAGATGTAATTTAAGGAACTAGTTGACTGTGCTAATGTGACCTATTTTTGAGAGGCCACTCATATAAGTTAATCTAATAAATCAATATTAAAAATAATTGATACTAAAAATAATGTAGGTCTCCAGGTGTGCTGAAATGTACCACAAACATTTTGAAAGACCTGATCCAATGACCAGGAAAAAAATAACTAATGTCAACTATCCAAATTATACTGACATTATTTTCTTTTCTATTGTATCCTATTTTGCACAGTATTAAAAGAAAGATCATCCAAAGCTCTGTGTGAATAGATTGTTAATCCAATAAAGTGTGCCACATTTGCAAAACTGATTTTCTGTTTAGTTTTGCTAACTATTATGGCAGGGTTTAAAACTTAATGTTCAAGGGAATTAATGATTGCACACAACTCACTCACTAATGGTTCGCTATTTGTGGCACTGGTTGTACACTGTCCTCCTGGCAGCATTTAAGATGAACTATATATCACATAAAAACAAAGGTATATGTTTACTGAGATTTATCTTTTACAATGTTGATGTGTACTTTTTTGAAAGGCCACTTACTTTAAGTTTTTTAATTATAAGTATTTTGTTACAGGACCATTTAAAGTGGATGCAGATTACTGGGCAGTCCATAACTTAACACTTTCAGTGTATAAGGGCTGGCAGAAAAGAAAGTGAGAAAGTTCCATTGTTTGCCGTTATTCATTGTATAATCTGTATCTCACTGCTTACTAAAGAGTTTAAGTCAAGACCCTGGAAAACATTTTGTTTGGACTGTTGCTTCATACATGATTGAGGTTGTCTTTTCTGAACAGATGTTTTTGTATAATCCTATAAACTGACCTATGGTATGACATACTGTACAGTAATTCTGTTTTATTCTAAAGCAAACTTTCTTTATAGACAGAATTCAGACTGTCAGTGTTGTGAACACAGAGTTGGTGTAAAAGCTGCTTTTGTATTCAGTGTGGGATGGTGTTTACTAAAAATGATGTAGACAAAAGTGGAAGTATATTAAATGGTGTCTGTGTATTTGAACTGTTCAATTTTTGTGTTATGTTTATATAAAATATTTATACATACCTTACTTAATGTTTATTTAATGTTGATAAATATTAATCGTGAGTCTTCAAAACGTGATATCCTTTTAGGGTTGTCCTTAAAGGTTCACTTGAGTGATAAATATGTGTTTATATATTTTTATATTTGAAAATTCACAATAAAAATATAGCAAAACAGTTTTTACTATTCTCTAAACATGACATTCAATTAGTGCTGTTCATAAAAAACACATAAACTTATTTTTCTGGTCTGAAGTTGGTGACATCTAATCAAGAACAGGAAGTAGTATAATGGGTAAAGTTGATTACGTAGTAGAGCTAAGCAAACCACTGTTGGCCTCTAATTGGGAATGCTATCAATCAAGCTGATCTTCATTTCCCATCTAATGCCAAAAAAAGGCTAATTCCAATTTATGAAAAAAATTGAGCATCAGGGACTAGATTTTTAGCCACTTGGGTCATTTTATTAGTGTACTCACAATACTTCTGCCAAAACTGTTAGACCTCATGAGAAATGGTTTAATGTTTTGCACCAATGTGTCAAGATGATCATGAAAAATAACACATGTATCAAAAATCATTCATGTATCATTGCTTTACCGCATAGTGTGGAAGCTGTGGTTAATGAGCACAAATATTAGAAAGTCAGCCACAAACATGTGTATGCTTTGTGGTTGCCACAACTGTAGCAGAACATTTAAAAATCAAGCCATTGATTTTTGAAAGGTTAGACTCATTTTGGGTTCATTTGTTTTAACTCTAAAATAAACCCCAGTTTCAAACAGACAAAACCTTAGGCAAGCAAATATGGTACTTATCTCCATTTCTGTTCAGATGTCACCAACTGACAACCAAAGCAAAATAAAAACCATAGCAAACAGATGTTAATAATGTCCACATTATAAATAAAACTACAATTACAAAATGGTTAGTAAACATTGAAGTAGATAATTAATTTAGCATGTGTTTTTCTCGGCAGCCTCCTTCTATATTTTTGTTGCTCAAGTTGACCTTTAATTAATAATAGTGTTTTACAATATTTATAAAAAATAAGTTTATCCCATTCAGACTGAAGTACAGTAGTTAAAATTTTGAGACACAGGAAGTCAATAAATTGTTATGAGCATCAAAATCTAAACAAAGAAGAGTTTAATTGTTCCAGTTTCACTAACACATGGTCCTAACTTAATGAAGTATGTACTAGTGTGCACCATTGTTAAACTGATACCAAACTTCAGTTTCTCTGTTATTGTCTCAAACCATTGGTATTCATGGAAAGTTTTAATTGCCAGATTCTAAAGTTTTTAAGAATATTTAATAGCAATACTGATTTCAACAGTGCTGTTTACATAATTGGTATGGCAAGAAATAAATTTGTAGCATCAACATGTGTGTAATTCAGAGTGATAGACTGAAATTGGTTTCTTATCTCAGAATGTGTCTTGTTCACTAGGCTTTCCACTAATTTATATTGTTCATTCACATGTGCATTTCTTCTGAAGTAGAATAGAGCACATATGTCAAACTATCTGGCAATACCATAGATATATGTTGCTACTGTATTTTATTGAATTGCTGTACCACAATTTGCATCACTTAAAATGATTTATTATTAGCAGACAAAGATCTTGTATAATGCAGAGGTTATAAAATGTTTCAAGATGACTCCTTGCCCAGTTCTTATATTCTAGTTCTGATAAGAAAGGACCATTTGTAGCATTAGGCTATGCTAACCTGGGAATTATGAACCTATACAAAAATATGATTATAATAAAATTCAGTCTTTACTGATAGATGTGTAATATATAACCCACTCTTAGGTGTGCGGTCATGCTCTGATAGACACATGCCTTGGCGTGTGTTGTTATGTACGAGGCCGCAGGCAGAGTGCATTGACCACCCAAGGCATGTGTATATCAGAGCACGACAGTACACCCTAGAGTGGGTTATCTATCTTATAAAATGGCAAAATTGTTTTGGAGGAGGTTAAAATTGCAGGTGTGTGGTCATGTTCTGATATACGCATGGTCACCTGATGGTCTTTCACCATTTGCAGTGCATCTTTTCCTAACCCATTAAATAAACATATATATATATATATATATATATATACACACATACACACTGTAGTGTGTAAATTAGTAGCATAACTCAGAATATGCCAGTTATTTTCATGATTGTGGAGTGTGAGGGCAGGACCACACCGTACCTCACAAGGCAGAGTCACAAAGTTCTGTTAACTCACAAGCAATTTTAAATGAGATATTCTGAGTCAGGTAATAGTGTACCCTGTTTAAGCCACATATTTCAAAATACTGAGCTTTCAAAATAGCTGTTTGTATTCAAATGTGACCTTTTTGTTTATTTCACTTCTCTGTTGGATGCAGAACGAACCAATGGAATGGCATCAGACATTGTTAAAACTGTTATTTTGTTGGGTTAAGTACAGTATTGTGACATTTGCAATGCATTTTTTTTATTTTGATGACATCTGCAACATTAAACCTACCACAGTATGTTATTTTTTAACCAAGTCAAAAGTGTTCAGCACTCTTGTGGACATACTAGGTGCTTAATTCACAGGGGAACACTGAAATCATCAGCAGTGACTCAAGATCAAGCCATTTATCACCACACCTAGTAAGTAGTAGGACATAATGCAGAATAGAAGGGGTTTCTTACCTTTTGTAGTTTTTATTTCATTGCAGCTGTTTAAGCTTATTCTTCCAAAAGCTGCAGTACACACAAATATACCGTACATTGCCCTGGTGCTCTGAAGGCAAGATCATATGATTTTGAAACCTCCAGGTTGAGTAGGGCAGCATGCTAGCCCCTTGTGTACCAGTCCCCTGCTTTGAAGGAATGTTTGTATCTAGGACAGTCACCAGTTGTCAGGATTTACTTGTCTTTCACTGCACCACATGGAGGAGCTGGATGAAATAGCAACAATAAACACTCCTAAGGGTAAGAAACCCACCTGTTATTTTTTGAAGTTGCATATGAATTGTTACAACAAAATAACACTTAATCTGGTGCAGTTTTTACCCACAGGCATGTACAGCATGCACATGTTTAATATGTAATGGTGTGCCTAGCATATACTATTGATCTTCACATGTGAGGGAGCAAGACAGTAACTCATGACTAGCAAAAGTGCAAGTGAGTATTGAATGCCCCATTCCCTCACAAGTGATGATAAATAGCATATTGTCATTCAGGTATTTGAGTATCTAATCTGTACTAAGTATTTTAATTTATAAAGCATTTAAATCAGTTATTTGATAAGAAAATATGTTTCTGTTTCATTTCTGTACCTTTTTTCCGTGCAGCAGAGCCTCTTGTATTGTCATCAGGCATTTGTGCAAGCTGCTTGCCCATTGGTTATGTGTTCCATTGTAATCAATCCAAAGCATAAATAACATGCTGATGACTTCTCCAAACTATAAATAACATGTTTATTTCATTGTAGTGCCCGTATAAGCAAATATATTATACGCTTCAAGGGATAACATAGGAAAGGGTCTGCGGTAAAAAGAATAATGCATGCCTCAGGTGATTGCTAGGCATGAGGCATAGTCGAGAGTTGCAACCACCTATGAAGTGCCACCTGAGCCTATCACTGTCTGTATGACAGGGAACAAGTGCACATGTACTGTAGAAACAGCTTTTTCTAACGTTCTCATGTGCTCACCCTCTGTCATTCAGATAGCAGCCAGCTGAGGTTGTGTGTAGAGGGTCTTTGCAAGTCACTGTCTGCAGGCCTGACCATGGACTGGTCATGAGACTTCATGGGTGAGTTGGGGGCAAAAGGGTGGTGGGTGTTCAGTGGGCTGGTGGGGGGGTACTATTTTTATAACAGGGATCAGGCAGTAGAGGGCTACCACTGGACTATCAAGGATGTTTCTTTTTAATCATGGATCAGGAGGGGGTGAACTAGACTACCAAAGATGTTAACTTCTGTTCAATAGGGGATTTGGCTGGAGGACACTAGACAATCAGAGATGTTAACTTCTATTCAGTTTGGGATCAGGTGGGAGGGCAAAAGACCAGCAGGAATATTGACGTCTAATTATTTGGGAATCTGTAGGTGAGCCACAAGACTACCAGGGATGTTAACTTGTATTAAGTCAGGGACTGACAGGGAGAAGGGCCACTAGATGTATTCAGTCAAGGATCAGGCAGGGGGTTCAGGGGATTATGTCCCACAGTGCATGTTGGTAAGGTCGGGGTATTGGAAGCTGTAAGCAACATTGCCAAAGCAGCCATCTAATGCAACCAGAATCCTTGAATATACCACTGTGCCCTGTATGGAAGAGGTTTCCATCATTTTCACGTGGATAGTGATGTATTCAGTGTGATCATGCTATTCACTGAGTACCACACACCAATGCCCTTTGAATATGTGCCCTGCCCCATTTGAAAGCAAAATACCCATTTGCATGGTGCTGTTCATGTTAGTGCCATGTTAACCATCTGAATATTGGTGCCTTAGTATTATGCATTAAAATTAACTTGGTTGTGTCAGTCACCTGCATATTTCCAGGTAGGCAGGGATCCACACAGAGAGCCCTCCTGTTCTGACAGATAAACAAGGAAAACTTCAGAAATTTTTAAAAAGGGTAGAATTTATTACAGTGATGACTGGAATTGAAGGCTCTGTCCAGTAGTCAGGTGACTGAAGCAACGTAGTTAAGCCAGTGCAAAATAGTAACTGTGCATCCCTGAAGAGGAGGATCCACCTCAAAATATTAGTGCAATAAGGCAGTATTGTTTATACTTGTGGGCACTACATTATTTAATTAATAAAGTTTCTTAGTGCAATATATTTTAAGTGAGTGGGACTTTTTCTGATGTCTCTAGACTACAGTTTCAACTGTGTTAGAAGTGTTCCCTTCCAGTTTCATACTTTTTTTTAAAATTCTATTTATACACCCATTTCGGTCAGGGCATCCTTCCAAGGAGCCCGCTTGGTGGTGGCCTCTCACTCCCTGCCTGAACCCTCCCCCCGCTGTCAGTACACTCCCCACCCAGCCACTCCAGTAAGGCCCAGTCTCCTGGCAACTGGGTACCCCCTGGGGAGGGCTTGCCAGCCCTTGGCAACCTTGCAGACTCAAAGAACTTACCTGGTAGCTTGGTTGGTGCCTGGGAGTTTCCTAGTAAGCTTGGGCTAGTGTTGGGATGTGGACTAAGCCCCTGGAGCCCTCTTCATCTCCGCTGGCCGGTGGGGGATTTTCTTAGTAGTGCTTCCCATCCCTCCCTTAAATGTGGCGTGCAATGATGCTATGGCGCATGGCAACCCTGTTGGCATGGGGCATGGCAACCCTGCCTGCATCTGCCAGACTCACCCCTCCTATTTAGTTTGCCATCCTGTAATACCCCCAATCTCCATCAGGGGCCACCAGGATGCTGGACAATCCCACAGCCCCGCCCAGGAGAGAAGAGCAGTCCTTCAGACACTCAGTCCTCTCCTGCCCCTGCTGATCCCCGGCGCCTGAGTTCCGCTTCCAAACCTGGATCCCCAGTGTGGCACGAGGTGTGGCATCCAGCACCTCAACCCTCAGCACCACTGGGCCGGGCAGTTTCATACATGAAATGATATGTTGTGATTTATAAATAACATTTAAAAAATGGATAATGCATTTCACAGCATGCTGGTTTTGTACTTATCCAGTATTTATATTTAGTGCACTGATTATTTTAACACCAGTAGTTAAACAAGCAGTGCAACGAAAATAGGCAAAAATTTGACCCCATTCTTTTTTCTTCCTAATCAGTGCCAGATGTCTTGCAGTTCATTTTGGTGGTGAAATTTTTGGTTTCTGCCATCATTTAAGAATTTTACAAACATTTTAAAACAATTATTTCTCAAGAAAAAAAGATGGCCGCCTCATTTTTGCATTGAAATAATATTAAAGACCTGAGGAGGTTAAGAGTTCAGACAAAAATTCTGATGTAATTTACACTGCATAGGAAGCATCCAGAAACCCCAAATCAACAGTTCTGCCAATATTTTTCATAAGGACAGCAGAAAATTAGCTTATTGGAAAAAACGTTTTTTTGTTGCACTGTTGCTTTAAATGTTATAAATATGGCCTCCAGACCTAAACAAGTCTGCACTGTTTTTTGCTGGTAGTGTAGTGGATTTGTGCTTAGTGCAAAAGAAGCTGCAAATATATTTTGATCACATTGAACTTGAAGGAAACAAATAGTTTTTAGCAGTTAGTAATTTTTTTCTTCCAGAACATTTGTAAATGTAGGAGCAAGCATGAAACAATGAACCAACTCATTTGTTAGTCAAGTGTGTATTTTGTCTATATTAGAAGAGTTTTGAATGTAAGCATTGCCATGTAACAATAGCTGGCTCTACTTAAAGTCTTCCATGCTCTTTATATTTCAGCCAGCTTAGAATGCTAAATATTTTTAAGTTTCTTCCTCATTCATTATTCTGTGTCTTGTGGAGATGCATTCACGAACTGTAATTCATTTTCCATTTCTTTTTTATTTTATTGCTTTCTTCTACTGTACGTTGCTGTTTTAATAATTTAGCAGCTACTTGCATTCATAGGGCACTATGCATGAAGGGCCCTGAAATGCACACCTTGCGGTAGTAAACCCTGCACACCACTACGCGGTACACAGTGCAAGGCAGCAACATGGCATTCATGACTGCATGCACATGGCACACAAACAGAGGGGGCGTGAGTAAGAACGTGTGGAGGGACATGTGGTCAGGACAGGGGCATAGCCAGGAGAGACAGAACCGCCCCTTGACCCCACCATATAAGGTGACGCGAAATGCACAATGCAGTAGCATATCTGTGAATGCAGCGCAGCAGCAGCAGCATGCAGGAGAGATGGCAGAACAGCAAGAGGAGGTGGACACACCAGCAGAGGGTGAGGGAGAAGGAGGCATGGGAGGGCAATGGAGATGCCGTGAGGGTGGGACATGGACATGCTCCACCAACTTCAGCAGCGAGCAGGTTATAGCAATGGTAACCAAAATCAGATGCACTATGACAGGCTGTACATGGTCCTGGCACTCATCACCCTCCTGGAAGTGGAGGTCAGAATGTGGCTGGACATCCAGGCCAGCGTCAGTGCCACAGGGCCGTAAGGCGTGGACTCTCACAGCCATCAAGCACAAGTGGCACGACCTCTGTGCGGTCATGAAGAAGAAGCTGGCAGCTGCCTCACAGAAGCAGCACAGCACGGGAGGAGGTGTCCCCACGCAGGACACACAACTGTCACCCATAGAGAGACTAGTGGCTGAGACCCTCATACAGGTGGCAATTCATGGCTTGGAAGGAGGCGTGGACACACAGGCAGGTAGGTGCAGTGCAGGGATGGGGCGGGGGTGCAGGCAGGAATGCACAGGCAGCACAACAGTAATGCTTACCTCCCCCTCCCACAGACATAGCCCAGGCACCACAGGACACAGCAGCTGCCAGAGGACAGGCATCACAAGGCATGACACCAGAGGCACCAGTGCACAATGCCATGCAACGTGTGGCCAATCAGGTAGGTAACAAGGGGCAGAGATGTAACACACCACTACAAGGCTGATTGTTACACAGGTACACTGATGCGCGGTATGTTATCTCCACAGGAACAGAGATGGACACCCAGACACAGGCGGACAGTGACAGCACAGCAGAGTAGATCATTGCCCACACAGAAGAGGCCAACAACAGCCTCAGGAGTGAGGACCGTGAAGACATTGAACCCAGCAATGGGCATGGCCGCAGCCCTCCCCTGCCCTGGAATTCACCAACACCCTGCCCTGGCAAGGGGGTGGGGGATGCCCCAGGCAGTGCTCCCAGAGTAGCACCATCGGCACCCCACAGAGCCACGGGCGGCACTGACAGTGGTGATGAGGGTCCATCCACAGGCCCATGCAGATGTGGCAAGACACCCTGCTATGACCCATACCAGCGGGAACAGTACCGCATGCTGCAGCAGCTGGAGCGGGACCACCTTGCAGAACAGCAGAACACCACGGCCTCCATCATTGCACTGATAGAGGTCACCCGCACCATCGGCAATGGCATCACATGGTCCGCCGCTGCGCTGGAACAGATCATGCAACACCTCTGTACCATGCATGCAGCACCCCCAGTGGGCCCACCACCAGGGCCACTGGCACACACACGCATGGTGGCCACACAGGCCACCACACAACCATGTGAACCGGAGCAGGGCATGTGCAAGAACCCCACCCCACGATGCACCAGGGACCCGTGGCATCCGCCACACCGCCACACCCAGGGCTTGGCACTGATGCACCCAGTACTGTCTCTGACCATGGTGCAGATGGCCAAGACACACAGGATATGGCTCCCAGTCCAACAGGGTTGGCACCCAGGCATGCATGGGGTGTAGGGGACGTGGCTCTGCCAGGGGGCAAGTGGCACCCAGGTGCCTGTGCACACATGCAATGACATGGTCCCAGTCCCAGCCCAATGCTGTGGGCCTGTGACAGCCCAGAATGCTGCATCCTGACCCAGTCCCATCCCCATGGCCAAACCATCCTTGGCAGCCACTCAGCATGCATTGTGATCATCGTGGCTGTGCCCCAGCGACAGCAGTGGTCTCCACATGCTGTACGCCACATCCCTGCAGGGTCCCCACTATGGCTCTGCAGTGTCTGCCGGGGGTGCGCTGTCCGGGTCCCACCACTGCACCAACTCACCATGGGAAGGTACCTGCCACAAGCGCATACTGAGCAGCACAGCCACTCGCAGTGCCCTATTCCACATGTTGCAGGCCGCGGGCATCATCAACATCCCCGTCATCCACTGTTGGAGCCTGTGGTGGTCCCTGCGGCATTGGCATGGACTCACGCTTGGCCAGGTTGTACAACATGCAGCATACGGTGAACACCCTGCAGGCTCTGTCGGGTGTTAGCAGGACCATGCCACCTGAGTGACTGAGACACCAGAAGTGCATCTTCAGCTGTCCAGTGGCCCGCTTCACAATGTTCTGTGTCCGGCGATGCACGGTGTTGTATGCCTGGGTCCCTGGTGCCAGGATAGGTGTCATGAGGTACGCATGCAGGGGGTAGCCACTGTCACCTGCTGGGTGAAGGGAGAGACACCATGAGAATTGTGCAGTGCCTGCCATGTCTGTGTGAGCACCATCAGTGTGTGCATATGTACCTAGTAGCCATCCATCAAGATGCCCATCCTGCAGCAGTGCACTGATGCCAGAGGCATTCAGGATGTACGAGTCATGCATCAACCCCAGAAACCTGGCACACACATCCAGGAACAGGCTGCCTGCATCGCAGACCACCTGGCAGTTCACACTGTGAAAACTCTTCCTGTTGTGGTAGGCCTCCTTGTCCTCCATGGGGGTGCAGATTGTGATGTGCATGCAGTCAATGACCCCACACACATTGGACATCCCATGAATTGTGAAGAATGCATGGTTTGTCACACGGAGCTCCTATGTGGTATGGGGCAGGTAGACGTGGTCCCCCATGTGTGTCAGCAGTGCGTCAGTCACCTGCTGCACCACGCTATGGGACACAGAGGACTGGCTCATGCCAGGTGCATCCCCGGTAACGTGCTGGAATGACCCTGTCACATAGTAGTCAATTTACACATGACCTTTACCTCCACCGACATTGCCATGGAGCGTCGTGTCCTGGGTGCCGTGGCTGTGCTGACCATGTCTCAGAGCCATGCAACAATAGGCCATGGGAAGTGGAAATGCTCCAGGCAGTGCGTTTCCCAGCACCATGTGGTGTCGACCCTGGCACGGAACACCCTTGGGAATGGCGGCATGTTCCGATGTCTCCTGTCTTGCGCCTCCAATAGTAGCAGATACGGTCCCACTCCTGGACACATCCTAAATCACTGTGCTGCCCTCTCCCACACAGTGCAGCCAGCAGGCACCTCTCTCTTATATGCATGTGCTGCTGTGGGTGTGGCAGACACTGGCATAGGCATGCCCTCACACTGCACCGTGTCCCATAGCTCATGCCCATGTCCACGCAGTGCCCTGTGTACATACAGTCCAGTGCAAGCAATGGTGTATGCAGTTGTTGAATGAATGGCCATATTCCCATGACACCTGTTCCATGTCTTGGAGGAGACCTACACCCCGAACTGTGGAGTGGGGGACCTGTGGCAGGTATGGCCGTTCGGGCAAGTGGGTACTATGTGTGCTGCATGCACTGTTCATTGCCACGGCATGTGTTGGATGTGTGGCTAACCTACAGCAACCTGTCTCCCTTGCAGAATTCCCAGGGTTGGCCAGAGTGGAAAGAGCTAAGTCTGCAGGTGCAGCCGGAAGGTGCCTCTGCTTTGTGTGTGCCTCTGGGCAGTGGCACCAGCGATACTGGCAACAGTACCAGCAGTACATGATCCTGTAGGATGAGGGGGCTATGATGTATGATGGGGATGTGGACTACAGGCGCTGGGAGGTGTACATCCCATCTCCAGTAGATAGCAAGGCCTGAGGCACCGTGGCGGGGAGTGGGGTTCATCACTGAGACTGACATTTTCCCGCTTGTTTTTGCAGTGCTACAGGGGTCCAGTGTAGAGGATGATGCCTCACAACATCAGACGACCACTGCAGGAGATGGAGGATGGTGACAGTGACTCCAGCAGTGATGAGGGCCAGGGCAGTGCACAGCCTGCGGGACAGTGAGGGGTCCATCCACCACTGTGTTTGACTGTCTGCGGGAGCCTCAGTTGGGGTGGACTCTGTCTGTGTGGCAGTGCAGCCTACATGTTGGCTGGCTGTGTGTGGCAGGCACCCACAGCCTGAGGTCTGCTGGGCATTGAGGCTGTCGCACCTATTGGGGGGATGGGAGCACCCGGTTGTGTTGTTGTACTTGTACCATTTTCCTGCAATAAAACATTGTACCTGATACATGTGTGTTCATTGACTTGGGGGGGGGGCTGTCTGATGATTGCTGCCGCAGCCTATCCCAGATCAGTGCACCAGTGGGTGTGGACACACACTGCATGGTGTCTGTGCATTCCGAGTGGCATGCCCACATATGGTGTATGGGTCTGTGCCACCATACCCCTCTCAGTGCCACTCATTCTCACGTGCACTGTGTGCCATGCATGCTGCCACGTGCAGTATGCATGTGGTACTCATGCCTTAAAGGCATGCCCTTTGTATGGCAACATGCCATACGGCATGCCCTGTGTACTGCAACATGCCATACGGCATGCCCTGTGTCTGTGCGGTCATGTGGCATGTATGCATGCCGTGCTGGGCAGCTCTGCTCTGTGGTGGTGGTGTCTTGGCCAGTCCAGTGGCATGGCCCTGGGGTGTCTTCACCTCCGATAAGGCGTGCCATGGTGTGGGGGGGGCAGGGCCGGGCTACCTGGTGGCTCCATTCTGCTTCCATGTGTGCCTGTGCACGTGTCTTTACAGAAGCCTCTGCCCATGCATATCTGTGCACCTCTTTGTCATATCTGTGTTGGTATATGCGTGCCAGAACTGCTGCATGCCTGCCGCATGTGGCCACGGCCCTGCGGTTCTGCTTCATGTTCCCCCATTCATGGGTGTGCATGGGTCCACTGCACGTGCTTTGTGCATGCCACATTGCGTAAGCATGCACGGCCATGCATCGTAGTGTGCACTATGCACCCTTCTGCATGGTGTGCTGTATTCGTTCATAGCACCCATATTTTGCAACAGACTTACACAGTACTTTATGTGACATGATCACAAATGCAGTATGTGACATGATCACATGTAAAGTAAACAATCCCTTTTAAACCTACTCTCCCCTGTCTTGCGCTCTGGAACTGAGTGATACTGGGATTGCTCTGTATGCTGCTAGCCTTGGTTTGCATGCTGAGTGCAGTTCATCTATAGCAAACACTGGCAAGGAAAGCTCAGAGCATCCCTGAGGACGTGCTCCAGACTTCTGGTGAGGAGGACCTTGCAGCACTCCAACAGCAGCCCCAATGGTGGTATGGTTGAGGTGGCACTGGCAGCATAGGTGACCATGTACTCTTGGTCATCCCTGAGGCCAGGTACAAAAATGCAGGTCCATGTGGAAGGGGCTGGATGGAGAAATGGAATCTGGCATGTCTGGGATCCTGCAGATAAGGTCCTGTGCATACTTATCCATGCCAACCAGCCTTTCACAGCATTTTGCATTCTCCTCCAGCTGTGGTCCATAGTTCAGAGGCTGCTTCTGTCCTCTTCACTCTGGAGGCAATGGTGGGTGATAGACCTGAAACCTGGGACTGAGTGCAGGCACCCTAAGGGTGTTTTGTCTGCATACAATGGCTGCATTGGAAGGAGTTCAGTGGGCAGTGGTCACAAGCTTGGAGGACTTGAAGGAGTGCAGCATATAGTGGCCAAAGAAGCCCAAGGTAAAAGAGATGAGTATAAAAATGATTCTCTTTCCCAGAAGTAACCTTTTTTAAACACACTCATACTGAATGATTTTTCCTTTACAGGTCCCTGCACTGGCTATCTTTAAAGATCAGGTGTTTTGTAAGGATGTGTATCTTAAACATGAAGATTTGAGGCATTTAGATGCCTCTGTAATGATTTTGTTTGGCTTTACTTATTTCGTTAATTACATTTTCATCATTGTATTTGCATTTTGCCAACCACTAGTAAAACAAATAAATAAATAATCCAATGGAAATCTTGTATTATGATGTCAGAAAAGTTTTACTGGCAAAGTTGGCAGTGTATTTAATGGGAAACTGGAAACCTGTTTACAGATTTCTACAGAGAAATAACACTTCTACTACCAAAATGTTACATATTTAATAGAACTATACAACGTTTGAGAACCTCTGGAGCCGGACATTAGAAAAAGGTCAAAAGCAGAGTGCAAAGGTTTGCAGTGCACCTGCACATGCCCATTAGAGTTGCAGTGAAGTAAAATTCCTCCCACGAAGTGGCCACTTCACGCTAGTATTCCGCTACACATAGTGCCCATTTTAAACCTTCACTTCACCACTTCGCATTGTAATTATGACTCTGAGTTGTGCACTCTGCCTTATTCCACTTTAAGGTGGAGTGAGAATTTACAGGCAGCCCACACACACATATCACATGGCTTACACAATGTAGCTCACATGCTTCAGGCAGGCAGGCAGATAGTAGGTTACAGGCAAAAATAGTCTCCAGTGAGGGCTGACTTACACGTTTTGCATGGGGTGTGACAAATGGCTCAGCTCTGCAAATGGCCACGGGTGCAGTGTGTACATGTGATGAAGAGGGTTGCACAGGTGACAAGTCCACAAATTAAGTTATTTTCCCTGTTTTACATACAGGGTTGATGTACCACTTGCACTAGATATACTGCATTGACCACCACCACCGCTACTCTGACCACCGCTTGACAAGATTTCTAAATCATAATCTTCCCCCTCATCATGCCTGTAGCAATCCTCTGGTGTTATTTAATTGCTACTGCAGATATTCCTACTTGGTCTTACACTCATGGAAGGGGATAACATGCTCAGTAAGGTTGATGATGAGGGTGAACTCCCCTCTATGGCATTAGCTGCCATCTGGTGTCGGGTCCACAGTGCCATGTGCCTGCTTATAAGATGTGTATGCTGGCCTCCCATGCCCAGATGATTTCCCTTTTTACCGTGACTCACAAACGCATGGCAAAGCTGGCAGATTGCAACTGACTCATCATTTGCATCTTGAACAAAAAAATCCCAAACAAGGGATTGTGATCCCCTACTTTTAACATGTCCCTGATGCTGCTTATTGGGCTCTGTGTTTTTAATCCCTGAAATGGGGAGTGTGCTACATGATTTTTCAGGCGGACACACTTGGACTCCAACTGACCACCATGACTACCTATGATTATTACTGGATCATCATCAGTATCATCAACAGCAACCACTAAATCACAACGTTTTTGAGGAGGGGTGATTTAATGCCAACAGACCCAGACACAGCCACCTTGACTTTCTTTTTCTCTGGTTCCCAACAGGATTCACTGACAACATTACCATATTCATCAACATCATCTGCATCCTCATTTTCAGCTTGGATGCTGTCATGGGGAGAACATGTTCCAACCACAGCATCATCATCATCATCATCATCACCCAACATTTTTTAGCCACACTTTGAATCATTGGATGGCAAAGTCATGACCTCAACAGTGCTGGAAGAATTGTGACATTGTGAGTTATCATTGCCAGGATCAGAATCATGTTCATTACCATGGGAATGTTAATGGGGAGTATGACCTCATCTACACTGTCAGTCACAGCTTTAGACTCAACTATATTTTTTGAAATGGTTAACTGGTCAGAAGTCGAACTTGAGGCAGCAATACTCATGCCAGCAGAAACTGCACTAACACCACCAGCTGGGACAACATCACCTCCAACTATGAGAGAAGCTACAGATTGTGCTGTAAAAAACTTTGATGGAGAAATCCCTTTACTGACATCAGCTATGCATGTCTGCGTATTACCATGCCCATGGACAATTTTGCCACTAGCAGCAGTGTCATGGCCAGAAACAGCTTTGCTTGCACATTTCTTTGCAGGCATTTTGGGGGATCATCAAGAAAATTCTAAACAAATTTAGATTTCTGAATTTTCAGTCTGGACTGGTGGATACGAAGCAAAAAAAAAAAAACAACTGAGGCTTGCAGATGGAGATTGGGCACTAAACAGATGCAAAAGCACAGACAGATTAAGATTGCACTGCGCAATCAAGAAGAGATGCAGACGCAAAGTCACAACACCACCTTAACCAGTGCTCACAAGTCACATTCCAGTCTGGAAAAGAATACCTTTTTGCCTGTTGGGCAGGGTGGTGTGCAGTGCACTGCAGTAACAGTCCAAAACAAAGATACCACAAAGCAGTACAACATCACGCAGGTGCGGTGGATAGCAGGTTCACACTGCTGCAATTACTCTGTGGCACAATAAAATGTGTCTGATTTAATGGCACATGTTGCACACACACAATATAAATAATGCATAGCAAATTGAAAACTTCAGTAATATAACCAAGTCTTTTAAACAAACTGAAATTATGCACTACTGCACCACAACCATCAGCAAAAAAAAAATTCAAGAATTACTGAAAATATTACTGTGTGTACATTAACATAGTTATACAAGAAAAATATAACCAAAACAGAAAGACTGCCTTTTTTTCCCAGTTTTAACCTACCTCTCCACAGATACGTCCCTCTCCCAAAGCACACTTCAAGTGTCTATCAGTACAGACTGAATGTTCTAAATTAACATTCAAAATCCACATACAAACAATAAACACTCGATGATATGAGCTTAAGAGGGTTTCCTACAATCGATGTACTAAATTTTGAGCAAAGAAATGGCTCAAAAAGGCTTTTTTAACAGCTTTTAGAAGATTTGAATCACAGAGTTCTGAGAGGAAACTGTCTCCATCTACCACTACACTCACACTACACAGAACTGAGGCTGTGCAGAACAATCTAGAGCCCATGTGACCTGCAATCCCATGAATCACTGCTAAATTTGCCCTGGAGCTCAATAACAGGGTGAAGTGATGTGAAGTACATTGATTTCTATGTACTTTGCATTAAAATTGGTGTAAAAGAGGTTGGGGAAAGGTGGAGTAACGCGAAGTCATTGTGATCAATGGACTTTGCGGTCCTCATTATGATGCGAAGTACTCCGCTTCGCATTGCGGATTACTTCGTGGATTCTGCATTACTGTGCGAATTGCTTCACGGAGCGAATTTTGGCCACTTCACCCACCTCTAATGCCCATGACCCTGAGGATGCTATATTCAGCTGGATGGCACATCAGCACTATCTGACTGAATATAGGGGCATGTTGGTGCAGCACTAAGTCAAGTAGCACTGTCCTGATATGGATCTGGGAATTTCAGGGAACAGTGTCCTGAGACCCAGTAGCACCTGAAGCCCATGCTACGATATTCATCTGGCACCATGCAAATGAGCCCATTGGGCATGCACAGCAGTAAGGGGTCATATGCATATCCATTTTGGGCCCATTTCCATGAGAAGCAGCAGCAGGCTTGCATCACTCTTGTGGCCAGCCCCACCCACTCTAATTGTCTTTCACCATAAAAAGTAAAGTAGGGCCTTGTGTCCAGTGGTCTCCTCCACCCTCTGATCCCTGATCCTGTTAACATGCAGTATTACCTGGTATGCAGTGGTTTCCCCCATCCTCCAGTTCCTGCCCTGTTCAAAATAAAGTTGTCCTTGATGTCCAGTGATCTCCCCCCTTCTCCATTCCCTGGCCCCACTAAAATTAAAATAGTCCTTGGTGTCCAGTGGTCCCCCCATCCTCCAATCTCTTGCCCCTGTAAAAGTAAGGTATACATTTGTGTCCAGTGGTCCCTCCACACTCCGATCACTGGCCCTGGTAAAAGAAAGTTATGCATTGGTGTCCAGTGCCCCCCCACCCTCTGATACTGGCCCCAGTAAAAGTAAGTTATGCATTGCTGTCCAGTGGTCCCTCCCACCATCCAGTCTCTGGTCCTGTTAAAATAAAAGTATTCCCTTGTGTCCAGTAGTTCCCCCCCACCATCCAGTCCCCATCCCCAGTCACAATGAAATTATTCCCTGGTGTCTGGTGCCCCCCCTCAGATCCCCAGCCCTGCTCAAAATGAAATTATTCCCTACTGTCCACTGGTCCTCCTGCCTTTCAATCCCCTACCCTAGTAGAAAGAAAACCTTCCCTGGTGTCCATTGACTCCCCCCCTCCAATGCTTGATTTCTCACTGCTGTTCCGTACAAGAAGTCCCTGGTGCCTAGCAGTCCTTCCAACATTGCCTGCACTTGAGTACACCACCATGCCACCCCCTTACCTTAATCGCCAGGACCACAGAGGAGCCCATATGGTGATCAGCACAGCCCTCCTTTCACCATCTTGGTTGGCTACCGTATACAAAGATACGATATCCACATTCTGTGTACGGCAAAGGGAGCTCACTTACTGTCTACTGTAGACACTACATGAGCTCCTTTTACAGCACACAGGATGCTGGCATCCTGTTGTTACATACAACAGCTAGCTGAGGTGAGGAGAAGAGGTCTGTGCCAGTCACTGTTTGGTCTCCCTGGAGCAGAGGTGATTAAAGTAAAGGGAGATGGCAGGAAGGGGTGTACCCGGTGTGGGTTGTATGGGTGAGGCTGCTAGACACCAGGAACTTCTTGTACAGAACTGCATTGAAAGATCAGATGTGTGGAGGATGCCGCTGGACACCAGGCCCAATATTCAAAGGTTTTCACAGGTGCTAATGGGTCTTGCCCAAGCAAACCATGGTTTGAAGCCCCATATTCAAAAGAGGCTTTTGCACGGGTAAAGAGGCTTACTGCCCTTACAAAACATAACATTTGCGTGTGGGCAAGGGGAAGGGCATGCCCATGAATGTGTGCTATCACATATTCAGTGGCTTTGTGCTGCAAAAAAGAGTTTAGCGCTGTTCTTTTGCACATCATAAATACCACAGAACAAACCCCAACTTAGGTCAAGGCAACCCTAGTGGCTGCAGAAGGGAATGCAGCAACCTAGCCAGTTGGCCCCTAGGGGAGCACAGCTGCCCCCTGTTATCTATGGCACCCCCCCACTGATCTCCAGCCTGTTCAGTATAATAATGCATGCTTGGTGCTAGCAGTTCCCCCCTTCCCCACTGATCGCCGGCCCGTTCTTTCAAATGAAACTATCTCTGGTGCTAGTAGCACGCCCCTGTCAATTGCCAGCCAGTTCTTTACAATAGAACTATCCCTGGTGCTAGTGGAATCCCTCCCTCATTGATTGCTGGCCCATATTATAAATAAATGTTATCCTTGGTGCAAGTGGTAACTCCTCTCCCTCCAACTGCCAGCCCCGGCTTAAAGTATAAAATACCTGGTTCTAGTAGTAACCCACCTCCCTCCAATCCCAGCCCTGGCTTAAGGTATGATATTCAGAACTGAAGGCTTCTTACCTTGCATTTCTTTATTTGTGCAAAAGTGCTAATTATCCATAGTGAGAATGTGCAAATGCAAATAAATACAGCAGCGACAGTACACTCAGGCAAAATTGGTAACAAATAACACAACAGCACTCCTTGGTGCAACTGCAGCAATAATTTTACCAGCAGCTAAAACAGAGCAACATGCATCCAGGAGTAGCTCAGGTCCCACGTAGCAAAAATATGGGCTACTCCAGGACGCACGTTTAGTTTTGAATGTTTGTAGCTTTTTAAGTTCAATTTATTGGGTGACACTCTGGGTTCCCTATGAAGCATTTTGTTATTTTTCTGGCTACAAGAACCAGTCTGGTCACCATGGAGTGAACTGAGCACCACTAATTTCCTTTGTTTTCTTAAGATATAATATCCCTGCTGCTAATGGCAACCTCTTTTCCTCTGATCCCAGACCAATTGTACATTGTAATATTGCACATTGTGATAGTGGTAGTGGTGCCCTCCCTTCCTCCGATCCCAGCATTGTCATACATTGTGATATCCTGGTAGTAGTCATGACCTCCCTCCCTCAGATCTCAGCCCCGTTGTACATTTTAATCTCCCTGGTGGTTGTGGTGCCCTCCCTCCCTCCAATCCCAGACCCATTGTATATTGTGATATCCCTAGTTGTTAACCCTACAATCACTGGCCCAGAAGTTCAAACAACCCCTCCCTGGCATCCAGTGGTTCTCTCTGCAGCACTGAGCACTCCCCCACTCACTGTTTTCTCAGTGATGGTGCCACTGGTACATATGGCAACTGGCACAGCCCTCCTCACACCTCCTCAGCTTACCGCATATCTCCAGACAGGGAAGGGGCCTCTTATTTAAAGAACATGGTGCAGAACCCTATCCTGTAATTAAGAGGCATGCTCCCTGCCAGGACATACTGTGGCTAGCCAAGGAGGTGTGAGGAGGGCTGTGCCAGTCACCATATGTGCCTGTGGCACCAGTGCTGAGGAAATGGTGAATGAGGGTACTTGGTGCCACTGGGGAACCATTGCCAGAGAGGGGCTGTTTGAACTTTGTGGCTGGTAATCAGGAATGGACAACAACCAAGGATATCACAATGTATGATGAAGCTGGAACTGGAAGGAAGGAGGGAAGGAGGGCACCACTACCACCAGAAATATCACAATGAATGACTGGGCTGGGATCGGAGGGAGTGAGGGCACCACTACCACCAGAAATATCACAATGTATGATGGGGCTCAGATCGGGGGGGGGGATTACCACTAGCACCAGGGAAATTACACTTTAAGCTAGGGCAGGGAACAGAGGGAGGGGGTTACCACTAACACCAGAGATAATATACTTTAAGCCAGGGCTGGGATCAGAAGGAGGGGAGGTTACCATTAGCACCAGGGATATTATACATTCTGTAGCGGCTGGCAATCAGTGGGAGGGGGGTTTCCTCTAGCACCAGGGATAATATTTGTTTATAGAATGGGCCAGCAACCGACAAGAAGGTACCACTAGCAGTAGCAGCAGGGATAATTTTATTGTGAAGAATGGCTGGTGATCAATTGGGGGGGGGGCCACGTACACTGGCGATGGTTTTATTTTAAAGAACAAGCCAGTGCGTGGTGATTGGTGGTGGGGGGATCACTATCACCAGGGATATGTGTACATGGCTGGGACCAGGCAATTGGGAGGGGTGGTGCCGTGCTAACCTCCTGTCTCACCATCCATGCAAATGAGCCCACTGTGGGCATGCAAATGGCCCCTTAGTGTCCTGCATGCCCAAAGGGCTCATTTACACGGGTCCCTCTGAATACCGGAAACAGCGCTCTGATGCTATCCATTCTGGCCATGTAGTTTGGAAGCCCTGTTGGGACAGCACTAAATAACTTAGCACTGGGCCGATATGGCCATATATTCAGTTTAATAGTGCCAGTGTTCTATTCCTAAATGTAACATCTTCAGCACGCAGGCAAGTGTAAGGTGCAGCATTATGTTTTTCACTGTTCTTTGAGCATATTTGAATATTGAGCCCCAGGTGTGGTTTTCTTTCTACTGGGGCTGGGGATCACAGGGTGAGGGAACCACTAGATATCAGGGAATAATGTCATTTTTAATGGGGCCGGGGATCAGAAAAGTGGGGGTTGGGGGACCCTGAACACTAATGCATAATTTACTTTCAAAGGGCCTGAGACAGACACCATGGAATAATTTCATTTTGAACAGGGCCAGAAATCCGAGGGAAGGGGTGAAATGCTGGACACCAATGCATAACATACTTTTACCAGGGCTGGGGATCAGAAGGTGATGGGGAATGCTGGATACCAATGCATACCTTACTTTTGCCAGGGATGGGGATTGGCGATAGGGAGAACCACTGTACACCATTGCATAACTTGCTTTTACCAGGGCCTACAATGGGAGGGTGGAGAGAACCACTGGACACCAGGGAATGTTGTGTTTTAACAGGGATGGGGATCCAAAACTAGGGGGTGCCACTGGACCAGGGAGCAGGTGTGCTCCCCCAACCACCAGCGTGGTCATTGGCTACAGTGGCTTTGCTAGTCACTAGGATTGCCCAGAGTAAGTTAGGCTTCTTCACGGTGGTAATTGCGCAGTGCAATGTGGCCTGTGCTAATCCTTTTGTGCAGCACTAATGGGCTTAATATTGCACTATACTCATATTCATGTCCACACCCCTCCCTTTGCACACTGATCCTTGCATGTGCGCTAACCAGTTTAGCACACACTCCTGACACCTTTAAATATTGCCCACAGGCCCAAACCCAGGGCAAACAGTGGGCAATCACTTTGCCTACCAGGCAAATGTTTGAATATCTGACCCCTGTTCTTTTTTTCTAATTCAGCAGGTAACATTCTATTGTAGATATATAAAAGGAAAAGTTTGTTTCCAAAAAAAAGTATCTATTTTTTTTTAAAACGATAGAAAATATGTTTAGTTTCTCAATGAAATACATTGGGCTCCTAAGTAGTTGGCAGTTTCTGACATCACAATACTAGAATTCTATTGAGTTCTTTTTACTAGCAGTGTGAAAAGAAAGGATGAAAACCCACTTGTTCCAATGCACAGACAAATGCTTCATAGTATATGGTTGCCCTTTGTTCTGTATAAAAATTATCCTGCTCAAAAACCTTGTTGTGCACATTCTAAACTGTTGTGTGCATTCCAAGGTGCTGTTGTGTGCATTCTGAGCAGTTCTTCAGCACAGTCCGAAGCTCATAAAATTTGAAATTCCTCATTCACCCAGCACTTAGCTGATTACTAACCACCCAGTTCCCAAATTTGTACTTTTTAACTTGTAAATGTCTATAAATTTAATTTTGATAATAAAACAGAGCAAAGAAATGGCACTTTTTCCTTTTGTTTTTATTTAGGGAGGTAACACTTTTGTGATTTATGTGTACATAACCATATACTATATAAAATAAAATATGGGCAACCACACACAACTCGGCATGTGTTTCCATCTCGGGGCTGAGATGACAGCATGGACCTCTGGAGCAGGAAGCACATCCTTGTTGTGTATGGTTGCCCATACATTATTCTCTATATCATAAAAGTAGAAAGTGATCACTAACACATTAAAATACAATAAATAAAATAGTTGTATGTTTATTAGAAGTAAACACTGTTCTAGTAGATGCAGTATATGAATCCTCCAAAATCTAGAGACATATTGGCTACTCTGATACGTGATATTAGATCAACAGAGACACAGCTCACAGATGTTAAATATAGAATATTAGAAATACTTCTGCTACCTATAGGAATTGAATTTTAAGAAGGAGTTCTAGAAACATGAGCCATAAGAGCTATGAACCCCTAATTGGAACTACCATCAATTTTTACAGCTGTCTTTTCTGGTATAATAAATGGATCACATATTGATAAACATGAGACAATTTAATTACATTCAAAAGATGTAAACCTGTCAAAACTTTTAAAATAACTTTTTTTTGCAAAACTGTAAACACCTACCAGTCATGTTTTGTGTGTTTTATCAGACATTAATATTCCTTTTTATGTTTGCTTGCACACATGTGCAAGAAACATAATACCACCATATGACTTTTTGTAGGTGTGCCACCCCTCTTCCAATGCCCTGATCCTTTTTGCAGGTGTGACCACACCGCTCCAATGAATGGCCAAGCTGTCTATGACAGCAATTCAGATGCAGTGGTGTGCAGTTGGAAGAAAATGACTGCTACAATCAGTGGTGGTAACGTGTAGGCAGTTTGCATACTGCCATCAACCCCGGCCACCTCTCAGTTCCCATGAAAGCTGACCTGGGTGCCCAATCTCTCTGTCGGCATGCTCCCTTCCCAGTTCATTTGCCGATGGGGTAGCCCAATCCCCATCAGCATAATGCACCCCCAGCACACTGTATGTCCGATGGGGGTACCCAATCCCCGTTCACAACATTAGGAGCTATGTGTTATCTCCCCACCCCCACACACAATAAGAAGGGCTGTTATCCCCACTCTCAGTAAGAGCCACTGCTATTCTGCCCCTAAGAAGCTCCCCCATCCCCAACAAGTCACACTGTTTTCCTGTGAACTGTACCGCACTAGAGAGCCACTGCACGGAGAGGCCACAGAGTCGCTTTAGCTCACAGACAAACTAAATATCAAAGTAGCGCCAAGTTCCAGCAGCTTATCTTTGGTCATGATAGGTTTCTTATCTAAAGACTGCATAGCTGGCTAAGTTCATCGGTTCCGGGGATAGAAACCTATGGCCCAAAATTTCAACTGGAGTAGAAAACCTTTTTTGTTTTAACCATGTGTAGCTCCCTCACGACAATACTAGGTAAAAACATATATAAACACATATTTAAAAAAAACAAGAAACACTTCCTAGTAGATGATCCAACGGACTGACAAGAATGGAATATGTTAATATACAACTGTTAAAGTTGCAGCTGGCCATCTAACTCACTCGTTCTGGACAGCTGCTGGTATACTGTGTAGCAGTCCATGCAATCCACACGACAGCTCTAACACTCCAAGGGATCAACTCTGCCCAGGAGAATATGACGGACAAATATCTGGTCCAATCACAATAGCCAAGAGACTGCTCTCATGAATAGAAACATAGATTTTGATGGCAGATAAGGACCGCTTGGACCACCTAGTCTGCCCATTTCCCTACCTAGATGATAAGCTGCAGATCCTATTTAACCAACAGCCTATTTCTTCCTACCCCCCACAAAAATTGCCTTATGTCTGTCCCATGCATTCTTGAATTCTCCCACAGTTTTAGTCCCCACACCCTCCTCAGGAAGGCTGTTCCATGTGTCCACCACACTCTCTGTGAAAAAATACTTCCTCACATTGTCCCTGAGCCGTCCCCCCATCTTCAGATTGTGTCCACTTGTTCTTGCACATCTCTTTTTCTGAAAGATGCTACCCTCTTGGACTTTGTTGATTCCACTGAGGTACTTAAACGTTTCTATCATGTCCCCCCTTTTTCTCCTATCCTCAAGGGTATACATATTAAGCTCCTTTGTTCTCTCCTCATATGACTTCTCTTGCAGACCCTGCACCATTTTAGTTGCCCTCCTCTGAACTGCCTCTATTCTGTCTAAGTCCTTGCAGAGATGGGGTCTCCAGAACTGGACACAGTACTCCAGATGGGGTCTCACCAACTGTCTGTACAGGGGAATAACAACTTCCTGTTTTCTGCTGGTGATGGCTCTCCCTATACATCCCAGTATCCCTCCAGCCCTCCTTACCACCTTCTCACATTGCTTGCCAACCTTAAGGTCATCTGATATGATTACCCCCAGGTCCTTTTCCATTTTTGTTGTTATTACTACCTCCACCCCCATTGTGTAATCTTCCCCTGGGTTTTTGTTTCCCAGGTGCATTATTTTGCACTTCTTTGCATTGAATAATGGATTATGCTCTTGAAATGTTTATGAACAGTTTGCGAATCAGTGCCACCTGTTCTGCCCAGGAGATTAAATATTCAGGAGGAGAACTCTGGACTGGGAAGAAATAGAAGGCCAAGTTTGGTCGCACCGCAGAGTTTTTGGTTCCTGTCCCCTCGGCAGTTGCCAGCTGTGAGTTTTACTCCCTTTGCTCAGGCTTTGAAGGAACAAGGAAGTTCATGGAGGAGGCATTCACACACGAGGGGAGTGAAACCATAAAAATGGAAGAGCCATATGGGAAGTCATCTGAATTACTGGCAGTGGTGACATCAAAGAGGCTTTTAATGTCCTGTAGTTACCTGATATTGTTAGTTGTCCACATTCAGTTATGTGAGATGTTTAGGAGTCAGGACAAATAAAAAATAATGGAAACCGGGGTCAAAACAGCCATTAGTAGCATCATGATTAATTTTGTACTCAACAGCTCTCAAGATGCAGGTTTGTCAGCCGGCCTGTCAGCGCAGCGGTTGGATTTCCACCCATGACGCCGGCAATCCGGGTTCGGGAATGGACCCTGGTCACTGAAGGGCTGGCCAGAGAAGAAGGATAGAGCGTCCATGGACTGCTCTCCTTCTCTGGGGGGGATGTTGGGGAAGTGTTCAGCGTGAGCAAGGACTGGAGGCGGGGCAGATGCTGGATGTCATTGCATGTCTCCACCACCCAGAGGAAAAATGAAAAATGGGAGGGTGGGTCCTCCGTCTAAGTGAAGCCCTCCCAGGGCTACAATTAGCCACCATCACCAGCAGCACTCCCAACTAGATACTGGTTCCATGGAACTGGAATTAGGGGAACTAGTGCAATGGCCCCGCCCTCCAGGGGGCAAACCAGGGCTGACCAGGAGAATGCGGGCAATTGACGGTTGATGGAAGCCCGGGAGCCATGACCAGGGCAGAAGGCAGATGGATGGACCTGCCAGAAAAAGGAAAACAAAAAATTAAAAATAAGATGCAGGTTTGCCAAGTTTATGTCTGTCTTTTTTTTTTTAATAGCAGAGAGAATACAGTAATATAGAATACAGGAGCTGCACTATATTGTGTACCGAGGAAGGTGCTCAATCCCCCTTGGCTCATGCATGCACCCAACCCCCCAACACTCTGCAGATGGGGTGCCCAATCCCCATTGGCTACAGACTTCAAGAAGCCAAGTAGGTGGCACACTGGGAGCCCACGCCAGCGTGACAAAATACCTATAAAATAAGAAAACCTTCCCGTGTTGTTGTTTTTTTCCCCTGTAAAAGAAAAACAATGTCTCATTGAGTCCGTGCCCCTTCCCCAACCCACACCCACCTTCTGTGCATCCCACCTCACCACACCCTCTCTCACCCCACACTTACCTCCGGAGCCCAGAGTGATGATCTCCAGTAGACCAGGAACACATCTGCCTCTTCAAAGCCAACTGCGAATTGAAGAAATGTAGATAAGCTGTGTAATGGCATAAATGCCATTATGTGGCAATCTCAGACATTTTAGTGAATTTTGGCACCACATTTTCGACATGGGGTTCTTGGGACCCCATCTCATGAATTCAGTGACTGTCATCTGATTATTTGATCCCGAAAGGTGATTTCATGGTCACTGCACAGAATCACCTTTCAGGACTGACTAACAAAATGACAGTGTCACTGTTCATGAGGTGGGCTCCCAAAAGATCTATGTTGCAAATTTGGTAACAAAATTCAAAAACATGACTGTGCTATGAGCACGCATTGCGCAGTTCTCATGCACACTTATAACTTCGTGAATTTGTAATATTTTCACTCCAGATTTTCAACATTGCCATTTTCACATCTCCTTATGAACAGTACAGCTGTCATTTTTCACATCCTGGCCGAAATGTGTTTTTGCACTTTCGGCACAGAATAGTGCGGTTGTTGTTGGAAATCCACCTTCAGGACAGATTAAGAAAATCACAGTGCCACTGTTCATGAGCAGATGTTATAAAATGCCTATGTTGAAAATTTGGTGACAAACGCCCATAAAATGGCTATGTTACAAGCATTCCATGCACACTCGTAACTTTGAGAATTTGTAATATTTTCACTGAAAATTTTCAACATTGTCAATTTTGCACACCTCCTTATGAACAGTACAGCTGTCATTTTTCAAATCTTGCCCAAATTGTGTTTTCACACATCTGGCGCACAATGGCACCGTCGCTGTGGGAAATCAACATTCGGGACAGATTAAGAAAATCATAGTGACAGTGTTCATGAGCAGAGGTCACAAAATGTTAATGTTGAAAATTTGGTGAAATTCCTATTCTGCATCTGTTTAACTCCTGCACATCCAATGCTAATATCAGCAAGCAAACATTTGGCATTGACAAATGCTTGTTAATGACGGTCAGACAGCCATAAATGCACAGTTGTGGTGTCAGAACAATACATTTATTTATTTATTTATTTGAGATATCGGAACCACAATCTTTTGAGTCAGAGACTACTTTACAAAGACTCCAAATCAAAAACAGTGCAGGAGTAACAAATAGTGCAATTCAAAAAAGACAATTACATACTTACAGTATAGTAAGTTAGAAACATTATACAAAGACAGCTAGGTGCAACCAATAGTGTAACATGTGGTAAAAGACAGTAACACATAGAAATTACTGAAGCAGTCAGACTTGACCTTGTCATAGTACAGCATTAATAATTAGGGAGGAGAGTCAAGTAGTAGGCGGTAAAAGAGGCCAGGTTAGGAGCAGTTGCAACCACCCAAATCAAGGAGGTGCTGCTGAGATCGTGTTTGAAAGGGCCTAATTTAGTCAATGAGGAAACCTCCTGTGGCAGACCTGTTGTCAAGACACAGGCCAGGAAGCATAGGGAAACCAGGAGCAACTGTAGAATTCCCAAAAAAATTGATTTACAGTAGCAGTAACATAAAAAAATAAACTTGTTCAGAATAACTATGTACAGAGGAGAAAAACAATAGTTTTAGTTCAGTCCCTGTGTCTCTTTTTCTTCTTTTTCTAATCTTTCTTGCAGTTGAAGCTTAGCTCTTATAAGTCCTTTCAACCCCCATCCTTAGCAAGCATCCTGTTTTTATAAATATCAGACAGGAGCTGCTAGAACACAGTGTACTTCTTGAGTTGAGGCCTCCTTTTGCACAGCTTTTGTAAAAGGCTTGAAAAATTGAACTCAGATAACCTCTAGTTTCCAACAGCTTTTTGCCGTCATCTCAAATTATAATTATATACATTTCAACAGTAATGCTGTAAATTTTCCAAACACAAGGGATCCCAATATCAGTTACAGTTCCATATAATGATTTACACATATTTTTATATTCGCGGATATAGATATGCAAGGGAGAAAAACAGACAGCAAGAGAAAAGTGAGAGACAGTGAGAGGCAAAGAATTGCAAGACTGTTCAGGCTGATCAAGTCTGCGGTCTCACAGGAATATTTGGTTGCTCAACCGGACAGAGAAGAGACAGAAAAGGAAAGATCCTTGCATTTAAACACTTTCTCCATAACAACTGGGACTGGGTCCTATTCTACCCTGTCATAGGGCCATTTAACTATCGAGGAGCCCAGGAAATGATGGTTTCCTGTTGTAAGAACTATAAATGATGATGTCTAGCATGAATTGTCCCATGATTTAAATGGCTGTCCATATATTAACAGAGTCAGACTCAGACTGGTCCACCCAGATGCCTGGAAAATTCCAGGTGTCCTCCCTGCCCCGTTGGTTACCTGACCACCTTTTAAACTCTGAAAATCTCTGCATGCATCAACTATCTTTAAATTAAATAGGGCATTTGAGGCACTACACATACTGTAAATGTAAAATGTCCCCTGTACCATAACCTGAAATGGATTGAAAAACACTGCAAAACTGCCAGTCCCTTCTATCATCCCTATAGTCATGCAAGCAAAAATACCTGACAGGATGGGCAGAACTGGGCAATACTGGACTGCTCAGGAGTGGAATGAGGCCTGATGTCACAGTTGGAGGGCCTTACAGCCCTTGGAAGGTCTGGTATTGCCCTACACCACCCACCTTGGAGTGTATTATTGCACTTAGAAAATTGGCTATTTGTGACATTTTAATAAAATACTTGAGCTGCTGATGCCTTTGGGAAAACTTTAAAAAACACAATTTTTAGACACAGTTCAGCTGTTATTTCTTATATCTTCTATATATTTATATCAATATCTCCTCTTCATTGTTTAATAATGAAGAAAATATAGGAGAAACAAGATCTGCATCCCAGAGAGTTCACCTGTCTTTATAATGTATTCCCTACCTGAAATTATAATGTTCTGTTGTGACAGCACAGTCTGTTGCCATAGAAATAACTGTGCTGTCACAAGCAGAGTATTATTTATTTAGTTTTTGTTGACCGGGAAAGTGCACTAGACAGATCCTGTCTATTTTCAGGCACGACCTGCCGGAGTGGGATACAGATGAATGCCAACTGATCTTGAACCAGATTAAGCTGTTGGTGGTATTTTTAGTGAATGAAGGAAATTTAGCCAGGACACCAGGGAAATTCCCCTACTCTTTTCGATAAGTGCCATGGGATCTTTAACATCCACCTGAACTACCACCAATCCAGGCAGATGGGACCTCGGTTTAACATCTCATCTGAAAGACAGCACCTCAGAAGTGCAGCACCCCTCTCGTGCTACACTACAGTGTCAGTACTGGAACATTAACCAAAGTGCCAGATGTGGGAACTGAACCCACAGCCCTCTGATCTCCCGGCCTCAGAGGCGAGTGTGCTACCTACTGAGCCACTGACACATTATGACATCAGCGTGGGAAGAAGCGATAAGAGCTGATGAACCCTGAAGGAACAGCAATCTTGTTTTCATGCACATGACCTCAGTTATAAATAATGGGGATAAGAAATACAAAGTTAAAGAGAAATCTAAAGCTGCTTTCTGTCCAAATATTATGTTTTTCAAAGTTCTTCTTGAGGCATTGGTGGCTCTTTAAAAGTAAAAATAAAAACACCCCCTTCCAAAAAAAAATCTGTAAAACTCAATCAAGTTAATGTGCTTGTAAAGTAGTCCGTCTACTGGTATACCTGCCAGTAGAGGGTGCCATACCTCTCAACTGTCTCTGATTTTCAGGGAGGTCCCTGATTTTGCCTCAAAAATGTCCTCTGTCCCTCGTAAAATTTCTGTTTTTGTGACTGAACAGTGGGGATTGTAAGTACAAAATAATGTTAAACATTAATGTTACAGACTTGTTCTTCTTCAGAAAATGCTTCTTACACTATTTCCCTTATTCTGTCAGCTTACTGAGTGAATATTATCTATTTTTAAGATGTGTCCCTGATTTTGGGTCTTTGTCCCTGATTTGTTTTAAGCCTTGTCCCTGATTTATGAGGTAAGAGGTTGAGAGGTATGGAGGGTGCTGTTGATAGGAATAAAGCTTTTTTCAATGTTGTGTCTGTGCTTGTCTTTTGTGACCTGCCCCCCCATGACAGCTGCTGTTTACAATGTGTTTTCAAATAATAATAATAATAATTTTATTTATATAGCGCCTTTCAGTGTGCCAAGGTGCTGAACATTTTAAAATCATGAATTCACATTCCAGATACAAATCTTCAAAACATGTATAAAAATATACCATAATAGCATAATAAATTATAATAAAATTCCAATCATACTAAAATTAACTTAGTTATCCAAGAAGGCCATTTTCCATAAATGTGATTTCAAATCTTTCTTAAATATCTCCATGGAGGTGCACTCCCATAACTGACGTGGTAGAGAATTCCAAAGAGTGGGTGCAGCGTGAGAAAATGCTCTGCTGCCTGAAGATTTTAAACTCACTCTTGGAATCTCCAACAACCCCATGTCAGCCAAGTGGAGCGATCGGCCAGGGCAATAAGGCACCAGAAGGTCTTTCAGATAGGACGGACCCTGATCGTGAAGGGCTTAAAAGTCAATAAAATGATTTTAAAGGTGATCCACCACCGTATAGGAAGCCAGTGCAGTTTGCGCAGCACTGGGGTAATATGACAGGACCTACTTGTCCCAGTCAAAACCCGGGCTGCAGCATTCTGCACCAGCTGTAGGCGATGGATTTCTACCCCAGAAAGCCCAAAGTAAAGGGCATTGCAGTAGTCTAAGCGCAAGGACACAAAGGCATGGACCAACATTGGCAAAGAGTCAGACGGAACAAGGTGCCTAACCCTGGCAATATTCCTAAGATGGTAAAAGGAGATCCTGACGATGGCTGACACTTGAGATTGAAGAGTCAGCCTGTCGTCAAGGATAACCCCAAGGCTACGCACCCGTTCAGAGGTCGGAAGTGACACACCTCCAAGAAAAATTCCAGAAGGCGTGCCAATATGCGACCTCTCAATCTGACCACCCGGGTCCACCACCAGAACCTCTGTCTTCTTCGAGTTCAACTTTAGCCAACTAGAATCCATCCAATTTTGGATTTCCCCCAGACAGTTGTTAAACACCGAGAGAGCTCCATCCTGGTCGGGTGCAAAAGACAGGTATAACTGGGTATCATCTGCATAGCAGTGAAACCTCAGCCCATACCATCTTATAATGTCTCAGAGGGGCAGCATATACACTGCAAATAACATGGATGACAGCACAGAACCCTGAGGCACTCCACACAACAAAGAGATTGGGCCAGAGGAAAAAATCCCTGACACAACTCTTTGTGATCTCCCAGTAAGGAATGAAGTGAACCATTGAAGAACAGTTCCCGACATTCCACAAATTTGCCTCAGGCGTGCTAACAACACCATGTGATCCACAGTGTCAAAAGCTGACGAGAGATCAAGGAGCACCAGGATGGAATGTCTCCTCTGATCCCTCGCCCTCAGAAGATCATTATGCACCTGAACCAGCGCAGTCTCAGTGCTATGTCTTTTACGGAAACCAGATTGGAAGGATTCGTAGATACTATGGATGGTTAAATGGTCGTCCAATTGGACAGCCACAACCTTCTCAATAACCTTGCTAATAAAGGGAAGGTTAGAGATAGGTCTGTAGTTTGAGAAACAGTCTGGGTCCAAGGAAGCTTTCTTCAATAGAGGTGTCACCACCGCCTCTTTTAGGGAGCTAGGAAACTCACCTGACTCCAAGGAGCACCAGACTATTTGCACCAGAACTGGACCAATGATATCAGAGCAACCCAAAATTATGGAAGTCGGTCCAGGGTCCAAACCACAGCTTGTGGGACGCACACTATGGATGATCCTCATATATCCACGAACTTAGGTAGACAAAAGGAACCCCAAGAGAACTGAGGCACTGTGATCTCGCACTGTCCTACAACATCACCCTTAGAGGTTGCTGGACACAAGTCCGCCCAGATGTCAGCCACTTTAGTTGCAAAGTACCGAGCGAGCTCCTCACACTCTACTTGCAAAAAGGCTTTTCGAACTTGCAGACAGGCTGGGTTGCACAGTCTGTCTACAGTTCGAAACAGCTGAGCCGGTCGATTCTGAGCAAATGCAATCTCCCTGGACAGGAATTCTGCCTTCTTATGGGTGATTGCAGATTGATAGTTAGAATAATGTTCTATCAATCTAAAGCGGTCGGCTTCAAGGGTGGACTTGTGCCAACAATGCTCTAACCTTCGCCCCTGTCTCCGCATCTCCCTCAGAGTCCCATCAAACCAAGGAGATCTGGGGTGAAGGGATAAGGGACACTCACAAACAGGAGCAATAAGATCCAGGGCAACCATGACAGCCTCATTGTAGGCCTACACCAGTGCCTCTGGATTACCGCTCACCAACGCGGGGGATGATAGGTCAAGGACCGCTGCTAGGCCTTGTGAAGTAACATTCCATAATGGGCGATACCTGACCATCTCCACAGGGGAAGGCCTTCTAAGGGGGGTGCAAAAATTTAACCTCATGGTGCAGTGGTCAGACCAGACAACTGGTTCCACCCCCACGTCAGATGCATCAATCCCTAAAGGGAAGACTAAGTCCAAAGAGTGTCCAGATTTATGCATAGCAGTGGAACTACCTGTGTAAGACCCAAAGAAGACATTAATTAGAGGAAGTAATTACCAAATTGTGAGAGTTCATCAACGACTCAGGCGTTGAAGTCACCCAGAACCATCAATCTGGGTGACTCAAATGACATGTCGATGAGGAAGTCTGCTACTTCCTGTAAGAAATGTTTCCCATCTCCGGTTGGACGGTAGATGAGAACGATTCGAACACTTACACCTGCTATGACTGTACATGCGAAGGACTCAGCCTCGGCTACTACTACATTTGTGAGGCCCAATTCAGTCTTAAAACAGACTGCAACCTCCCCTCCCCAGTGGTCCAACCTCAGGCGGTGTATCACCAAGTACGCGACCGGAGTCATGGCCTCCACTATAGGGCCTGAATTTTCATCCAGCCAGGTCTCGGTGATGCAAGTCAGGTCAGCCGAACCAACAAGATTGGCAATAATGGCGGTCTTATTCCTAACAGACCTGGCATTGTATAACACCGCCCGAGTTAGACAAACCTCGGAGGTTGTCGGGCCTATCTGCCTACTGAAATCAGTAGTGCCCTTGGGTATGGATACCAGACATGGTAAACCCCGGTCCAGATTCCATTTCACCCCAGGGCACCTTCTGGACTTAATAACCCTGATACGATGGCCCTGCTCATTCATCCTCTCCTGTTCGAATACCCCCCCTTCACTCTCCCATGAACAATCCCTAGCACTCTACAGTGCTGGTAGATATCAAATTGTAGGGGAGGAGTATAAAGGGGGTGGAGGGCGCGAAGAGAGGAGGGTGAGTAGCGCACCACCATGGGGAGTAGAGGCCAGCACATGTCGCTACTTAACTAAAATAATAAACACCAAAACACAAAAACACAATCTTTATAAAATAGAAATTATCAAATAATCCCTAAACACATCCAATATAACTAAAACAAAACAAAACCCAACCTCACAAGAATATTCAAAACTGGACTAGACTAAAGATCCACTAAAAAATAATAAAATAAAAATAAATATAAAATTAAAATAAAAAATAAAAATTTAAACAAATAAATAAGTAACAAATCTTTTCCTGTATAATCCCCCCCCAGTCCTCTCACCACCAGGGAAAGAGGGTAAAATGGCACTCTCACTGCCAAACCATCATGGAAACATACATTTTAAACCATAAAAAGAGTTATGGACTCCCCCCAAATTCTCTCACAACTGGGGAGAAATAATATTGATCTTTCTCACTGCCAGGAGAAAAGATACAAACTGTAAAATCAAACAAACAAAAAATAAGTAAATAGACAAATAGAAACTTACAGACACAGGGTCCTCTCACCACCCGAATGTTCAAAACAAAAGAGTTTTAATCCAGAAAAAAAGTCAGCTGTCTCTCAGTACAGGTCCAGAATTCCACGAAAAATCAGTAAATCCAAATCCAAGGAAAGTCAACCAGATAAGTCCAATGAAGGAAAACAGTCCAGGAAAATAAAATCCACAAAGCTTTATCTGAAGAGGTTCAGAAATCCACAAAAAGCTTTATCAAAAGAGTTTCAGCCACACTCAGACCCCCTTACTCCCTGCTAAGTGCACTCCTAAGAAATTAATGCTACCTGGGGGACCATGTGATGCAAGCTGCCGGATAGTCGCTCCTCTGTATAGCTCCAGCCTCCCGTTTCTATATTTTCATTTTCTGGTATACTTTCTCGATCTCTAAACTTCGAATTTCGAGTTATTCTGGTTCCCTATAACACTGTGCCCTAGCAGGGCGATTTCGAGAGAGAATGGACGTTTATATAAAAAACAACAGCAGAAACACACCCTGTCAGTTACACCAGAGAAGGCCTCAAAAAAATCCCGGGCCTTGAGTGGAACGAAAAAGGGAGACGGTCTGAATCTAGGGGCGGATCAAGAGCCGCTCACATTGTCCAGATTTTTGGAAGAATTCAAACCTTTCCGAGATGAGATCAAAGAGATGGCATCAGAAATGAAATCACTCACGAGAAAAATAGAAGAAATAACCCTCACTACCTCAGACAACACAACTAGGATCTTCTCTCTAGAGAAACAAGTCATGAGATTCGAGCCTGAGATGGCAGCAATGCGTCAGAAACTGTCTAGATTCGCGGTCAAGATTGAAGACCTTGAAGGTCGTAGCAGGAGAAATAATGTTGTCATCCTCGAGTTACCTGAGGGAGAAGAGGGCCAGAATACCATAGCTTTCATCCAGAAATTGTTCGAGAAGATTGCAGGCCCTTCTCCATTTGGGGCTAAATATATTGTTGAGAGACCCCATAGGTCATTAAGACCGAAGCCCCCTTCCGGAGCAACACCCCGACCTATAATCTGTCGTTTCTTAAATTTTTTAGAGCGACAACATTTCCTGTATCAAGTGAGAGAACTCAAAGAAGTTTGTTGGGAGCAAGTTAAACTTCGAATAGCTCAAGATATTCCGGGTTCAGTCCGCTTGAAGCGAGCGGCTTTTCATCCCGTTGTCTCAAAAATTATTGCGGCTGGACTTAAATTTTGAATGGGATACCCGGCCAGGCTACAGGTACTGGTGGCTGGTTCCTGGGCTACTTACGAAGATCTGGAGACAGCGTTTGAGGGTTTAAAATTAGCACTGCCAGATTTCTTCAGGGACATGTGAAATGCCTTAGGGCTTTCTCGACAAGATGAGAACCGCTTTAAGAAGGCTCGGTATTCATGTAAAGAGATCTTCTGGAAATCAATGGTTATACATTCTTGGACTCTCATTTCAGCCCGAATATGGGGCAGAAAGGACTTTCTCTTTCTTTTTACCGTGATCTAGTTATGGTTGCATACTCTTATTTGTCTTGTCTGGGTCTGAGGTTTCAAATAATCAAGCGATTTCTCGTTAGTTTTAGTATTGGCAGAAAACAATGCGTATTTAGCAATATCGTGTTTTTTGCTCTCTTGTGGAAGTTTAGGGAGGAAGGGTTTAGTGGTAGGCTTTAGCCTTTTGGAAAATCTTATCATAAGAGCCGCCATTCCTCTGCAAGGCAGCAGGGTGCTGTTACGCATTCAGAACACAGGAGGGAGCCTGTGCTCCATGCATGGGATGTGTTTAGAGCTCCCAAAGTAAGAAAGGAGCTGGGACTTACTGGGACAAAGGTGTAACAATTGGGAGGAGAGGATTGGGGGCTTCTCCCTATGAGGCTGGAGAGCCTGCTGAGATGAAGGCCTGTTTAATGCATCTTACATTTGGCTGAGGCCGACTTCCTGATTTTGTGCCACGAGACGCCTTATCACACTCAATTATACATATGCCCTTGTAAGCTGTGATGTTAATGGGGGCGATGTTTTATTGATATCAGTTTATTTCTAATAGCCCCTAATAGGGGAAGGTGGTAGACACAAGGGCTTGTATAATGGGGAGGTGGCATTCTCTCTCCTTTATTGATTACTGGCATTTCAAGAAAGGGGAATGTATTATAAAGAATACAGGGTTTGGGGGACAGTTTTGGGGGGCTGGAGGAGGAGTAGCAAAAGGAGCATTGCTGAACGTTGTTAGCTATAAGAGCGGGGTTTGGGTGGAGGGCTTTTTGGATTATGTTTTGGAAATACAGATGATGTGGATTGTTTGGGGGATAATTGGGGGGGACAGGAGTTTAAAGGGGGGTGGGAGCCCTGCACAGCAGATTCAGGGGAATAGAATCACCTGTTACATGTTAGCAGGATATGTTAGATATTCTATCTGGATTATATCTGATATAACAGATGGCTCAGAATCTTAATATTGCTACGTGGAATGTGAAGGGGATCAGGAAAAAACTGAAACAATATCAGGTACTCAAACTTTTGAGTTTGTTACATGCCCAGATAACATTTATACAAGAATCTCATTTAGTGGATTCCAAAGTAAAACAACTTCCAAGACAACAGATAGGTCAGGTTGTTCATGCTTCAGGGGAAACCAATAGCTGTGGGGTCATGATACTGATTAATAGAAATATCCCATTTGTCCCTTCTCAGGTATTTAAGGATTCAGAAGGTAGATATGTTCTAGTGCAGGGCACTATTTGGGCCATGCCACTGGTTTTAGGCAGCATATATGGTCCAAATACAGACGATCCCTCTTTTTTTATGAAATTGATTTCCACGATTCTTCCTATACTTCCTATTCCAATTATATTAGGGGGAGATTTCAATTTAGTTTTGGATCCGATTATGGATAGATCAAGCACTGGATCGAGGGGGAATGACACCTGGACATAGGGCCTTTAAGGAGACGATGGATCAGTGCGGATTGTGCGATGTCTGGAGGGTTACACATCCCAATATTAGGGAATACACTTATCATTCACCAGTTCATGGCACGTAATCTCGCATTAACAACCGTTTGGTTTCTCACGAGCTCTTGCCAGGGGTTCTATCCACCTCGATCCAACCGGGTCCAATATTGGATCATTCTTTAGTTTGGGGAAATCTGGCTTTTCTCAATATCCCCAAAAGAGAGACCAGATGGAAATTAAATGGACAATTATTAAAGGATGAAAAGTATAGAAGTGAGGTGAAAGAGCAAATAGAGTTTTTCTTTTCTACCAATCCAATAGATAGTGTAAGACCGGATATCCTATGGGGAGCCTTTAAGGCTTAAATAAGGGGTATTCTCATTAGTCTAGTTACAAAGAGGAAGAGGGCACAGGAAACAGAGTTATTCTTTTTTACTGTCCCAGATACGGGTATTAGAAAGTATTCACCCAGATATAATTTCTGAAGAGGAATCACAGAAGTTATTAATATATAAAGATAAGTATCTGGGAATGTTAAGAGAGAAGGCTGAGTAGGCAATAATTTGTACAAAGGCCAGCTTTACAGATCAAGGAGAAAAAGCGGGCGCCTGTTGGCTTTACGCTTAAAGCAACAAGAGTCAGCAAGATTTATACCCCCTATAAGGTCTCAGTCTGATGGGACCCTGAAGGTATCCCCCTCAGAGATAGTCCAGGAATTTGCTACTTTTTATGAACAACTATATAGGGATATGGATAGTCCTCCGCCCATTCAAAAATTGGAGGAGTATCTCAAGGAAGTTCATCTTCTGTTACTATCTGACTCCCAAAAAGGAATTCATAACATCCCCTTTATAACAGGAAGAAATAGCAATTGTTATAAAAGACTTGCCTATGGGTAAAGTCCCAGGTCAAGATGGGTTTTCGGCTTTATTTTATAAAACTTTTACGGAGCAACTACTTCCTGTGTTGTATCGGCTCTATTTGAATATTTTGTCTGGAGAGGTGGCAGATGCCCACCTGTTTGAGGCATTGATAGTTATGTTACCTAAACCAGACAAAGACCCAGAAATGGTTCAGAGCTATAGGCCAATATCTTTGCTGAATCAAGCTGTCAAAATTCTCTCAAAGATAATGGCAGATAGACTAACCTTGGTTCTTCTGGATCTTGTGGGTATGTCTCAAGTGGGATTTATGAGAGGACATGCATCTTCAGATCACCTGCGTACTCTTCCTCTCATGTCTTCTCGGAGACCAGGGATGCCACATATCCTCCGGGGTTGGTCTCCCTGGACACCGAGAAGACATTTGATCTGGTTAACTGGACTTTTCTTTTTCAAGCCCTCAAGGCATATGGATTCCCATCCATGTTCATAGATTGGATCAGGGCAATTTATCGGTCTCCTACGGCGAGGATTTCAGGGAATGGAACCTTCTCCAAGTCCTTCACACTGTGGTCAGGAACGAGGCAGGAATGCCCCCTCTCTCCATTACTTTTCAATCTCTACCTGGAACCCTTTATTCAGCATTATTCTCAAAAATGAAGGGATACAAGGTATTCCCATTAGGAATGAGGTAATGAAGATAACAGTATACGCTGATGACCTACTCCTACATTTGGCCAATCCGTTAACATCTATTCCGAATATGCTAAGGGAGGTTGATAGATTTAGTAGTTTCTCGAACTATAAATTAAATCCCAATAAAACATCTTTTTTTCCTCTTAATCATAACGTTTTTAAGACCGATATTATTTCTCTGGGACTATGCTGGTCACCCCGGGCTATTAAATATTTAGGCATAAAATCAATGTGTAATCCCTCTTTGTGGTTCAAGGAGAATTTGGACCCCCTTTTGCAGGGGATCATCCAAGATTTAGAGAGACCGGATAAACTCCCATTATCTTTATGGGGTCATATTAATATGATTAAGATGAATGTGTTTCCCCATTTATTTTATCCTTTGTTGCATCTTAACTCATTTGTCCCCCTAAGTTGGTTTCAGAAAACACATAAACTTTTTACTAAATTTATTTGGTCGAACAAGACCTCCAGGTTGGTATATCACAAGTTAGCTGCACCTAAGAAGGAGGGGGGGTTGCAGATTCCTTACCTGCCCATTTACTACTGGGCTAGTCATTTGGCTAAATACCTGAGATGGGTAAGGCCGGGTCCAGACAGCATGAATCCGGTTTGGCTTAAGATTGAATTAGATTTTTTCCAATCTATGAACATGGACTCCCTGACTATATTTTATCTAAAAATGTCTCAGATGCAAGATATTAATAAATGTCCCACTATCATGACCTCACTAAGAGTACATTCGCAACTGTGCTCTTTTTTGTGATACAATCAATGTGATGATCCTGCTCAATCTATTTGGAATTTCCTGGCTTTCACTACAAACAAAACAGAAAATTTCCCATTCATGGCTCCCTCACTTAGGAGAAGGGACAGTAACTTCATTTCTGGATGAAGTTGGTGAGTGGATCTCATTTTCTCAGCTCATACACAAGTTCAAAATACCTGAGTCCCAGACTTTTAAAGTGTTTCAACTAAAACACTTGTTAATCACGGTCTTTGGGTCCACTCCACCCCGTTCACCGACCTTTGCATTGGTATCTGAACTTTCCCCTTTACTAGTCTCTTCTGGTGTGATTTCTAAGATTTATCAAGTATTGTTCCGGTGGAGGTTTGGACGCGGTGGTGGCCCCACCAATTTCATGGTTTCATTTTTTCCCCACTATACTTTCAAGTGGCCCGCCCTCTGGATGTACTGTCATAAATATGTATCCCAAGATAGATTATGTCTCATGCAGTTCCATATCTTGCATAATTTATACTATACCCCACTTAAATTGGTGAAATGGGGCCTTCTTGATACCGATAGGTGTAATAAGTGTTCCCAGGATGCAGGATCACTTTTTCATTTTTTCTGGTCATGCCCCCAGATAACATCATTATGGGAGCAAATAAAAACCAATCTGGACCCTTTGCTGGGTTTACAGGATTATTTTACGCCGGATATTTGCCTGTTGTGGGATCTTTCCTCCATAAAGGTAAAAATCTGGAGATTCCACATTTCTAAGGTGGTGCTTTCGGTCAAAAAAGTCATTCTCAGACAGTGGAAGGAAAGGTTTGGCCTAACATATCATGAGTGGCTCCACGAGATCTTAGCAAATATACGCACAGAGAAGGCTATCGCTAGCCTTTAAAACAGGCTACATAGGTATAAGGATATCTGGGATCCCCTTCATACTTTAATTATGGTGGCTTTGAAGTAGTCTGTAACCGAGGTTACCATCTTAATTTCTTTGGCATAGGTAGGTAGCAGGTGATAACAGGGTAAGAATGAACTGCTGTGCGGGGGAAGGTAAGGGTTGGGGGCAGTATGATTTTATGAATCCTATGTCAAGTATTTATTACTGCCTCCTGAAATGTGGAAAACGTGGTGAATAAACTTTGAATTAAAAAAAAAAAAGAAATTAATGCTACCCACACCAAAGGACCATAATAAAGGCCACTATTGCAGCAATTTCCATGGTCCAAAGGAGCGAGGTACCCCAGCCAGCTCCCCGGCTGGAAAAATACCCCAAACCTCCATTCTCTGATCCCTGTTCTTGCCAACATTCACTGCATCCAGGACTCCACCAAACACACTTCGGGACTATCCAATGCTTATTTCAAAATAAATAGAAATCTCTTGTGATCCAGATGTTTAAGTGCTTCATTGTTTTGTTACAAACATACGAAAAATGCCAGCAGATTCAGGCCTTAAGGTCTATCGAATCTGTTTAAGTGTGAAGCTATCAGTTTATTATTCTGCAGCTGCCCTCCTCCCTGTACAGTAGTGATCTTCCCCTACACTGTGCCACCCCCTCTTAAAACTGCTCACCGACTTTAAGGTTACCACCTCCTCTGGTAGGACGTTCCAGCCAGCCACCACCCTTTCCCTCTTGAATCTTCCCACCTCCAATTCAGAGCGTGCCCCCTAGTGTTTCTTCCACCCTTAAACCTAAAGATCCCCTCTGTACTAACCCTATTTATGCCCTTCATATATTTGAAGGTTTTGATCATATCCCCCATCCCTCCTATCCTCCAGGGAGTACACACTGAGCTCCCTCAGTCTCTCCTGGTAGGGTTTACCCTCCATTCCTATGCTCATCTTTGTTTGCTATGTGTTGGCCCCCCTCTAGCAGCTTGATATCTTTCTTTATGTAGGGATGTCAGAACTGAATGCAGTGCTCCATGTTCAGTTTGACTAGTAACCTGTACAGTGGTAGGATAACCTCCCTCCTCCTGGAGGTGATTCCCCCGGTAATACACCCCAACATCTTATTAGCTTTAGCTGCTACCTTTCTACACTGTGCTGAATGATTCATTTTCTCTGTGATTAGCACCCCAAGATCCTTCTCCTCCTCTGTAGTGGATATCTGTACCCCCCCCAGCTTGTAGCAAAACCCTTTGTTTCTGGCCCCCAAGTGCATGACTTTGCACTTCTTCGTGTTGAACCCCAGCTGCCATGTGTCTGACCAGAGCTCGAGTTTAGCCAGATCCTCCTGTAGCCCCAGCCACCCCTCTGTGTTGTCCACCACCACAACTATCTTTAAGTCACCTGCAAATAGTCTGATCTTGTTCTTAACCCCATCTGCAATGTTGGCTATAAAGATTCCAAACACCATGGGGCCTAGTACTGAGCCTTGTCGAACCCCACTGGTTACAGCCCTTGGAGCTGAGAGTTCTTCCCCTACAGTAACCCTCTGCTGCCTATCCCACAGCCAGTTTTTTACACTCTCCACCTTCTTCCCAGCCCCCAGGTAACCCAGTTTGCTAATCAACCTCCCATGTGGCACCGAATCAAAGGCCTTACTGAAGTTCAAATACAGGACATCCACAGCCTGGCCCCTGTTGATTGCCCCTGTTACCCAGTCATAGAAGTCAACCATGTTTGTCTGGCAGGATCTACCAAAGACAAAGCCATGTTGCCTGTTGTCCTGGAGACCATTATCATCCAGAATGGTTACCAGCCTCTCCTTGAGGATGGTTGCCATAAGCTTTCCCACAATGGAGGTGAAGCTGACTGGCTTATAGTTCCCTGGCTCATCCTTGGGCCCACTTTTATGAATGGGCACCACATGTGCCATCCTCCAGTCCTGGGACAAGCAACCAGTCTCCAGGGAGATGTTGAACAAGTCTGCCACAGTCCTGCCAGAACCTCTGCCATTTCTGCCAGCACCCTAGGATGAATGCTGTCTAGATCTGGTGCTTTGTCCACCCTCAGAGCCTTGAGGCCTTCCAGCACTCTGCTCATTGGTATTACCCCTTCTGTTAACTCGGCTCCCTCAGTCCCCACTCCTCCCTTCCCCTGTGGCATTGTCCCCACCTTCTTCCTGATAAATACAGAGCAGAAGTAGTCACTAAGCGTGTCTATCTGCCTCACCTCACCCCCTTCTCTGCCTACCCACCCCATCTACCTTGATCCTAACAATCTGATCCTTACAGCTTCTTCTTTCCTTAATGTACTTGAAATCCTTTTCCCCCTCTCTGATCCCCTTTGCCAGCCTAAACTCTGTTGCTGCCTTGGTTGCCCTAACCGATCTACTTACTGTACCTCTTGATTTCTTCATGTACCCCTCCCTATCCTCCCCCCGTTTGGATCTCATGTATTTTCTAAAGGTAGCCCTTTTTTCCTTAACCCTCCCTAACACCTCCATGCTTAATCAGCTTGGTCTCTTAGACATGGCCAGTTTTGCTTTGGAGCTTTGAACATGAGTTGGTGGCCTCTGCTAACCCCAGATTGATCATCTCCCATTTCTGATTAGCACCCATGTGCGGGTGGATACTGGTGAAATGCCCCTGCAGTATGTCACTAATTCTTCCAAATTCCACCCACCTGAAGTCTGTCACCTTTGTTTTGGTTCTGGTTGTCTCCTTACCCATTCTAGGTGAGAACCACTTTGTGTGGTGGTCGCTCCCTGCCAGCGGGTCCTCCACTTCCAGCTCCTGGACATTTTCTTCATTTGTCATCTCCAGTATGTTACCTTCCCTTGTTGGCTCCCTTACCATCTCCACCAGGAAGCTGTCCTGGAAAGCCTCCAGGAGGAACTGTTCACACTGACACTCAAGGTGGCAGGGGTGCCCCACTCCACCCCAGGCATGTTGAAGTCCCCCATTATCACTGTGTGACTCTTTGCGCTGACCTTACTTATCTGTTCTCCTAGCTCCCTATTAATCTCCTCATTTTGAGTTGTTGGCCTATACGCCACCCCCAACCTCATCTTCCTACCATTCTGTTCCTAGATCTGTACCCATAATGCCTCTGCCCTGCCCTTCTCCCCCTCCTCCCTGCTACATAGTGTTCCCTCCTTTACATAAATTGCCACTCCTCCCCCTTCCCCTTCCCCCTGTCCCTCTAGTACAACTTGTACCCCAGGATCACCAGGTCCCAGTCCTGCTAGTGGGTGGCCCATGTTTCAGTGATGGCAGCTATATCTGCCTGCACTTCTGCCATCACAGCCTGCAACTCAGCGGTCTTGTTTCCCAGGCTCCTTACATTCAAGAAGACCACCCTCCAGTATATCCCCCTCCCTTCCTTTCCCATCTCTAGACTATTCTTATTGCCCTCCCATTCCACCCCATCCCCTTCCTACTGGCTCGGGGGCTCAGGGAGGGGCCTATTGGCCTCCCTGGCCTGGAGACATAACTTATCGCCCAACCTTGTGCCCCCCACCTAGTTTAACTGAATCTTAGTATCTATATACTCACCCAGCCTCTGTTTCAGGACTTCTGTACCTTCCCTACTCGGATGTAGTCTGTCTGGGGCGTACAGTTTTTTGTTTTTCCTGGTTCCACCCGGTTTACCTATGCTGACTCGACAACACTGTTGTCAAGGTTTGGCATAGCAAGATCCTTGATGTTGACAGGCAAAATTTCGCCTGTCAGACAGCGGGTTGTTTTCTATCGGGGGCTGTGCCCCTGAATCCCCCATATGGGAGGCTGTGCCCCTGTGGCCCCCTTCTTTAGGATTATTAACTCCAAGTCAGAGTTAGCATAGGGGGGTGAAATGCAGGGGCGAAATTTCATTCTTGTCCTCACAGCACAATTTAGAAACTTCTTTCAAATTGTCACTGTGGGGATTTTGGCAGTAGGGGGTTCAACTTTGGTTGGCATGTCGCTCCACCCACTCCCCCCACCAGTCCATACCCCTTGACTGACAACATTTCCCCAGCCATGCATTAAAATCCACTGTCCTCTGCTTCCTGTCTGAGCTATTCCTGGTTACTTGGAGCACTTCTGAGTTAGCACAGTTATTGTGGCACCACTGACCAGCTGTCAGAAGTCATGATTGCCATGATGGGGAGATCTACAGCTTGTTGAAGCTTTCCTTGGCTCCACCACCTGACTCGGTATTTCTGTATTTTGTTTTGTATGCTTTGGAAAACTTGGTGGCCAGTCGATGGTCTGATGGGGTACTGGTGGGGTGGGATGCGCTACTTACTTTGACCCATGCACACCCACACTTGTAGTTTGGAAAAGGAAAAATCAATAACTGGTTGCTGCTTGTATTCTGGAAAAGTTTTCCTGCACTGAAAATGTGCACTGCATATTGCTTGACGTGAGTAACACTATTAAATTCCATAAGTAAAAACTTTTATACTTCAATAAATGCCTGGGGTGCTGGTTTTTATTTACTACATAGTGTGAAAAATTTGTTGTCGGGAGTTGGGGGGGGTTGCTCTGTCTCTACCTGAGCCCGGAATGTGGGGAGAAAGGCTAAGAGGGCGGATGGCCATAGGATGCTGTGTTGAGGTATTGTGTTTTTTTTTTAACTAAGGTAAAGAAAAAAAAGCATTGTTTCGTTTTATGTTGGCTACTCAGTTCCAGCAGTGTTATAGTAGCGCTGAGCATGTGACATGCTAGCACTACAACTATGAACAAAAAATACTTTTTTTCTTCAGGTATAAAAGAATGCTAGTGGTTTTATTTGTGGCATGTTGCATTTTTAATTTAGTTACTAACATTACTTGATGGTGGTGGTGGTGGAGAATCTCTAAGCGAATGGAGTCATTCACTAAGCGAGCAGAAAAAAATGGCTGCTGCTGTGTTTTAAAGTCTAAACTGGCACAATGATATCAGTTTGGCATTGGGGCATGGCAGGCTGGTCCTTTTCATTTCCTGGGCATCTATTGAAAGTTAATGTACTGCCCTGGCATGTGTGCCAGCCAATCAAAGCCTAGGAAATAAAAAGTCAATTTTCTAATTGTGAGAATGTGGGAAAAGGATGGACACCAACACCAGGCTGAAGTGCAAATCAAAATACAGATTTATTTTCTCCAAAACAATAATAGGCTTACTGTCAACAAAATTAAGGAAATAAATAGAAGACAATCAAGTATGTACATTTCAGAACCACATCAATAGAAGCAGGCTAGTGAGTTCTCTGGATCAGTACTCCACCGATCCCTATAGCATTCTGTCTTAGACTGGAGAAGGGGAGTCTTATATACCTGCAAAGGACAGGTGACATAAGGAGACTCCACCCGCTTTCCAAACATTTCATTATTTTATTCAAAAACCCGCAAAAATTCAATTTTCTGGAGTCTTATTAGTAAATAGGAGTTAAACCATCTCTATTCTGGAGCTGTAGCACTTAAGATAAGCCTCCAACCAAGTATTTCTGAATTGTTACGACTGGGAACTCTGCCCACCTGATGCCTGTACTATAAGAGAAGACAGAATATGGCTGGCTGGCTCTATAGTACACAGGCACAGAATGAGGGATGATCCCTTTGGGAGACTTGTCAGGTAACCATTAACCAAATAAATATTTTTTCTTACACTTACATCTACTAATGGAAGTCAGGAGTCGACGGCTGTACTGTAGTAATATAAAATCTACATTCCCGACTCCGTTTTAGTGTTTTTATAGTAAGAACAATCCTGCACAGTGAGTGTGTGGCGTTTCCCTGCAGAGGAGCGACCCAGTTGCAGTGTAAATCCTTTTTGTGGCTGCGGAAAAGCATAACAGAAACTCCCACTTGTATAGCTGATCACATTTCATTTGGGTATCGAGCTCCGTTATAATACAGTAAATATTTAATATTGCACAGATAAAAGGTCAAGGCAAAGGAGGGGGGAGCTGAAGAGTGGCTTCTTGTCATTCCTTTTTACACTGCCAGTTCTAAACTTTCAGCTGGGACTACACAATAATGCAAAGAAAAACAAAAAGGGAGGGGGGGCCCAAATATGCACTATGCATAAAATAGACTTGCTTCCTCTAGAATCAAAAACTAACAACAAACCTACATTCATGGCTTTTTACCCATTAATTCCAAATGGGACATAAATGTATGCTTTTCCGGCATCCTTTACTTTCATTCTGAGAACAGTGTCAGGTTACTCAGCCATACTTTGATAGCTTTCTATAGCAATACCATGCAACAACATGAAGCTTAGGGTTTTACATACTCTTTTAATTTGGGAAGGTGTTTCCAGTCACTGGCAAATGCACTAGAGAGATCCAGAAATAGGAGAAAGGGATAGTATAGAGACCTTCACAGGTGGCCTGCCTGCAAAGGGTTAGAAATATCCAAAAAGGAAAGAAAAAAGATTGAGTGTGCTGTTGCAACAGCCCTATAGGACAATCTCACAGGCATACCGACGCCATGACACTAATATATAACATTACATTAAATTTGTTAGGACTAAAGAAGGCATGGTGTATCAAGTTTTTCCCACCATTTACTCAACAGTTTCAGTTTACAGTATTTATTTCTCCACATAAAAGGAATTAAGTCCTTTCTTAAAATAAATTAAATTTTCTGCCTTGACCAAACAGAAACATAGAATGTGTCTGCAGATAAGGCCAGCTTGGCTCACCCAGTCTGCCCAGTTTCTCTCTGCCTATATTGTCACTGCATATCCTACCTGATCTCTGGCTACTGCCCCCCCACCCCCGCTTTCCTACCAAGATTTCTTTGTTCCTATCCCATGAATACTTGAAGTCCAGCACTGTTTTTGCCCCCACCACCTCAACTGACAGTCTTCCAGGGTTTCTCCACTCTTTCAGTGAAAAAGTATTTCCTCTCATCCCTCCCAAATTTCCCCCTTCCAGCTTTATTGTATGCCCCCTTGTTCATGTGCACCTTCTCTTCTGAAAAATACTCCCGCCCTGTACCTTGATCAACCCTATGAGGTACTTTTAGATCTCTATCATGTTCCCCCTCTCTCTCTTTTCTTCCAGGGTGTACAATGAGATCCCTCAGTCTCTCCTCTTAGGGCTTATGATGCAACCCTTGCACCATTTTTGTTGCCTTCCTCTGGACCACCTCTACTGTGTCTATAAAACTGGACACAGTACTCCAAGTAGGATCTGAACAACTATCGATTCAGTGGTAACTCCATCTCTCCCCCGCTGCTAGTGATTACCCTCAGTATGCACCTCAGCATTCCACTGGCACTGCCTACTGTCTTGTCGCACTGCCTCACCACCTTGAGGTCATCCAATATGACAACTCTAAGGACCCTGTCCTGCTTAGCGATCATCAATACCTCTCTCCCATTTTATACACTGCCCTGGGTTTCTGTGCCCTAGGAACATGATTTTACACTTTTTTTGCATTGAAACCCAGGTGCTATACCCTCAACCACTCCTCATGTTTTCTTAGGTCTCTATTCACTCCCTTCATCCCCTCTGGAGAATCTACCCTATTGCAGATTTAGGTGTACCTTCCCTTCTAGCTCTTCTGTAATGTTGCTTATGAAGACATTGCAAAGAATTGGTTGCAGCACTGAGCCCTGAGGTACCCAACTCATCACTGTCTTCTCATTAGAGTGACTGCTGTTTACCCTCACCCTCTGCCACCTATCCATCAACCAGTTCCATATCCAGTTTACCACCTTGGGTCTCACCCCCAAACTGTCCAGTTTCCTTGGTGTAGAAGGTCTTGTTGAAGTCTAAGTAGATCAAGTCCACTGTCCCATCCTAATCTGTTTTCCTGGTCAACCAGTCGAACAACTCAATCATGTTCATCTGACATGGCCTCCCCTCCCCCTTCCCCACTCAGATCCTTGCTGTTTCTGATCTTGTAACTCACAAGATTGAATATACTCCACTACTCCTCCTTTTAATAGTATCTCCATTAATTTCCCCACCACTGATGTTAGACTGATTGGCTTACATAGCAGTTTCCAGCCTCTTTCCTGTTGCTGCTTTTATAAAGAAGAACTAGTATTGGACGAGTTGCTGATGCTATGTATTTTAATTATTTAAGTATATTTTAACCTTACATTCTTAGCAAATTGTACAAGTGCTCTGATCTGTTGTGAATAGCGCTTTTTAGAAATAAAGTTATTGACTGATTGATTGATACATCTGCCCTCCTCCAGTCCTATGGAACCACTCCTGTGTCAGAGAATTGTTGAATGGGGCTGTCAGAGGTGCAGTCTGTACCTTCCTGAGCTTCTTTAGCACCCTTAAATGTACCCCTCCAGATGGGGCCATAGGTCCCATAGACTTATCCACTTTCGGATTCACCAGTCCTTTAAGACTCTTTGCTCTGTGAATGGTCCACCACCATTCCTCCAGTGTTTCTGCTGCTTCTATGTGGTTTGTCGCTTTCTCTCCCTCCACCGTGAAAACTGAGCAGATGTAGCTGTTCAGGATATCTGCTTTTCATAGCCCTGTTCTGCACAGTCCATTCCTGCCCTTCTTATCCTTATAATCCCTCCCCTTGTCTTCCTCTTTTCACTGATGTACGCAAAAATGCCCTGTTTCCCTCATTTACCCCTTTTGCTATCCTTTCCTCTGTTTGCACCTGTGTACACTTTACCACTTTCCCTGTTCCCCTCTGCTTTTCATGCTACACCCCCATCTTTTTCTCTCTGCATCTCCTTATACCCCCTGAATGCCACCCACTTAGCTTTTACCTTTTCAGCCACTAACCTCAAGAACCATAGTGTTCTCTTTCTTCTCCTGTTTTGCTCACTTCCTTCTCACATAGGTGTGGTGCCTTCACTATTCTATCCTTCAATTTGCCCCACTGTTCCTCCACCTCACCAAAACAATCCCCACTGCTAGATCATCTCTGAGGCATTCACCTATTTTTTAAAAATATGACGTTCTGAAGTCCAGTACCCTCCTCATTGTGTGCTTTGTCTCTGCTGCCCTCCTTTTGTTAAAACATTGTACAGTGATTGCCAGTCCCTGAGTGGCATCCCACCTTGAAATCTGCAATGTTGTCCATCTGTGAACACCAGGTCCAGTACTGTCCCATCTCAACTGGGCTCTCTGATGAGTTGTCTAAGAAATTCCCCCTGAAGGAAGTCTAAAATGTCCCTGTTTTTAGTCAAGGCCATGACTGGGAGGCTCCAATAAACATCTGGCAGATTGAAGTCCCCTACCAACAGCATCTCCCCCTTTTCTGCCATCATTCCAATGGTTCCTGTGGTGCCTTGTCCAATTCTTCCCCTGTGTTGGATGTCTGTATATCACTCCAGTGCAAATAGTGAATCTGGCTCCTGTCTTCAGGGTGACCCACAGCACCTCAACCCATTCTGTACCACTAGGTTCTCCTGCATTTCCATTGCTGTAATACCCTCCCTCCCTCACATACAGCACTACCCTTGCACTGTTTCTTCCCTTCCTCTTCTTCCTGAACTGAGTTTAGGCTGGTATGGCCATATCCCAGTCATGGCCCCTTGTGCACCAGAACTCAGTAATGGCCACAAGATCTGGGTCTACCTCTACCATGATGGCCTCCAGGTCTGGAATTATATTTCTAAGACTTCTTGTGTTGGCGCATATGGCTCACCATGCCTTGCTTCCACTCTGCCTGCAGCCCCCACTTCCCTATTCATGCTTTTACTGCCACTTAAAACTCCCCTCTTTCCCCACTCACTACCTTTTTTGTGCCTTTCCTCTACAACCCTTCCTTTTCCACATCTTCTGTACTTGTCCCACTTGTCCACTACTAAGCATCTGCCTCCTTTAACTTGTGACCTGGATGAGTTTCCTTCCTGCTGGCCCTCTCTACCCATTGCTTCAATCTGTGGAGGGAACAATTTATGCCTTTTAATGTATTACTGCCTCCCCACTCAGCTAGTTTAAATGGTCATCAAAGTAACATCTAAACCCTCTGCCAAGGACTGTGGCCCATTTCCCAAAAGGCTGCAGGATGTCACATCCATATAGACCCATATCCTTCCAGGTTGGCCGCAAAACCACAATGAAGCTGAACCTCACCTTGCTGCACTGTTCATTCAACCAAGTATTGAAATTCCTGGTGCAGCATACTGTGTCCTCTCATCAGCCATAGACAGGCAGCACCTCACGAATGCCACCATTCATGCTACTTGCCTTAGGCCCCTCCCAGCTCCCTGACCTCTCCCTGTACTACCTCAGCCCCATCCCTCCCTAGGTCATCTGTTCCAGGTGGATGATGACATCCTGTTTCCCACCTGACCTTTATTTATTTATTTAGCTTTTGTTGACCGGGTAAGTGCACTAGACAAATCCTGCCTATTTTCAGGCATGACCCGGGGGAGGGGGGATACAGATGAATGCCAACTGACCTTGAACCAGATTAAGCTGTTGGTGGTATTTTTAGTGAATGAGGGAAATTTGGCCAGGACACCGGGGAAATTCCCCTACTCTTTTCGATAAGTGCTATGGGATCTTTAACATCCACCTGAACTACCACCAGTCCAGGCAGATGGGACCTCGGTTTAACGTCTCATCCGAAAGACGGATGCCACCATAGTGATCTTTAGGATCTGCTGTCCATCTCTATGAGCCTAAGCACTAGGTAGACACTTAACCTCTCTCTCCCCACCCCTTCCTGCTCCCAGATCTATCTCCCTTACAACCGAGTGCCCCATCAGAAGTTGCTTTTTCATCTATTAGGGTCATCTAGATCCCACCTTGAGGAGGACACCCACATTCTCCCATGCCACCACTTTGGGTTCCTTCTCATGGCACTCCTGTCCTACTAGAATGGTGAAGATATTCTGTAGTGACACAGGCTGAGGAATGTGCCGCTGACATGCCACCCACACCTTTCTGGATCTCACCAAGGTCCAGCCAGAACTCCTCTACCTTGGCAACCTCTGGGGCAATGGCAGCAGACTCTGAGGCCCCTGGGTGAGGCAAGAGGTCCCCTGGGTCCTAGCTAGCTTGGCATGGAGACCAGCGACCCGCACCCTCAATACAGAGAGGTGTGTGAAGATGGGGCAGCACCTCAGTCTCTAGAATGCCTCCTCAGAAACTGCAACTCCACAACATTTGCACTACAGTACTCCCATGTCTGCTAATATGAGTCACTCCTTTTTGTTTCTGAATGTAACTTGCCCTAATCTCCCTTCTCTTTACTTGCTCTTTTTCCCCACCTACAGCCTCTATTGGGATCTACTTTAACACCTTAGGGTGTTACCTGCTTTCCCTTTCAACTGCTGCTTTTTCAAGGTAAAGCTCTCGCTGTACCCCCTGCCTTTTCCTCCCCCCTTATGCTAACTTTCACATATTTATCTTTCCTCAACTATAACTTCACTCTACCCCAGACAGAGTGTCTCCTTTATTCCCACCTGGAGCTGCTACCTGCCTGCCTTTTTTCTCTGCAGTTACCCACTACCACATCACCTGTGGCTAGGTACAGTATAGTATAATAGTATTTGTATTCAGATCTTTAGAGTACATTACCTTCCCTCATCAGTCTCACAGAGCCCCCATGTTCCTGTAGTCAGCTGCAGATGCCTGCCAGTGTCAATGATGCCAGTTACCTGATCCACTCCTACTCTTTCCCTTTCACACTCTGGGACACAGGCTCAATGGGACATGGTAGGAGTGTTTCTTTTTATTCAGGGCAAGCTTCTTCCTTCATGTCCCTCTTAGACCTTCTGAAGTCACTTGATTGCCATCCTCCTCACCACCTATAAGATGTCATGTGATCAGTTTCCTGCTAGTAGAAATAAAACAGATTCCAAAATGTTAGATTTTTAAAATACTATATGGCTTAACAATGTTTTACCCCCAACTGTTGTGGTTCCAAACTCCCATCTCAAAAGCACACCAAGTTCACAATGCTGCAGTTTTTATTCAGGAAAAGCCTCTTTCTGCTTGTCCTTGGTAGGCTGTCTCAAGTCACATGATCACCATCCTCCCTACCACCTCTCAGAGGACTTGTGATCAGCTTGCTGCTTGGGGAAATCAAACAGAATACAAAAGGTTAGATTAACAACAAAAAACTGTGTGGCTTTGCAATGTTATATCTGCCCCTCAATTGCTGTGTTACTGCTCTCCTGACTCAGAAGTGTGCCAAGGTCACAATGCTGCAGTTTTTACTCAGGGCAAGCCTCTTCCTGCTTGTCCCTGATAGGCTCTCTCAAATCATGTGATTACCATCATCCCTACCATCTCGAGGTGGGCTTGTGAGCAGCTTCCTGCTTGGAGAAATAAAACAGATCCAGAAGGTTAGATTTTTTTTTTATATAATAATATGCTTTATGGAAGTTTTAGAGCTAACAATAAAACATAAAACACAAGACGAAAAAGGCATCAATTATACAAATGTTTCCCAAGAATCTATGTACATAAAGGGAACTCATTAGAAACAAGCAGAAAGTATAAGTAAAAGGTAGTTAAATAATAACACAGACCTGATTAAAACCCATGTCCATGGAAAGAACCATATCAGAAGGTTAGATCTTTTATAAACTGCATGGCTTTGCAATGTTTTACCTACCTCCACCCCCGCCCTCCACCGCCTTTGACTGTTGTGGAGCTGCACTACCAACTCAAAAGCATGCTGAGTTCACAATGCCACAGTTTTTTGTGCAGGGCAAGATTCACATTCAAGCCATATTTTCCAATAATATATTCTAGATTATACAATGGGGTAAATGAAAAGAGCAAAATCCTGCATTCTGATTGACTTGCTGACACCTTTTCAGCATGTTAAATCCTCCAGTGTACCTACTGAAAATGGTGCCAGCCACCAGTTGTCTGCATCACAAAGTAATCCTTAAATCACTCTGAGTACCACAAAGCTAGAACTGGCAATGAAGGCTGTCACAAACACTCTCTGCAGGTCAGGCCCTCTGCTCCCACAGTGCCAGCCTCACAGTGCAATAGTGTGAACAGGTAACGGATAGGGTAACCCTCCTGTCTGTTTTGGGTCCAAATCACCTGTTAGCCTCAAGTTCTGGGGGGATTCAAACTGTGAACCTTATGCTAGCATACCCAATGTACAGGCTCAGATATGTACCCTCGTCAGGGATTGCGGTACAATCCTTTGCCAGGGGCACCTAGCCAGGTCTCCAAAATGAACCCTTAAAACTCTGTAAGAGACCTTCGGTATATTCTTACCTTTCCCAAGCTTAGTCAAACCATCAAGCCTTTTTAACAATTGTCAGACTTAAAATACAGGCACTTCACATGCAAAAAGAAGCTGAGAATACACCCAGGCAGTATTTCAAGAAAATGGTTATTTACTAAAAATATGATACAAAGGTAAAATTTAACACAGAACAATATATCATGAAGTTTATAATCTTATAAAAGAAAAAGAACGTTTCAGAATAATGCTCCTACCACAAAGAAGTAATTCCTTTCTAACTAGTACCTTTCTAAGTGCTCTTTTAGTTAGAGAGAACTTTGTTTCTTCAGAGCCCAAGATGATAGCACACATTTCAGACAAACTGATATATTTTTCAACTCTATCTCCCCACCCCTTTGATGAGTCATCTAGTTTCTCCTTTTAGAATTAATTCTTACAAAACTAATTTCCTACCAGAATGTATTTTAAAATAATGGAACATCAGAAGAAAAAAAATGTCCTAAACATTGCATCCTTTAATTAAACATTTTCTCTTTGAACTGGTGGCTGGTTTACAACCCTACAATTTGTCACTGAGGTGTGAGAAAGCCAACAGGAATCAGCCAAATGACGTCCTTTTCCTGATGTCATAAAACTCATATTTAGCTTCCCACATCAAAGGCAGCAGCAGGAAATAAACTGCCTCTGGAGGATGTTCCAATTAACTGTTTCCTTCTGGTCTGTTTTATTACCTCCTGGTTTTCAGCTACTGACACTTTGAAATTACAGGCCAAATTCCTCACACACTGAAAATGTCATACACAGACCATGTATTTAAAATACCAATATCATACAATGGTCATAAGCAAAGGGGCAGAACGTCACAATGACAAGATGCAGAACTCTACAGTACAGAACAGACAGGCAGCTAAAGCAAAAAGACGGAGCCAAAAATGCAAAAATTGTACTCAAAAAAGCAGCTGGCAGCATGGCTACACCATCACTGTTGAACCCTCATAAAAAAAAAGCATGATGCAGGCAGGATAAAAGTCTCAAGGCCTTGAGAAAGCGTGGAGTGTAGTGCAAAAATGTTTCGCTGCTCTTGGGAAGGGGCACAGGTATCTGCGTGCTGGCATCCAAAATAAAGCAAAATTGGACTTTTTTCCTGCCTGCATCATGCTTTTTTATGAGGGTTTGACAGTGATGGTATAGACGTACTGTCATCTGTTTTTGTGAACTCTACAGTACTGATGTTATCGCTCTTAACAGTACTCGCCAGTCTTGCTCTATAGCCTCAAAAGTCGGCTTCTATAGGCTGTGAAAGGAGAGACATATCAGGAAAAAAAGATAAACACTCAAACTACAACCACCATACTTCCTGCTATCAGGCAACCAATAAAGTATTTTCACAACCTGAAATCTTAACTGACCACTGCACCCACCTCACTTCATGTGCTCTATGCAGTCCACTTCCACTTGCTCTTAGTCACCACTCCATTCCTGATTGCAGTGGCACTCTTTCTTTATCATAACTTGGCCAGGAATCTAACTGAAAAAAAACATTAAAAACAAAGTCCTGTGAGTTGCACCATCACTGAACCTATTTAAACCCGGAAACACATGCTCCATGACCTCTCCCAGTTAGCATTCTGCATCACACAGTAACACTTGCTACATAGTCTCTCTCTCTCTCTCTCTCTCTCTCTCTCTAAGAAAACATCAATAAATAGCCCACAAACTCAGAGACCCTCTAATTAAAAAAAAAATTTCCGCATGTAAGTCTATATGTGGCACTGTACTATAGATACAGACAGCAAGAGTAGACACCAGCACTGCATCTATAGCAGCAGTCCTACTAACCCAGAACTATTTTTTTCTGGTGGACTAACAAATAAATAAGTAGGCAATATTTGCAACAGGTGGGAGATTGTGCAATACCAGACCACCCAGGGATGCACGAGGCCAAACGCCACAGGCGGAGGGCCTTATAGCCCCTGGAAGGTCTAGTATTGCACAATACCGCCCACCCTGGAGGTTATTATTGCACTTAGAAAATGGGCAACTGTATTTTATATGTTTGGGAAAATAATTTTTATGTTTAAATGTTAGAACACATATTTGTTTGAGATTTTTGTAATAAAATAGTTCCTCCACCTGCTTTTGAATGCTGCTGTTGTTCTTAAACCTGGAGACTTCTGTGCTTCTGAAGCCTCCGAAATGTTACATTTTTGAGCTGGTTGTCATGGTTACCTGTACCCTCCTTCACACACACGCACTCACTGGGCTCAAGTTTTAAAGCCTTTTTTTAACTGTTAAGGATTGAATTTTGTTAATGTTTTTATTGTCCCCCTCTTCCAGCAACTGCCCCATGAAGTGTGAAGTGCCTGTGCAACATCTTCTCCAACCCCAAAGTAGCGGTCATTGCACTGAGTTAAAGATCCCCCTCCACACACACACAGTGGCTATGTTTTTTTGGGGGGGGCACAGCTTTTATCAACACATGATGCAGGCTCAGGGTGAAAGGCAGAGAATAGAGATCATCAGTGGGCCGTGTTAGCCTGGAGTCCGAGGACACGAGAAGAGACTGCCTCAAAGCTGACTGCTGCTATTTTCATTTGTGAGCAAGGAGTCTGTGGGAGATGGAGGCACAGAGACTATTACGGAAAAGCAGATCTGACGGCTTTAACACGCAGTAAGATCTTTTTTTTTTAATTAAGACTAGAACGCTGGCATGTGGGATATTCGGCAGCGGGGACAAGTGGGGACTGCTGGTGCTGTACAGGACAGACTGCCGTGAAGCCAACGGTCCCAAACAAAACAGAAATGATGACTGAGTATCGTGGAATTTGTGATGGTTTTGTTTGCCGGTTTGTGTGTTGGAGCTGTCTTGCTCAGTCATTCACTTACCGAGCAGGGAAAAGGCATGGCTGCAGGCAGGGTGAGCTGAGAGCAGCTTTTGCCAGTAGCGTAGAGCACGTGATGGGCTAGCGTTATTAATTAAAAAAAAAAACAACACTTTTTCTTCTGTTGGCTGAAGCCTGCATTGAGTGGCAGTGTGTAGCATCTTAAAAAGGAGGCTGGTATTCACATGTGTGTCGGGGGGGGGGTGATTTTAGCCGCAAAATTAACCCCTAACCAGGAGACAAAAATTGGCGTTAGTTTGAAACTTGAACATTCTAACTGGCCCCATGAGTTCAGTGATCAGGTCAGTTACCACTGGCACTTATTGTAACTCGGGGTCTGTTCTCAGATAGACCAGGGGGTCTGGGTAGGGAACTAGCCAATCAGGAGACAGAGTTTTACTTGCCCATTTTCTAAAAATAAATAAAAATGCCCCCAAAACATTTTTCTTTATTATGTTTTCCATCTGAAAAAAAAGGAGGGACATTGTATAATCACAACATACCACTCCAGGGTGTTGGTATATGGCAGGATTTACCACTTCTGTTGTGGTTTACTCACTCAGCCTGTGACCTCATGACCAAACCACACCAAGCATGGTAAATCCTGCCATATATCCATACCCTGTCATGGCATATTGTTTAAATCTAATAGCTATTCATAACTATTACAGAATCTGTATCATTTCTTGGTCTCCTCCATTTAATTCTTATTCCATGATCAGAAGTACAACCATGTTGGTTACCCCCTCCTTGTCCTTTCAGATGCATTGTCACTGCTGCTCCACATACTCTGTGTAAAGCAGCTGTTCTCTCATCCTAAGTCTTGCAACTTCCCGTTATGGATGCAAAGCATCATTTTTAAGGAGAGGCTCATTTTGATTAACTCTTGCAAGCTGATTGATCAACTCCATTCTAATGCAAAATAATTTATACACCATAACACAGCTGAGGATACGACACAAACATCCACCTTACAAAGAGTACCTTACAGGGCAGAAAGGGCAGCTGAGCTTTTGGAATCTTCAAGTCTTATTTGCTGTTCTGACTGTTACTGATCTGCTACTCGATAATTCTGTCATCTATGAGGAGTTTTGCAGCTTTGCTTCCACAAGAGATGGCATCTTAGAAGACGTTACCTGCTGGTGCCTTTCGGCTTATTTCTTGTTGCCTATGTCTAGGCTCCTTGCCACAAGAGTGGATTGTCTGGCCAGGCTGCAGTTGCAGTCTTTTCCTGGTCTCATTCTTCCCCTGAGTGGTGTTTTGAGGCATCTCCTACCTGCTGGTGGTTGCCACTTCAGACTTTATGGCCTGGTGGGGGTGAGTGGGACACTGGGGGATTGCTGTGTCACTCAGTTTGTTGGAAGTGTAACTACTTTTGGATCTTGCTGTGCTGTGACTGTTTTTGTACCAAACTGGTGCACAGCCACCTCTGTCACTGAATTGTTGACTGTGATTCATTGGACAAGACTTCTGAATTTCTTGCAAGTTATTGCTTGATTGCCTTTTTGTTCATCGGCTGTGGTGCTTTAGTGCAGGTCGGTTATACTAACATTGTTTAGTAGGACTTCTTTCAGCTCTATCAGACAACAAAGAAAGGTTCCAGCTTATACTTGTAACCCCTAGATGGCGCTATCCCAGGGGCTACTACCCCTGCCTGATTTGCCACTAACAGGTTGAGGGGCCTGGATCCGATGGCGGGTGCCTCCACCCAGAGGTCAGGGTTTGCAATAGTTAAACTAACTTGGTCACAGCCCTCTGGGACACTGCAACCCTACTTCCCACTAGTGGCCCACACAATATATCAGAATTACCTTCACAGTATACACTTACCCCCAGGACTGGTTCAGGCACTGGGACCTCCTGTAAAATAAGATACAGTGCAACAATCACAGTACAATACTTTAACATAGACAATACCTCAGGCAGTATAACTTTGCTGAAACAAGCAGCTCTGATTTATTTGGGGATATAACAAGGACAGGGGAATCAGGTTAATTAGCTTATCACTTTACTCATCTATTCTATGGCTCTGTGCACAGGCCTATCCCTACCAGTTACTGTCCCTGGGTACCCAAGCCCTAGTGGCTAGTCCAAACCGTGGCAGCTGGTAAGGGCCCTTTCACACAGAGAAAAGAAAAATTAGTTAAACAGCCAGCAGTACAGTAATTCCATTTGGATTCAATGTAGCAATTCAACAGGGAGCGACCCTGAATTAGTACTCACGACCTCCAAACAAGATAGGGTCCTTCAATGTCAGCAGGGCTACTCTTGAGCTCCATGAGACTCCTCACACATTTATATGGCAAACTGCAACAGGCAAAAGTCCTTTAATGGCAGCAGGATTCACTCGAGCTACACAAGCCTCCTCACACATTTATATGGTAAACAGTCACAGGCAAAAGTCCTTTAATGGCAGCAGGATTCACTTGAGCTACACAAGCCTCCTCACACATTTATATGGTAAAAAAAAAGTACTATACCAAACAAGGCTGCTTCTCTATCCCGATCTCAATTACTGCACAATACCCGGGAGAACACACAGCAGATTCAGTTCCTGACAGACCGAGAGCGATTCAGCAATTTCTCCAGTCTTCTACAGGGTGAGCCTGGTTTCTACTCTTCAGATATCCTTTGATTCTCTTCACAGGACAGATTCAGTCCTAACAAGCAGTTACACAAGCTGCAGACTGGAACTCTGGGCCTTACACACGCTTCCGACTAAAACTGCACACCGAAAAAGCACAGGGCTCCTTCCTCTTCACTGCCAGAGCTCAACTGAAACTCCAGCAGACAAACCGGCACTTCCTTTGAGTTCCTCCCAGTTCTTGGCTGTATTGGCTGTCACTCACAATAGACTGCCCCTGTTGGTCAAAAAGAGCGAAGTCTAGTACATCTCCCAGAGTCACTGCCCATACAATCCTCTTGTGGCTGGCTCAGATTATGAGTCCAAGTTCTGATTCGCCCAAGGCACCATTTAAGAGCTACCTTAACCCACACTGGATTGGTCCAGTTCAGCAGTTCAAAACTAGAATGGGGAACTAGGCAAACACAGTTCTGACTGCAAAGAAAGCAGGTTAGACAAACTGTAATTTCATTATTACTCTAAATGATTTCTGGCAAACAGTTACATCTTTCAGATACGTCCTTTGCACTCCTAGTGAATGCAAAATGGAGTGAATTGGCAGCAGCTCGAGTGGTACTCAAGCAGAGAAGCACACAGTCCCCCCATACAAACTAATTATGTCTGCAAGCAGACAGCTCTTAAAGAGACAGTACCAGAGGCTCTAAAAACACTCACTGATAAATGGCTTAAACGCCAAACACCATTCAGGCTTGGAACATTCAAGCAAGCTCCTGGAAGTCTTTTGGGAACCCCCATTTGCAGGGGGGTTACATACTAATGCCATTTTGATCAATAAACTATTCTAAAATCAGTCTGCTAAATTGTTTTCTGGTAGTGAGAGTGCCACAGCTTTGTTATGATTTTTCCATTCAAACTGGTTGAAAATTGTACTTTGCCTTGAGCAGTGAGAGAGCTTAAGAGCGCTGTGTGAGATTGTCATTATTAGGCCTAAGGAACTGAGAGCTCCTGTGACTTTTTCTTTCTCTACAAGACTGTTTTTGTACTGGCTAGGGGTTGGTGAAAGTGGGATTTTCTGCTTTTATGGAACTTCAATGAAAATCTGAAAACCTTAGCAGAAGTTTCAGAACTTCTGCCTGTGGCGGAGCGGAAAACTTCAATGAAATTTCACCCTGTTCCCCTCAAAATAAAATAAGCCCTGGTGGCTAGTGATCCCTCTCCCCACCCGCCCACACATTTAAACAAAATATCCCTGGTGGCTAGCAGTCCCTTCCCCCACCAGATCACCCACCTGACCCATAAAACAATACCCCTGGTTGTTGCATCCTTCCCCCCACCCCATCACCTGCCCTTCCAAATCAAATCCCACTCCTACTAAATGCCCTCAACCATATGGGTTTCTCTGCTTGCTCCCTCTCCTGATGTGCGAGCTACCTATCATCCCGCTCCCAGCATGTCAAAAACAACGGGGTGCTCTCAGAAACCCATCCCATCTGCTCAGGGGTTCCCCTGGGCTCTATCCTGGGCCCACTACTCTTTAGCCTGTACCTAAATGCCCTGCCTAGCACCTGTTCTGGCAATATTTTACTATATGCTGATGACGCTGTAGCTCACAAAAATCTCACCTTTGATAGCTGTGAAAAATAAATGTATAAAACATAAAGAAAATGCTGCTCCAAACCTATATTAACAACCTCCAAACAAAACTCCCAGTGCCACAGTTATATCTCAGGGGAGGGAACTGGGTGATTTGTGCTGAGGAATTGAAGGGGTGTGGGTGGTGAGAGCACAGTGAGCAGTTGTAGAAGGGTTTACTTACTCTCTAAATCTGCTTACCTGCATGATTTGGGAAGACAGGGCTAAGGCAGTACAGCACACAGTGGGCAGTTGTGGGAGTGTTTCTTTAGGAAGGAATGTGGATTCCCTTTATAAAAACATAGTAGTTGATCAGGGACGGGGGAGGACTGGTGATGGTTGGAGAGAATCTGTTTTTTTTTTTAATTAGGGAAAAATACAGAGTCCTCACTGGGAATCTTCTAGATCTTATCCTAAAAATCAAAGTGCTGCTGCACAGAACTGAACCAGGCTAATTAAAAATGTTCTGGCAGCACATTTGTAAATAGTCACAAATGTCCCTGAGAGTCCCCATACAATAAGATTGTACATTGTGGCCCCATGGCAGTCTAAAAACAGCAAGTCTTGCCAGTGATACTGTAAAATTAGGAGCATTAACCATCAGCCAGAGACAAACCATAAAGTTAAGATAGCCAGCATATTAACCAAAAAGTCTCACAACTGGTAGTGATAGTATTCAAAACTCATTGCAGTAGGTTGAGTTACTTACTGTAGATAGATTTTAAACACATCTGGCCTCTTGCTGCTTCTGAGGAAATCAGCTTGTTTTGCTCTTAAATAGGTCTGGGAACAAGTTTAATATAAAGTCATTACCAGCTATACACTGAATGGCAATGCTGCACACCCATTTCTTCAGTTTAGGGTCAGACTTTGAAGAGTGAAGACATGTCAGTGGTCCAACCCCCGATGTGTAAGTAAGGGCTGCGGGGGAAGGTGGTGCTCAGAGGGAGGGTCTGCTGGCCCAAAAGACATCGATGGAAAGTTTTCTTGTTTCAGTTTTAAAATAAATAATAACAATAAAAAAGGATACCAATCGTGAACCGGGTGATTTGTGAAGGGCTGCAGGGGTGCTCAGAGGGAGGGTCTAGTGGCATAAAAGACATCGATGGAAAGTTTTCTTGTTACTATTTTAAAATAAATAAAAACGAATACTGATTGTGAACCGGGTGATTTGTGAAGGACTGCAGGGATGCCCTGGAAGTCTGTTTTTGTTGATGGGGGGAAATTCAGTGGAGCCGACGGGGGATTGGGCTCCCTGTCACCATTCTGACTTTTGCCATGCTAGGGTGGGCTCCCAGCGTGGCACCTGGAAGTGTGTTTCATGTGCTGCGGAGCCAACTGGGGATAGGGCACCCCTGTCGGCCATACGGTGTAGGGAGGGAGTGCATGAGCACACTGAGGTGGGCTCCCAGTGTGCACATATGTATACATGGGGAGGATGAACTGTCTATGACAATTCAGATGCAGTGCTGACATATGCAATTTGCATACTGCCGAGGGCAGTATGCAAATTGTCTGTGGCGGTGTTTTCCTTAGAACTGTATGCCACTGCATCTGAACAGCTGTCATAGACAGCTCGGACATTTATTGGCGCGATGCAGCCACACCTGCAAAAGGGAGCAGGACATTGGAAGTGGGGGAGGCACACCTACGAAAACTCATATGCTGGCACTATGTTTCTTGCACATGCGGGCAAGCAAACATAAAAACTACATACACACATAAAACCCTTGAACAAAAGATCCTATAAACTATGGAATCTATCTGTCAGCAACAACTATGTTTCTTTAGTTTATCCAATTGCAGGTCAGGAAGACACAAATATATATATATATATATATATATATATAGCAGTTCCATTTGTTTGATAAATACCAGAAAGAGATTGATACACAAGGGACAGAACACAGATAATTCTACTGAAGTGAGATATGAACATCTTCCACCACAGATGACAGGAGCAGGTGGACAGGTACAGTAGGAACATAATCATTTCTAAAAAACTGATACTGAAAATGAAAAGTGGCTGTGCAAATGGATTTGTCATTGTTCTTCAAAGGAATCCCTTAATAAAGCCTCTATTTAAAAAAAGAATGGGAAGCATTAGGTAGCAGGCATGGGATCCAGTGGAATCATGGGGAAACATATTCACAGTAAGCATTTCCTCTCAAGTCTGTAGTATATCCAGTTCCAGCAACATGAGATGAGCAGCAAACAGTTTTACAAGAGGCTTAGCATGTGTTGTCCAGGGATAAACTCCAGCCAACATCAATCTGTGGAAATTATAGTGCTTTACTGACTAGCCAGAATTTTATGGTATCATTTCAAAATCAAGCTGTTTTCACAGTATTAACAATCCAACCTCAGTTGCCTCCAGAAACAGGCAAAGTGAAACTCACATCTGGAATATGCTGAAGACATCTTGCACACCATATGCCTGGACAGAACAATAAATAAATATTATGTTGGCCCCTTCTGGGATTCATAGTATGGCCCCAGGTCCTAACAGAAGCAGCTATAGCTATTGTATTCAGTTAAAGGTAAATCTACATACTACATAACTCTCTTAGCCACAGCAGAAGGCACTTCTGGTGCATTTTCTCAATACTATAGCACCCTCTATTGCAGCATCTCAGATTTTGATGCATTACTAACAGACTGCTTTATCACAAATACAACAATACACTTTTTGGGGATAGGGCATCCAACCTTTATTGCTCCTGTTATGTCTGTCTCATCTGGTGGGCAGACTCGCCAAAGGGTCATTAAAAAAATCAAACTGTGGATCCCGCATCCCAAAGGAACAGCAGCAGCTCCAGCCATTCAGATAAAAGGAATTTGCCATTCATTAGGATGTTTCTCCTTGCTTTGAATGTTTACATTACTTCAGCATCTGACATTTAGAGCACTCTGCTTCACCACTTTCTTGATAATACTTTATACTGTGGCATTTCATATCTAGTTTACACTGCTCACGTATTGCTACTTAAAGAGCTAGAAGAACCAAGAAGAGCAGACAGGAAAATGTTACACATTTTAGGAAGTAGTCAGTTGTAACATTTTATTTCTGAAGTATTTTCTTTTCCCTTTCCGTCATGAGAAAGTTTTCTATCTGACAATATGCCGAATGTGTGGAGTAGTACTCTGCCTGTCAGCTACAATGTTTTATTCTGTTCCTCCCACTACATGATCTGTACTGTGACCTCTCTTACATTGACATTACAGTTTACTAAGCTGGCAACTGCTGAGTGGCTCTTCCAGAGCAGCTGTGATATCACAGTCAGTGAGGTCACACTGCTGATAATGTAGTGGAAGGAACAGAGCCAGATATGTCAGCTGCCAGGTACAGTGCTGTTTCACACATCACATCTTCTAATATTGGATAACACATCTTCTAACTAACCAAGGGGGGGAAAAAAGTATGTCAAATATAAATGGTAATAGCTGAGTACTTATAAAAGCTAATATTATTTTCAGTAGTACTCTAGCTCTTTAAGGGGTCATTTACATGGCCACTTTTGCACTGAATCAACCCAGGCACTTGGATTGCTTCACTGAAAAAGTAACTGTGTGGACACTTACCAACTCATGATAAGTTGCTCACTCAGCATCTCATGGAGCTGCATTAATCTTCAGAATGCATGGCCATGTGGACAGGCTGCACTGCTCACTCCAGCATGTGCAGGGATGCTCCCAGTATCCTGCAATGGCTCTCAGTACTCTTGGTCACTCTCCAGTGGGTGCTGCATTGGTGCTGAGAGTGGCCATGTGAATGTAACTGGCTATTCCCTCCTGAGGTCAGGGCAGTGCTGCATATAAAGAAAGCAGCTATGTAAATACACCTTAAGGGATAATGATATTGTGCAAGTTGGTTCACAGTATGAGGCTGAAGGACAAGTACTTTTTCCTGCCCAAGACAATCACATTATAGCCGAGGATCGACCATGGTAGGATAGGCTGTAAGGCTTCTGCTGATCTTTTTGTATGTTCGTATGATAATGAGCCAACTAACATATTATCACTATTATGTTTTATCTGTTTGAAAAAAGCTAGTGGTGTTGTCTTTTATCCCTATTTTTCTAAGGGGGTGGTAACTCTGCTTCTACCCCTTTCTGCACTGCACTTGGTGACAGTTGCTGCTGTGAGTGATGTGAGTGCAGACCTATCAGAATGTAAGGCAAGCTTAGGATGATGATGTTACTGCTGTCATTTTATTGACAATAAAATGACTATTCTGAGCTTTTAGCGGTATGTTTTTTTAGAATGAAATGATAGCCGCAAAGTTGTCATGGAGTAAATTGTCTGTAACTCTGACTTGTGGTTGGAGGAAAGGGCCCACATGTAGTATAATTGCTCCACATGTAGTATAACGAAATATATAACAGTGCAGTCATCCTGAGCTGTTCACCCAGCAAGCAAGGAGAACACTAAAAGCAAACTGGATGAGCAGGATGGCAACTGACAGCATAAAACTGTCCCCGTGAAACAACAGATTTCCAGTCAGATTGAGTAACAGTAGACTTCCAGGTGTATAATTCTACACCATAGCATTCAGCAACTAGGCATGCAATCTGTGAACATCAACTTTCAAGAAATATAAAATATATAAAATGTATTTTGCGTTAGTGAGCAACAAAGGTCTTGTTTCTTGCTCAATAGTTTTACATCCAAGACCTGTCAGAAAGATTGTTTTTACATAAAAAACATAGAAATATAGAATTTGAAATGCAGAAAATGGCCTTGGTCCATTTAGTCTTCCATAAATCGCCTCTATTGGTCCACCCATTATACACTGAGGCTGTCTAACTGTATTAATTTATCCGGGGCAGCCTACCTGTTTTATTCTTTGGTACAACACAATTACCCAATATCCTAAGATAAATTAGAATTTCATACAGACACAGGATTTTTTTTTTTTACTAATAAAGTTATATGTGTTAAAATGTAACCTCTGCCCTGCAGAGTTCAGTATGCCCTGATGCCTCTGAAAAGTCATAGCCACAATCCTCTGCCCATGACACCGTGATCAGTTGCAATGGAACCGATCATGATGGCTCAAACAAAAGACCATGATCCCTATTCCTGAACAGCACAGGGATAAAAAAAACAATAAAACAGAAGGATTACATTGTGATGTATGTATCCTTATGTAACCCCTAGATGGTGCTATCCCAGGGGCTACTACCCCTGCCTGATTTGCTACTAACAGGTTGAGGGGCCTGGATCCGATGGTGGGTGCCTCCACCCAGAGGTCAGGGTTTGCAATAGTTGAATTAACTTGGTCACAGCCCTCTGGGACACTGCAACCCCCTTTCTTCCCACTAGTGGCCCACACAGTATATCAGAATTACCTTCACGGTATACACTTACCCCAGGACTGGTTCAGGCACTGGGACCCCTGTAAAATAAGGAGATACAGTGCAACAATCACAGTACAATACTTTAACATAGACAAATACCTCAGGCAGTATAATCCTTGCTGAAACAAGCAGCTCTGATTTATTTAGGGGGATATAACAAGGACAGGGGGAAATCAGATTAATTAGCTTATCACTTTACTCATCTACCTATGGCTCTGTGCATAGGCCTATCCCTACCAGTTACTGTCCCTGGGTACCCAAGCCCTAGTGGCTAGTCCAAACCGTGGCAGCTGGTAGGGCCCTTTCACACAGAGAAAAGAAAAATTAGTTAAACAGTCAGCAGTACAGTAATTCCATTTGGATTCAATGTGGCAATCCAACAGGAGCGACCCTGAATTAGTACTCACGACCTCCAAACAAGATAGGGTCCTTCAACGTCAGCAGGGCTACTCTTGAGCTCCACAAGACTCCTCACACATTTATATGACAAACTGCAACAGGCAAAAGTCCTTTAATGGCAGCAGGATTCACTCGAGCTACACAAGCCTCCTCACACATTTATATGGTAAACAGTCACAGGCAAAAGTCCTTTAATGACAGCAGGATTCACTTGAGCTACACAAGCCTCCTCACACATTTATATGGTAAAAAGAAAGTACTATACCAGGCAGGCTGCTTCTCTATCCCGATCGCAATTACTGCACAATACCCGGGAGAACACACAGCAGATTCAGTTCCTGACAGACCGAGTGCAATTCAGCAATTTCTCCAGTCTTCTACAGGGTGAGCCTGGTTTCTACTCTTCAGATATCCTTTGATTCTCTTCACAGGATGGATTCAGTCCTAACAAGCAGTTACACAAGCTGCAGACCGGAACTCGGGCCTTACACGTGTTTCCCGACTAAAACTGCACACCGAAAAAGCACAGGGCTCCTTCCCTCTTCACTGCCAGAGCTCAACTGAAACTCCAGCAGACAAAACTGCACTTCCTTTGAGTTCCTCCCAGTTCTTGGCTGGATTGGCTGTCACTCACAATAGACTGCCCCTGTTGGTCCAAAAAGGCCAAGTCCAAACTACATCTCCCAGAGTCACTGCCCATACAATCCTCTTGTGGCTGGCACAGATTACGAGTCCAAGTTCTGATTCGTCCAAGGCACCATTTTAGAGCTACCTTAATCCACACTGATTGGTCCAGTTCAGCAGTTCAAAACTAGAATGGGAACTAGGCAAACACAGTTCTGACTGCAAAGAAAGCAGGTTAGACAAACTGTATTTTCATTATTACTCTAAATGATTTCTGGCAAACAGTTACATCTTTCAGATAGGTTCCCTTTGCACTCCTAGTGACTGCAAAATGGAGTGAATTGGCAGCAGCTCGAGTGGTACTCAAGCAGAGAAGCACACAGTCCCCCCATACAAACTAATTATGTCTGCAAGCAGACAGCTCTTAAAGAGACAGTACCAGAGGCTCTAAAAACACTCACTGATAAATGGCTTAAATGCCAAACACCATTCAGGCTTGGAGCATTCAAGCAAGCTCCTGGAAGTCTTTTGGGAACCCTCATTTGCAGGGGGGTTACACCCTTCCTGGCCTGGGAAAGTTTGATGTCCGCGTGAAGCAAGTACCCCCATAAGTTTTAACTGCAACCATATACATTTGCATTAGGTTCACACATGTAATCATCAGTCAATATATCATTTTACCAAGAACACATTTCTGAAACATTGCAGTACATCACTCTTTACACAGTATTACACACACATTGTACCATAACTCAAGTTATTACCTCTTGTACATGAAACCTGAAGAGAGGGGGCCCTTCCCTATCAGTTACATTGGGGCTGGACGGGGCAAGGGCACCATACTTAGAGGGCAACACAAGTAACTTGAGTTAGTACTGACGCCAGTTTGGGCAATGAGCTCGGGACACACACTCCTTTATGGACAACATTGAGAGGCAGGTCCACTGGCCGGCCAGGGAATCATAACTGAGGTGCACCACAGGCTTTATAGCTCGACCAGTCTTTCTAGGGGAACTGTTACAGGCTCTGCACTCTGAGCCTCATTTTCAGCATTGTCCTCACTTGTCAGGGAGTCTCCATGGGGTAGAGAGGCTAGAACTTGGGGCACTTTCAGCTCCAGGAGTTACAGTTTCTGAGTCCACAACATTTGGCTCGCATGGAGGCTTTCGGACACTGACAGTGGACTGTCAGGGCACTCAAAATACTCTTCTTGTTCGGTGTATCACCAGTCTGCCCCAATCTATCATTTTCCTCCCTGAAAGCTCAAACAGTTCAACCATGCACAATGATTCCATTTCATCTGATCTGATGCTTTGCACTTCACTTTCTGGGAGCATTGGCTCCAGGGACGAGGCTGGGGGCTTAGACAGTCCAGAAGGCCCAGCTTCATCTCCAGTATCGACTAGGGATTGCCCCAAACAATTGACTCAGTTCGTAAGAAGATAGTATTCAAAGTCACTCTACTTTCTTCTGATATGGACTGACAGTCATGCTCGACTGGGACTTGTGAAGGAAACACTTTAAGTCTGCTTCTGTAGGTGCAGACGTTCTTGATCTTTTCTTAGCAGCAGCTCTAGTCACTGGTCCAGAGGGGCATCTTCTAGGGCTCAGACTCAATCAAGATTTGTCCAATGGGAGTAAATGATTTCTATGCATTGTTTTACATCTTTTGAATTATTCTCAGGCCTTACTTTGTACACTGGCAGATCATCTAGTTTGCCCACTACAATGTGAGGGAGATGGTGCCATCTGTCAGCAATCCTGTGTTTGCCATGCAGTCCCAGATTTCTTAGCAATACCCGATCTCCCTCCTGGAGTTCCTGTGCTTTCACCTTTTTATCATACCTTTCTTTGTTGGCCAGATTTCTTTTGGCAGCCATGGTTTGAGCCAGTTGGTACGCATGAGTTAGCTGGGCCTTTTACTTTTGCACATACTGTAAATAGTTGTCAGCTTGAACCCCATCAGGAGAGACTCCAAAACACACATCTACCGGTAGTCAAGCTTCTCTTCCAAACATCAGGCGGTAGGGGGAGAACCCAGTGGCATCACTTTTGGTGCAGTTATAAGCATGTACCAGGGTGCTAATTTGTTGGCTCCATCTAGGCTTGTCCTTTGGGTGCAGGGTGCCTAGCATATCTAGCAAAGTGCGGTTGAAACGTTCAGGCTGTGGGTCCCTCTGGGGGGTGGTAAGGAGTGGTTCTGACTTGTGCACTCCCACAGAGAAAGCATCCTTTGATCAAATGGCTCTCAAAGTCTCTCCTTGATCAGAATGGATTCTTTGTGGAGCCCATATGAACAAAAAGTTTTCTACAAGTACTTTGGCCACAGTGGATGCTTTCTGGTCTTTGGTGGGGAAAGCTTGAGCATATCTCGTGAAATGGTCAGTGACCACCAGCACATTACTGATATTTCTTTGATCTGACTCCAAACTCAGAAAATCAATACAGACCAGCTCCATGGGTGCACTGGTGGTGATGTTAACAAGGGGCAGCCTCTGGGCAAAGCTTTCCTCTGTAAGCAGTGACTACAAGTTTGAATGTGTTGCTCCACATCAGCCCCCATCTTAGGCCAATAGAATCTGGATCTCACCAAGTCAAGTGTTCTGTCTATACCAAGGTGCCCCATGTGGTTGTGCAAGGACCTCAATACTGAGTCTCGAAGGCAGTGGGCAGCACTAGTTGTTGTTTGTCTACTTGTCCCCTCTGTCTACTGTTTCTCTGTATAGCAGTTTATTGATCAGTTTCACTTAGGACCTTCTTTGTATAACAGTGCAGTTCTCAAATCAGTGGAGAGTAATTTGGACATCTTTTCCTGCACAGAGGGCTTCTAAAGCTGATTTGATCATGGGATCGCAGGACTGAGCCCGGCGAATACTGTCATTGTCCAGCTGAGGCAATGCACCAATGTCTATTGCAGAAAAGTGGCAATAAGCAGCAGGTATGCAATTCTCAGAGGTTCCCAAGCAATCCACCATGCAGTCCACTGCGTCCGTGGACATTTGTTCCTCCCTGTAAAACTTCCAGCAGAGTGCCCGAATGTCAGGTTCTGCCAATCTGACCCAATCATTCTGGGGAACAGGCCTCCAGGAGAGAGCATCAGCATCTATGTGGTTCAGACCTGCTCGGTATTCGAGAGCACAGTCGTATGTAGATAATGCAGAAAGCCACCTATGGCCAGTGGCATCCAACTTAGCTGAGGTCTGTACATAGGTCAAAGGATTATTGTCAGTTTTTACTAGTATTTTAGCCCCATACAAGTACTCATGGAATTGGTCAACAATAGCCCACTTCAAAGCTAGGAACTCTAACTTATGTACAGGATAGTTCTTTTCGGATGGGGTCAGGCTTTTTACTGGAGCCACTGGTCTCAGACCATTCTCATGCTCTTGGTACAACACAGCCCCAACCCTTGCAAGCTAGCATCAGTGTGCAGGACATAAGGTTTTCTGGATCGGCATAGGCCAGCACTGGAGCATGGGTAAGTTGAAATATGATCTCATGAAAAGCAGTCTCACAATCAGGAGTCCAGCGGCCCCAAATACTTCACTGGATGAAAATACACTCTTTCAGTCTTGAGAGACGCTGACTTTTGTATTTTTGTGGGTTGGGGATACCCTTGGTAAGGTTAAGTAAAGGCGGATCACTCTTGAATAGTCCTTGATGAAGCATGATAATAACCACAGAATCCAGGAATCTTTGCAGTTCTTTAGATTTTTGGGCTGTGGCCAGGTGGTCAAGGCCTCAACTTTACTTGGGTCGGTCTCTATTCCTCGGTGGATACTATGTGTCCCACATACTTTACTGATGTTTGAAAGAATTGACACTCATCAATGGACAGTTTAAGGCCAAAGTCCTCAGTCGGTCCAATACCTTAAATAATCTGCTCTCATGTTCCTCCAGTGAGCTGCCAAACACAATAACATCATCTAGGTATACCAGGCACTCTAGTAAGTTCATGTCCCCCACTGCACACTCCATCAATCGTTGAAAAGTGGCTAGGGCACCTGAAATCCCTTGAGGCATCCTCATGAATTCATAGAAGCCAAGCGGACAGATAAAGGCTGTCTTCTCACGGTCCTCTGGGGCCTTCGGGATCTGGTAGTACCCACTGCGGAGATTCAACACAGAGAACCACTTGCTCCCATTTAGGCAGTCCAAAGCATCCTGAATGCGGGGCATTGTGTACTGATCAGGGATAGTCCGCCGGTTTAAGGTGCGATAATCCACGCACATCCTTACTGTCCCATTCTTTTCCTCTCACTACCACAATGGGGAAGCATAAGGGCTTCTGGATTCTTGTATTACACCAGCAGCTAACATCTCTTGCAGATGCGATCTCACATCATCTATGTCAGCAGGTGCCAGGCGTCGAGACCTCTCATGAAATGGTCTTTCGTCATGCAGCCTGATATTGTGCTCAGCTCCTTGCACGCATCCTACGTCCCATTCCCTTAAAGAAAACACCTGGTCTCTCTGGGCAGCTTCTCACTGATCCTCACTTCCATTCAGCTGGCAACGGGAGTCTCTAAATCAAACAAGTAAGCTGTATACTATTCTGTCATTCTTCCTGGAACTCTTGCTGCTGGGTAGCACTGCAGTGTCTGCACAATGCACATTAGCCAGGATGCAACCTCTATTTACTCGAATGTCTCTTTCAGACACATTATGAACTTGGACCATTACCCTTCTGGCGTAGCATGGGCTCTTGCAGGCAAAATACTAGGCTTGACCAGCAGTCCCTCTAGCAATTTTCCATCGCCTGGTGCATCCAACATTAATATTTTATTCTTAACATCCTTTCTGATCGGACCTCTCCTGTAAGGTACACTGGGCATTTGGTGCCAGGATCAGAGACTCAGGATCCTTCTTCCATACAATTCCGACCGGTTCCTCTGGTTCTATTTTTCAGCATCTCTCTGTGCCTCATAGGCCTTCTTAATTAAAGCGGAACTCTTAAAGCTCTACTAGTCTTTGACCCTGTTTTCATAACACAACTGTGCCAGCCTTCCGAACATATGAGCATTTGTTCCAATCAACAAAGGGACACCATCATACAGTCAGTGGGGGGACACACTAAGGCTAGGGTCTCTACTTGTTCGGCCACTCCAGCCACGGAGGTGGGGAAAGACAGCCAAATTCTGGATATACCCGGAATAGGTGTAGGCCTTCTCACTTAACCCCATACATGCAGTCCTTCTAATGGTTGTAAGGGTATCGCCTGACAAATGCTTCTGATACCAATCCTGGAACATAATTGTCACTTGGGAGCCACTGTCTAATACAGCTCTTGTAGACACTCCATTCACCTTTACAGTGGTCTCCATGGGGACCCACTATTCTGGACCAGTCTGAGAGGCGGTAGTGGGGGCCTGGGCAACTGACCTTGCTACAAAAGGACGTGAGTTAGCATTTTTGATGCCCTCACTGGGATCATTTCTGCACCTCTTAACCACTGATTTGTTCTCCAAGCTCTTGTAGCCTATATGCAACTTTGTCAGTGTCTTTTGGGACCGCATTCCCTTTCATGTGCCCATCTTTCCCACAATTACAGCAAAACATACTTTCTGGGTTTGAGCTGGCCAAGGTGCCACACTGGGAGCCAGGGGGGTATTACTAACTGGAAACCTGGGTGCCATCTCTGTCTCTTGGCGTGATAAGCATTTGGAGACATCTCATCAGTTTCTCCACTTCCATGGTCAAGGAATTGAATTTGGGCTGTTATCAGAAGTGATACATGGGTGGATACCCCACCCCATAGCAGATGCAGTCGGATATAGGTCGGGGCTTAAGCAGGCGTGGCCTTCATAAAGGACTGTTTTGGAATTCCCGGATCTCTCAACAGTTTGCCCCATTGTGGCATATCTTTTTCCTTGTCAGAGCACTCATTGACTGCCAACCTCTGCCCCTGAACTTCACTTGATGGGTCACCCTCAGTCACTCGGGTCGTAGCCGCAGCTATTGGCGCAGGTCCATCCAGAGGTCGTCTTTTCTCAACTCCTCGAATTTCTCTCATTAACTCATCATAGGAGTTTGGGGATTCCAGTCGATTTGCCAGGCGTAACTGAAGCAACAGCAGTTCTGAGAAGGGGGCAGACTTAAGGATCCTGTCCAGCCTGGTTCGGTCCAGTTCAATCGCTGGCAAACTACCCTTTCTGAGGCATTCTTGCAACAATTTTTCCAGCCGAGATACATACACAGACAACAACTCCCCTTGGTACTGTTGTGCATTTCTTACTCTCCACCATAGGTCCTCATCAGAATCTGGGCTCCCATACACATTCTCCAAGGCCTCAAGATAGGCCTGTGCAGTCACTTCAGGGTTACTGGCCCATTTATCACGGATGGTAGAGAGGGCAGGACCTCGGAGGCTCTCACTAACCCTCTTTCGATTTTCGGCTTCCGAGCATTGCCATTCTAGCACTTGGGGGGCAACATAGTCTATCCAGGTCTCCCAGTCATCCTCCTCTTGGGGGGTTGGGAGGGTGCCAGAGAAGATCCTCAACCTTCGTAAGAGTCGTGACTAATGGTAGGTGCAGAAATAGGAGTCTGCATTGGTTCAGCCACCATTACGGGTACTGAGCCGGAGAGGGTGTTGGGAGGAAACACCCCAGGTGGCAAGAATAGTTTCTTCAAGTCCTCCACAGTTTTCCTTCTCCCAGCAACCATTTAGCAAATTCTCCTCAAAAGTTTCAAGACAGTGGTGGGGCTCATTCCCCGGTCTTTACTGTCCTTAGTTATCACTCTCCAGGCGGTGAGGGCCTCTGGGGTAATGGTCTGTGGCACTTTGGAGCTATCTATGGGATCCTTAAACTCTACTAGGCCAGAAGGTGTGGGTGAGCAGATTAGCATGCTGACCCACCACCACAGGGTTTTGTAAACCTTCCACCTTGGAAAGTACTCCTGTACAGTGTCCGTATTGATACCCAAGGGATGTCCAGGATAAGCATAGCATTTTGGGGTCGATCTCTCCCCAGTACACCACTTCACCAGCCGGTGCACAGCCACTTCTGTCGGGTACCCATTTTTCCTTAACAGTGGTTTGTAAATATGGCCACTAGAGGACACACATCCCAGTGGTGAGCCTCAAGATGTAACCCTAGATGGTGCTATCCCAGGGGCTACTACCCTGCCTGATTTGCCACTAACAGGTTGAGGGCCTGGATCCGATGGCGGTGCCTCCACCCAGAGGTCAGGGTTTGCAATAGTTGAATTAACTTGGTCACAGCCCTCTGGGACACTGCAACCTCTTCTTCCCACTAGTGGCCCCACAGTATATCAGAATTACCTTCACAGTATACACTTGCCCCAGGACTGGTTCAGGCACTGGGACCCCTGTAAAATAAGGAGATACAGTGCAACAATCACAGTACAATACTTTAACATAGACAAATACCTCGGCAGTATAACTTTGCTGAAACAAGCAGCTCTGATTTATTTAGGGATATAACAAGGACAGGGAAATCAGGTTAATTAACTATCACTTTACTCATCTACCTATGGCTCTGTGCACAGGTCTATCTCCTACCAGTTACTGTCCCTGGGTACCCAAGCCCTAGTGGCTAGTCAAACCATGGCAGCTGGTAGGGGCCCTTTCACACAGAGAAAATAAAAATTAGTTAAACAGTCAGCAGTACAGTAATTCTATTTGGATTCAATGTGGCAATTCAACAGGAGCGACCCTGAATTAGTACTCACGACCTCCAAACAAGATAGGGTCCTTCAACGCCAGCAGGGCTACTCTTGAGCTCCACGAGACTCCTCACACATTTATATGACAAACTGCAACAGGCAAAAGTCCTTTAATGGCAGCAGGATTCACTTGAGCTCACAAGCCTCCTCACACATTTATATGGTAAACAGTAACAGGCAAAAGTCCTTTAATGGCAGCAGGATTCACTTGAGCTACACAAGCCTCCTCACACATTTATATGGTAAAAGAAAGTACTATACCAGGCAGGCTGCTTCTCTATCCCGATCGCAATTACTGCACAATACCCGGGAGAACTCACAGCAGATTCAGTTCCTGACAGACCGAGCGCAATTCACCAATTTCTCCAGTCTTCTACAGGGCGAGCCTGGTTTCTGCTCTTCAGATATCCTTTGATTCTCTTCACAGGATGGATTCAGTCCTAACAAGCAGTTACACAAGCTGCAGACCAGAACTCGGGGCCTTACACGTGTTTCCCGACTAAAACTGCACACCGAAAAAGCACAGGGCTCCTTCCCTCTTCACTGCCAGAGCTCAACTGAAACTCCAGCAGACAAAACCGGGCACTTCCTTTGAGTTCCTCCCAGTTCTTGGCTGGATTGGCTGTCACTCACAATAGACTGCCCCTGTTGGTCCAAAAAGGCGCCGAAGTCCAAACTACATCTCCCAGAGTCACTGCCCATGCAATCCTCTTGTGGCTGGCACAGATTACGAGTCCAAGTTCTGATTCGTCCAAGGCACCATTTTAGAGCTACCTTAATCCACACTGATTGGTCCAGTTCAGCAGTTCAAAACTAGAATGGGGAACTAGGCAAACACAGTTCTGACTGCAAAGAAAGCAGGTTAGACAAACTGTATTTTCATTATTACTCTAAATGATTTCTGGCAAACAGTTACATCTTTCAGATAGGTTCCCTTGCACCCTAGTGAATGCAAAATGGAGTGAATTGGCAGCAGCTCGAGTGGTACTCAAGCAGAGAAGCACACAGTCCCCATACAAACTAATTATGTCTGCAAGCAGACAGCTCTTAAAGAGACAGTACCAGAGGCTCTAAAAACACTCACTGATAAATGGCTTAAACGCCAAACACCATTCAGGCTTGGAGCATTCAAGCAAGCTCCTGGAAGTCTTTTGGGAACCCCCATTTGCAGGGGAGTTACACTTATATTTTTTAACACAGCTGTTTGGCCCACAAGCCATAGCTGGTTGGCCCTTTAGCCACTGATTACTTCTTTCTTTAAAATTTTGGTAACTGGGAAAGGCTGTCAGAGCTTGTTTGCAGGTGCAACCCAGGAAGGGGAAAGTGGAGAAATGAAACAAGAATACAAAGGTGAACTGCATAGCAGTAGGTACAATATAAAGGATGTTTTATAAAATATATACAAAATATTGCAAGAATAAAAATATAGCAAATATATACCATATAAGCAAATAAAAATACAAATTAATGCACAAAGATTTAATAATCAGGCAGCAGTTTAAGGAATGAAGTAGAAGGATCCTCAAATGAATGGCAAGAGCATTAAGAGGAGAGGTCAGAGTTCAGGGAGGAAGGGGGAGGTGAGGAGGGAGTCAAGGGGGATGAAGAGGGAATCAGGGGCAGGGGTTTTACGTGATTTTTGTGATAAGCAGCAGTGGGCAAGAGATGGACCAAGTGGGGGAGGTGATTCCAAAGAGCGGGGAGCCTGAAGGCAAATGATAACTTGCCTGATTCTGAATGGGGTAGAGGGAAGGTGAAGGAGTGAGGGTCACGGGTACAAAGTGAGTAGCCCAGGTTGGTGGCGGGGTACAGGAGATTGGTAATGTAGGAGGGGAGAGTACCGAACCAGTACTTTGTGATGAATACAGCACAGTGTCCAAGGTGATGACTAGTAAGTGAGGTGAGGGAGAGAGATGATTACGGGGAGCAGTGATGTGTTTGTAGGGAAGATTTGTAGCAAAGTGACAGTAGGCATTATACAGAGAATCAAGTTTAGAGAAAGATGAATAAAGCGCAGAGCTGTATACAACATTGGTGTAGTCTGTGGAGGGAAGAATTTGTTTTGTGATAAGCTCTTTCCAGGTAGGGAGCGAGAGATAGTCCTTGTGACTGTACAAAGCACCAAATTTGGGACAGAGCTTAGCATGGATAGCATCTATGTGGCGATAGAAGTCCCGTTTTGGATTGAGTCACATTCCCAGATAATTGAAGGCTTCCACAGTTTCCAGTTTTGAGCCATCTAAGGAATAGAAGGAGGAAGTGAACAAAGCTTAACCATTTTTTTGAGCCATGCCAAATGCCATAGCGACAGTTTTCTTTATTTTGCATTTAAGTGAGTTTGTTTCAAACCAGTTTAGTGCATTGTAAAGGTCTGCCTGGAGGGAAGCCTGTACACTTGAGAGGGAGGGGCCAGACACATAGATGACTGTGTCATTGACATACGTGTGAATGTGATAGGTGGAGCAGGAGAAGGAGAGTTCATTCATGAAAATTGAGAATAGTATTGGTCCAAGTATTGATCCCTGGGGGACATCAGCATTGATGGGGAGTGGAGGGGATTTGGTGTTGCCCAATTGCACGTACAAAAATCCGTCAGAAAGGTATGCCTTGATCCATTCAGTGGATGAGGAACAGAGGCTGATGGAAGTAAGATTGTCCAGGAGAAGACAATGGGAGACCGAGTCAAAGGCCTTGGCTAGGTTTATAAAGATGGCTGGTGTCAGCTGGCCCCTGTTCCTGGCAGAGTGTATGTGATTAGTAAGGCAGAGAAGGGAGGATGCAGTGGAGTGATGACACCAAAACCTGGATTGATAAGGGCTAAGGATGGAGTTGGTATCCAGGAAGGAGTTTAACCTGTTGGAAATTAGGGTCTCCTGTATTTTAGCAAGAGAGGAAAGCAGGGAAATGGGTCTGTAGTTGCATGGTAGGGAGGGGTCACCTCCTTTATGAAGGGGGGATGACACTGGCTAACTTACAGTACATGCCTTAGAGACTATGCCTTGGGAGAGTGGCAAGCTGAAAATGTGTTTGAGCCATGGGGCAATGGCCCGGGCAGAGATCTTTAGTAATTTGCAGTTTAGCCCATCAGGACTTTGTTTAGACTGGTTCAGGGCTTTGATGGCGTGAATAACCTCTATAAGAGTGTTAGGAGGAAAGTAAAACCCAGTTAACAAGGTGGAAGCAGTGTGATGACAGCGCATGGGGGATAGTGGGGGTCCTGCCGGGAGGGCACAGGTGGTGAAAAAGAGGTTTATGAAGGCAGCTTCCAAGCTGGGGTCAGGGCTATTAGAGCCTGAAACTATGGGGGAGGGGGATGGGTGGAAGGGCCTAGCAGGGAGTTGCGTCTTCCAGAACTCTGCAGGGGTTGTGCGAGTATCATGTTACTTTAAATGGGTTCTATGTGATAACAGCAAAAGCCTAAAGGCGATCACCGTTATCAAGAAGTCTAGAGTGCTGAAAAAACTTTTGGCACTCTGACATCCCAGTGTACAGCAAAATGGCACTGGGGACTTACTTTTTAATGTTTTCACTCCACCGACATGCACCCCTCCCACCAAAGGATTTTCAACTATGGGGGGGTGCATGTCGGGGGAGTGAAAACATTAAAAAAATAAAAGGTTCGGGCCGGGCACAATACAATTGCACCAGCTCCCACACCCGAACCCTCTACCTCATTGACTAGCATCAGCAACCCACCCACCTCACCACAGGGTCAGCTCAGCAACCACTGCTGCACAACCCCTCATTTCCCCTCACTGTGTGTGCTCACTTCCCCCCCAAGCGTGTACGTATAGAGACATCCTGTCACTATACTCGCCGACCCCCCCCATCCGGCTGCCTTACCCTCCCATTGCTGTGAGGGATTCGCTGAGGAGCAGGTCGCCATAATGGTTGGTGCCCTTTCCCCAGCACCCTCATCACGGGATACCCCTTCAAGTGTACATATCACCTTGGAAGCCATGTCGGTCTACCTATGCTTATTTTATCAATGAATTGCATGGCATCTATATCTTAGGATTTAATTGTTTAGAATACATGGGGTACTTCAGAAACCTGGTACAAAATATAATCTCATTTATGAAGCACTTCTTTCTTGAGAGTGAAAGAAGCCATATAAATTAGAATAAAGTACAGAAGTCTACATATGAAGTGGAAATACAAGACACAGAGATTCTGTCTGATGAAGAATTAATCTTCATATATTCAGTCAGTTTCTCTTTCTTCTGCTAGTTGCCAGTCTCATCACAATTTGTCTTTAGTTATCCCTGGACTGTTTTGTACTGAGTCCATGAGTAAGGGAACCGTCTATAGAATTCATGAAAAAACTATATTTCCCTGACACCCAGACAAGAAATGCTACCCCAGGAGATTTCAATTTTTCATCATGCCCAGGCAGTGTTCATTCTTTCTGTGTAAACAGAGAACAAGACAACTTGCTATATGTAAAGGTTTTTCCCCTTGTAACCCCTAGGTGGCGCTATCCCAAGGGCTACTACTCCTGCCTGTTTGACTATGGATAGGTTGAGGGGCCTAGGTCCCATGGCGGGTGCCTCCACCCACAGGTCAGGGTTTGTAATAGTTAGACTAGCTTGGTAACAGCCCTCTGGGACACTGAGGCCCCATTTTATTCCCTCTAGTGGCTGACACAGTACACCAGAGATACAGCCCCAATACCCCATGTATACACACTGTTCACTCATATAGATACCACTTACCCTTGAGACTGATTCTGCAGCACGTCTCTGAGAACTCCCTGTAAAGTAAAGTTAAACAACATACACAGCAAAACACAATACTGTTTCCATAAGTACCAACACCACAGACAGTATATAAATATAGTATATCAGCAACAAATCTGATTTATTTAGGGGACAGTAACATGTGAGGGGGAAATCAGCTTAATTAGTGGCATTAAATCACAGTACTGTGCACACATATAGGGTCTGAAAAGTCACACTCTGGGTACCCAGGTTGAGGGGGCTAGCCAGGTCTGTTGCCCGGGGTTGGCTGTCAGGTGCAGATGAATAGGGCCCTGTAGAAGAAAATATGTGTACAATATCCAATTGTAATCTGGAGCCAGATGGCTCAGTCCATGAAGCAGTGAAACAACAAGAATTAGATGACACACTTGTGATTGAAAACAGGCTGCAGGGGAATACCCCGATTTGTACTCACAGTACCCAAGCTGAGGACTGGATGGTGGATGTTCTTCTGAATTGCCAGAACAACAGGGCATGGAGACAAAGTCCTTGCAACTGGACCCCACTGCAGTTGATAGTCAACGGATTTAGTCCGAGACAAGCTGGGGTTTGCTTCCAGCTTCAACACACAACACACAGCACACAGTACAGAGGATTGGAAATAGCGATTCTTCACAAGCACCACGCACATTCATATGTAAAAGGAAAGTACTTTGCCAGGCAGGCTTCTCCTCAATCCCAATCGCAATTACTGCAAAATACCCGGGATCACACACAGCAGCTTCAGTTCCTGACAGACCGAGCGCGATTCAACAATTTCTGCAGTCTTCTACAGGGTGAGCCTGGTTTCCACTCTTCAGACTTCTTTCTGTCTCCTCAAAACTCGGATTCAGTCCAAAATGGCACTTGCAACGGCTGCAGGCCGAACCTCAGGGCCTCACACGCGCTTTCTACGTGAAACTGTACATCGCAGAAGCACAGAGCTCCTTCTCCTTTCACTGTCACAGCTGATCTGATCTTTCCAGTCACAGAGCAGGGCATTTCCTTTAGCTCCATGCCATTCTGTTGGCTGGATTGGCTGTCACTCACAATAAGACTCCCTCTGTTGGTGAAAAAAGGCACCAAGGTCAAAACTACATTTCCCAGGGTCACTGCCCATATAATTCCCTTGTGGCTGGCTCAAAATTGAGAGTCCAAGTTCCGATTCATCCACAGGCTCCATTTTAGGGTTTCTCTAACATCCTGATTGGTCCAAGTCAGCAATTCAGGACCAAAATGAAAGAGCTACACTGAAACAGTTTGTGCTGAAATGAAGACAGGTTAGACAAACTACATTTTCTCAGTCACTGTAAATGATTTCTGGCAAACAGTTATATCTTTCAACAAGACTCCCTCTGCACATGTAGCGACGGCAGAAACGGAGCGAATTAATAGCAGCTTGGGTGGGATTCGAGCATTAAATACACAGTCCACCCTATACAAATGAATTAAGTCTGCTAGCAGACAGCTCTTAAAGAGACAGTATGTGGAGGCTCAAACAGCACTCACTTGGAACCCCGTCTAAACAGCTCAGACGCCGAACACCGCCCAGATTTGGGGCATTCAGGCAAGCTCCTGGAAGACTTTGGGGAACCCCCATTTGCAGGGGGGTTACATTCTTCCTGGCCTGGAAAAACTTGGTGTCCGCATCAAGTAAGTACCCCCATAAGTTTCAATACAACCATATACATTTACATCAGTATAACATTAGGCTTATACATGTAATCATCAGTCAACATATCATCTTACCAGAAACACATTTCTGAAACTTTTCAGTACATCACTTTTTTCACAGTATTATACACACATTGTACCATAACTCAGGTTATTACCTCCTGTACATGAAACCTGAAGAGAGGGGGCCCTTCCCCATCAGCTACTTTGGGGCTGGATGGGGCAGGGGCACCATACCTAGAAGGCAACACAAGTAACTTGGAGTTAGCACTGGTGTTCAGCTTTGGGCAATGAGCTCAGGGACACTTACACTCCTTTATGGACAACATTGAGAGGCAAGTCCACAGGCCTCCCAGGGGAATCATAACTAAGGTACACCACAGGCTTTACAGCTCGACCAGTCTTTCTAGGGGGAACTGTTACAGTCTCTGCACCCTGAGCCTAATTTTCAGCATTGTCCTCACTTGTCAGGGGAGTCTCCATTGGGGTAGAGAGGCTAGAACTTGGGGCACTTTCAGCTCCAGGAGTTACAATCTCTGAGTCCACAACACTTGGCTCACATGGAGAGCTTTCTGAAACTGGCAGTGGACAATCAGGGCACTCAAAGTACTCTTTTTGTTCTGGTATATCACCAGTCTGTTCCAGTTCATCATTTTCCTCCTCTGAGAGCTCATACAGTTCCACCATGCACAGTGATTCCATGTCATCCGACTTGATACTTTGCACTTCACTTTCTGGGAGTATTGGCTCCAGGAACAAAGCTAGGGGCTTAGGCAGAACAGAAGGCCCAGCTTCCTCTCCATAATTGACTAGGGGGCTGCCCTGAAACAATTGACTCAGTTCGTAAGAGGGGTATTACCCAAAGTTGCACTCACTTTCCTCTGACATGGATTGACAGTCATTTTCAACTGGGACTTGTTGTGGGGAACACTTTAACTCAGCATCTGTAGGTGCAGACTTTCTTTGCTTTTGCTTAGCAGCAGCTCGGGTCCCTGGTCCAGAGGGAGCACTTTCTGGGGGCTCAGACTCAATCAAGATTTGTCCAATGGGCAGTAAATGATTTCTATGCATTGTTTTAACATCTTTTGAATTATTCTCAGGCCTTACTTTGTACACAGGCAGATCATCTAGTTTGCACACTACAATGTGAGGGAGATGGTGCCATCTGTCAGCAATCTTATGTTTGCCATGCAGTCCCAGATTTCTCAGCAATACCCGATCTCCCTCCTAGAGTTCCGGTGCTTTCACCTTCTTATCATACCTTTCTTTGTTGGCCAGATTTCTTTTGGCAGCCATGGTTTGAGCCAGTTAGTACACATGATTTAGCTGGGCCTTTTACTTTTGCACATACTGTAAATAGTTGTCAGCTCAAACCCCATCAGGAGAAACTCCAAAGCATACATCTACCGGCAGTCAAGCTTCTCTTCCAAACATCAGGCGGTAGGGGGAGAACCCAGTGGCATCACTTTTGGTGCAGCTGTAGGCATGTACCAAGGTTCTAATTTGTTGGCTCCATCTAGGCTTGTCTTTTGGGTGTAGGGTGCCCAGCATATCCAACAGAGTTCAGTTAAAACGTTCAGGCTGTGGGTTCCACTGGGGGTGGTAAGGGGTGGTTCTGGACTTTTGCATTCCCCACAGAGAAAGCATCTCTTTGATCAGACAACTCTCAAAGTCTCTCCCTTGATCAGAATGGATTCTTTGTGGAGCCCCATAGTGAACAAAAAAGTTTTCTACAAGTACTTTTGCCACAGTGGATGCCTTCTGGTCCTTGGTGGGGAAAGCTTGGGCATATCTCATAAAATGGTCAGTGACCACCAGCACATTAATAATATTTTTTTGATCTGACTCCAAACTCAGAAAATCAATACAGACCAGCTCCATGGGTGCACTGGTGGTGATGTTAACAAGGGGGGCAGCCCTCCGGGGCAGGGCTTTCCTCTGTAAACAGCAACTACAAGTTTGAATGTGTTGCTCAACATTAGCTCCCATCTTAGGCCAATAGAATCTGGATCTCACTAAGTCAAGTGTTATGTCTATACCAAGGTGCCCCATGTGGTTGTGTAAGGACCTCAGTACTGAGTCTCGAAAGGCAGTGGGCAGCACTAGTTGTTGTTTGTCTATTTGTCCCCCTCTGTCTACTGTTTCTCTGTATAACAGTCTATTGATCAGTTTCAACTTAGGACCTTCTTTGTATAACAATGCAGTTCTCAAATCAGTCGAGCCTAATTTGGACACATCTTTCCCAGCGTAGAGGGCTTCTAAAGCTGATTTGATCATGGGATCTCGGGATTTAGCCCGCTGAATACTGTCATTGTCCAGCTGAGGCAATGCACCAATGTCTATTGAAGAAAAGTGGCAATATGCAGCAGGTATGCAATTCTCAGAGGGTCCCAAACAATCCACCATACAGTCCATTGCATCCATGGACACTTGTTCTTCCCTGTCAAACTTCTGGCAGAGTGCTTGAATATCAGGTTCTGACAGTCTGACCCAGTCATTCCGGGGAACAGGCCTCCGGGATAGAGCATTGGCATCTATGTGGTTCAGGCCTGCTCTGTATTCAACAGCATAGTTGTATGTAGATAATGCAGAAAGCCACCTATGGCCAGTGGCATCCAACTTAGCTGAAGTCTGCACATAGGTCAAAGGATTATTGTCAGTTTTTACTAGTATCTTAGCCCATACAAGTACTCGTGGAACTGGTCAACAATAGCCCACTTCAAAGCTAGGAACTCTAACTTATGTACAGGATAGTTCTTTTTGGATGGGGTCGGGCTTCTACTGGCAAAGGCCACTGGTCTCAGGCCATTCTCGTGCTCTTGGTACAATACAACCCCCAAGCCTTGCAGGCTAGCATCAGTGTGCAAGGACATAGGGCTTCGCTGGATCTGCATAGGCAAGGACAGGAGCATGGGTAAGTTGATATATAATCTCATGAAAAGCAGCTTCACCCTCAGATATCCATCTGGCTCCAAATACTTTATTGGGAAGAAAATACACTCTCTCAGGCTCAGAAGAAACCAATCTCTTGTATTTTTTGTGGGTAGGAGGGTAACCTTGAGTAAGATTAAGTAAAGGATGGATCACTCTTGAATAGTCCTTGATGAAACGTGGATAGTAGCCACAGAATCCCAGGAACCTTTGCAGTTCTTTTAGATTGTGGGGCTGTGGCCAGGTGGTCAAGGCCTCAACATTACTTGGGTCGGTCTCTATTCCTTTGGTGGAGACTATGTGTCCCACATACTTTGCAGATGTTTGGAAGAATTGACATTTATCGATGGACAGTTTTAGGCCAAAGTCTTCCAGTCGGTCCAACACCTTGAATAATCTGCTCTCATGTTCCTCCAGTGAGCTGCCAAACACAATAACATCATCTAGGTACACCAGTCACTTTAATAAGTTCATGTCCCCCACTGCACGCTCCATCAGTTGTTGAAAAGTGGCTGGGGCACCTGAAATCCCTTGAGACATCCTCATGAATTCATAAAAGCCAAGCGGACAGATAAAGGCTGTCTTCTCATGGTCTTCTCGGGCCATCGGGATCTGGTAGTACCCACTGCGAAGATCCAGCACGGAGAACCACTTGCAACCATTCAGGCAGTCTAAAGCATCCTGGATGCGGGGCATTGTATACTGATCAGGGATAGTCCGCCGGTTCTAGGTGCGATAATCCACACACATCCTTACTGTCCCATCCTTTTTTCTCACTACCACAATAGGTGAAGCATATGGGCTTCTGGATTCTTGTATTACACCAGCAGCAAGCATCTCTTGCAGATGCCATCTCACATCATCTATGTCAGCAGGGGCCAGGTGTCGAGACCTCTCACAAAATGGCCTTTCTTCATGCAGCCGGATGTGGTGCTCAGCTCCTTGCACACATCCCACGTCCCATTCCTTTAAAGAAAACACCTGGTCTTTCTGGGCAAGTTTTCTACTAATTCTCATCCTCCATTCGACTGGCAACGGGGAGTCCCCAAAATCAAACAAGTCGAGCATCACTCTGTCATTCTTCCCCGAACACTTGTTACTGAGTAGCACTGCAGTATCTGCACAATGTACATTAGCCAGAGTGCAACCTCTATTTACTCGAATCTCTTTATCTGACACATTATGAACTTGAACCATTACCCTTCTGACATAAGCATGGGCTCTGGCAGGCAAAATACTTGGCTTGACCAGCAGTCCTTCTGGCAATTTCCTATCGCCTGGTGCATCCAGCATGAGGATTTTATTCTTGATATCCTTTCTGATACAGACTTTCCCCTGTAAGGTACACTGGGCATTTGACGCCAGAATCAGAGACTCAGGATCCTTCTTCCAGACAATTCCAACCGGTTCCTCTGGGTCCACTTTTTCAGCATCTCTCTGTGCCTCATAGGCCTTCTTGCTTGAGGCCTGGATTCTCAAAGATCTACCAGTCCTTGACCCTTGTTTCTCATAACACAACTGTGCCAACCGTCCAAACATATGCACATTCGTCCCAATTAGTAGAGGAACCCCATCATACAGTCCGCTAGGGGGACACACTAATGCCAGCGTCTCTACATGCTCAGCCACTCCAGCCATGGAGGTCGGAAAAGACAACCAAATTTGGATATACCCGGAATAGGGGTAGTCCTTCTCACTTAACCCCCAGACATGCAGTCCTTCCAACGGCTGTAAGGGTACATCAGACAGATGCTTCTGATACCAGTCCTGAAACATAATTGTTACTTGGGAGCCACTGTCCAATACAGCTCTTGTAGACACTCCATTCACCTTCACAGTGGTCTTCATGGAGGGACCCACTATTCTGGACCAGTCTGGAGAGGCAGTAGCAAGGGCCTGGGCAGATGATCTAGCCACAGAGGGACATGAATTAGCATTTCTGGGACTTTCACTATGGTCATTTCATGCACCTCTTAATCACTGTTTTGTGCTCCAAAGCTCTCCTTGTAGCCGGCTCACCATTCTCTCTAAGTCTTTCTGAGACCAGCATTCCCTCTTCATGTACCCATCCTTTCCACAATTATGGCAAAATATGTCTGCTGAAGTTTGGGGTGACCGAGGCATCACATTGGGGGCTGCCGCATTGGTACTATCAATAGAAAACCTTGGTGCCACCTCAGCCGGCAGTGGGTTGGACATTTGGAGACATCTCTTCAGTTCCCTCACCTCCATAGTCAAGACATCAAGTTTTGAACTGTCATCAACATGAGGTGCCTGGGTGGGTACCCCCAACCCCATAGCAGAAGCAGTCGGGCAAGTGTCAGTGCCCATACTCGTAGAAGCGGCCTTCATGATGAGACTGTCTGTTGCTTTCCTAATCTCCCTCAGCAGTTCATCCCATGGCAGAGCATCAGTAGCCATCCTTCTCTGGCTGGGCCCCCTTTAGCTGACATTTGGTTCTCGGGTTCTGTCATGTGATTTCGGTGATTCCAGACCATCAGCGTCTGACCCCGCACCTGGGGCAGGGGATGTAGCAGCTACTACTGCACAGGGCTCTGAAAAACCTTCTTCCTCCTCAACTTCCCGTACCTCCTTCATCAACACATGGAAAGGCAAGGGACCAGATTTCCTTTGATGCAGTTGCAATTTGAGCAACACCCAGCTAGAGTGCTGGGCAGAGCAGAGTATATGATCCCGTCTTACACGGTCCACTTCACTGCGGGTCCAACCCCTCTTTCGAAAAATGTTTTGCAAGATTCCCTCTAATTGATCCATATAGGCAGATAGCAATTCCCCCAGCTGTTGCCTAACATCTTTAAGCTTACATTTCAAGGCCTCAACACTAGTGGTACCCCCAAACACATTTTCAAGGGCAATTATGTACTCTTGGGCTTTGGCGTCAGGGTCAGAGACCCTCAGGGAGTGAAAAGTACATTGGGCGGGTCCCTGAAGGCTCTCTCCCAGGCGAGCCCTTTTTTCTGCCTCAGAGCATCGCCAGTCTTGTACCGCAAGAGTAGCAGAGTCTATCCAGGTTTCCAGATCGACCTCCCCATTTGGAGTGGGGCAGATGCTTGAGCTTGCTGTAAGAGTCATGACTAATGGCAGGTACAAACATAGGAGCTAGCACTGGCACAGAAGGAGGGGCAATAACTGGTGTGGGAGGGGGAGAGGGTGTTGGGGAAGAACGACCCCAGGTGGCAATAATAGTTTCTTTAAATCCTCCACAGTTTTCCCTTCCTCCAGCAACAATTTAGCAAATTTATCCTCAAAAGTTTCAGAGGTGGGGGGGTCACTCCACCCCCCCCCGGTCTTTACTGTCCTTAGTTCTCACTGTCCAGGCAGTGAGGGTTCCCTCTGGGGTAATAGTCTGTAGCACTTTGGAGTTATCTATGGGGTCCTTATACTCTACTAGGGCCATGAAAGTGTGGGTGAGCAGATTAGCAAGTCGACCCTCCACCACAGGGTTTTGTAAACCTTCCACCTTGGAAAGTACTCCCTCTACAGTGTCTGTACTGGTACCCAGTGGGATATCCAAGATAAGTATAGCATTTTGGGGGTCAATCTCCTGCTCTGTACACCACCCCACCAACTGGCGTACAGCCACTTCTATTGGGGTATCCATTATTTTTAACAGTAATTCATAAATGTGGCCACTAGAAGACGCTCATCCCAGAGGTGCCTTCAAGATGAAACCCCTAGGTGGCACTATCCCAAGGGCTACTACCTCTGCCTGTTTGACTACGGACAGGTTGAGGGGCCTAGGTCCTATGGCGGGTGCCTCCACCCAGAGGTCAGGGTTTCTAGTGGTTAGACTAGCTTGGTCACAGCCCTCTGGGACACTGAGACCCCCTTTTATTCCCTCTAGTGGCTCACACTGTACACCAGAGTTACAGCCCCAATACCCCACGTATACACACTGTTCATTCATATAGATACCACTTACCCTCGAGACTGATTCTGCAGCACGTCTCTGAGGACCCCCTGTAAAGTAAGGTTAAACAACATACACAGCAAAACACAATACTGTTTCCATAAGTACCAACACCACAGACAGTATATAGTATAACAGCAACAAATCTGATTTATTTAGGGGACAGTAACACGTGAGGGGGAAATCAGTTTAATTAGTGGCATTAAATCACAATACTGTGCACACATACAGGGTCTGAAAAGTCACACTCTGGGTACCCAGGTTGGGGGGGGGGGCTAGCCATGTCCGTTGCCCAGGGTTGGCCGGCAGGTGCAGATGGATATGGCCCTGTAGAAGAAAATATATGCACAACACCCAGTTGTAATCTGGAGCCCGATGGCTCAGTCCATGAAGCAGTGAAACAACAAGAATTAGATGACAGACTTGTGATTGAAAACAGGCTGCAGGGGAATACCCCGATTTGTACTCACAATACCCAAGCTGAGGACCGGATGGTGGATGTTCTTCTGGATTGCCAGAACAACAGTGCATAGAGACAAGGTCCTTGCGACTGGACCCCACTGCAGATGATAGCCAACGGACTTAGTCCAAGACAAGCCGGGGTTTGCTTCCAGCTTCAACACACAGTACACAGTACAGGGGATTGGAAATAGCGATTCCCCACAAGCACTACGCACACTCATATGTAAAACGAAAGTACTATACCAGGCAGGCTGCTCCTCAATCCTGATCACAATTACTGCAAAATACCTGGAAGCACACAAAGCAGCTTCAGTTCCTGACAGACCTAGCGCGATTCAACAATTTGTCCAGTCTTCTACAGGGTGAGCCTGGTTTCTACTCTTTAGACTTTCTTCTGTCTCCTCACAACTCGGATTCAGTCTGAATTGGCACTTGCAACGACTGCAGGCTGAGCCTCAGGGCCTCACACGTGCTTCCCATGCGAAACTATACACCGTAGAAGCACAGAGCTCCTTCTCCTTTCACTGTCACAACTGATCTGATCTTTCCAGTCACAGAACAGGGCATTTCCTTTAGCTCCACACCATTTTGTTGGCTGGTTCAGCTGTCACTCACAATAAGACTCCCTCTGTTGGTGAAAAAAGGCGCCATGGTCAAAACTACATTTTCCAGAGTCACTGCCCATACAATCCCGTTGTGACTGGCTCAAAATTGAGAGTCCAAGTTCTGATTCATCCACAGGCTCCATTATAGGGTTTCTCTATCATCCTGATTGGTCCAAGTCAGCAATTCAGGACCAAAATGAAAGAGCTACACTGAAACAGTTTGTGCTGAAATGAAGACAGGTTAGACAAACTACATTTTCTCAGTCACTCTAAATGATTTCTGACAAACAGTTATATCTTTCAACAAGGCTCCCTCTGCACATGTAGCGACGGCAGAAACAGAGTGAATTGACAGCAGCTTGGGCGGGATTTGAGCATTAAATACACAGTCCCCCCATACAAACTAATTAAGTCTGCTAGCAGACAGCTCTTAAAGAGACAGTACATGGAGGCTCACTCACTTGGAACCACATTTAAACAGCTCAGATGCCGAACACCACCCAGACTTGGAGCATTCAGGCAAGCTCCTGGAAGACTTTTGGGAACCCCCGTTTGCAGGGGGGTTACACCCTCACTTGTAGTTTCATCAATAATTGCCAGAGGCCAGGCCCGTTATGATGCTTTGTGCACACATTTTTCTCTACATAGAATGTATTGATTGGCTTCATTAATTACTGGCTATTTCTACAGCAGTGCTAGAGACTTGAACCTTTCCTCATAGCAGTTTCTTTTTACCGTGCATATCATCTCAGACAGAACCCTGGCACCAACACTTTAGGTCTATCATGGCTGCCTCTTGCCTCATAAGCAGCTATGAATAGTCAAGCCAAGTTTATTTATTGCTTTTCCATTATAATTCATATAAATAGTGTATGTGTAACCCCCCTGAAAATGGGGGTTCCCAAAAGACTTCCAGGAGCTTGCTTGAATGCTCCGAGCCTGAATGGTGTTTGGCGTTTAAGCCATTTATCTGTGAGTGTTTTTAGAGCCTCTGGTACTGTCTCTTTAAGAGCTGTCTGCTTGCAGACATAATTAGTTTGTATGGGGGGACTGTGTGTTTCTCTGCTTGAGTTCCACTCGAGCTGCTGCCAATTTGCTCCATTTTTGCAGTCGCTAGGAGTGCAAAGGGAACCTATCTGAAAGATGTAACTGTTTGCCAGAAATCATTTAGAGTAATAATGAAAATACAGTTTGTCTAACCTGCTTTTCTTTGCAATCAGAACTGTGTTTGCCTAGTTCCCCATTCTAGTTTTGAACTGCTGAACTGGACCAATCAGTGTGGGTAAGGGAGCTCTAAAATAGTGCCTGTGGACGAATGAGAACTTGGACTCGTAATCTGAGCCAGCCACAAGAGGATTGTATGGGCAGTGACTCTGGGAAATGTAGTTTGGACTTTGGCGCCTTTTTGCACCAACAGGGGAGTCTATTGTGAGTGACAGCCAATCCAGCCAAGAACTGGGAGGAACTCAAAGGAAGTGCCTGGTTTTGTCTACTGGAGTTTCAGTTTAGCTCTGGCAGTGAAAAGGGAAGGAGCCCTGTGCTCCTTCGGTGCGCAGTTTTAGTTGGGAAACGCGTGTAAGGCCCCAAGTTTCGGTCTGCAGCTTGTGCAACTGCTTGTTTGGACTGAATGTGAAGAGAATCAAGGAGATCTGAAGAGTAGAAACCACACTCACCCTGTAGAAGACTGGAGAAATTGTTGAATCGCGCTCGGTCTGTCAGGAACTGAATCTGCTGTGTGTTCTCCCGGGTATTGTGCAGCAATTGCGATCGGGATAGAGAAGCAGCCTGCCTGGTATAGTACTTTCTTTTTCCATATAAATGTGTGTAGTGCTTGTGGGAACTCACATTTAAAATCCCCTGTACAGTGAATTGAGTGCATGAAGCTGCAAGTAAACCCCAGCTTAATCCAGACTACATCCATCTGCTCTGAACTGCCGTGGGGTCCAGTCACAAGGACCTTGTCCACATGGTCTACTCCTCCTGGCAATCCAGGACAATCTGCCTTCCGTTCAGTTTCAGCATTGAATTTGAGAGTACAAATCAGGGTAGCTCCCTGCTATCATCTAATTGCAAGTGTTCCATCTGATTACTTTTCCTTTCTTTCTCCACAAACTGAGCCTACCAGCTCCGGATTACAATTTGGGTATTGTGCATGCATTTTCCATCTTCAGGGGCCCCAACCAGCTGCACCAAATAGGCTAGCCTCTTATTGCCTGGGTACCCAGTAAGAGTGACATTAGGGACATTTGGGATTTTGAAATATGCACACAGTACTGTGATTATTAATGCATTTAAACTAATTAGCCTGATTTCCCCCTGTCCTTGTTATATCCCCCTTAATAAATCAGATCTGTTTGTTTCAGCAAAGTTACACTGCCTGAGGTATTCGTCTATGTTAAAGTATTGTACTGTGGCTTTTGCACTGTATCATCTTGTTTTACAGGGAGTCCCCGGAGTCACGCTGACCGAACCAGTCCTGGGGGTAAGTGTATACTGTGAAGGTAATTCTGATATATTGTGTGGGCCACTAGTGGGAAGAAAGGGGGGTCGCAGGGTCCCAGAGGGCTGTGACCAAGTTAGTTTAACTATTGCAAACCCTGACCTCTGGGTGGAGGCACCTGCCATCAGATCCAGGCCCCTCAACCTGTTAGTGGCAAATCAGGCAGGGGTAGTAGCCCTTGGGATAGTGCCACCTAGGGGTTACATATGTTAAACACAGAGTACAAAATAATATAAAAACAAATAGCAGAAACACTGGAGGCAACTAAAATCAAAAACAGGACTGTACAGTAATTGTGACAATTTGAGAATTTCAAATGTTAGCACAATTTCTGAGTGCCATAGCCTCATAAACAAATGCTTTACCACAATAGCCTTTGTAGTTGTGTCATCTGCAAAACATAAGAATACTGTAGATATAAGATGCAAGTTGGTTTTTGAGAGTATATTGCTATAAAAATAGTTCTTAAGGGAAAAATACATTGCACATACTAACAAACATGTTTGATATCTACAATGTCTCCTCAAATTTTCCCTTGCTCACTTTAAAATGCTTTGTCCCATATATTCTCACCTCTGACGAGGCCCCTGGGCTAATGCCACCCCTTACACTGTTGATTATTAGATATTAGGCAAAGTCTGTTCTCATTTTCCTGTAAAGAGTCATTTCATAAGACCCCACCACCTCTAATATGACTCTTTGAATTCCAAGTTTTAATCAAATATGCACCATGGCATACATTGTACAATGCCACATGTATTGGAACTTCTCTAGTTATACACTCTTGTAACGTCTTGTATAATTCATTGTTTTGTTTGTTCTCCATCTCATACTTTCCCAATATGTATTGTTTGTCTGATGTGGAACCTATGAAATGAGCTTGTTCTCAAAGGTGTTAGCTGAAATTTCAATAAATAAATAATAAAAAAAAAATTGTATGGATAAACTTTAGCCTCTCTAGGTATACCTTGATATCTCACTTTTACTTCTGCAATTAGGAGTTCATTGAATCCAAGCTTGCTACATGCATCCCTGTTTTTTTTAATATAGATATTGTAAGTAATTCCCCCAAAGTGTATATGAGTTTTTAATAAGAGGACAATAGACTTTATCTGGCTTGAATAAGAAAAATCAGATTGTCTTGCAATATTGACAAAGTTTTAATAAGGTGCATTAGTTTAACTCTAGAAAATGTGATATTAACTACAAATAAATGACCCCATCCATTGTTTAGCCAGATAAAAGAATGATTCTCAGAAATGACTTTGTCCATAGCCTCAGTTAAACATAGGAGAGACAAACTAGTTAGTGCCACATACAACCTTTTTGACCAATATAAAAATAGCCTAATGGGGATCTGAAAATTGATTGGTAACACATCTGTCTCTGAATACAGAAGAGAATCATGGTAACAATGAAAACGGTTAAATATAGTAAAAAAGACATTTTGAGGCTGGCCGGTTGGTGCAGTAGTTCTGCTGCCACTTGCCATCCAGACAACCCGGGTTCACATCCTGAATTTGGGACAACTGCTGCCAACCGGTGAGGAAGGGTTCTGGTGTCTATCTGGCGACCTCCTGACTCAGGGAAGGAGGCATCTCTTTCTGTTGCATTTCTGTCCCCTGGTGACCCAATTGGAGGGTGTGTCATGCAGGAAGCAAAAAGTAGTCCATTTGGAGTGGCCTTACATTGGTATGCACTTGGTTGCCTGGCAAATGACATGATGGATTCACACACCCAGTGTGAGGCTGGCAGGAGAGTATCGAAGGTAGGGCAGGGTTCTCTTCTGACAGCCCTGACTGGTGCTCTGCTGGGTCACTTCAGGACTACACACTGGAGAGGGATAAGGGAGGACTCAAAGTGGAAAAATATGCCAACAGCACCAGGCAGATGAAGTCATCCCACTATCCATACCATGTGCGGGTTTATCTGACTCCTCCTGTGCCTCACCAGTCCCTTCTCCAGAGCTTTGCCATTGAGTTAAGTATCCCCCCTCCTAGCTTTGGGAACTGGACTGTCCCAGCTGCAGGGGACAAGCTGAGGGTTGTAGTTGAGGTGTCGAAAGAGGATGTTGAGCAGAGCCTGGATGGAATACTGGAGGACTCCTAATGTGGGCAGAATGGTCGGACAGGTGAAAGTAGGACCTGGCAGCTGGTGAGGAAAAATGAGGGCAAAAATAGAAAGTGAAAAACACATACAAAAAAAACAAAACATTTTGGGCAGGATTCATAAAACAGATGCGCCTGGCGCATCTTAGATGCACTGGCACAAGTCAGAAATGTGCTGGAAGGTGATTCAGGCACAGGGAGGAAGTGCCAGTGCAAATGAGATGCCCTGCACCGAAAGAAATGTGCCATGGCTGCAATGTAATGATATGCAATACATGTACAGGGGGCGTCCCGATGCATACACCATGCATCCCTGTCCACAGAGCAAAACCAAGGAGCAGCAATGGAGCAACTCTAGTGCAAAGCCAGGATGCGCCCTAAAAAGATAAGTACAAAAGAAGGAGACTGAAGTCCAGCACACCAGCAGGTCATCATTGGAATGACAACAGCAGGACACACACAGAGGGGAAGTCATAGTAGAGAGAGAGGCACAGACAGCAAGCCACACCACAGGGCTACAGCAACAGAGGGGATGAACCCAGCAGCAGTCGCCATTGCTGGTGCCCCAGTGAGGAGGAGGAGGCAGGGCGCTAGAAGTAACCGTAGGGAGCCGGCCCCACCGTGGTACCATGCTCAGCTGTCCTTTGAATGTCTGACAGAGGTGGAGACAGTCGGGTGATACCACCTCAACAGGGCCATGCTGAGGCAGCTATGTGAGCTGTGCCATGATGTGATGCAGGCATCCAATGCACGAGGACATGCCATCATGGTGGAGACTAAGGTGACAACAGTCATGTGCCTGCTCACCATGGGAACTTTCCAGAGGCCAACAGTGGATACCACTGGCATATCACAGGCCTCAACATCCTGCCTCCTCACACAGTTCCTCACTGCACTGCTAGCGCATGCTTCGGAATACATCAGATTCCCCCGCACACAGGCAGAGTGGACAGAAGCCATGCAGGGGTTCCACAGGGTGGTACCCATGCCAGGTGTCATAGGGGCCATTGACTGCACCTATGTGGCAATCCGCACACCACCAGCTGAGGAGGGCGTCACATGCATGAATCAGAAGGGGTACCATTCAGTGAACAGCCAGGTGGTGTGTGATGCCATGGGGTGCATCACCAATGTCTGTGCCACACACACTGGGAGCACACATGATGCATACATATGGCACCAATCAGCGCTCTGTGCAAGGTTCGAGGCTGGAGACATCCAAACTGGACACCTGTTAGGTACATGTGACTGTGCACCAGCAGCCTGGGGGGGCCACCATGTCCAGGACACTTGGGGCAGGCCATGGGTGGGAGACTACAGGCTTGGGGGCACTGGGCCAGCAGGGATGTGGAATGGTGCTGGGGCAGCAGCAGGGTGGCATGGTCCTGATGTGCACCACAGGATGGACTGGGGCAGGCAGGGGAAGCAGGGGCAGGGGAAGCAGGACTGCCAGGCATGCAGCAGCATGGGCGAGGGGCAGGACAGGGGTGCACAACACAGGGCAAGATGGGGTCGGGTCACACGCTAAAGTGTAATACCATTAACTAATGAAGACACATCTACCCCCACAGGTGATGCTGCATACCAATTGCGTCCCTGGCTCCTCACCTCTTTCCAATGACCCAGAATAGTGGCAGAGGAATGCTACAATGAGGCACATGCTGCGATGCGCGCCATCGTCGAGCATGTCTTCGGCACGCTGTAGATGCATTTCCAGTGCCTGTGCTGGTCAGGTAGTGCCCTACAGTACAGCCATGAGAAGGCCTGTGGCATATTCCTGGCCTGTTGTATGCTACACAACATGGCCAAAGACCATGGGTTACCTGCCGAGGCCAGCGAGGGCAACAGTTCTGAGGAGGAGGAGGAGGAGGAGGTGGGGGAGGGCACAACAGTGGCACACCCAGAGGAACATGAAGCTGATGATGGACACAGGTGCAGGGATCCAAGGCTGGCGGCCAGGGCATGGGTATACCACAGCAGAGTGGTGGAGGAACACTTCGGGACACGCAGGTGAATATGCAGGTTGGCACATGTGCCGGTGTGGGCATCACAGTGTAGGGACAACATGGCGTGGGCAAGGCAGGGACTGTATGCCACACCAGGGCGCACATGTGGGTGCATGCACATGGTGGGACATACACTCACACACACACACACACACACACACACACACACACACACACTGCATGCACCACACCACAACCACACAGGCCACATCCTCGCCATCATGAGTCAGTGTGTACTGCGGCTGGCACATGGGCACTGCATGCACCATAATGCACTCATCATACCCATGACACATGACACAACTGCAGCACACACACACAGGCACACACACAAAGGTGCACAAGCACAGGCAACATGGGGGTGTGCCAGGGCCACCGTGTGACTGGAGACCACCACGCACAGCAGCACTGGCACCACCACCACCTACAGGGCATCCAGAGGGCACAACCATGACACCCACCATCACAGGCCCCTGGGCATGGACATCACAGGGCTGCCCCATGACCACCACAGACACGCAGGCAACCTCTGCCACAGCCGCTGGTGATCAGGGTGCCACCACCAGCTACAGGGGGTGTCCCCAGGGACCCCATAGGGGTGCTGCACTGAGACCATAAATGGGTGCTCAGTGGGATGGCTGAACCATGCTCCCCTGATGAGCCATGGCCGGTGGGGGTGGACGCCAGTGGTGATGGGGTCAGCAGCAGGGGTCCCACCTGGTCCCATCAACGGGGTGTCCGGGATGTGCTCCTGGGCATCTGACTGGATGCACACTGTCTGTGGCATGCTGTGGATGCAGCCACTGCCTCCACAGTGGCTGCGATCTGCTCCATGGCTGCGGTCATGCCCACCCGCATGAGGCGTGTCTCAGCCAGCATCTGAGTACTCCACGCCACGCTGCCGCAGACTCATGATCCTGGACCATGACAGCCCAATGGCTGTAGAACTCTGCCCGGAGTGCCTTCTGACCATCCACAGTTGCCCGCAACAGGTCAAGGTAGGCACCCATGTCACTGGCAGGCGATGCGGCATGTGGGCACCCCCACCAAACCGGGGAATGGGCAGCCTCCCCAGGGTCATCCATGGGAGGTGGATGCACCGTGTCAGGCTGTGCTGTGTGCAAATCATGGCTGGGCACAGTTACCTGCTGTCCATGCATGTCTTCCTGTGGTCCCACTGTAGCGGGTGCGTACCCACTGGTGCACTGCCTGGATGCCACTGACGCTGCCAGCACTGTGCTTGGCAGTGGTGCAGGGGGCATGGCACACACAGCCCCAGACATACATGCCACCACTGCACTGGTGTCCACCACAGTGGGGATGCTGTTGGGACCCAGGGTCCCATGCACAGGCGGCCCCACGCTATGTGCACTGCAGTCACCCATGGCAGTGGCGCTGCTGATGGTGGAACAGGTGTCAGTGCTAATGCCCTCACCCTGCATGCCACTGGCAAGCACGATGAGTGCATCTGCTATGTCCACCACATCCTCTGGGTCACCATCAGACAACCCAGTCAGGCCCCCCAACCATGTGATGTACTCACCTGCAGTACCGCCATCACTGGTGGAGGGCTCTGCAGGGTCCTCCACCACAGGTGCCATGACCGGGGGTGTGTGGAGCATGGACATGACCACATCACTGTCAATGGCTCCAAGAGGTGGGCTCACATCATTGCCTATGGGGGCTGCGCCTCGCAATGGAGCTATGGAAGACAGAAAGGGAGATGTGGTTAATGCACAGGATGCACATGGCACAATGCACAGTCAGCCACACACCACTGGGTATGCACGCCTGTCCATGGCGGGTGCTGACAGGGTGCACAGCTACTCACCATGCTGTGATGGACTGCCACCCATCTGGAAGCCACCCCCAGGGACACCACGCACGGATGTCCCTGACACACTGGCAGCCAGGAGGGCCTCATGGGGGTTCAGCCATGCCACCAAGCTGGGTCCACACCCTGTCTGCCTCAAGGAGGCCTGGATGCTGACCACCCCCTCCTTGGCCCTCCGTCGCCCATCATTCCAATGCTTCCTGCACTCCTGCACTGTGCGGTTGTATGGTGCGACCGCATTCACATGCCGGGCCACCTCCTCCCAGCCCGCTGCATGCACTGTCCTGCTGCCACCCCTGCCAGTGAGTATATCCAGGTGTACATGGCATGCCTCAATGAGGGCCCTTTCATCATCCCGTGTGAAGTTTGGTTGCCACCTACCGGCTGCATCTGACTCCTCGGACATTCTATACACTGTGGGTAAAAGCAACCTTGTGTCAGACCCACCCAGGTGTACACACAGTCCCACACTAAGCTCACACTGTCTGCAGGCTCACCATGGTCTGTGGTGCCAGTGGCCTGTGCCGTGGTCCATGCGTGGGCTGCCTGGCACAGGTGGACATGCACCATGGTGTGTGGCCAATGAGGGACAGTGCACTTTCCACACATGGCACCCAGCACACAGCAGGGGTATCATGTAGCCACCACAGGTTGTGTGACACCGACCCATCCACCATGTGTGTGTCCCAATACCACTGCTGTGTGTGTCCCACCACCATGGTGCACCATCATACCTGGGTGCCACCACTGTGTTGGCTGCAGGGCAGAGGGGACTGCCATGTGGCACACAGTGTATGCACAGAGGTGGTGTGTGTGTGCTGGCAGTGATGACACTGTGCCTGCACAGGTGTTGCACTGTGTGGCATATATACATGTGTCATGGTGCTGCATGCACCTCACAATGCAGTCCAACCCCAGCCATCCTTACCATCCCTGTGTCCCTGTGTACTATGTGATGTGCTCCGTACACATTGCACCCCCCCTGCAGTGCACCACCACATCGCGCTGCCATCCATCGTGCAGTGGTGCCCCACACATGCTGTGCTGTGTGTGTCCATGCCAGGAATGACTGCGGAAAGGGTGAGACAGTCTGTTCTGAAATATGCTACAAGGGGTAGGGACAAGCCTCATTTAATTATACATCTTGGGACAAATGACCTGGCTGACAAGACAGTAGATACAGTCCAGTGGATGTTTGAGGAACTAGCACAATTATGTGAGGGGACAGGAAGATCAGTAACTTTTTCAGAGATACTTCCTGTGCCAAAGGCAAGCACAACAAGAAAGCTGAGAATAGAGGAATTTAATGGATGGCTAAGAACCTGGTGTTGTGCTAAAGAGTATGGGCTGTTGGGGGGTGGGGAGGGACCTGGGAGGACAGTAGTCTCTATTGCAAGGACAGACTACACTTGAGTGAGGAGGGAAAGAAAGTGTTGAAACAGAGGATGGAGGAGTACATAGAGGAAGTTGGGAATTTAAACTAGGAGGTGGGTGGCAGTTGGGAGAGATATGCAGAGACCACAGGTTGGGAAACCATATGAGCTCACCCCCATAACAGTGACAAAGGACAAATGGCAAGCACTGTTGGTGATGCTAGGAGGAGGGCAGGGTTGGGGGAAAGGGTGGAAGGTGGTTACCCTTAATGCTAGGAGTCTTGGGAGGAAAACTGCAGAGTTACAGGTTCTCATGGCAGAGGGAGAGGTGGACATTGCAGTCATCACGGAAACATGGGCCACCCAATGCAATGACTGGGACCTGTCTGTACCAGGGTACAGATTATTTCGTAGGGACAGAGTGATTGGGAAAGGAGGCGGGGTGGCACTATATGTGAAGGAAGGACTGAAGTGTGTAAGGGAGGAAGGGGAGGAGGGTAGTATGGAGTCACTTCGGATGCAAATCCAGGATTCCAAGAATAGAATTCTTAGAATGGGAGTGGTGTACAGGTCACCATCTCAGACGGAGGAGTTAGACAGGGAACTAGCGGGACAGATCAGGAGGACCTGCGAGAACGGTAGTGTGATGATTGTGGGGGACTTCAACATGCCAGGAGTGGACTGGAGTACCCCAACAACCAGGAACAGAAGAGAGCAGGTACTGCTGGATGCCTTCCAGGACAGCTTCCTGCTGCAAATGGTCAGTGAACCCACCAGGTTAGGAAATACCCTTGACCTTGTGCTGGCAAATGGGGACTTTGTGAGATAACTTACAGTGGAGGAACCACTGTCAGGGAGTGACCACCGCTCAGTATGGCTCACATTGGATATGGGCAAGGAAGGAGTGGAATCTGGCACAATAGTGCTGGACTTCAGGAGGGCCGACTTTGGGAGGATGGGGGAAGTGGTAAAAGGGTACCTGGCCAGAATTCAATCTAGTATGGACACTAACCAGAGGTGGGAGCTCATAAAGCTGGGGATAGTGGAGGCAACCAAAACCTGCTGCAAATCCCAGAGCAAGAAGGCTAGGGCTAAGAAACTGATCTGGTTGAGCAAGGAGGTCATGGAAAAGGTAAGGAGGAAAATAGCTGCCTTTAGGAAGTACAAGAAAACAGGGAGGGGGAGGACAGGGAGGAGTACTTGACAGAATCGAAGGAGGTGACAAGGGCAGTAAGGGAGCCAAAGCATCTATGGAACTCAGGCTGGCACAAGGCATTAAGAAGGGGAGAAGGACTTTTTGGACATCAGGAGAAAAGGAGCTGTAAGGACCACATAGTAAGGATTAGGAAAGAGGGGGTGGGTGGAAGCAGGGGCAATAATGGAAGCACTAAATGAGTACTTCTGCTTAGTATTTACTAAAGAGAAGAGGGGCTGACACCCAAGGTGGGAGAAATGGCAGAAGCAGGGGGGGAAGTGATGACAGATGTGGAAAACATGGAGAGCAGAGTTCGAGAGGGTTTGAAGGCACTGAGGGTGGACAAGGCGCCAGGCCCAGATGGCATCCACCCCAGGGTACTGAAGGAGCTGGCAGAGGTCCTTGCAGGACCTTTGGCAGACATATTTAATGCCTCACTACATTTGAGGTGTGTACCTCAGGACTGGAGGATGGCTCATGTGGTGCCCCTCCACAAGAGTGCCCCCAAGGTCGAACCAGGAAACTACAGACCAGTGAGCCTCACATCCATCGTGGGTAAGCTAATGGAGACTATCCTGAAGGAGAGGCTGGTGGCCCTCCTAGAGGCCAAAGGACTACAGAACAGCAGACAGCATGGCTTCATATGTGGCAGATCCTGCCAAACCAACCTGGTTGAGTTCTATGACCATTTAACTAGGCAACTGGACAGGGGCCATGCAGTGGCTGTCCTGTATCTGGACTTCAGTAAGGCATTTGACTCAGTGCCACATGGAAGGCTGGGAAGGAAGTTAGTAGGCACAGGGGCAGGTGCAAAGCTGGTGAGATGGGTAGGAAACTGGCTGCAGGGAAGGCAACAGAGGGTGGTGGTGGGTGGGGAGCTCTCATACCCAAGGGCAGTGATAAGCGGTGTTCCACAGGGCTCAGTGTTGGGACCAGTGTTGTTTGGGATATTCATTGCAGACATATCATGGGACATCAAGAGCAAGATCAGTCTGTTTGCTGATGATACCAAGGTAGGCGCGGTGGTGGATGACCTAGGGGGGGTGGCAGGGGTTGCAGGATGATCTGGCAAAGCTTGAAACCTGGTCAGACACCTGGCAACTGGGCTTTAATGCCAAAAAGTGCAAGGTGCTGCATTTTGGGATGAAGAACCCAAGGAGGAGTTACCAGCTAGGGGGAGTGCAGCTAGCCCAGACAGAGGAGGAGAAGGATCTGGGTGTGCTCATTACAGGGTCAATGAAAAACTCGGCACAATGTAGGAAGGCAGCTGCAAAGGCCAACAAAATGCTGGGTTGTATTGCAAGGAGTATATCCTCGAGGAGGGAGGAGGTGATTCTGCCACTGTATAGGTCATTAGTTTGACCACACTTGGAGTACTGCGTGCAGTACTGGCGTCCGTATCTGAAGAGGGACATTAAGTTACTGGAGGGGATGCAACGCAGAGCGACAAAGATGATCAATGGGCTGGGGGGTTTATCATACGAGAGGAGGTTGAAGGAGTTGAACATGTACTCACTGGAGGAGAGGAGAGACAGGGGTGACATGATTGAAACCTTTAAATACATGAAAGAAATAAACAAGATGGAAACAGAGGGGCTGTTCAAAGTAAGGGAGGGGAAGGCCACCAGGGGCCATGATATGAGATTGGAGTGAGGAAGGTTCAGGAGGGAGATGAGGAAACACTTTTTTACAGAGAGGGTGGTGGCTGGGTGGAATGCGTTACCTGCTGAAGTGGTATGCAGAACAGTGGACTGCTTCAAACGAGGATGGACAGGACAAGGGGAGGGTTAATGAAGGAAGGGTAGAAGGAGGGCAGCTGCAGAATAAGGGTGCTAGCTGCACATTTGAGCAGACTTGATAGACCTCTCAGGCCTTTATCTGCTGGCAAATTTTGTATGTTCGTGTGCCCCAGTGACACGGTCCTCCCCTGTGGCCTCGGCAGGGACCTGTCCAAAGTCACCCCATGGATATGTCCCTGCAGTTATACATCACATGTTGCTGTGGTGCCCACCTGATGGTGGTCTGGTCCCACATGCGGAGTACTGGGGCACCATCAGCTGTGCACACTCCGATGCAGGCACACCAGTGTGTGCTGTAGCCTGTGACTGTGGCAGTGTACTCACCCTGTAGGCACTGACTCCTCTCAGTACCCTGGTCTCAGCCTGCTGAATTGGGAGCATTTATGGATCAGGGCATGCAAATAAGGCCTGAGCACCTGTTAATGAGATGCAAATCAGCTGAGATGCCCATGCATTGATGATGAGGCTGTTTGGGGCGCATTCAAATTGCATAATTGCTCCCAGCTCATCTCACTTATGCATGGAACATCTGTGTGATGCGCCTGCGACAGTAGGGTGCATTCCCAGTGCATGCGTGGTCTGGGTGGTGCATCTACATGGCTTTGGGGCAGTCCACAAGGCGCATCCCCACACGTGCGTCTTACATGTTGTACGGCACATCTTCCATTATGTGCTATTCTGCCATTGCCCGGTGCACCATAGCATGCTTGATGATTGCAGTGCCATGTACCATATCATGCAGCTTGTTCCACAATGCACTGCCCAGGTTGCAATGTCCGTCCCTTCCCACTGATCATGCACTATGCACGCTACACATTACTAGCATATGCCATGAGCAGCATGGTACTGGCATGCACACAGTGCATGCACAATCATATCCTTGCCATGGGGCACCATTTCATGGTGGCGTGTGCATGTGAGGCTCCGTTGGCAGTGGCCAATAGCACTTCATGTTCAGTGCGCGGTATGCTGCACGTGTATCACTGTTGCACATGGTGTATAACAGTCAGTGGACAACGCATTCCCTGATTGCACCTTGCCACTGTATGTACACAGTGTAGGATGCCTGGAGCTGGGAGAATGGTACCTAAGGCCATGAACTGGTCACATTTGGAGCTGTTACACATAGTGACACAGGTCATGGCTGTGGAGGGCCACCTGTTTGGACAGGAGGACCTCCATGAGCCCAGGGCCAGGGTGTGGGCCACACTTGCTTCACGGATTGTGCAGCATACTGGCATGCCACAAACACATGAGCAGTGCATGCATCGCTATGGTGACTTCCAGAAGTGGGATCTGGAGAGGCTGGAATGACTGCGGTGCCATGTACACAGGGGTGCACTGCCACAGCCAGGTAGGTGTTCTCCAGCTGTATCCTTCTGTGGCATATGCTGTGTGTTTATCACTGTCCCCATGGTGCTCCTGTGCTGCTTTGCCCTGTTGCTGGGGGGGACGGGCATGGCTGTGTGTGGCCACCTACACTGGGTGCCTCAGACACTGACATCACTATTTGCTGCATGGCCATGTGCCGGCAGTGTGGGGTTGCTGGGGAGTTGCATCCTGCACTGCTGCAGTGTTCGCTCATGGTGCTTTGTGTTGTGATTTGCAGGTCCAGGGGCCAGGCAATGTGCAGTGGACGCTGCTGATTTGCGTCATTGCCGATACATGGGTGACAGGTTTGGTGCCCTCCAGGGAGGGTGAGTACCGGCCATTTTGCTGCAGTCTTTGTGTTGCAGCGGGCTTTGGTGGTGGGGTTGTATTCCACATTCTGGCCCTCAGTGTGTGTTCCTTCTGTCATTTTCTCTAGGTGTTCATGATCAACGTGCTGCACCAGATGGTGGTGTAGTGCCAGCGGATGTGGACCAGAAGATCCATGTGGCCATCCAGGTGGCCCTGCAGCCTCTTACTCAGACTTTTCGGTGCCTGTTAGCTGCCCTGTGTGGGATCATGCTGTGCCTTCCAGGCTGCACCAGGGTGCTGCGTGGCAGAGCACAGCACCGCTAGTGTTCCCCTGCCACCAACTGGGGGCCTTCCTGTGTAAATCATTGCCCTACCCTGATCCCTGTTGCTTTCCCTTTTCCCGTCCTCCTACCCATCCCTGCTCCCCCTCATCCCCTTCTGTGGATGTCGTTGTTGATGTTGTTGTTGATGATGTTCATTTTCTGGCATTTGATCTCTACAGTTTCTATGGCCATTATGTTTTATAAACACATTTTACTCTACACCTGTGTCCATGGGTCTGTTTGTGTCGGCTCTGTGTTTGCTCCTCCTGCCCTGCTGTTTTGCTGGCTCCCTGTGTGACTGCAGGGCTGCCTGCCTGCCCAGGGGCATCTCTGGATGTGCCGGCACTTCTGCGGATGTGCCGTTGTGTCCTGTGGTGATTCACAGTGGTGTTGCTCTTGTTGCTTGGCATGGCACATCCCTTTGTGAATGCCACTGCCTGGGCTCAGCACATCTGACTTGCACCGGAATATCTGAGATGCGCCAGCGCATCTTTTTTGTGAATCCTGCCCTTTGAATCCATTCTAACAAAACCAAATTAGAATAGCCCCAGATGTCTGATGCATACAGTACATGGGAATTTATGTTCATGTTAAAAATTCTGAAAGCAGCCACAGGGTTGTTATCACCATAATGTGAATTGCATTTTAAAATTTTATTTATTTATTTCATTTTCTTAACCGGGTAGGCCCACTGGGCCCAAGAAGTCCCTTTCTCAGGGGTTACCCAGAATTAGATACATAGAAATCCGTTGGATATAGGACATTTTGGTAAGACAAGTCAATTTTGGTACAATCTTGGCAATTCAAAGTGACTTACATTTCAGAGGAACATATCAAGACATTTTATAATCACTTATGACTAGCTAGGAGGTGGCTTACAAAAATTACAAAGTGCTAATTCAAGCTACTATGGATACATACCACACGTCAACCAATGCTGATCATTTTAACACTGTTCAGCTCATGTTGTGCATTTTTTACAGAGCTTTTATTCTCTTGGGTGGGGTAGGTTGCTAAGAGTCTATTGCTGAAGATTATCCCTGGCACGTGTAGAGGCTGTTTTCCTGCAGGTGCACTCTGAGCCCTTTTCTGAAGGAGACCAGGGAGCCGGCATTTTGCACATGGTCAGGGAGACAATGCTACATGTAAACTTTTATCTGCGGTACTGTGCTCCTTGGTGCGTTCATTTTCCATTTTGCTCACCAAGACAATTCCAGAGCATCTGAGTAGCATGGGAGAAAGACTTGCTACCTGCTTTTGTCCTTACCCTTTGAACCTCTAGGAGCTTCCAGCCAGAGGTGTGGAGTTGTCTAGCTGGGCACTTGGGAACCCGCAGCTCAGCAAGGCCTGTCGGGTGAGAAACATTTATTATTTTGCAGACTGTGCACTGGAGAAGGTACTAAAGATGTCGGGTAAGGGACGGCCAGTTTAAGGACTCAAGTACCTCACAGTGATGGCGCCTCAGATGGGACTTAGTTGGAAATCAATCAAGCTTATTATATAGTATTTGCATCCTACCAAGTTCCCAAGCTGTAAGTGACTGTATGACCACAGCAGCATAGATAAGGTTGAGTAGGAGGATTCTGTTTGCTATAACTATCCTGGTTTCCATGGTAAGTTGTAAGTTCAGCCTGTACAGTAGACCTAGCTTTTGGTGTATGGCCCTGGTAACATTGTCCACATGGCATTTGAAAGTGAGGCCTTGGTCAATGACGAGACCCAAGTACTTGAAGGAGCTCACAACCTCTATGGGTGTACCAGCTGAGGATATGAGGGAGAGCAGTGGGGCTCAATCTGAGCCTGGGGTTCTGAGTCTGTGCAACATGACTTTTGTTTTCTTAGCATTTAATAACAGCCTATTGGCCAGCAACCTTCTAAGATCAAGAAGTCTTCCTGTAGCTGAGCACCTAGGGCCGATATGCTATCCAAGGTTCTGTATAGTACAGCATCATCAGCATATCGAATTACTAAGCTGCCACCACAGTTACTACTGAGATCATTTACAAACAGGGAAAACAGTAGCGGTCCCAAGATAGAACCTTGAGGTACCCCCTCCATAACAGGAAGTGGACTGGATAGGACCCCCCCCCTCTACTTTACCTGTTGGGTGCGATGGGACAGGTAACTCTCAAACCAGACTACGGAGTGGTGGTCAAGGCCGAAGATTTTCATCATGAGCTGACTGAATATTGCTTGCAATATGTTACTATGTCTAACCCAACTTCCATTGCTATGTAGAAAAATAACTTGTACATATTAATAAGTATGCTGTACAAACATGCAATAAAATACTAGAGTTCCCCATGCCCTCTTGGGTAAGTTTTCTGTGTTTGGATAAAGTACAGTAGCTCGGATCTGTGTATTTTAAGAAGTACAGCTTCATGATTTGAAAGGATTATCTGGACAAGCACAGACTTAAAACACATAGATTGATGGTCTTCTGCTGCCCATTCACAAAATATCTGGACTGTCTTTATCTCCTGGCAGCATATGTTAACCTTTTGTGAGTCATTTGTTGCCACATTTGGAGAAAAAGAATTTGTGATAAGGAAGTGTTCTTATGTAGGTAATAATCCACTCCAGGGTGTGCACTAAATGATTTTAATGCATGCCTCAGGGGTGTGCTAAGGCCTGAGGCCAATGGTTGAGTGTCCTTACACTCCTGGGAAGTGCATTAAAATCCTTTAATGCACACCCTGGAGTGGCTTATTTCTCTTAAAAAATGGGACAGATGTAGTGTTATAATAAAACTATTTAAAACAAAAAAGGATGTGTGTTTTTTTGTATGTCGAAATAAGTAGAAAAAAAAATTTTTGAAAAAAGGAAAAGTTGAAAAAAAATAGTACTGTGCAGTATGTGGCCAGCAGGTGGATCTGTTTTGTTTAACCTGGTGTCTTGTTGGAAACTTTCTTATTTTTTACTTTTTCATCCATATGCACAAAATGGAGTAATTTATAATTTAAATACATTGTGTCAGTATTGTGGCCAGGAGCCACTGGCCTCAGCATGCTTAGACAGTTCAACCCTAATCCTCTCATTCTAACTAGCACTGATCACTTGCTGTGCACAAGAATGAACAGTTTGAAAAAGATGCCTTTCATGCTTGAGTGCTGAAATTTTAGATTATGAAAAAGACATCCGACTGCCTATAGTCTGTGCTCCGCTGTGTGATACTGATGGTGAGGCTGTAAATAAAGGGTATGTGTGACAGTTGTGGGTGGGTGGGGGTTAAACGGTGACCTTCTGTGCTGTTCTTTTGCAGCTAGAACTACTGGCTTCCTCATGTCTGATCTGTTTGTGCCTGCTCGGCCTCTTTGTTTCTGGCTTACCTTCTGTGTCTAATGGTAGCCGTTCAGAAAGGGTGCCAGCAGGTATTAATGGCGAGTTGTTGTCCTTTCTGAGTAGTGGCATACTTGGAAGCTGCTTTTCTTTTTCTAGAGACACTCTCTGTCTGACCTGCATCACAGTGAGACACTCAGTGGAAGGACTGGGGAGTACCTCTCTTGGTTAGGGCAGTATACAAATATGACTGGGGATTTCAGGAGAAGCAGCTTTACTTGTGATCGGAGCAGGTAACAGGTTTAGGTCTGATTTAGCCAGCTTCCGTAGTTCTTCTGTCCCACCTAATGTCAGACCACCTCAGGCAGCTTTAAGAAAAAAAAGGTGGGAGAACCAAAACTGATCTGGTAGCTTGGAATGATGGCAGTGTTAGTGAGAGGTGACAGGGAAAGTAGTTTTTGAAATGGAAGCCAAAGAGTTTGTTTGAAGGTGTGGTGAAGTGTTGTATGGTATGAAAATGGTAGGGAGATCTTTAAAAATGTGTCCTGTGTTAGGGGCTGTACTTTTTTGCTTGTTAAAAGGTGAACTGATTATATAAAATAGGTTTAAATAATGATAGTGGTAATGACTAAGAAGATGGTGGCCACTTGCTGTTTTTTAGAGGCTTAGTGATATGTACGATAGCAGCTTTTTTTTGATGAAAATGAGATCTGGCAATTGACCATGTATTTCAAGAAATTTAATGTACAGTGAGGTGATGTCTCTCAGCCAATGAATTTTCTAGATTTTTCTTGCCATTTTATAAATCTCACTATATTGTCAATAAGTAAAAATCTGAACTCTGACTTGTTGCCACCAGGAATACACATTAACCAGTAAAATGCATCTGTTTCCCATTATAATATTGACATTCATATTACTCTTTTTCGCATTCTGAAATAAATGGAAATGTCTTTTTGACACATATGCTTAAGTGAATATTTAGATGCAGAGTGATCTATTGGCTGGACCACCACTTTGGGAACCAGGAGATCACAGGCTCAAACCCTGCTAAAGCCACTCACTCATTCATTCACTCACTGTGTGACTGCAACACCCTCTGCCCTTCCGATCCTGTTGCAGCACTCTGATCAGGCCTACCCCCTCCAGTCTGGTGATAACATATCTCTCCTGGTGGTCCCAAAATGTTTGGCTAAAATGGGGGAACAGTCCTTCTCCTACTTTACTCTGAAACTTTGGAACTCTCTTCTAGTGTCCCTCTGGCACTCTCAGTTTCAAACTGTATATACTGTAACTTCAGAAAGGAGCTACAGTATATTATAACAACACATAAGTTCTTCCAACAAATGCACCTGACCTCGATGCCCATTCTGAGCAAGATGTACATAGTATTTATTATTGTGGATTTCCCTACACTGATCACTTATCTGCCTTTGTGGCTAAATAGCAATTGCTTGTGTAACCATTGGTCTGAATTTATGTTTATCTGTTTGACTGTCAGCTTGATTTACAAACAACTTATATGTTACTTGCCTGTATTTCTTTGCTATATATATATATATATACACTGTGTTTTATTATATTGTTCTTCAATCCATGTATAAATTTTTGTACCTGTTGTAGTCATCACTGAGTCCCTGACAGTATTCTGTTGTGGAATGCCTGAAAACTGTCCTATTTTTATTCACCATGTGCATGTGCAGACAGTGAACATTTTGTTATGAGAGTTGGGATTTGAGAGGTGTGACACTCTCCATCCAATGCAGAGAAGTCTTCAAGGGGCACATCAATACCACATCAATCAGCAGCCAGGTTGAGCATGACACAGGTTTGGCTTTCAGGGTGGAGATGTCCTGTACTTCAAAAGAAAAAGCCGACCCAATCATGAGTGGGTCAGCTCTTCCATTTGATCTATGCTGCCCAGCAAGCAGAGCAGATCTGTCATGATCAGCCTGCTGAGGAATTTCAGACATCCCACACTGATCTCCATTTCAGTGTTTGACTGCTGCCATTGCCATGGAAACCAAGTTCAGAGTTAAATTAGACAGTCACCGAGTCAGCATGTTTTCTTCCTTTGCCAGTGCTACAGTACTTGCCATTTTTGCAATAAGTTCAGTTTTATTTCTATTTATTGCAGGGCAGGACAATGAAGGGGGGTTTGTATGCATCATTGTTTCTGCTGCCCCTGTAACTGTCCTGCCCACCTGACCCTATATGTCAGCAGCCCCCACCCACACCCCCTCACAAACATAACAATGACAATGGGGGTGCCCAATCCCCCAGTGTCGCTGTTGTCATCTGAAAAAATAAACAAAAGCATTGCTCATTGTTTCTTTTTTTTTAAATCTGTAAAACCTAATGTCTGTTGCTGCCACCCCTGTAACAGTTCCACCCACCCAACACACCACCCAACAAACATAACACTGACACTGGGGGTGTCCAATCTCCCAGTGTCACTGTCGTCATCTGAAAAAATAAAGAAAAGTGTCCCTCATCATTTCTTTTTTTTTTAACCCTGTAAAAAAGAAAACTGTCCTTCGATGTCTGTTGTGCCATTAGTCCCCCCACCTGACCCTCCCACTCAGCACCCACCACCCCACACCAGCCAAGCCGTACTTACTCACCGGGGGTCCAATACATTAATCCCCTGTGGACCACAGACATGTCTTCACTCTTCAAAGCCAGACCACAAACTGATGAAATCAGGTATGCGGTTCAATGTATTTCAATGGGGTTGTGAACTTAATGGCATAACTTGGCCATTTTTGCCCCAAATTTTCAACATGCCTTTTTTGTGATTGTAGATCATAAACAATTGCAGTGATATTAAGTACAGCTATCCCGATAGGTGATTTCACAGTCACTGCATGAAATCACCTTTTGGGCTGGAGCTGAAAAATTTCTCTGCCCTTGTTCATGACACGGGATCATAAGAAGGCTATGTTGAAAATTTGGCATAAAAATATTAAACACCAACAAAGCCTACATTGAATTTTGTAAACACAGTCTTATAACTTTGCTAATTTTCAATATTTATACCCAAAATTTCAACATAGCCATTTCTTTATAGCACCTCATGAATGTGACAGCTGTCATTTTTCAAATCCTGGCCAAAATGTGGTTTTGCTTACTGAAAAGTGATTTTGCAGTCACTGTGTAAAATCACCTTAAAGGCAGGAGCTGAAAATTTTCTCTGTCCTTGTTCATGAGGTAATGTCATAAGAAGGCTATGCTGACAATTTGGGGCAAAAATATTAAAGAAACAAAACAAAGTTATGAGCCTGCATTGAAATTTAGGAACACAGGCTTCTAACTTTGGTAATACATAACCCACAAAGCACACCACAATGCATCTAGTACCCCAGGGCTTCTATACCAGTGGAGAACATCCGGCATTGATAAATGCTTGTATTGTCTAGTACACTGTTTCTCAAATGAGGCCACCATAGCAGCATGCGGCCATCAGCACAATTTGCTGTGACCAAAAAGCTACTGTAATTAGAGCCCCAATTACAAAAGTAATGGACTGGGCAATTTCTTACCTTTGGAAAACCAAAGAAGATACATTTCAAGTAAAACTACATAAGGGATTTGATTTATAGTATACTGTGTAATAAAGAAATGTAACTACATTAAGGGTTTGGAATTTATTAAAAAAATAGTTGTTACTGCTGCCAACATTTTGATTGTTTTTACCATCTCTGTAATGTCACCTGGATAAAGCCAGATTTAGTGCCAACTGACTTGGAGACGATAGCCCATGCCTTTGTCACTTCCAGATTGGATTATTGCAGCACTCTTAGGGCTACCCAGAAGCTTGATGTGCTGCCTGCAGCTGGTCCTGAATGTTGTGCCCCAACTGGTGGAGAGAACTTCTTGGAGGGATCACATCACACCAGTATTGCACAGTCTGCACAAACTGCCTGTCTGGAGGCATAACACTGTCAAGATATGCATGTTAACATTGGGTCCAAGCTATCTGAAAGACCTTCTGATGTTCTACACACCTACCTGCCCACCAATCCACTGATGTGGGTTTGTGTCAAGTCCCTTCTTCTCATCTCAGGCAATCTGGGTACAGGGCCTTCAGGGTTGCGGCACCCTACTCTGCAACTCCCTGCCAGAGGAAGTTAGATCTGCTCGTATGGTGGGGGCTTCAAACATCAACTGATGACTTATTTGTTTGCACAGGCCTACCAAGTTTAGTTTATTGAAATGGTTTATTTAAGCAATATACCCCGACAGAGAGTGGGTATACTGGTGGATTTACCATGGCTGGTGTGGTTCGGTCACGAGGTGCAGCAGAGGGAGTTAACCACACCAGCCATGGTAAATCCACCAGTATACCCACTCCCTTGAGGGGGTATATTGCTATTATACAAGGGCATTATTTTTGTGTTGAAAAATAAAGACTTAACTTGCTTTTGTTTGAGTTTTGTGTTATTATTAGTGAATTTAATGCTGTGCATCAAAAAATAGTGCTGGGGGGACATTGTTGTGCTTGTGCTGTTTTCTGACATGCAGCATCTATGGTTTGTCTGGAGTTGGGAACATCTTTTATTCTGTCATTAATGTGCTGAGTTAAGTGTGTTTAGCCTCCGTTTTTCCTGTTTGGAGTTTGGATAGGTAATTAGTTATGCAGTCGATTTCATTTACGGAAGACTGTTTCCGTAGTTGATAGTGCGCATGCGCTGGATTGTATTTTGGTACCGAGGTTTGTTGAAATTGCCCCAGCACTTTTCTGATTTTGGGTATAGTAATGATAGGGAAACTGTGATTTTTTTTGGGGGGGGGGCACTATGTGTGTCAGCCATTAAAGTAGTGGAGTGTGTGTTGAGTGCTAGTATTTCAGAGTGGGAGTTAAAAGAACGCAGTTTAGAAGTGTTATCTTCAGGGCAGGAGCTGTATGCGATGAGTTGCACTGCATTCACGGTACTCATTTGGATATGGTTGGAGTGATTTGAAAAGGGGTTTCTGCTGCGGCTGACTGGTGGCTGGCACCTTTTCCAGTGGGTACACTGGAGGATTTACAATGCTGAAAAGGTGCCAGGCAGCCAATCAAAATGCAGGATTTGGTGTGTTTTTTTGTGCCCATTGTATAAAGTTTATTATATTTATTTCATTTTATTTTATATAATTATTTTTATGCTGTTTTTATTTTTAAGGCATCCTCAGCTATTTAATAGGATGCCAAACAAATACAATTGCCTTGCCTTGCCTCATGCCAGTTTCAGGAAGTTACTCCCTGTACTCATGTTAACACTCAATGTAAAGGGCTCACTGCTTTCTACCTTGCTTGTTCTGTGGAGGTACTTGAATGTTTAAGTCATTTTGTCCATCTTTATCTTGTGTTCCAGTAGGTATATGTAGATATACTTCAAGTGCTCTCTGTATCACCTCTAAGCTGTTTCTGTTTTTCAACAAATGTGGGCTCCAAACTGAACACAGCACTCCAAGATGTACAAAACAGGTAAGGGAAATTTTAATGTCACAGTGCTCCTGCTGAAACCCTATGTGCCTGTGAATCCCTCCACATGATTCTCTTCCTTGGGAACTCGAAAAAATTAAATATGCTATGTGTTTATAATCCTCCAAAGAGTGGCCTAAATGGCTGAATGGCTGTCATAAACTACCTATGGGTAAAAATGAACTTCTCCTCCTGGGTGACTTCAGACTTGATTGGATGGGGAAAGACTCAGGCAAATTTGAAGCAGAGCTAGGGAAGCACCACCTATCACAGCTGGTCTCCTGCCCAACAAGGATTTCACTGTTCAGCAATCACCAGTCTCTTTTAGACTAGATCATTACAAACAGGAATGAACATGTACTGTCTGCAGGTGCACTGCTGGACTCTGTCAATGACCACTCTCCAGTTTTCTACATCTTGAGACCCCACTCAAGGAAATTCTTTTTAGAGACTTCTCCAAACCAAACATTGGTGCCTTAATCACAGATCTCTACAATATCGATTGGCCACCTCTATATAAGACATCAGACATTGAGAAAGCTTTTAATTTCTTCTTAACTACCATACAGGGTCTATAAGATGAGCATGTCCCCTCAAGCAGTGAAGAGTCAAGAGTTTCAGTGACCAAATGGTTGCACAGCAACTATCTAGCTTCCATTAGAAGAAGGGATAAAGCCTTGCCCAAAGCTAAACATCCTAAATCTCCTGCAGATTGGATGGATTACAGAAGACTGAGAAAAGAATACAAACAAGCTATACCATCCGCAAAATGCACCTATTGTAGACAGCTTCTCCAGGCATATGCAAGTGATTCTCAAGGTTTTTGGAGCCACATTAAATCTTTCATGGGTCAGGGTAACAACACATTGATATTTGACATGACACTGGATGGTGTAAATTGCAACAACACTGGCAAGGTAACAAGTGCCCTTAACTCCCATTTCTCTGACCTCTCAGAGTCCATTAAGCTGACCGGATGGGTCCCTTCCACAGTATCTAGTACTGAAGTATTGACCTCCCCTCCTCTCAATCTTGGAACTGTCTCGGATCTATGTCATAAGGGTGATTGCCAAAAGGCAATCGTCATTATGGCAAGTGTACATCACTGAAATTAAATTTTGGCGATGAACACCCCCAACGACAAAGAAAATTGTGCAAGGAACACTAACTTTTACTGTTATGTGGGGGGCCCCTGCACCTCTACTATTAGATTCTCAACTCCAGGGGGGTGCATGTTGAGGGGTGCAATTGTGGAAAAAATAAAATACGTACTTGATTCGGGTGCAACAACACATACCTGCACCTGGACCCAACCATGCACCCCAGCCACCCTAGGCCAGCACCCACCCACCATGCCACGGAGCCAACTCGGCGGCTGACTGCAGCACCACCCCTTGTGATGAAGACAGCTAGCTCTGAGTGCTGTATACATTTTTTTATTACATATAAAATATGTGATGGGAAGGTCAGTTTGAGGAAACTACTGTCTTACTGCAACTGACACATTAACCCCCAGGGATAAGTTCAAAGGACAGGAGGTACTTTAAACTGCAGAGATTTGGGGTACAATTAACTTGTCAATTTGCTTTCATCCCAGGAAATAAGATTAGCCATTCATAATTCACTCAGAGAAAATCCTTTGACTTGTAATAGTTGTCAGGAAGAACTTGAGAGGGAGAGGTGTCAGAGAGAAGCCAGAATGGACATTGAAGAGAGGTTGATGTCTGGGCCACGGAGGACCCAGACAAATTTAGAAGGTCCAATATACATTCCCAGGGAACCCTTGCTTTACATCAGAGAGAGACCTTTGAGGTGTAGATTCCAAGGCCCAGATGGGATTAAAGAGGCAAATACACTTTTGCTTTGAATACAGTGACTTTGATCAAAGAAACTTTTGAGACGTATGTGTAGCAGAGCACAAACCAGTTTTGTCTGGTTAACCTGTGGAGTGGAAAGTCAGTGAGGTCACCTATTATGTTTTTTAAATATTTTATTTGGACATCCTGTGAGATAAAATATAGATGTTGTTACCCCAAGGCGGAGTTATGTGACCTCAGAGAAGGCAGGCTCAGAACTGTGTTTAATTGCTGAGAGAACCTTGACAGAGACACACAATACAATATTTCTGACTGAGAGAAGAGAGACCATCAAAGCACTGAAAGAAAGTAAGCATATATTAGATTATACCAGTCTTAATGTATGTATTGTAGGAACTGCACGTTTACCTGTTTGCATTAAGGCTGTATGTGTTGGGATATATTTGTTCTGTAATTATTGTTCTGTTTTGATATTTTAAAGTAAAGGTATATTTTACAACAGAAACTGCATGGAGTGCCTTGACATTTCTTTTTATTTAAGTAGTGCTTAGAGCAGTATAAGTAACACTACATATGAGCTTATTGTATACCAAACAGGGAAATGGATAGAGTTCTCTAAAGTCTTGCATAGAGTTCTAAGGGTTCATCTGAAAGACCTGGTTGGGTGCCCGTAGGCAATGATATCTGGCCCCCCAAAGACAGAATTATCTGAGCATGATAATTGGGTACACTAACAAGAGGTTATCAGTTTGAATCCCTCCAGAGCTTGAGACTAAGGTTGACTTGAACCCATGAAACAGACAAGAGGGTTACCTTGTTCTGTTCACTGTACACAAATCATACACTCAGAGGTTGGCACTTTGGGAGTAGAGGGCTGACCAGTTGAGTGAGTTTGTGACAGGCTAGTTGGCAGTGGTGGCATAATAAAGTTTGGTGGTATAAGCTTCATTGTTCAGTGTGTCAGCCTGAGACCATTTAGCTCACTTGAAAAAAAAAAAAAAGAAAGGCAATGTTTTATTTCAAAAGGAAACAGAACTATAACCCTTGACTTACAGTTAAGTTCCCACCCATTTTATTTTGTTTCTGAAGTGCCAGTCAGAATAGTATTAGAAGTGAGGGAAGAAGAAAATGGCTTCCGACTACAGCAGGTGCACTGTAGATGTCTTAAAGCAGTTGTACGGGGACAGGGGAGTCCCATTTGGGGTGAAAGCCAGTAAGCAGAACCTCATAGAGGCCCTGATGGTAGCAGATACCCAGAGCAGAGAGTCACAGACCGTGACTGAAAGGGACCAAACCTCAAGTCTGGAAGGGTTAGCGGCCAGTGAGGGGTACCAAGCCAATGAGATGGACAACAGGGCCACTGTCAGTGAAGGATCACAGCAGCAGGGACAAGTCAACAATTATCCTGAATCCAGAAGTTCTCAGGTTGCAACTTGAGTTGCGCAGGATGGAGCTGGATTCCCAGGAGAAGAGAGAAAGGGAACAGATAGTGGCAGACCGTAAGGAGCATGAGCACCAGTGAGCTGCAGAGGAGAAGAGAGAGTGAGAACACAGAGAGGCAGAGGAGAGGAGAGAGGAGCACCAGTGGCAACACGAACTGGAGAAGCTATGACTCCAACCAGCAGCACCAGGCAGGTAAGTGGCTTGGGTTTAGCTGGGAATATGGGACTGGGTTACAAATTGAACTCCAAATTAGTAGCTGAGTTTAAGGATGGGGAGGACATGGATACCTTTTTAAATTCTTTTGAAAAAGTTCATATTCAGGCTAAAATTCCTAGAGAGTCCTGGAATGTCCCGCTATCCCCGCTACTTACCAGAAAAGCTCGGGATGCATTGGGTCAAATGAACAATGAAGACAGTGATGATTACAGCAAGTTAAAAACTGCACTGTTAAAAACGTTTAAATTAACTGCTGAATCATACAGAGTTAAATTCTGTAAGCTCAGGAGAAGCCCTGATATGAGCTATGAGGAGCTAGCCATGAAACAACGTCAGTTTTTAAAACATTGGTGGGAAGGAATTGAGGCAAACACTGTTGATAAAATTGAAAATGTGATTTTATTAGAACAGTTTTATTAGGCATGCCCAGGATAGCTAAAAACCTGGCTAGAGGACCAAGATCCAAAAACAGTGCAAGAGGCTGCTGAACTCTTGGACTGATATGCCAAGAACAGACCTGCTCTGAGAGCGAATGGGGTGAGTGTGGCAGCACAGAAAGGGAAAAGTGCACATTCAGGGCAGCTAAAACCCTCACTGCCTCTACCAAAACCAGTTAGCTCCAGGTTTCAAAGAAAAGATTTCTCTGAAGTAAGAAATGTTTGTTGGTTATGTAAAAAACCTGGGCACATCACCAGACAGTGTCCAAGAAGGGCAGGCAATAATTCGCAAAGTAGTACCAGAAAGGAAGTGGGTTGTTTGTGTGTCCCTGGAAGCATGCCAGTGAACATGAGGGAACACATGCACCCAGTCATGGTAAGTAGCGTACAGACATAGGGGCATCCCTGACATTGGTAAAGGGGGATCTGGTATAGCCTGGTCAGCTTATACCCAACAAATACATAACTGTACAAAGGTTTACTGGTGAAGAGAAAACATTGCCACTCACTAGTGTTGTCCTTGACTGGGGTGAAACAGGGAGAACTGTGCAACATGTGGCTATAGCCAACACATTAGCAGTGGATGTGATCCTGGGTAACAATCTCCAACAGGAGATGGTATGTGAAGTTACCCATAGCCAAGTGGCCAGGGAAAATTGTAGTTCCCTGAGCCCTCCAGAAGCCATTGGGGAAGATACTGAAAGGCTGGTTCCCCAGCCTGTGTCTCCAGAGGGGGAGACTGATAAAAAGAGGGTAGAAAATTCCCCAGTAGCAAGTACCCATATATCTACAGAGGGTTACTCCAAAGAGAGAGGGGTTACCTCTTGTCAGAGGGTTGGGATTGACAGTGATCCTGAGGGCCCTGACGCTAGTGCTAGGGACCCTAGTTAAGTGACTGAAGGGGACCTGTCCCATGCCTTGGGAAGGTGTGAGGGGTTCACAGCTGCTCAGAGAAGTGACCCTAGTTTAGGGAAGCTGAGGGCTTGGGCACACTTGGATGATGCACAGAGAGGTGACAACAGACATAAGGTTTATTGTGAAAATGGACTTATGTATACACAGGCAGTACAGACAGAGGGAGGGATGCTAGGCAGGCAGCTTGTCATTCCCCAGCGGCTATCACTGCACCCCATCTATATAGCACTGCACCCCATCTGTAGAGCTTACCCAGGAAATGTTAACTGCTAAAAGCTACTATGTCTTACCTCTTAAATGTAACTGCTGAAAAACTACTATGTATTATGTTCCTCGCTGTCTAGTGTAATGTACCTGTGCTGTATGCTACCCCATGTATTATTCCATGTAATTCCCCAGGTCACCCCAGAAAAAGGGACACTTGGGGCCCAGCGGGCTTACCCGGTTATCAAAATTTAATAAATAAACAATATCGTGAGCAGTTGCTCAAGGTTGCCCAAGATATTCCCTTGTTTGGTCATCTGGGAATCGCACGCACAATGCAGCGGTTGGCCCAGAATTTCTATTGGCCTAACTTCACCAAGCAGGTGAAGGAGTATTGCAGGTCTTGTCACTGGTGCCAAGAAATAGGGAAGGCAGGCACGAAAACCCAAGCCACCCTGATCCCCTTGCCCATAGTGGAGGAGCCATTCCAGAGGGTGGGAATGGATATTGTGGGGCCTTTAAATACCCCCAGCTCCTCAGGGAAGAGATTCATCCTGATTGTGGTGGTTTATGCCATCCGGTACCCTGAGGCAGTCACCCTATCCTCACTGAGGACAGACAAAGTGGCCGATGCCTTACTTGGGATTTTCTCCCGTGTTGGGTTTCTGCAGGAGGTACTCTCCGATCGAGGGGGTTCCTTCATGTCAGACCTAATGAAATGTTTATGGAAGAAGTGTTGGGGTGGTGCAGAGATGCACAACATCAGATCACCACAAGCCAATGGGCTTGTGGAAGTTCAATGGTACCCTAAAGTTAATGCTCCGGGAGTTTGCTGAACAGCATGGGAGGGACTGGGAGAAATACCTTCCCCACCTGTTGTTCGCATACAGGGAAGTGCCCCAAGAGTCAACAGGATTTTCCCCCTTTGAACTCTTGTATGGATGCTGGGTACGTGGGCCCCTAGACTAGATCTGGAAGGACTGGGAAGGCAAGCACACCACCCAGGGAACTCCCATTGTGGATTACGTCCTAAGGTTTAGGGAAAGGCTGAATTAGCTTATGGGGACAGCCCAGATCAACCTGGCAGTTGCCCAACAGAAACAAAAAGTATGGTATGGCCGCAGAGCCAGAGCTCACTCATACATGGTGGGTCAGGAAGTTATGGTCCTTATTCCGGTCCAGAAAGACAAGCTGCAAGCTGAGTGGGCAGGACTGTACAGCGTGGTTAGGAAGGTAAATCATGTAAACTACATTGTGGAGTTACCTGACCATAGACAGACAGAAAGGATGTAACATGTCAACATGATGAAGCCATATGCAAATAGGGCTGACATGGTGTTCGCAGTGTGTAGTCATGGAGAGGGGACGGATGAAGAAGACCCCCTTCTGGACTTGCTGGAGGAAAGTAAGTGGGAGTCCTCTGTGGAGGCAGTAAAATTGTCTCCCCAGCTGACCCCGGGCCAGATCCAGAAAGTGAGGGAGGTTTTAGCAGACTTTGCCCCCTTGTTTAGTGCCAAGCCTGGACTAACCCCCTTTGCAACACACAATGTGGAGACAGGGACACAGACGCCCATACGGCGTACAGCATATTGGGTGTCTGAGGCTGTCCAAAAGGACATTAGGAGGGAAGTGGAGGAGATGCTGAATTTAGGGGTAATTCAGAGATCCCACAGTCTCTGGCCTCACCCGTAGTTCTTGTACCCAAGCCAGATGGCTCGACTCGTTTCTCTGTAGACTATCATGGACTGAATGCAGTCACGAAGTCAGAAGCCCACCCGATGCCCCGGACAGATGAACTCCTGGACAAGTTATGGGGTGACTTACCTTAGACCATTGACCTGACAAATGGGTATTGGCAGGTAGAGTTGATGGACAGAGCTGGGGAGAGGTCAGCCTTCATCACTCCGATAGGCTTATTTGAGTTCAAAGTAATGTCTTTTGGAATGAAGAACACCCAGGCCACTTTCCAAAGGTTGGTGAACCAGGTGTTGAATGGTGCTGAGGAGTACGCTGTAGCGTACCTGGATGACATTGCCATCTTCAGTACCAGCTGGGAGGAACACCTGTCACACCTTAGGGAAGTGCTGGGCAGAATGCAGAGGGCCGGGCTCACTGTCAAAGCTGAGAAGTGCCAGGTGGCCATGGCAGAAGTGGCATACCTCAGGTATGTGGTAGGCCGGGGACAGCTCCATCCTAATCAAATCAAGATAGAGGTAATACAAGCATGGCCCAGACCAGAAACTCAGAAGCAGGTCAGGAGTTTTCTCAGGACAGCAGGGTACTATCAAAAATTTGTACCAAATTTCAGTGCCCTGGTTGCTCCCCTATCTGACCTGACAAAGAAACGGATGCCCAAGAAAATTACCTGGGGTCCTGCCTGCGAGGATGCCTTTTCCAAACTAAAGGAGGCACTGTGCAGTGCCCCTGTTTTGACAAGTCCAAACTACAGTAATACCTTTAAAGTTCAGACGGACACCTCAGACGTGGGTATTGGGGCAGTACTGAGCCAGACATCCAGCGAAGGGAGGGACCACCCCATAGCCTACCTGAGCCGAAAGCTGCTCCCCAGGGAACAAGCATACTCCACAGTGGAAAAGGAGTGTCTTGCCCTAGTGTTGGCCCTAAAGAAATTGGAGCCATACTTGTATGGGCAGCCTTTTGTGGTGCAAACTGACCACAACCCCCTGGTTTGGCTAATGCAGATGAGGAAAAACAATGGCAGACTGCTCAGATGGAGTTTTGCTTTACAAGGGTATGATTTGAAAATCGTACATAGGGCTGGAGCCAAGAATCAGAACTCAGATGGACTGTCTAGGGTCTATGAGAAGTGAACTGATTTGGGAAGCTCATCCCATGTAAGGGATAGAGCTCCCAAATTCAGTCTAGGTGGGGAGGAGTGTGACATAGACAGCCAGCTCTGAGTGCTGTATCAATTTTTTTATAACATATAAAATATGTGATGGGAAGGTCAGTTTGAGGAAACTACTGTCTTACTGGAACTGACACATCAAGACCCCCCTCAGGGATAAGTTCAATGGACAGAACATAGCTAAACTGCAGATATCAGGGGTGCAATTAACTTGTCAATTTGCTTTCATCCCAGGAAATAAAATTAGCCATTCATAATTCCCTCAGGGAAAATCCTTTGACTTGTAATAGTTGTCAGGAAGAACTTGAGAGGGAGGGGTGTCAGAGAGAAGTCAGAATGGACATTGAAGAGAGTTTGATGTCTGGGCCAGGGAGGACCCAGACAAATTTAGAAGATCCAATATACATTCCTGGGGAACTCTTGAATTACATCAGAGAAACCTTTGAGGTGTAGATTCCAAGGCCCAGATGGGATTAAAGAGGCAAATGCACTTTTGCTTTGAATACAGTGGCTTAGATCAAAGAAACTTTTGAGATGTATGTGTAGCAGAGCACAAACCGGTTTTGTCTAGTTAACCTGTGGAAAGGAAAGTCAGTGAGGTCACCTATTATGCTTTTTTTTAATATTTTATTTGGACATCCTGTGAGATAAAATATAGATGTTGTTACACCAAAGCGGAGTTATGTGACCTTAGAGAAGGCAGGCTCAGAACTGCGTTTAATTGATGAGAGAACCTTGACAGAGACTCACGATACAATATTTCTAACTGAGAGAAGAGAGACCATCAAAGCACTGAAAGAAAGTAAGCATATATTAGATTATACTAGTCTGAATGTATGTATTGTTTAAAGGCTGTATGTGTTGGGATATATTTGTTCTGTAATTATTGTTCTGTTTTGATATTTTAAAGTAAATATATATTTTACAACAGAAACTGCCTGGAGTGCCTTGACATTTCTTTTTATTTAAGTAGAGCTTAGAGCGGTATAAGTAACACTGTGTATGAGCTTACTGTATACCAATCTGGGAAATGGACAGAGTTCTCTAAAGTCTTGCATTGAGTTCTAAGGGCTCATTTGAAAGACCTGGTTGGGTGCCCATAGGAAAAGATATCTAGCCCCCCGAAGACAGAATTATCTGAGCCTGATAATTGGGTACACTAACAAGAGGTTATCAGTTTGAATCCCTCCAGAGATTGATGTAAACTGGATCCAATTATACAGTTTATACAGGTTCCTGGTTGGTAATTCTCAGTAATTCAATAAAGCCACCGCACTATTTCTTTGCCAAATAAGTTGTAATTTATTGAGATAGTCTCAGGTAGCCTGCTACTACCCAAGTGTACCTGATACAATTTAATCTTACAGCCAATGAAACAGTCCATGGAACAGTCCATTGGGGTGTTTCTAACATGCAATCTAGACAGCTAGTAATATTTGCATTACAGGGCTACAGAATTTCAGAGACACATGAAACCATATATCTCTGGATCCTCTGAGCAATCTATGGATAGTCTCAGACTGCAGATTGTCCAAGACTTCGTCTTCTCAAAGGAATGCTGGACATAACCATAGGTCCCATATTTATGTGTAGCAAGCTTAGAAAAAAATGCAAGGCTGGAATTTCCCAAAAACTACCTCAGCAGATTTAAACACAGACAATATGTCATTCAACAAGTCATAAGACTCGGGTTCAAAAATACATTGGCCAAAAGATATCTTGGTCACAAGATACTTTTTGACACTTTGCCGAGGCATGCGGTCATTCTTAAATGGAAAAACAAGTAATCAGGGTTTTTTATTTATCAGAAATACTTACTTCAGGATACAGAAAACATGCAAGGGGATGTGACTGTTTTAAAAATACTTGGTTTACAGATAAAAAAACAGACAGTGGCCAAATTGGGGAACTCAGTCTTCAAGGCCAGCCACAGTTACTAGCAGCTGCATTCTTATCTCAGCTGTAACCTTTTAAAAAAAAGAACATGTTTTGATACGCAGTGTTTTTCTGCTGAATAGGGCAATTCCAAGGTAGACCTCTGCTTGAATTATTTCATTTTGTTCATTTCAATCATTAACCTTTTAAAGTCTTACACATGCATGCACATTAACTGACATGGTGGTATCATTCATTTATTTAGCCACTTACAGCCATTGGCTAGCCATACCTATTAATTCACATGTTGGCATTATTTAGTCATCTACTAGCCACCTTCACTTTTTACTAGCCCTTTAGCAATGTACACTAGCCATTTTACACCTTTCTATCTCCTCAACCTTTTGGTTAGCCAATTATATACTGTTGATAAAAGTTTTGTCACTGGTCACTAAAACCTTGGCCACTGGTCACTAAACTTTGGCCATTGGCCACTTTCAGCATTGAGAATAAGGTGACTTGAGCCCACAAAACAGACAGGAGGGTTACCTTGTACTCTTCACTGTACACAAATCAGACGTTCTGAGGTTGGCACTTTGGGAGTAGAGGGCTGACCGGCTGAGTGAGTTTGTGACACCCATCACAAACCCTCCTGCCCCTTGCTCAGTGTGCTTGCTCCTCCCCCCACATGCATGTACATATAGGAGCATTCCATCGCATTTATGAACCCTCCTCATCCGGTCACCCTCCCTACTCCCTCACCCTGTGGGTATGCACTGCAAGTGGGTCGCTGTTTCGGTAGGTGCCCTCTTGCGACTATCCTAGATCATAGCATACTGACTGTCTCCAATACCGAGGTTCTTCATCTCCTTAAAACCATCCCAGCGTGCGGATCAGCAGAGTTGGATGGGCTACTACCCAGGTTTATAAAAACTGTGGCCCCTCAACTAGCTGTTCCAGTCACTTGGCTTTTCAATTTATCCCTGGCTACAGGGTCTGTCCCTGTGCTCTGGAAGACTGCATATGTGGTACATGTCCACAAAAAAGGGTGACACAAAGAATATGGAGGACAACTACCCTATAGTCATTCTATCAGTTCTGAATAAGTTACTTGAGAAGGTAATGGCCACTGAGGTAACTGAACACCTTCACTAAAATAGTGTACTATCCTTGGCTCAACATGATATCAGGAGGACACACAGCACATCCACTGCCCTCATCCAGTTTACAAATGACATAAAGATAGCCGTGGATAAGGGCATACTAAAGGGCAGATTTCATCAAACTCTCTAAGGTATTTGACCTTGTGAATCACCCCTGTTGTTATCTGAACTTACTATCCTGGGCTTCTTGTCTTCTTCTACCTCCTGGTTTGCAAGCTACTTTACTAGTTGACAACAGTTTGTTCAAATTGATAATGTCAGATTGGAGCTCTCTCCTACTGGTGTTGGTGACCTTCAAGGATCCATAATAGGTCCCTTACTATTCTCCCTGTTTATCAACAAGCTGCCCACCTTGGCTAGCCCTTGATCAACCTTACTGTATGCTGATGACATGGTGAAATACACCAGTGTCGTGGACATATCCAACATTAATTCAGACCTGACTGATGTTTTTGACCTCACACAGTCCTTGCTAAGGCAAAACAGACTCCTTTTAAACTCGAAGTTGATTGTCATGCTATTTGGCTCTGCACCTAGAATCAAAGCCTGTTCTTCCTTACTTACCATTTCTGGACCATATGGTACACCACTCTAGGTTACTAGGTTGCTAGGTATATAAGACACAAGAAGGCTGAGGCCCATCAAGAGTGTCTCCCATGACTTTGTGGGTAAATCAGTTGTGTTCTGTAGCCCATAGCCCAGTTCAGGTGTCTATCTAGTCTGTTCTTTAATGCATTAAAGTTTTCTGCTTCAACTACATGGTGTGGCAGTATGTTCCATAACTTTGTGAACCGGATTGTGAGATAACTATCCCTTTTATATGTATTAAGTTTTGGGATTGCTAGCTGTTTTCTATGGCTTCTTAGATTCGGAAAGCTCTCCATGAACTGCAGTCCACAGTGGGTTATTAGGACTGGGTTCTCTAGGATCCTGTAAAGCTGTAATAGTTCCCCTCTGCTTCGTCTTTACTCGAGGGTGTCTAATCTGGTTTTGGCTAATCTCTCATTAAATGTTAATGTCATAGGATCCTTTAAGTACCTTGGAGTCACCCTTGATCCTGCTCTGGACTTCAACCTCATCTGACAAATATCTTCAAGTCTGTAACTACAGTACTAACCTAGGGTTCACCTACAAAATCAGACATACCCTCACTGCTGCTGCTAGATTGGTTATTGCACAGGATGTCCTGTGGCTGAATCTCACCTTGGTCTGATAACCTACCTGGAAGCAAAGAAAGGGATCCTAAACTAATGGAACATGTGCTACAACAGTATCTGCCGCTTTACCCTATATGCTCCAGTGTACCCATCACGGTGCCCTCTCCTCTACTCTTGGGTGTCTTGTCCCATCATCCTACCGACTTTATATCACAGGCTGTACAACTGAAAGTATTTTAACAACTGGTACACCAACTACACTAGCATGCTTGTTAAAACATGCCCCACAGGCATACCCTTAGAGGTCTGCAGATAGGTCTCTCCTTGATGTTCCTAAAAGTTTTACAAAGATGGGTGAGCATGTGTTTTCAGCATTTGCAACAAGCTCTGCAACACCCTTCCTATGACCTTAATGCACACTTCATCTCATGGGGATTTTAAGACTGACCTTCATAAATTCCTCACATGCACTGATAGATGTTCATGTAATTTGACCCTGTATACTCCTGCTTAACCTGGCTTCATCTTTTTTCTCCTCAGGTCTGTTTGCACTTAATATAATTTGTCTCTGATCTGCTCATACTGTATAATGTTTTAGAGTACCATCATATTATGTTAAACTATTATGTTGTATAATCTGTTATTGCTGATCGTGTTGTCTGTAATTCTCCCAGGTTGTGCCTGAAAATAGGCAATGCTCATACGGTACAATGTTTTAGGGTATCTTTGTATTATGTTAGACCATTGTTGATGTTTTGTAGTGTTGTACCACCTATTATTGCTGCTCAAATTGTCTGTAACTCTCCCAGGGTTGTACCTGAAAATAGGCAATGCTTTTGTCTAGTGCACCTACCCAGTAAATAAAAACAAAATAAATAAAATAAAATAAATTTGATTGGACCAACAGAGATTTACAGAAAATTCCTAAACGTTTGAACCTATAGAGTTCTTCTTCAGAAGGGAAATGGCAGGATTCTTAACAAGAGCTCACTTTCAAGTACCCAGAGCAATATTAGAAAAAAAAATTCACACATGAATATGACGGATTAGAGAAGTAATTAGATAGGAATCACAACCAGACATAAGAAAACCTCCTTGAAAATCTAGTAGTATGTAAGTCAAATGTCACAGGAGGAATGTCATGTAGATGTACAACATCAATAAATTATGCAATGTTAAAGCCTTACTAAAGAGTAACTGGAGAGAGAGAGAGATTGTGTGCGTGTGTGTGTGTGTGTGTGTGTGTGCGCTAAGCACTTGATGGAATTAAAGACATGCTTCAATTATATAAAATAAGACTTCACATGCTTTTTACCACATATTTTCAATGCTGGCACTGTTTAAACGTGTTTCTGTCTATAACTATGTGTTCATTTGTCAATATTATTTGTGAATATTTAAACTTGCACTGTTTAAATATGTTCTGTCTGTAACTTTGTGTTAGTATTTCAATGTTATTTGTGAACATTTAAACTTTAACCTGAAACAGGACCACCCAGTATATAGGGCTTTGTTGCCCACTTGTAAATACACAGTCATATAGATTAGCTAGAAGCATTTTATATATGAGCACATTAGAAACATGTAAAACAAATGTATGTCCACGTGTGGCACCTGAAACAAGAAAAAAAAAGGAGCAATTTAAATAGTGTAATTGGACATGAAACTAATATCCACATTCATGCCATCATCAACCATATTCAAAAGAAAAATAAGCTTGATCTCAAACACACACCTCTGTTGTTTATTTTTGAAATGTCCTTTGAGAAGCAGGACAAAGAGGTCAGAGATGGAATGATTGCATTTAGAAAATGGGCAAAGAAATCTATGAGCTCTGATTGGCTGATAGCCCTGGCAAGGTGGGCATCTATCAGACAACAGAGCCCTGGTAAAATGTTGTGCCAGTCCCAACCGACCTGATTACCACCAATATCAGGGTGCCAGTGGAAGTTTAAATTTAAAATGCCCGCCATTTTTTTGTCACACTTAACGAGAGATACAGCCCCCCAACTCTCTCTCACTAGTTCATTGGCAGCTGCTAAATCACACATCATCCTCCTCTATGGCTGTTTTTCTTTCTTTCTTTTTAACTTTAGTGACCTTTTCTGCCATGCCCTGTAATAGTTGATACCTGACTCTTGGAGAGCGGGTCACACTCGCGCCTCCCTTCTGCAACTGGCCACCTACTCATCCAAAAGCAAACCTGCCTGTGATTTATAGTGCAGCACAGCTTGTCCTGACAAGAACAGGCTCACCTTTCCTTACAGTCACCCCGCCCCACCTCCCGAGAGCAAAGCGCAAAAGAAGCGAGTCATCCTAGCACAAACACACCGAAAACTCATTCTCTCTCTCTCAAACTTGTTGTAATTGCTTTTTTTTTTTTACAGTACCTTCCGTCATCTCCAAACACGCTGATACTGCTGACTGATCCACTCCACGGGTAGGCAGCGAGGACCGGGAAACTGTAAGTGCACTCTACTTCAGACTCCCGATCCTCAGAGCAGGCAGCAAAGACCGGAAACAACTAAAAAAATGCCAAGGCAAAAAAAAGATAAGAACTGACCCCTGGTCCTCAGGATAGGCAGTGAGGACTGGGAAACTCTAATGGCGCTCCTCTTCACACTCCCGGTCCTCAGAGCAGGCAGCGAGGACCAGGAACAACTAAAAAAATACCAAAAGAGAAAAAAAATGAAAACAATAAGAAATGAGCTCTGGTCCTCAGGGTAGGCAGCGAGGACTGGGAAACTACATAAAAAGCCAATAATAAAATCCCCAGGGCAAGCAGCAGAGATGGCATTTCCTTTTGTGTAGTGCAATAACAATGACAGCAGAGTACTGGGTGGGTTAAACTTGTTCCAGAGGTGATGGTACAGGAAGAACAAAAGTAACAGTGAATGGCTGTATGGAGTGGTAGGCAACAGGAGGTGGAGTACCTCAGAAACCAGGGACTATTTTACTACCAAATGACCTCACTTCATTCTTTTTAATTTTGTTTACACTTTTACATTTTTAAAATCCCACATAAAATTACCACAGGTAGCCCATTTTCTAAAGCGCAATAATACCCTCAGGGTGGGCGGTGTGTACTATACCGGACCCGCCGGGCTATAAGGCCCCTCCGCCTGCGGCGTCGGGCCTCATTAAGCCCCTGGGTCCGTATACACTCCGAATACCCTCTCAGTATATGTGCTTACTCAGAGAATGTTGTCCCACGTGGCTTTTCAGTCTTCTTCATTTTAATATCATGTCTGTGTGAGTTCATTTTGGGTTCAAAGAGGTTATCTGCTCTCCCCCACATAACCTCTATGTGGACATTTATTGCACTGAATGTAGTAAACAACATTCTGAGATGCACTTGTAAGTAGGTAGGTAGGTAACATTTTATTGATTAATCATAAGACCATTACAGTCATTACAATAAATATATCCAGTACAATAAAATCATATTGGTACATTACATACAAGAATCTAAGGTAACAAATCATATTCACATTCTTAGGCTTAGTACAAATCTGTATTAAAACAGTGGTTACAAAATATCACCTCATATCAGTATAAAATCACAATTTGGATGATACATATAAAGAATGAATCATGCTCTAAACATAATCATTTGGGATGCACCATAAAAGGTGCAAATAGGATTCAATAACCCATAATTACAGCATCATAAATGTTTAAGTGATTAAATGAAGCCCTCTTTGGTCAGTTAATCTGAGGAGGGAGACTACAGGGCCCAACACCTTAAGGTCACATGACTTTAGTAAATAAGTCAGTAATTGTTGTGGCTGGTACTGTTGTTGGCTCAAGATGCTGTCTAATATAGAACACCTATATGACTCATATAGTGGACATAGTAATACCAAGTGTACTAAATTATCTTCTCCAAGACCACATTTACATCTAAAATCCATAGCCTTTACTCCTTTTTATTGTCCCCTTTTACGGTGAGTTATAAAAGTTTCAAATCTAAATCTTGTCAGGAGTGTTCTCTGCCTCGGGTTTTCTAAGACACAGATCTATTTCTCAAACGTGTGCTCTCTTTTATTTTTGGCAAGCCGTGCACAGGCCTTCGAGAGCCTACAGGCCTCCAAGTCCCTTTGAACAAAAATATCTCTGACTCTATTTTTCATTGTTGTTTTAATACTATCTAGAGGATACCTAAGACTGTCCAAAATGATATGTAGCAAACCATATTGTTTTATAAGATCCTCTACCATGCTCATGCAAGGAAAGGTTATGTTGAAATGCTTGTAAATAATAGCCTCCTCCAAACATAGTCGAGGGAGCCTATTCAGGGGGCATCTTGAAAACCTTGATCTAGTAATTAATCCGCCTTTGTACACAGCAGCATTCTACCGACAATTGACCTGTCTTGGCTCTAACCATGGCTGAAGGGGCACTATTTGGGAGACTCATTATTTTTTTGAAAATTTATTTAAACTAGTATCCAATGTCCCTCTGTATTCTCCTCCCCATACCTCTGCATTATACAGTAACTGGCTTTTGATTTTTGCACAGGCAGCCAATATATTTCCCTTTACTAATTTTCCTCCATATTTATGAGAAAAAGGCAACATTATTGGGAGAAAGACAAAGAACCTCTGTGTGCAAAGACTGAGGCAAGAGTTACCCCAAAGGGCATTTGGCTGGGAAGCCAAGTTTCAAGAAAATACAAAATCACACATGCCCACACAATGCAAAGCATCATGGGCTGCATATGCAAATCACCACAGAATGTTATGCTGGTCCAACTTTAAGCAGAATTGCATGGTGCCAAAAGGCCTCTCACACAGTTTGCAAAGGGTGCTAACAGGAGACATAGACACGTGTTTCGTCCTACCAGGACTCGTCAGTATGCCTCATCTGTTTGACACCCCAGTGGAATGGACCAGCTACCCTAAGACAGTGTGTCTTGGATACGTTGTGGTGAACCCATTAAAATAAAAAACTATTTAAAAGACAAAGAACCTCTGTGTGCAAAGACTGAGGCAAGGGTTACCCCAAAGGGCATTTGGCTGGGAAGCCAAGTTTCAAGAAAATACAAAATCACACATGCCCACACAATGCAAAGCATCATGGGCTTCATATGCAAATCACCACAGAATGTTATGCTGGTCCAACTTTAAGCAGAATTGCATGGTGCCAAAGGCCTCTCACACAGTTTGTAAGGGTGCTAACAGAAGACATAGACACGTGTTTCGTCCTACCAGGACTCATCAGTATGCCTCGTCTGTTTGACACCCCAGTGGAATGGACCAGCTACCCTAAGACAGTGTGTCTTGGATACGTTGTGGTGAACCCATTAAAATAAAAAACTATTTAAAAGACAAAGAACCTCTGTGTGCAAAGACTGAGGCAAGGGTTACCCCAAAGGGCATTTGGCTGGAAAGCCAAGTTTCAAGAAAATTGGGAGAAAGCAATCAACCTTAGATTTTGCAGTTTTCGGATGGGCTCCCCAGTTACCCATATGGCTAACTGTAAGCCCTAAATAACAAAATTCTTTCATGACCTCAAGCTTGTGACTTTTCACATAATATCCATATGCCTTTTTATTACCATCATAAACAACAACCTTGGTTTTGTTGTAATTAACTTATAAATCATCTTTATGACACTTTAACTGAAACTTTTCAAGGCTCCTGCTCATACCCTGATGGCTGATAGAAAACAGTGCAACGTCATCTTCATAAGCTAAACATGATATTGCTTTAGAGTCAGTTTTTGGTAAATGAAAATCAGGATTATACATTTCTCTAAATACTGTGGTGAAGTGAAGATTAAATAGTAAAGGAGCGAGTGTGCATCTTTGCTTGACCCCAATATTATTTTTGAACCATCCACTCAGATCTCCACAGTCACTCTATCTGACATGCACTTGTATAATTCCCCTGTATCTTGAATTGTCTGTTTTGGGGGTGTTGGTAAAATCTGAAGTGGAAATGTGTTCACATATCTTACATCTAGAACTCTTGCAGGGTCTCATACCATCCAGTGTTCTGTTGTTTTGGTCAGGTATAAGTTTGCTCCTGACAAAAAGGTTGGATAAATTAGATGGATGTTTGAAAGACAGTAGAGGTAGTTCTTGGAAAATGCATTTCAATCTGTCATCCTTACTGAATGTTGGTTGCAGGTCCTTAATAATTTTATGTTGGTGCTCCAGATCAGGGATGTATGTGACAACCAAGGGTATCTGGTTGGTGGTAGTTTTTTTATATTGCTTGCATGCATGTGCAAGAAACATAGTGCCATCAACCGAGTTTTCGGAGGTGTGTCAGCCCCTCTTCCAATGCAGTTAGTGTGTTTGCAGGCGCGGCCCCAGTTCCCCAATGAGTGCTGCAGCTGTCTATGACAGCTCCAAAATGCAGTGGCATACAGTTGAAAGGAGATCTCCGCTTCAGTGAGAGCTCTTCCCCGCATGCACGCATGTTAGTGCTGATGTGCGATCCCCACGCACACAACTGTATGGCCGGCGGGGTGCCCAATCCCCATCTGCTCCACGTCCCCCCCCAACAGCTGTCCAGGTGCAATGCTGGGAGCCCACCCCAGTGTGGCAACAATTGTTATAGCTGACGGGGGTGCCCAATTCCCCGTTGGCTCCAAGGCTGCAAGCCCCCCCCAAAAGCTTTCCCGATGCCTCGCTAGGAGCCCACCCCAGCGTGGCAAATCTTGTTTTGGCCAACGGGGGTGCCCAATCCCCCTTCAGCTCCATGTCCCCCCAAACAGCTTTTCCTGCTGCCACAATGGGAGCCCACCCCAGCGTGGCAAACGTCCCGCGTCGTTTTCTTAAAAAAAAAACAACCTGTGAATAAAAAAACGGTCCCTCGTAGTCTCCCTGCCCCCCTCCCACAACCTGCACCCACCCACTGTGCACTCTGCCTCCCTGCACCCCATACTTACCTCCAGAGCTCGGCACGACGATCATTGGTGGACCGGGAACACGTCTACACTCTTCAAAGCCGACCGCGAACTGAGGAAATGCCGGTAAGCTGTATAATGGGATAGATAGGGTTTTTTCAACTTTGTTGCATATCTCAAGCATTTTGGGGAATTTTGGCCCCACATTTTCAACATGGGGTTTTTGGGACCCCTCCTCATGAATTCTTGCACTGTCATGGCGTTACTCAGGCTCGAAGGGTGATTTCGCAGTCACTGCGTGAAATCACCTTTCCATACTGATTAACAAAACGACACTGCCAGTGTTCATAAGGTGGGCTCTCAAAAAGCCTATGTTGAAAATTTGGTGAAAATATTCATAAAAATGACTGTTTTGAAAGGCGTGAATTCTCAGTTCCTACCTTTCGCATGTAAGTTTGCGAATTTTCAATATTTTCACTCCAGATTTTCAACATTGCCATTTTACCACACCTCCTTATGAGCAGTACAGCTGTCATTTTTCACATCTCTCCCAAAATGTGTTTCCAGGCATGTAGCGCACAATGGCGCAGTCGATGTGCGAAATCAATGTATGGGACACATTAAGAAAATCACAGTGACACTGTTCATGAGCAGAGGTCTTAAAATGGCTGTGTTGAAAATTTTGTGAAAAAATGCCTAAAAATGACTGTTTCACAGTGTCGTTATCAGTTCCGTGCTCGTAAGTTCGTAATTTTCAATATTTGCACTCCAATGACTTCCAAATACCTAAACAGCATGTAGAAGCAAGCAACATTTGGCATTGACAAATGCTTGTCTTTATATTGTGCTAGTAGTTCTCTTTCTATCTGCATAGCATCTTCCACCACTCTGTCAGTTTCTCTAGAGGAATGCTGCTGCCTAATATTTTTTTTTCAGTGTGGGCAGGTGCTTGTCTCTGTCCTCCTCACTCAAACAGATACAGTGGTATTGAAGAGCTTGACTGAACATAACAGATTTTTTGTGTGCATATGGGGATTGCTGTTTGTATGTAAGTATCTTTGCCTGTCTGTCAGTTTCCTGTAAATGCGTTCCAGTACTCCAAGTGAGGGAAAATTAAGGATCCATAGAGGGTCTGTATTTATCCCCTCATTCAGCTGGAGATTTACTCTCCCTATGCACCCCAGCTTCCAATTAGCCTTACCCACAGCCCTATTACATTGTGTCAGTGCCTTCATGTTCTCCATTATCAATATCCCAAGTCCCTTTCCTATGATGTTCTCTCCACTACTATCCCATTCACACTATACTCTGTTCTTGTGATCTAGACCCCATCTGCATTTTTGGATTAAATTTCAGCTGCCACACCCTTAGCCACCTTTCCAGATTTTCCAGATTTTTCTTTATGGCCATTACCCTTTCTTAGTGTCCACTTCTCCAAACATCTTGGTGTAATTTGCAATGAGGGCTAATATTCCCTGAATCCCCACCCCATGTAACAAATAAATGTCTTAAAGAGAAGCAGTCCTAGAAAAATCCCTGGGGCATCCTTCTCATGACTCTTTACACTGAGGGTTCTCCATTTTGGACCACCCTCTGGGTCCTCCCACTCAGCCAGTGTTTCACTCACCTCATAATCTTGTCCCCCTATTCCCAGGTTCCTCAACATCATCATCAGTCTCCTACAGTAAGTAATACATAGTTGAAGGCTTTGCTGCAGTCTAGCTGCAAGACATCAGATGCCTAACCCCTAACCATGGCCTTTGGCACACAATCAAAAATTCAGTCAGGTTCATTTGCCATGACCTCTCACTGACCTTCCAGAGGAGGGCAACCAAAATGGTGATGGGGTTGCATCAGAAGTCATATGAGGAAAGGTTGCAGAAACTAAACATGAAATTCCTGGAAGAGAGGAGAGCAAGATGGGCCATGACTGAAACCCACAAGTACCTCACTGGAGTGAACAAGATGCAACTGGTGGGTCAATTTCAGGGAAAGGAAGAAACTAGAATGAAGGGGCATACAATGAACCAAGGAGAAAGCTTAGGAGAGACATGCAGAAAATCCTCTTCATGGAAAGGGTGGTGCATGACTAGAACAGCCTGGCAGAGGACATAGTGGGGGCAAAGATTGTAGAGATCTTGAAGCATGCATGTGATAGGCACAAGGGCATATTAGGAAGAGGAATGGGGTAGGAAGTGACAGCAATGATCAAGTAGGGTTCTTGGTGATGGAGTAGAAGGGATATGGGGCAGACTGAATAGGCTTAAAGGTCCATTGCTGCTGACAAATTTTATGTTTCTATGGTAAATCCATGATTTCTGGAATCCTGCTGGCCATTGGCCTCTAGGAACTCCACTACCCTTTCACTTGATTATAGAATCTATCAATTTCCCGTTAAAGACATCAGATGAACCGATTGGTTCTATGTTACCATCCATAAAGAAAAGAAGTACATTTATTTATATACTGAGTAGCATAAAACTTACAATTGTGCACTGTTCTCATGGAAAATAGAACTGGCGGCAACTTGTACACCGGTCATGAATATAAACTTAGTGGCCATAAAAGCATCCATTATCCTCATTCATTCAGCATATTTTGACTTCATACTACTTATGGTATGACATCAGAGCAATAGGAAGAGAATGGTAAAATAATCTTGCAAGACATAAAAACCTGCGAATTATGGGAACTGCATATAATTTGCTTGATGATCGTTCTGTGTTGGTAATTGATTTTCTAAACACTAAATGGGCAAACTACCTTTACTTATACTGCATTTGACTTTAAAGGGACATTGTCATAGCTGGCCCAGTGGTGCTGAGGGTTGAGGAGCTGGACACCACACCTCATGCCATGCTAGCGACCCAGGTTCAGAAACGCATCTAGGTCGTCAGGGGTTGGCAGGGGAGGGATGGAATCGAGCATCCAAGGGACTGATCTCCTATCCCTGGGGAAGGTTGAGGGATTCCACCACTCTGTAGCAGCCCCTGGTGAGGATCAGGGGCACTACCAGAGCTGGTGCACTTGGGGGTGGAGTGCGGTGGATGTTGACACATTGTGCATCTAATGTCATTGCACATCTACACTCCAAAAAGGGATAGTAATGGAGGAAAAGGCTGTGCATGAGCAAGCAGCTTGATAGCCACACTCATACTGCCTAGAGGTCTGTCGTGGAATTGTGCTGGGGGGATCTACTCTCAGCCCGGCATGGGAAGGCATAGGGGGGCCTCCCAGTGGGTCAGGGAGCAGCCATACCAGACCCGCCATCATGCGAGTGAGCCTGCTGCCCTCTGGGTGAGGGGAACCAGTGGCTGGATGCCCCCGCTGATTGTACCACAGCAAGGAGGTAAAAAATAAAGATGCGATAAAAAAAAAAAGGGACACCGTCAACCTGTTTTTCATCATATTATTTCTAGTTGAAACCCCACATTTTATGATTGCTTACCTTCTCTAAAATTCGCTGATGTTAATGTTTGTTTTGTTTGTCTCCTTGTTTAGTAGAACTGAAATGTATGGTAATGTATATTTGTAAACAACCTTGTTTTGTTTACAATACTGGATTTGTTCTTACTGCATGCTTCCCGAGCATTGGAAACACACCCAAACAGTGCAGTCACTCATAAGGCAGTAGCCTCCTAAACTCCCATTGCATCATGAGGAGCTAGACTGTGTTGTGGGAGTTCCCAAGTCCAGGAAAGATGCATTTGGAGTTGATCAAGGAATGTAAACAAGCCTGTTTTGGTGTGGTAACACCAGTATGTTGGGCAGTCTGTTTTTCACTTCTTTAAAGAAAATAAGAGTCAGAATCAAGTTACCACATCAGCAATCTTTACAGAATTTTGGCAATCGTGAAATGTATTTTTTAAACTAGGGACACTTTGAGACCTAAGGGGGTTGACAGTGTCCCTTTAAATATTAATTCATTAGGGTTTGTTAAGAGAGAATTGGAATGCCAGGGACAAGTAATGTCTATAGACAAGAACAGTTTGCACTACAAAGTGCAAAGTATCTAATTTTTCTACAAAGATGATCAATGATCCTGTGAAAATAAAAATGTATGGATCAATGAACATTTCCTGGGCTTGGTGTTTATGTGTTTAACAGAAAGTATGTTGGTACTTCTGACTACTATAAGGACATTTCTGTTATGCTGTATGTTTGCCCAGCAAAAGTGAAAGAGTGGATTATCAGTAGGGTGCATTACTGTAAAAAGAAACTTTTACAAGAAAGCATTCTGGAGTTTAAACACTAGATGGCAACATTGCCAAAGAAATTGAATTACAAGTCACCATTCTGTCCGATTAGTTTGAAACACAATTTTATTGCAGAAATTCCTTTTATTAGACTAATGCTGACATTCTTACACATATGTTTGAGAACTGTTGGGTACTTTCATGAGGTAATATTGAAATTTACTAATTGCATGTCAGAATATGTAGAAAACACCTCCGTGAATTAATGTGATGTATGTTGACCACAAAACAAGATTAATAAAATGTTATTTACAAACAAAACTTCAGAACAGATAGGAACATTTTTGCAGAAACTGCAACTGAATCGAGATATCAGACGCGATAAGCCAAGATTGTTTCAAAAAGGGATATTGTCTTACATGCCCCTTAGCAAATCTAAAAGTAGTTTCAGGAGTTTTTGTTTCCATGGATGCATTATACACTTTTTATATTGATTTTATTGTTCTGGAATTTATTACTTATACCTTGATTTTATTATGCATGTACGTGCACTCACTTGTTGTCAGTCTACTTGTTATTGCTGTTTCTCTCTCTGCTTTATTCCCTCTCCCTCAGTCCCACCTGGAAGTTTGCTCTGTCATCTCAGGGTGTCTATTGCGATCCCCAAAATTAAAAAAAAAATATTAAATTGAATCAAATGGTCAAGCACAACAGCAGATATTTCATTTCTCCTTTCTATTATCCTTCTACACCAATATGAATCTGCAGATACTTTCCTTGAAATGTTACCTGCCCAAACAGGGGCACATAGGCTTTTGTGTTGTTATCACTGCCATTTGGCTTCTTGCATAAGGACATGGGAATACTTGATGAGAAAATGACCGTGGGACAATGTGTTCCTCTCTTACTAGTCAATCTTCTGCAGTTTTCCTTGAAAGGATAATGGCATTGTGATGCCCACAGCAGTTCTGTGACAGATGGGAGTCCCTCTGTTACTCTTGTCCCTAACTACGGCGAGATCCTGATTCTGGATGCCTACTTTTCTATAATAGATTTCTGCCCTTGCTTCGGCACATTTGTCTTCCTGTGATTCCTTTTTCTTCTGCAGATTGGGTCTCTGAGCTAGTGTGTGGTGGGGATTGGGCGAGTGGGTTCTTGTTTGTTTGTTACTTTGTTAAGGTCTTGTTACTGTTTGTTCCAGTTCTGTGTTGTTTCTGTATTTATTTATTTATTTATTTGCATTTGGGATTTGTATTGTACTTTGTTTTATGTAAAAGAAATAACAAATATTAAATTATAAAAAAAAGAAAGGATGATGGCATCCACGTAGCTCATCCCAGATGGAACAGGATCCCACAGTCAGCAGCTTGACTGGTTAATGCCATGTCCTTTAGGCTACTGTGTCATCCCTGCCACCCCTTTCTCAGACAGTCCCTAAATAACCAGTTATAGTAGACACATTATGCCCTGGAAAAATTATCTTAGCCTTTAACTGTTTACTACATGGTCTTTGCTTTCCATTGCTTAACCTAGATACAGAATGGCCACCCATGCATAACTGAGTTAAGGGGAGTCACGATGAAATATACAGAAATGACAAATTATTATATATCATTTTAACAATGCAACTAAAAATAAACATGTTACAATAACCCTGACTCAAATAGTGTTTTTAAGTACAGTACACAAGAAAATGAATGGCTTCTGAGTCAGTGCAAGTAACAGATGTAAGACATTTTATTTATTTATTTATTTATTCAAGTCTAGGATTACAAAGTACTTTTGAGACGAGGCTCTTTTACAAAGGTTCCACGTCTGAGTGTACAGTCTTGGAGTTACAATTTCAGTATAGAGCAATCAATTACAAAGAAGGTTGTGATGTGTTATTACAAGGGTTTCTTACATGGGAACAAACGAAAAGAGGGTACATAGAGGTCAAAAGGTGGAAACAGTGAAACTGGGAGGTGGAAACAGTGAAACTGGAGGGACATGAGAGGAGGGGAGAGGAGAGGGGGGAGGTGAGATGGGGCAGGTATGTAGCAGCCAGAGGCAGCTTTGTCAAGAGGTGGATAGGATAAGAGAATAAGTTGGGCAGTGGAGACACAAGTGCTGGGAGGGGGGGGTAATGGGCAGTCAGTAGGAGGAAGAGAAAAGGGAGCATAGGCTGCCTGGAGGGAGTAAACGATTAGTCATGCCAGTCACAGGAGCTTGGGTTAGGAAGAGCGAGGTGGAGCTAGGACCTGTGGGCATCCACCAGCTGCCTGGAGTGAGCGAAGGGATTGGTCATAGCAGTCGCAGGAGCTTGAGGCCAGAAGAGCTTGGAGGAGTTTGGTCTTGAAATCACCCATAGTTGCTAGAGCAATGATGTCACTACTGAGATTATTTAGCCAGCTAGGTGCCCTATATGCAAAGGACCTTTGTCCTTGGGAAGTGTGACAGTGTGGGATTTGCAGCAGGTGCGGTTTGGATCTCCTGGTGTTGCAGTTGTTGGTCTTGAGTTTGAGGAGACAGCAGACTCCAGGGGGGGCATTGCCCATCATTATTCTTTTCACTGTGATGCAGGTTTGATATTATGGTGATTATTTAGTGGTAGCCACCCTGCTAGAGAGTAGAGGTCGCAGGTATGGGTGAGATGGTGTGATACAGTGGCAAGACGGCAGGCCTTATTGAGGGTGGTAGAAATCCACTTGAGAGAGAAGGCCATGGCGGAGCCATAGATAATTAATCCATAATCAATGATGCTAATGATGGAGCTCTAGACAGCAACTGTTAAAGCTTCAGGGGTTAGGTGTTTCCTGTGTCGGAACAGCAGGCCCATCCTGATGTTAGCAGCTTTAGCCACAGTATTTATGTGGGCAGTGTAGGAGAGGTGGGAATCAAGGGTGATGCCAACGTATTTAAACAATTGTATTTTTTTGAGTGTGGCTCCTTGCTTAGTTTTGATGGCGAGGTTGTGCTGTTTAAGTTTGTGTTGAGAGTTGCTGAAGATCATGGACTTTGTTTTTTTCTGGTTTAGGATCAGTTTATGTTTTAGGAACCAGTTTTCGACTGAAGTGAAACCATGCTGAAGGTTATTTTGCAGTTGTTGAGGATCCTGTTGGGAGGCAAGGATGACTACATCAACCACATAAAGAATGATCTGCTAGGGACAGGACTCAGGAAGTGAGTTTAGGAACAAGCTGAAGAGGAAGGGGCCTAAGATGGAGCCCTGGGGGACACCTGAGCGGACCGGTCTGGGATTTAAGAGGGTGTTGGTAATTCTCACTCTTTGGGACTGGTTGTCTAGGTAACTTTTGAACCAGGTTACCGAGTTGGGAGATAGCACCACATTCTGGAGCTGGGTAAGCAGGAGGCTATGGTGGACAGTGCTGAAGGCCTTTGTTAGGTCGATGAAGGTAGCGCTGGTTAGTTGCCCACTGTCCAAGGAGTGGTGGATGGTGCTGGTAAATTCGAGCAGTGCAATGGAGGTGCTGTGATACTTTCTGAAACCATGTTGCTGCTTGCTCAGTACGTTGTGCTTGTCGAGGTAGTCTGTCAGCTGGTCAGTAACAATACGCTCCAGGGCCTTTGAGAGAGGAGGAAGGATGGATATGGGTCAGAAGTTCTCAGGTGCAGTTTTGACACCACTTTTATGGATGGGGGTTACATTGGCTAACTTCCATTATTCGGGGAACTGGCTAAGGCAGAGGGAGAGGTTGAGGATTCTCGTCAGTGGCTGAAGTAATTCATCAAGAGTGAGGGATAAAAGTTTGAGGTCAAGAGAATCACTGCTGGTTCTGGACTTGCTGATGGCTTTAATTACTTAGTCACATACCTGGTACATCTTAACCACTTTAAAGTAGAAGGGGGGGTGACTAGTCAGGGCACTGGTGGTTGGGGGCATGGGATCGGCCATTTCATTGTAAAAGTCAGGAGGGAGTACAGAGCTAAGGTCAGTGAAGGTGGTATTGAAGGTATCTACTATGACTTTGGGGTCAAGAGTTATATCTCCATTTATGCTGAGAACTGAAGGGGTGTATCTTGTCTGCTGCCCGGTGACTTCTTTTATGTTGTTACAGAAGTCTCTTCCATTTCCACTGGAGTTAGTAAGAGCATTCTTGAAATAGGCTGATTTCTTATCCCGAATTGCTTTGGTGCAGTCATTTCTTTCACGTTTGTAGCTGGTGATGTCTGTGTGTTTCCCAGTGGCTCTGGCTAGCACCCAGAGGTGGTCTCTTTCCTGTAACTGCCTAAGGAGGTCTCCTGTGATCCAGGGGTTACAGAGTGCTTTAACCATATGCCTTTTAAGAGAAGCAAATTTGTTGCATGCTTCATTAAAGATATTTATAAAGTGGTCCAGAGCAGTGTTCACATTTGTAGCTGAGAGGACTGGGGTCCAGTCTTGTTGGAGGAGGTGAGCTTTGAGATAAATTAATTTGCCATGGGGTAAAACCCTACTAGTGACAATTGTAGGAGGTGGTTTGATGAATTTGTTAGACCAGAGGCAGCTAACTGGGGAGTGGTCACTGAGTGTGTCGGGGAGGACAGTGGTTTTTGAGATCCAGGTAGGGTGACTGGTTAGGATCCAGTCCAGGAGGGTGCTGGAGCCTGTTTTGTAGTTTTTTTCTGGTCAGTGACTCTACCATCTGGGAGAGGTTTGCAGCCGCGAAGGAGTCCCTAAATGCTCCTGCCTCAGCAGCAGGCCAATTTATATTAAAGTCACCTAGCAGTATAGATTCTGTATCAGGTGGGAGTGAATGGATGAAGTCCAGAACGGCTGAGAGACCATTTCATTGCTCTTTTGGTGGTATGTACACTGTAACAACTGTGAGGACTTTGTTGTGGGAACCAAGGAGGGCTCTGATAGGGAGAATCTGCGCCGTAGTCATCAGGGGGTCAGTGTTGACTAGGTGTCCCAAGATGGAAACTTTGAGATACAGGGCACAAGCGCCACCCCTTTTAGAAGTCCGGTCAAACCTAAAAACACTGTTTCCAAGGCGGGCGATAGCCTGGTCAGGGACTGATGGGGACAGCCAGGTTTCAACTACTGCTAGGATGTCCGACCTATGTTGGCTGGTAAAGATTTGAAGGGTATCGATTTTGGGAAGAAGGCTGCAAATATTGAGTGTTATAATTGAGATGGTGCCTGGGTGTTTGTTCTGGCTGGCAACCCTGGGGAGGGGCTGGGCCAGGATTTGGGTGGATATTTCCAGACAGCATCAGAAGGAGGAGAACTAGTTTCAGGGTGTGTAGTCGTAGGTTACTGGTTATGCATTTCCCTTTTCTGGTCAAGTACGAACGTGACATAGGAGGAGAGTGGAGGTTCAGAGATAGAGGAGTTGGAGGGGCATGGAGGTAAGCCCTCTGCCAACAGGGTTGAAGGAACAGATCACCTGAGGTAGGCAGGGGCCAGAGTTGAAAAATGGGATCAAGAGAAAGAGTCTCTGTGTGGTGATATGTAGGGTCAAGTAAGCAGCCAGACGGACGAGAGGGGAAGCAGGCCTGGGGGGTGGAGCAGAGGAACAAGAGGAGCAAGGAGGAGGAGAAGAAGGGGAAGCAATGTACTGGGGGGGGACTCATGATTAGAAATGGGAGGAAGGAAGCAGGGAGGTGCAGGGCAGTCAAAGGGGGAGAAGAGAGGAAGGGATTAAAGAAGGATGGTGATATGAGGAGAGGAGCCTGGAGAGGGAAGGTTCCCTGGGGGTGAGAGTGGTGGCAGTACAAGGACAGTGCAGTGTGTGCAAGGAGTGCAAGAGTTTAAGAATAAGGCTGGAGGGCAGGGTAGTGGGGAGGAGGAGGGAGTAAACTTATCAGAGCAACCAATGAGGGAGGTCGAGGAGGAGGGGTTTCCAGAGATGGCGTGGGAAGATTCTATTTAATTAAGGTAGGAGGTGGGGGTGTGCTAAAATTTTGGCTGATTCCACACACACTCAATGGGCGCTGCAGTCCCAAGTGGAGGAGAAATTCAGCAGGCGCAGCTAGCCAATCAGGAAGACGAAGGAGTGCAAGGGTCCAATCCCGGTGCGGCTCAGCGACCGAATGACTGGCCAATGGTGGCAGCTCACGGCAGCCCCGGACAATCTGAGGACTTACCTGGCTTCCAGGATCCTTAGGTCAGCCAGGAGGTGTGCAGCTGGGTGGTCAAGAGCTCCAAGCCACGGCCGTATGCTTCAGAGGGCTGTTACACCCAAGTTGCAAGGCGGGATCTGGCTTCCAGGATCCTTAGGTCGGCCAGGAGGTGTGCAGCTGGGCGGTCAAGAGCCCCGAGCCATGGCCGTATGCTTTGGAGAGCTGTTGTGCCCAAGTTGCAAGGACATACACTGGTTGACACAACTCTGATCTATTCCCCACACGAACAGGCAAGATCATCTCACAAAGAAGTGTCTTATGCAGATCTGAACATCTGGACATTGAAACCCACAGTTGCAGCTGATATTACAGGTTTCAATTTCAACAAGTGTGCAAGTTTTTTTATCTAGGTTTACTGCATTTTCATGTTTCCTGGGAAGTTCACTTGCATAATGGAGGTATTGTTTCTGAAGCAGTTTTCTACAGTTGGATGATTCAGGCTAGGCCTGGTAGTTCACCAAATATTGTATATTTGGTAGTCTGACACCACTGTGGCGGAGGGGCTGTAGTTCCTTATTGGTCTTTTAAAGCGTTCTGGGTTGTATAAATGGAAAGAGAAAGGTGAAGAAGAGGATTAGGCTTCTGAAAACAGAAGACAGGTGGACGAACCTGTGACAATGCCAGGAGCAATAACGGAATTGCTGAATGAAAACTGTTGTAGTATTGATCAAAGTAGGGCAATGTTCCTTAGGAGGGTCCATGGCATTAAGGGTAGCCACCATGCAGCTGGCAGTCATCACACCTGCCAAGGAAGATTTTTACTTCACAAAGTTCCAGTCAGATAAGTTCAAAAGGGTCGACAGGACACACTCTAGGATCATAGTAGACCTAAAGGTAAATCTGGGCAGTAATCATTCATTAGTCAGTCTGGACAGGTGTGCTGCTTGAGGGCCGGAAAGTGGCAGTTGTATTCCCCATTGTCAAAAAGGAGGCGGTGTCAGACCTAAGCAACCACCAGACAACCTAATATCAGTACAGGGTAAGGTCCTCAAATCCATTATCACAAATGATCAAGCATTATAAAGCAGAATAAAAGTGTACTTGGTGGAGGCCAAGGCATTTACCCCCTCTCAGCATAGATTTATGAGGGGTAGGTCTTGCCTAACCAAACTGATCACCTTTTTTGAGTGGTGGACCAGGCAGATAGACAGGGACAGGGCTGCAGGCAATTTATTTGAACCTCAGCAAGGCCTTTGCTACTCTGGCACATGAAAAGCAACTGGGCAACATACACCAGTATGGTATACATAAGACATGCAGTATACAAGGTGTATCACTAAATGGATTGGGGATTGGAAGCAGAGAGTTGTAGTGAATGGGCACTACTCCACATGGAAGGGTGCTCAACTGTGTACCTCGGGGATCAGTGCTGAGGTCACTGCAATCCAGCATTTTTATCAATTATCTAGAAAATGGGACCTCCATCTGGCTGCCAATGTTTACTAATGACACTAAACTGCTCAGGGTGGTGAAGTTCTTTTGAGGATGGTAACAAACATTAGGATTACCTGAGCAAGATGGGAAACTGGTCACACTTCTGGAGTCTCATATGCAATATGTAGTAGTCAAATGCAAGGTTCTACACTTGAGTAGGAAAAACAGAGGTAGGCTCTGTACACAGTGTGGGGTTCCTCTTGTTGCAGTAGAAGAGGAAAAGGATCTGGTGGTCATAATAGACAAGGGGCTTATTTGTGTCAAGCAATGGGCAACTATTGTCAATAGGGCTGTCAGAATGCTTTGGTGCCTCAAAAAAGGGTGACGCACAGAAGGGTAAGTAATCTTGTCACTCTACAATACCCTGGCCAGGCCCTGCCTGGGTACTGTGTGCAGTTCTAAATTCAGGGGTAAAATTAGAAGGCACTTTTTTACCTGGAAAGTAGTGAATCTGTGGAACAGCCTTCCAACAGACAGTGGATATGAAGACAGTGCATGCTTTTAAGGAAAGCCTAAATATTTTTTGTTTTTCCTTTACCAGGGAATTGCAGGGTACACAGACTAACAGAATAGGTAGGGAGTCCCTTTTAAATTAGTACATGTTTGCACAGCTTATTTATTTATCCCTATTTATAAAGTGTGGGAGGGACATCTTGAACTTAGAGTCTCTTCTGATCTTAAATGTCTGTGTGTAACCCCACTAAATATGGGGGTTCCCGAAAGGTCTTCCTTGAGCTTGCCTAAATGCTCACTGCCAGGCTGGTGTTCTGTGTTTTAGCAGTTTAAATGTATTGCCAGAGAGTGCCTGTATAGCCTCTGTGTACTGTCTCTCTAAGAGCTGCCTGGATTGCAGTTATAATTAATCTGGGAGGGGGCTGAGTGTTTCTTTGCTTGAGCCCCACCCAGGCTGCCAGATAATTGCTCCGTTCTGCCATCGCTATTTGCGCAGAGGGAGCTCTGTTATAAAATGTGCTTATTTGCTGAATATCTATTAGAGTGATAATAAAATTGCAGTTTGTTCTAACCTGTTTTCTTTGCAGTAAGGACTGTTCTGTTTATCTCCACCAACTTGGCCCGGGACTGACAGAATGGGCCAATCAGCACTGTTGGGACTCTAAAATGGAGCCTGCCTACAGGGGCTTGGTGGGGTCAAAACTTGTAGGAATTGTAGTTTTTACATTTTGGCACCTAAATGAACCTGAAGGGGGAGCCCTTGTCGTGACTGACAGACAGATCAGCCAACTGAACCTTTTGGATCTTGTGGAAATTCCCAGATTGCTTGCAGTTTTCAGTTAGTTCTGAGTTGGGAAGTGAAATGAGTAACAGCTCAAGTGATTTGAGCAGCAGCTCTGTGTAGTTTTGCATGGGAGAACTGTGAAAGGGCTGAGTTTTGGCCTGCCTGTCTGCCTGCCTGCTGTCCCTGAGAGGGAAAATAAAGTTTATTCAGACCGAATCCAAGTTGTGAGGACTATTTAAGCCACTGGACTATGACCAGGCTATAACCTGAAGAAGACTGAAGATTTACTAAATGCGATCAGCCTGTCAGGATTTCTAGCCACCTCTGAACTCTCGGTTTGTGCAAAGACTCTGTAATCGTGACTGCCCAGAGGGAAGTGGAGTGTACACTTCCATCTTCAGTCTTATTTCAGTGTTATTTCAGTCCAGACTGACAAAGCACTGCTTTTCATCAGTGCACTGTTAATACACTGCACTGACTTTCTGCTACACTGTTGTACCACTGCTCAATCTTTCTTATGTTTTGATGCACACTGTAAGAGCACTGCAAATAATTATTAGATTTTCATGCACACTTCTTTAGCACTGTATTTCCTTCACTAATTTTTGCTGCACACTGCAGTAGTACTGCTCAATCTTTCTTATTTTTTGATGCAGACTGTAAGAGCACTGCAAATAATTCTTAGATTTTCATGCACACTTCTTTAGCACTGTATTTCCTTCACAAATTTTTGCTGCACACTGCAGCAGTACTGGCAACACTTTATAATTTTTATCACACTTCTTTAGCACTGCATTGTCTCAGCAATCTGGTTACCCTTACTGAATTTGTCACAATGGCATTATAGTGGTATAGCAATTGCAATACTGTGGTCAGCTGAAAATCACAATAGTACTACCCAGTGGTACTCTGGGTATCACAGTGGTAGGTGATATATAGATTTTCCTCTGTGCATTGGTAGTGCACTGGCAGAATGGTATCCCTATGGCATTTTTTACCATTTTCTCTGTCTCTCACACATACACTAGTAATACAATGGTATCACGAAATGTTGAGATTTTTGTCGGCTCCCACAAATACTGGTACACTGGTAGCACAATGGTACTGTGTTATTTTGACATTTCAGTATTTGGTACCTCTCACAGCATCTAGACTCATGTGGTAGTACAGTGGTACCAGTATTAATCTCATCATACTCTGTACTCTAATGCATTGTTAAGATAAATTACATTATCAACCTCATGGAGAAAGCCTCAATTCCATATTTGTATTTGTTCACTTGTCTTTATCTTACTGGTAATGGACTGTTATTGTTCACATTGACCAGAACATTCAAAAGCATTTATGCATCGCTAAATGGGTAAGTGACTCTCAAACAACACTTTGCACCCAAAAACAGGGTAGGATCACAAAATGATATCTTGAATAACATAATTAGTGAGTCTCGACCAGTTGGTAAATGGCTCTAAAAGATGTTGCCTCCCAAACCAGGTAGTATCACCTCTGCCTCCTACCACTGCCCTTTGAGCTCCCACCATCAGTAATATCACACTTCCCTTGGTGTTCAGTGATGCTGCTGTCCATTCCATACATTGGAAACTGCCAATAACCACCTCACCCCAGTCCCACCACTGGCACCATTCATGGCTCCCACCATATGTTTACGCACTCTCCCACAGTGGCACTAAGTACAGACACTCTGCTAACCTCTGTGACCAACTGAGGATAGAATGCCAGTTTTGCTCTCATGTACCTATTGTATAAACAGTTGTGTACAGTTAGCAGATGACTGTGAACTATCATCCATTTTGTGCCTGATCAAGGAGCTGAGAGGATGGTCTGTGCCAAATGTGGAAGGGTGTCAAATATATAGTAAGGCTGGGGACCAGGGGGTAGTATTTGCTGTAAAAACTTACTGGGTCATGGTGGGGACTTTGGATATACAGAAGGCAAGGACTTTCACTCAACACACCACTGCTCACTCTATCAGACCCTGGGCTGGCTTCCCCCATCAGCCCAACAGACCTATCTCCTGGCCAGCACAGTCAATAAGGCCATCAAAACCGAGCTACCTCTCCACAATCCCACCTTCTTTGGCCAAAAGTGTTTGTTCTAGAGCTCTGCCTCACTTCTGGCCCCATGCTTGAGTGCCCCCTAGTCTCCACTGTATGGGTAAATGTGCATTCTCATCTGCAGCCCCTTATCTTTGGAACAATCTGCCCACTCCACTTAGCACCACTGACTCTCCAGGACTCTTCCACTCTCTCCTTGGATCTCACCTTCTGTCCTCCACTACTTGCTCCTGCCCTCCCAACTTATTATCATGCCTCTACTTCCCTTTCCTCCTTTTCCTTCTTGGTCCATGCCTACACTGCCATGATGCACTTTTTCCTTTACTCATCTCAGATCATGCCTAATTTGTATTACAACTTGGCTACTACTGTACCTGCTATTGTCATAAATGTTATTTATCCATTGTGCTGCAAATTTATATATATCTTCATATATATATATATATATCTTCATATAAATATCCTGTATATTTTTATTACTGTCTATTGTATGCCTTGTCCCAGCCTCCTTTGTACTTGCTTTTATTCCTGTGCCATCCTCAATGGCCCAGGTCATGCCTGAAAATGGTTCTCGGACCAGTAACCTACTGGGTAAACAAATGAATGAATAAATAAATAAATGGGAACCACTGAACATCAGGGATAGTAACAATCTACTGTATACCCACGGGCGATTGTAGGATGGGGTAGGACTGGAGAACAGGTAAATTAAGAACCTGACCTGTGGATAATTAGGGAGGGGGCCCAATGGAGACTGTTTCAGGAGGGCTCTTTGGTGGTGTAACTCCCAGGATACATTTTGCCTGGTGCTGTAATGTGGCCTGTGCTGTAATCAGCATCAGCAACATGGCTGTCACACCAGCATGGGTGAACTCTTTCTCCACACCTCCTGAGTGTCAACCCTATAACAGGTTTTGGTGGCATCTGCAAAAGACATACCTTCCCATTCAGTTCTTCTGGCACTCTCACTTATGAAGACACTGAAGAGGCCCACCCAGTACTCGAGCCCCACCTGCACCATGCCTTAACCAACTGTTGAAAGCCATGTGGAGAGTCCTATCTTCTCCCAAGATGTATATAGGCAACCTTTTGGCAAAAGCCACCATGCATGCTTGAGGACCCTCCTCCTATCCCTGAAATTTCCCTGCACTACCCCTACCCAGTCCCTTGCTAGGTCATTTGTCCCCAGGTGGACAATGACATCTAGCTCCCTCTCATCTCCTGCTGCCTAATGATCCACTGTATCTGCTCTCATCCTTCCAAGCCAGTACCTCCTAGGTATTTCACCTCCCTCCTTTACCCCACCCCTGCTTGCAAGTCTATCCCCACTAAGTCCCCCACCAGCAGTTGCTTCCCTACTCAGCTGGGGGTCTCTTTCTCTCTCTCTCCTTGTAACTATGAAATGGTCCATGGACAGTGCTTTCCTTGGGAAAGGTTTCTCCAGGGGCCAAAGAGGTCAGTTCAGCTGCAGGAAGTGTGGTTGACAGGTAGGGCCCATTTCAGATGCAGGAGGTGGTTAGTAAACAAAGCAGGTGAACTGAAACTCTGACAAACAAACTGGCAGAGGGGCAGAAAATGCAAGCCCCATAGGAAAGAGCACAGTGAGGGCTACAATAGATCATTTACAGGAGAAGTCTCAGGTCAGGGAACTACAGCTGAAGAGAACATAGAGAACAGGTAGGCATCAGAAAATGATGCATGGGAGCAGCGGACAGACATGGACTCATGAAGGCATGCATGGGAACTACAGATGCCAATGCTGGGGGGTGCAAAGGCCAGTTTAGGTAGGTGGACACTGACCTGTAGGCAGAGTGCACAACACACAGGGACCTCTGTATCCCTGCATGCTGGACAGCAGGGAAGTGTACCATGGAGCATAGCCCCACTGCAGCACAGTAGCTGATTGGGGCACAGGACACTGTGGACACAGAACTTGAATGTGACCATGGTGCACAGCACAGCCTTGAAGCACTGGGACTGTGGGAAGACAGTGGCACTACAGTACTGGTACAAACCACCCACAGACAGTAGCAACTGCCACAGGTGTGGCCTATGAGTGTGATGTGCAAATGAAGTGCAATCACACCCGCATACCTGAGCTGGAACCAAAGCCGGTCATGTTGCACAGTCCTCTGGCACAATGGAGGACAAGTAAGAGCCATGGAGGGGCCAGGGTGCTCAAATGCAACCTAACAACATGGAACAATCTGTGAGGTGGTACCATCCAGGAAGGAAAGTCCAAGCTAAATGCAAATAGCTTCTCTTGGTCCATGAATGGACCTGCAATGAGAGAGTGTACTGTTTTTAACATATCATATTTTTCACCTGCTGCAGCACATACTCCAGCTAGGGTATCCAGCAAATCAGCTCCACCCAACTGGAGAGCTGGTAGCTCAAACTGCACCCAGGAGGATCAGGGATGGCCATCATGCCATCTTGCTGGAGAGCTCCCCCTCTGCCTCTACCAGCCAGGACAGCCCCAGACCCTCCTCAAAAGGACTCCACCAAAGTCCTCTGGGTGGCTCAGAGCACAGACATCAAGCTGAAAGGTCATGCCCAGCCATTTTCCTTCAATGGGCCCCAGTAGCACGGACGTGCAATGACGTCCAGGAGCAATGTACCAACATCTGCCGTGCTCCCCATCTAGTGTCACTGACACTAGTAGTGCCCCTGAGCATCCCCAAGGGGCTGCTACAGCACAGTGAAATTCCCCAGCCCACCACAGGACTGGGAAAGCAGTCTGTGGATGTTCAATCCCAGTCCTCCCCTGCCGACCCCCGACGGCCCAGGCTCAATCCTGAACCCAGGTCACTGGTGTGACACAAGGTATGGCATCCAGTGCCTCAACCCTCAGCACCACTGGGACAGCCTGAGACAGTGTAACGGTGCTGCCAGTACCATAAGTCCAAGTCCTGCCTCGGCCAGGCCATCACACTGCTCCAAGATGGCCAGCACCACCTAAAGAAAAAGAATGAGCACAGTCATGCTCTGGAGGTGACAGATGCTCTACCAGCACAAGTGTTGGCAGGCATCAAATGAAGGCACACAGCACCGTGGCTAGCCCTGCATAGCTACTGCAGAGTGAAGCAACTCGCATGACCACTGAGCTGTGGCAACAGTTATAAGCTGAAGAGGCCCCTACTGCAGATTGTGAACAGGACCCACCGCAAGGACCTCTAACCAGAACCAGTGACACTAGCTGACCTCACTATCCCCAAGCAGCTACAGACAGTGACTGGATGGCCATGGTACAGCAGGATCACCAGCAGCACCACCCACCAGGTCCTTCTACTCACCACAGAGGACAACATCAGGGACCTAGTACAGGCACCCTTCTGGATGATGGATGGTATGTTCAAGACTGTGCCACACCTGTTCACTCATTGTACAGCATCCATGAACCCATGGGGATGGGCCCTAACAACCTCATTATGTCATTGGTGTATACACTGATGATGACAAAGAGCCTGCAATGTTACTGCACCTTGTTCCAGGAGCTGAATAAATATGCCAGTATACAGTCCTGCACCATCAAACCACCTACGATCATCACTGACTTTGAGCAGGCTGTGATCAATGCCTGTAAGATGGAATTTCCACAAACCATAAACAAGGGACACCTGTTCCACTTTGGGCAGATTGTGTGGCCGAAGGTCCAGAGCTTTGGCCTTGCACCACAATACAGAAGTGACCCAGACTTCAGCCTGAAGATCCATGAACTCGTGGCCCTCGCCCATCTCCTGGCACAGGACATTCCAGCAGAATTCAGCCTCCTGAAGCCAACCATTCCACTCAATGCCACCACACTCTTCTATTGTTTTGAGCAGACACATGTGCTGGGCAGGATATGGCTGTACAGTAGGGTGACCAAGGCACCCACGAGATACGACCCTATGTTCCCACTCAGCTGTGGTTGGTTGCAGATCTCAACGAGCGAAGTATGCCGTGGACCCAAAGTAATGTCGAGACCTGGCACTGCCATCTCCATGCCCTGCTCGGGAAGGTGCATGTAGGGGTCATGACAATGCTAGCAGAACTCCACAGGGAACAGCAATGGACCTATGTCACCAGGGAAGGCATTTGTTGTGGACTGCCATGGACACCACCCAAAAAGAGCTATGAGGAGTGGATAAGGATGGTACTAGCATTCAAGGACAAGGGCAAGCTGCTGAAGTTCCTCTGTGGCATGGCACCCAACACCACCCTGTAGGGTTTCCATGGTGACTTGGCACCTGACAGTTGTACACTCACAGTACACATCATGCACAGCCACCAGGTTGCCACTGTGGCCCCCTACTGTTGAATAAAGTTTCGCCCCACATTTAACATGCACCCCAACCTGGTGGTGATGTCTCATCACAACACTGCTGGGTATCGCCAAGCAGCCCATTGCACACTGCCACATCTGCACTGTGTGTTGCATGTTGCACAGGTCTGAAGCTGTGTGAGTGCCCACCAATCCTTCCAGCTGTGCAACTGTGTGGTAACAGCATTCCCACAATGGGCCCTTGTGGAACCCCCCACAACACACCTGGCAGCCTTCATGCCACAATAGGCTCCTGTGGCACAGGCCCCCCCAAACACCTCCAGACTTTTTTCTGTGTGGTTACTGCAGGCCCATAGTGGGCTAGCATGACATGGCTACATGCACACATTGCACGGTTGGTGCAATGGCATGCTGCTCTGTGTTCTGGCATCCACATGTGGTGTTGTTGTGAACCATTTCCTGGTGCAGCTATCCATGCTCTCACTGTGCCGCTCTGCTGTGTGCCTGCAGTGTCATGCATGCACCGACCAACAGGCATGGTATTCCAGTTCCTTCATGCATGCCCAGCTGGCTGGCTGTCAGCTGACATAATCATGCATGCAGGGATGCAAGGACAATCCACCATGCTGCCTGGGATGGCTGGTCAACCCACTGGGGCATGCACAGCTATTTGTTTCATCTCTGTCTCATGGATGGTGAGACAGTCATCCTTACCAGGGGGTCTGTGATCAGGTCAGTGTGTCCTCAGAGGGTGCACCACATAGAGGGTGGGTGTTTTCATATTGTCCGTGCTGTTCAGTAGTGTCTCAGGTCCTGGAATGGGTGGCATAGGTCAGGATCGGGTGCTTCATATGTTTAGGAAAATCCACTCAACAGCCACACAGCATCCCAACCTCCTCTGGCCTGACAGTGTGTCAGGCACTGTCCTAGGTCAGGCCACTGTGTGTTGGGCTGCTGGGGCTGTTGTGTGTGGGATGCAGCATGTCAGACTAATAAGTGTTGGGATTATAAAAGGGTACCTAGCAGGGCAGGGTTTTCTATGTGCAAACAGAGTGGTCAGTGGTGGGATGGGCAACTGGTATCTGGGTAAGATGGGTAGTGTGGGTGGGTCCAGCTGCAGAAAGAGTTGTTATCTAGAGGGTGCTGGTCCAGCTCTAAGGAGGGTGCTTTGTTTGGTGAGACTGGGAGGTTGGTCCAGCTGCAGGGAGGTGGTCTACTGAGGTGGGGAGGCAGGTCTGGAGGGTTCCATCTGCAGGCAGATCGTGTCTGAGGGTAGGAAGGATGGCCTGGAGCAGCCAGCTACAGGGTGGGTGATAGTTGATGGGGAGAGGCTGGTTTGGGGCTTGTAGGGTGGACTAGCTGCAGGCAAGGTACACAACATGGAGAGGTCTATTGGGATGTTGATATGGTTGTCCAGCTGGGTGGTCATCTGGGCAGGGGTTTCAAGATGTGAGTGGTCATGGGAGTGAAGACCCAAAGGGCTGTACTTGGGAACCCTCGGTGAAGTCAAATACTAAATTTAGTATTAAAGCATTAATTAATTTGCCTTCAAAGACTAATTTTAGTCATTTTTAATAATCTTTAATCATCATTCGAAAATACAACCACTAAGAATACTAAATTCTAAGAAGTATTTCAGCAGACTAGTTGTTCAAGAGTAAGTTATTGCTAAATGAGGATTAGAAATAGATCTGCAATGCTCTTAAAAGTACAATTTTTTTAATACAACTGAATCATAAATGAAGATTACAGTCAGCAGAGTAGTTTTAGGATTTAAATTAGCCAATCAAGGCTGGGTACATTACCGTGCATTTCAGTTCTACTAAGCAAGGAGACAGATAAAACAACCAGCAACACCAATGAATTTTACAGAAGGTAAGCAATAATAAAATGTGGATTTTTACCTGGAAATAATTAGGTGCAAAAAAAGTTGGCAGTGTCCCTTTAAAAGTCTATTCTAACCTTCACTTCCCATAAGTCTACTCAGTCAGAGGCCTACATTTCCCAGCTCCCTTCCTGTCTGTGTCCAGTGTGATGAAACTGCACGAGTGCTCTGTGATCTCCATTTTTGAACAACTGAGGTTTCCTACAGCTAATATTTACATGTTAAGGTAAGAGCTTATGTTTAAAAAGTACATCTTTTTAACTCCCTAAAATGTTAAATACAGTAAAGGAATTATCACTCAGGTGTTTTTTTTTTTCAAAATGAAATGCTGTGCAAGTTTCACTTTCAATGTTTTGTCTTGAAAACATTTTCTCTTCTCTGAACTCTTGGCTAAACTTTGAAATACACATTTTATTTTCAATCAACCCCTCGCTAAAGTGTTTAGGATGCATTGTGCCTCTAGATTACTTGTTATTTGTGGAATTTTTGCTGATTTAGTCACTTTAAAGTAGTGTTGGTGGGGGCAGGATAATGAACAGCAGGAAGATTGTATAACTGAGCAAATTCAGAATGCATAGAGAAAAGATTACAACTTTTTTAATTTGAGAAAATCTGGAGTTACCCTAAAGGAAGAATTATTTACTGCAGATATTTGAGTGTGTTTGTGGGGGAACTGTTTTTTTGCATTTAATATTGTCTTTAACAGTTGCATGTGTTAATCCATTTTGTAATCTGGGGATCAGTGTATTTTTTTCTTCTTTTGCTGAAGACTGCATTAATTTATATTTTATATTTATTTTATTTCATTTTTGTTGACCGGCTAAGTGCACTAGACAGATTCTTGCCTATTTTCAGGCACGACCAGAGGGAGAGAATACAGATGAAAGCCAACTGACCTTGAACCAGATTAGATGTTGGTGGTATTTTTGTGAATTGGGGTGGAATATGCAGGGGCACTGGAGAAAATTTCCCTGCTTTTTTCGAGAAGTGCCATGGGATCTTTAACATCCACCTGAACTACCACCAGAACAGGCAGATGGGACCTTCGGTTTAACATCTCATCTGAAAGACAGTGCCTCAGGAGTGCAGCCATCCCCCTCATGCTGCACTACAGCATCAGTATTGGGATAGTAACATAAGTGCCTGGTATGGGAATAGAACCCACTGCCTTCTGATCGCTCAGCCTTGGAGGCAAGTGTGCTACCTGCTGAGCCACTGGCACTGCAAATGCAATATGTTAGTGTCACATAATTATTTTTTTTTAAATACTACGTTGAGAAGTATGGGGTCCACGGTTGAGGAAGGGTGATGGGGGGGGTCTAGGTGTAGGGAGGTTCTGCTCTGGACGGTGGGTGTGTCCAGCTTTTGGAAAGGGTGTCCAGCTCTGGGGAGGTTACTCAACCTTCAGAGGGGAGGGAGGCTGGTCTGTGGGTGGGAATGAACCCAGGGGTCTAGCTGCAGGGAGGATTGTCTGCTGGGGAGGCTAGTCCAGGGTATGAAAGAGTGAGCCAGCAGCAGGGAGGGTAGCTGGTGGTGGTGGTGGGGCTAGTTCAAGGTTGGAAGTGAGGTCTAGCTGCAGGGTGGGTGGTTTGATGGTGAGGCTGGTATGGGGCTTCTGGTGGATCTAGCTGTAGGTTGAGTGGTTACGTGGGGGACTGCTGGTCCATGGGCTGGAGGAACAGCTTCAGATATGGTCTGTTTAGAGTGGAGGTTTGGGGTGGTGCTCCAGCTACATGGAGGTTGTATAGAATGTAGTTGGAGGCTGGTCCAGATGTGGGGAGGGTGGCTGGCTGGGTAAGCGGCTGACCCGGAGCCTGTGTGGTGCTCTAGTTACAGTGCTCATTATGTGAAAGGCTGGGGCTATAAGGGTTGTCCAGCTGCATGGAGGATAGTCTGGTGCCTGGAAGGGTGATCTAGCAGAGATGAGGGTGGTTGACTATTTTTTTGGGGGGGGGAGGCTAAAGAGATTGATCAGCCTAGGAGGGACCCAAAGTGGTAAAATTAATTAGAAACTGGTTAACATGTGTGCCCTTCAGCTTAACAGTAGCATTATGACCTGAGGCGGAGGTGACCTTAGTTCAGGAATGAGCTTGCGTTAGGGGCTCTCTGGGGAGAGGAGGAGGATCAACTGTTATACAAGAGGCTGTCTTCTGGGGAAGGAGGACAGCCAGCTCAGCTGTAGTACTGCCAACTGAGTGACCACAAGTGGCAGTGCAGTTGGGAGCAGACCATGGGTGGGAAGACCTTGACTGGTGCTGTGCCACACATGTCTGTGCATGTGTTTGTGCACCCTTGCCGCTTATGTCCTAGGGAATGAAAGAACATGTAAACGTATCCTGACCACCTAGGCAGCTGCTTCACATATTGGATTCATTCTGTGGTGGAACAAGTCCTGGCAGATGCCAGAGTGATGGTGTTGTGGTAGCTGAACAGAATGGGGGGCGACCAGAAATGCAGGTTGGAAAATGGAGTAGTAGTTGGGAGTGGGGGTTAAGGTGTCAGAGGGTGATGGTTAATGGCACTTATTACAGTGATGGGACAGTGAGCAGCTCAGCTCAGTACTGGCGCAGATCCTCTTCAGTATCTTCATAAGTGACATTGCAGAAAAACTGGCAATAAAGAAGGGAATGCCTTTTTGCAGACAATACCAAAATTTGTAGGGTGGGCACTAAGAAGGGAGCAGAGAGCATGCACATGCCTCTTGGAGAAACTTGAAAAGTGGTCAAGATTGGGGCAGTTGGGATTCAATGACAAAGTGCAGAATTGTGCACCTAGGGCATAGGAAACCAGAAGCTGCTTTATAGGGTTGGTACTGATTATCACTAAGCGGGGGGGACCTTGGAGTTATTATGATCTTAAAGAGACTTGCCAAGATACTGCCCTGCACCATACCCATCGGTGCCTTGCCAGAAGACCCCAAGGAAGTTAATATGTCCCTAAATTTATAAGCCATTAAAAAGTTCTGTCCCTCATAAAAATATACAAACTGGGTCCCAAGGACTTCCTGTTTTTCTGCTGCACAAGCTCCACCCCCATGCTCACTAGCAGGATGACGAGATGCCAGTAAGGGCGTGGGGCACACTCCATTATATGTAATGGGCAGCAGCATTTCTATTGATTTTAAACTATATAGTGGCTACCTGGCAATAAAATGTGGGCACTGTTCAACTAACAAGGGCCTTGTTACTTGACTGATGCCCACGTTTCATTGCCAGGTGGTCACTAAATCATTTAAAATCAATAGAAAAGCTGCCGCCCATTACAGATAAAGACGAGCACCCCCGCACTCTCACTGGCATCTCATCATCCTGCTAGAGAGTGTGAGAGTGGAGCTGGGGCGGCAGCAAGCAACTGGGAAGTTCTTGGGACTTGGTTTGTATATTTTTATGAAGGACAGAACTTTTTAACGGCTTAAATATTTGGGGACATATTAACTTCATTGGGGTGCTCTGGCAGCAAGGCACTGATGGATATGGTGCAGGGGCCGACTCAGTTACCTTACCTTGGTAAGTCTCTTTAAAGTTGCTGGGCTGCGTGGCAAAGCAGTGGGTAGGGCTAGAAGGATGCTGGAGCTGCATAGGGAGGGGTATCTTCAGCAGGAGGAGGGAGGTGGTGGTGTTGCAAGTAATCCCTTACTAGTGAGATCCAACTAAGGCCCCATCCACACTGCACCTCTCAGACCCTGTAACAGATAGAAACCATTACAACTGTGGAGTGGTACAGTGTGTCCACACTGCCGCAGTGTCCATTTCGGGACCGGCACCACCGCTCCACACTTGAGCAGGGGCCGTTACCGTGGCACCCGATCCCACAATGCAGCTCGTGCTGCACTAGGGGACCAGTGCCACGCATCCACACTATGCCCAGTAACGTTACCGAGGTGTAACCGGTTTCATATCCGTTGTTGAAACCACCTCATGTGGTTTCAACAACGGTTACGAAAACTCCTTCTGTAACGTTACAGGTGTAAACGTAAACCATTGCGGTAATGGTTTTGGCACTCTGTCACATTACATAGGGGTAGTGTGGACAGGGCCTAAGAGTCCTGTGTCCAGGTTTGGAGGCTGCACCAAAGAAAAGCCATAGGGTGTAGGCAGTATAAAGGGCAACTAAAATTGTACATGGGCTGTGGAAAAAGCCCTGGAGAGAGACTGGGATCTCAACATATAAACCCTGAAAGAGAGGGGACATGATGGAGACCCACAAGTACCTTACAAGAATGAACAGGGTGCTGGGGGGGGGGGCTCCTTCAAATAGGAAAAAGGACCATGGGACATGATGAAGCTAATAGTGGGGTAAGATGGATGTGAGGAATTACTACTTCACTGAAAGGGTAGCAGACACCTGGAACAGACTGACAGCATTATAGTGTTGGAGGTCAGGAGTGAAATGTGGTGGGGGGGCTTAAAACCTGTGTGGTATATAGACATAGGGAAATCTCAGTAAATAAGCAGGGAAGAGGGAGGGCCATAAGGGCCACAGGAGACCATTTAGAGTTTGCAGAGAAGGACTTCACAGGAGCCTATGGTTGCAGTTGCAGCGAGGTCTGAAAACCACAGCAGAAGTGTGACCTACAGGTGTGACCTAGAGTGAGGGCTCATCAGCAGTGGGGTTTGTGAGCAAGCAGTTTAAGGAAAAAATTCTGACAGTTTTTATGTGCTGGGGGAGCTCTGGTGGCAGTTGTAGTGAGGTGGGGAAACCAGAGTGGAAGAGTAAGAGTGATGGCTTATCAGTTTTGAGGAAGCAGTGTAAAAAAAATCTGGTTTTATATCGAAGAGTGCGGCGAGGACACGCAACAGAATGCAGAGGAGTGCAACAGCTTGGAGCAGCCAGTTGAAAAGGTTTGGTAGAAAAGCAAAAAAAATGTTAAAACAGAAACAAATGATCACTGTATGATTTGGGGAAGAATGGGGAGAAGTATGACTAAATGGCACGTGGCGTGGCTGAGGGACGGGCAACCTGGAAGAAACAAAACTAAAAGCAAGATACCAGTAAGCAGTGTCAAACAACGGGGGTGAGGGATGGGGATGTGTGACACAGTCCACCATGCACATTAATCAAGGATGACCATAATAAATATATGTGTAAATGTAAGATTCTGCATGTATACACGTACATGCTCGGATAAAATGGATTTATCACACTCCATTTATGTCCACTCCTATTGCATAAATTTACTTAATATTTATAACCCATCAGGGTTCTTTCTCTTTAGTGCTCTGTGTTTTTAATTGTGAGCTGTCCTGGACCTCATGTTGTTTTTTTCCTCCCCCAAATCCTTTTGTTAGCCCCTGGTACTTTGACATTAGCTGCTGTGCGATTCTATTGTGTGCAGTGCTTTCTGCTTTCATGGTCCCGTCAGGGAGCCCACTGATTTCCCCTGTTTGCCTCCCACCCACAGCTACTTTTAAGTCAAGTTCAGGCATTGCCCTTCAGCTGCACTGTGGATTTTCCTTTGTGGTCCCTATCTTGTGCATTTGCTCTCCCAGTCCCTTTCTACCAGGCCCTCAGGGCACCTACAGTCTGCCACCATGCGGCTTAGCTAAAGGTTCCTGCCACCTACTGCTGGCTTCCCACCCTCCAGACCCTCTTCCTGTGGGGCTCTTCACATGCCACTTTGTGGCTGATGGGTAAAGGGAGACATATTTGCTCTAGTCTCTTCCCCCTCCCAGAAATATCCCATCTTCATTCCCACACACATGGAGCAGGTTACAGCCAGAGCTCTGTGGGCTGAATCATAGACACATAGACCTTGATGGCAGATAAGGACTGTTTGGCCCACTCAGTCGGCCCATTTCCCTACCTAGTGGATAAGCTGCAGATCCTAGTTATCCAACAGCTGACTTCCTCCTACCCACCAATAGAATTGGTTCATGTCTGTCCCATGTATTCTTGAAGTCCCCCACTATTTTTGACCCCAAAACCTCCTTAGGAAGGCCATTCCATGAGTTCACCACCCTCTCTGTGAAAAAATACTTCCTCATGTTGCCCCTGAGCCGTCTCCTCTATCTTCAAATTTGGCCCCTTGTTCTTGCACATCTCTTTTTCTGAAAGATGCTACTCTTTTGGACTTTGTTGATTCCCTTGAGGTGCTTGAAATTTTCTGTCCTGTCTCCCGGCCCTTTTCCTCAAGGGCATACATATTCAGCTCGTCTCTCTTTGTATGGCTTCTGGTGCAGACCCTTCGCTATTTTAGTTGCCCTCCTCTGGATTGGCAGTTGAAAGTGCCTGCCATTACTGTCACTGTAGTTCAGTAGCACTAAACTGTCTGCCTATCAACAGCCGCAGCATTTCTGGTCAGCAGTTTTCTGAACAGCCTCCTGCCTGCTACATACAGTCTGGGCCCAAGGACATCACCCCCACATTAGGTTCCAGGGGAAGATAATATAAAAAAAAAATTGCCACTGTCCATGAGGGAGTGACCCATTGTATCACCAGAGCTATAACTTTCAAACCACTGGCCTCCTGGGACAACTCAAGACTCCTGAACCACCAGTGTCCCCTTTTTTAAATAATATAGGGGCCACTAGCCCAAATACATTCCCACCTGCCCATCTGGACTACTTCTTAAATTTATTGGCTACCTGCAGGTCACCTTGGGGCGCTAAGGGGGGGTTTTGCTGAGTCCCAAATACCACTTTATTCTCTGTTCTTAGCTGTCTGCATGTTTTATTCCATCTCTAGTTTCCTTACTTTGGCCTAGTTTGTCTTTTCCTCTGAAACTTCTCTTCCTTTACTCCTGTGCTACATACCATTTTTGTATCTCTCTACTCTTGCTACTATAACTTCCCCATACTGATCTATTTTTCCCTTTATTTCTACAGGTCTGGCCAAACATACCAATCAGATAAGTATCTTTGTTTAATTCTAACACTCTAATCTCTCTTCTAGCACCTCCAAACCTTTGTGTCCCTTCAACCTTCTTTGTTCTTCCCTTTCGGGTCCTACCAGAATACCCCAAACCAAGGACACCCCAACTCTGGACTCCCCTACTCTGATGGAACAGGTAAGTCCTAATTACTTAACTGCCTTAGAATCATAGAAATCTGGTGACAGAAAAGGACCATTTTGGCCAGTCAAGTCTGCTCCTTACCCCCACCCCCAATCATCATCTTTGTCAAGAGACACCCCACTCTGCCCACTGGTCAGCTCTTGGTGTCTGTCCCATGCCACCTTGAATCCTTTCACCATTTTTGCGCACACCACCTCTTCTGGTAGTCAGTTCCTGGACTCCACCACCTTCTCAGTGATGTAATGCCCCCTCACATTGCCCCTAAACCTTCCTTCTTCTAATCTTAGTTTATGATCCCTAGTTCTAGCACTTATTTTCCTTGCAAATAAGCTTACTAGTCTCCACTGGGTACAGATCAGATTCCCTCCACCTCTCCTCATAGGGCTTTCTATGCATAGCGTGCACCATCTTGGTTGCCCTTGTCTGAACCCTTTCAATCCTGTCTTATATCCTTGTGTAGGTGAGGCCTCCAGAACTAAACCCCATACTCAAGGTGAAGCCTCACCATGGATTTATAAAGGCACATCAGCACCTCCCTTTTTCTGTTTTATACCCCTCTGTATGCACACAGCATTCTATTCACTTTGCCCACCACTGTGCTGCACTGGTTCTTCACCTTCAGGTTATCTGAAATTATAATCCCCAGATCTCTGTCCTGCTGAATTTCCTTACCCGCCCCCCATGTGTAAATGGTTTGTGGGTTATTACACCCATGTGCATTACTGTAGCACTTTTTGGCATTAAATTTCAGCTGCCAAGTTTCCGACCACCTCTCCAGAATCTTTAGGCCCTCCCTCACTGCCTCCACCTCCCCTACCAGGGTGTCTACCCTATTGCAGATCTTCGTATTATCTACAAATAGGCACACCTTCCCCTGCAGTTCTTCCGCTATATCTAACATACTAAAAGCCATCAGAATAGGCCGGATGGTCTGTTGTGTCTGCTCAGTAGCCAGACTCTTAATGGGTTCTTTCTTTCCCACCCAGCCCCAGAGAGGGTCATCCTCTTCTTCAGTTTACCCTTGAACCTGTCCCACTCCCTCTTCAAGCCCTCCACTGTGCCCTCCTCCACCAGACTCCTGGACAGTGCATTCCAGGGCTCCACCACCCTCTCGATGAAGTAAGGTCTCCTGCACCCCCCCTGTAATTTCCCTCCTCTAGCTTCCACTCATGTCACCTGGTTGTTTCCCACCTTCTTTAGTCTGAACATCTCTTTGGCACCGCCCCTGTTTATTCCTTTTACATATTTGAAGACCCATATCATGTCCCCAGTCTCTCCTCTCCTCCAGTGAGTACAGCCCAAGCTCTTCCAGCCTTTCCTCATAGGGCCTTCCTTCCATGCTCTGAAGCATCCTGGTTGCCCTCCTCTGGACACTCTCCAGCAGTGTTGCGTCATCCTTGAGGTGAGGTCTCCAGAACTGCATGCAGTACTCAAGATGTGGTCTGACCAAGGCATTATACAGAGGGAGGATCACCTCCTTCTTCCTGGATGTAATCCCCCTAGCTATGCAGTATCTGGTTTGCTTTGGCCACAGTTCTTCTGCAATTTTTAGTGTTGTTCATTTTGACGTCTACCACCACCCCTAGATCCCACTCACTCGTTGTGGCTTGCAGTATAACACCCCCGGGTGTATACATGGCCCGGGTTTCTGACCCTCGGATGCAGCACCCAACATTTCCCTGCATTAAACCTCAGTCCCCACCTCCCTGACAACCCCTCCAGGGTATCCAGGTCCCTCTGGACTGTCTCTCTCGCTTCGTCTCCGTCCGCCAATGCTCCCAGTTTTAAGTAATCAGCAAAGAGACTCATCCTACTCTTAACCGCCCTCCCCATATCGAAGACATAGGCATTGAACAGGAGTGGCCCCAGTACCGAACCTTGGGGGACCCCACTGGTAACCTTCGTGGAGGAGGAGGAGACTGCCCACCACTACCCTCTGTATTCGCCCTGTTAGCCAATTTTCTACCCATCTGAGCAACTGTCCTCTCACCCCCAATCTGAGCAACTGTCCTCCCACCCCCAGCTTTAATAGCAGCCCATTTTGGGTGACAGAATCAAATGCCTTACTGAAATCCAGGTATAGGACGTCCTCCGGTCTATGCCGGTCCAGGGTCCCAGTCATAAAAATCTATGGGGTTGGTCTAACACGGTCTCCCCAGGATGAAACCATAATGTTTGTTATCCAGTTGCCCCAACCTTTCCAACTGCCTCCTGAGCCTATCCTTGATAATGCCCTCCATTAGTTTGGCCACCACAGACGTTAGGCTGACAGGCCTATAATTCCCCATCTCCTCTCTAGACCCACCCCCATTTGTGAATAGGCACCACATGAGCCACCCTCCAGTCTTGAAGCACCCATCCTGTCAGCAGAGAGGTGTTAGAGTGCTGCCAGTGGTGCTGCTAGCTCATCGGCCAATTCCTTCATAACCCTCGGATGCAACCAATCTGGCCCTGGTGCCTTATCAGTTTTTAGTGTCTGAAGGGCCTCCTTCGCCCTTTCCACTGTGATTTCTCCCTCCCTCCCAGCCCACCCCTCATTTAACCACCCATCCCCTTCTAGACTTGGCCCAGCCTGTACCCCAACTTCTTTCAGTCCTCTCGACTCCATCTGACCTCTCGACTCTGCTGGCTCCCCTTCCTTCCCATTGGGCTGGAGGGATCCCCTGCCTCCCTCCGTAAATATCAAGGCAAAGTACTCATTTAGCACCTCTACCTGATTTCCCCTGCCTGAGTCCATCCCTCCTCAGTCCTAATCATGCTGATCTGTGCCCTCCTTTTTCTCTTCTCCCTTGTATATCTATAGAATCCCTTTCCCCTCTTCGGATATCCCTAGCCAGGTTTTGCTCCCTCCTCACCTTGGCTCCCCTCACCGCTGTGGTGACCCTTCCAGCCATCAACTCATACCCCTCTCCCTATCTCCCCATGAGCGCTTAAAACGTGCATAGGCAGCCTTTTTATCCCTCACTGCCTCCTGCACCGCCCTGGTCCACCAACACAGCTTGTTGGCTCTACCGTGCTTACGCCTCACCTTTGTACAGGATTTAGTAGTCTCCTGCACCCCCCTTCTTAATGGCCTCCCACAAGCTGCCAGCATCCATGTCCAGCCTAATCTTGTCCAAGCTCCCCTGTAGAATCTTGCCCATGCCCACGAAGTCTGTTCCCCTAAAGTCCACTACTACTGTATTAGAATGGTTATCCTCCCCCCCCATACAGCAGAAACCAGACTGTAGTGTGATCACCACCTTCCAGCGGGCTGCATACCTCCAGTCCCTTTATCTGGTCACTGTCTGCTAGGACACAATCCAGTATCTGCTCCTCCCTAGTAGGTTCCCCCACCTGCTGGACCAGGAAGGCATATTGGAACATATCCATCAGTCTCTGTTCCCTGGCCACAGAGGATGCCATAGTGTTCCAGTCTGTCCCCAGCATATTAAGGTCACCCATGATCACCATCATTCCTTTCCACGGTCACAGTGCCCCTTGATGTTCTCAACTAGTTTGTCCTCCAGGGCCTCTTCCATCATTGGGGGTTCTGTACACCACCCCTATTTTCAATCTTTTACCTCCCCTCTTTTGTAGGGTTACCCAGATCTCCTCCACCTCCCCCTACAGCCTCCTCCACTCCACTAACCGCTATGTCATTTTTGACTATCAGCGCTACACCTCCTCCTCTTCCCTCTCCTCTATCCTTCCTGAATATTTTGGAGCCCACCAAATTTAGGTCCCAGTCATTTTTCTGAGTGGCCCATGTCTCAGTAATTGCTGCCGCATCCACTGATCCCTCAACCAGCATCACCTGGAGCTTGGGCATTTTGTTGCCCATGCTCCTAGCATTGATCAAGGCTGTCCTCCATCCTGACCCCTCTCCCTTCTCCAGTCATCTCGACCCTGAGCAGTCCCTAGATGCCCTTTCTTGCACAGCTCTGGATAGATTTAGATCTCAGTTACCTGCCTTCTTTTCATGCCCTGGACCTGGACCCTCGAGCAGCCCTCCTGGAGCCACTCTTTTACTTAACCTCCCCCTTTACAAGTTTAAACTCCACTTCTCGACTATGAATCCAGCAAGATTTAGTTTCAAGATCTCCTGCCCCTCCAAGTTGAGGTGCAGCCTATCCCTGGCATATAACGCCTTGTTCTCCCATGTATCCCCCAGTCCCTCACCAGCCCATACCCTTCTGCCCTGCGCCAGTCCCTGAGCCACTGGTTCACACCTCTAAGTTTATGTTTGGTCTCCCTGGACACCCTAGGTACTGGCAGAATCTCAAAGAAGGAGATTGCGCTTCTATAGAGTGGTAAACCCTGGCCAGTTCTTGGAATCTTGCCTGGATTTCTAGTTCACTGTTCCCCTCTAAGTCATTTGTTCCCAGATGTTTCATCTGGGGATTACCCGCATTCCAATGCTATCGAGTATAGCTGGAATTTGGCCTTGTGTACGGCTAGGCCTGAGATACATTTAGCCTTGACTGGGCTGCTTTTTCCCTCCCCCCCCCTCCCACTGGATGCCCCAGGTCATGGAGTCACCCAGCAGGATCACCTTCTCCACCCCCCCACTTTACTGGCCCATTAGATTCCATCCAGGCTCTTCCTTCTGTCATCAACTCCCAGCTTACTTCTCTTGTCCCCTTCAGCCTGGGGATCACAAGCCTGTGCTTGCCCTACCATGCTCATTCTTCTACCGGTAGCTCCCAGCTTGCTCCTTGCCCCCCAACCTCCTGGGTGGCAC